>BSBN01000242.1:4800000-6036182 GCA_027924645.1 Cunninghamia lanceolata | reverse complement strand
CATCTCTAGTGTTCTCACCCTTCAAGTTGAGCTTAACAAGAAGAAACATATTCAATAGGAGGAAAATGAGGCATCAAGGAGAAATCTAAAAAGAAGTGAGGATCAAAGGACTCTTGGTGCAACCAACTGGGAAGATACTCTGAAGACTCTAAGCATGGTCTGGGACTCTCTAGTCTCTAAGCATAAGATTTGATTTTTGTTGTCTGGTCTTTCTTTGTGTTTCTCGTGTGTTGTTCATTAGCTATCTTTTTGTTGTTCATGGTCTGTTTGGTTCTTGGCCTATGTGTTTATCCATCCAGTGTTTTTTGGTTGTGTTTATGGTTAGTCTCTCTCATGTTATGTTGTATTTTATTATTATGTAAGGGATTGGGACCCTTTCCCCATCTTATATAATAAAAAACATTTAGACATCACATATTAAATCTTAGACAATGTAGATAACATTTATGAGGCATTCACAAGGTTCCCAGGTCTCACAAGACTCAGCTAAATTGATATCACTATTTTGAACATAGTCTCATTTTACTCATCCAATGAGTGAAGTAAGATAGTTAAATAAGTATTTATGTTACTAATCTCCAAATTATCTCTCGTTGGCTTATACCTATTACATATCCACTCAATGAACACATCAATCCATATCAAGTAATGATAATTGAAGCAATAGTAAATAAACAAAGAATTCATAGACACACACAATGCATGTGTCACATCTCTACTGATCTCAATATGCATGGATGACATCTCAACAAATACATCATATAAGTCTTATAATAGAAATGATTCTCAAATCATACAATAAATAGGACATATACATATGTTGTAATTCATGAATCTCAATGCTGATAAGGGCGTGGTTCGATGGTTAAGTCGCTCGATTGTAGTGGCAGCCACCAAAGTTCAAACCCCCACTGGGCCAACGAGCTCGTAGGCTTTACGCCTTTGCTGGGCCAACGATCTCGTGGGTTTGGAGTGTTCTTGTTAGGGGATGAGGTCCCCCATGTTGTGGCCTCACCGATTCATTGCTCTGGGCAAAAGCATTCATGTGGAGCCGGAGGGCGTGTCGCACCAGCGTCGCTGGTCACGTTAAAAAGTTTACCAGTGCATTTAAAAAACAATTTCATGAATCCCAATAACATCTTCACCAAACAATACTAGTAATATATCTCCTAATGATCATCTAATCATAAATACAAGACATATATCGATTCAACACTCAATTACAAAACCACAAGATTTATCAATCATAATATCTACATAAACAAGATTAAATTAATACCTAACTGTGATGTAGAAGAGAGAGATCTAGCCTTAGGAGCCAAAATAATTCAAAACCATCTTCTACAAAACATTGAGACAAGAACCAATATTAGCTTCTACCTTTGAAGGAGAGCTTAAGCTACAAGGATTCTACCTCTTTGTCGTATAGATAAGTGTCAAACTGAATCCAACCAATCTAGTTAGGGCATAAGATCCAAAACCTTAATTTAAACCAAATCAAGCTATAGACAACTATTAGATCTGAAACCAGAGCAAAAAACAAAGCAATAGAGATAAGGAAATTATTTAGAACTTGGACCAAATGACGGAAAGTCATAGGACCAGGGCGCTTGGGCACCTTGGGCCTCCTTTAGGGTTTCCAAAAATTGTCAGATTTGTTGGATCTGTACCTACAAGTTCTTTAGTCTTCCCACCTGTCACCTTTTGAAACCTATTCATTAGCTCTGTGCACAAGAAAGAAGAGGAAAGGTGTTGTGGCTATATGGGAGCTTGCCTCAGTGAAGCTCCCATTTCAGTATTCCTACCTCATGGATAGCCAAGATTAAATACAGATGTCATGTGTGCTCAGAAGACCTATGTGTGAGTAGTAACATGCAAGATCTAACCAAATAATATCAAACCCTAGCCCTATATGACTCAAGCAAATATAGAGGGATGATGTAAATGATGATCCACTCAAGGGAGCTAACAACTTCACCTCAAGGATCAAGATTCATGGAAGGTATACAGAATAAGAAGGTGATGCAACCATACCCTAGGAGGATACTCAAGTCAAACTCAAGTTGATGGTTCCAACCCTTCTCCCAATCATGAAAAGTGTTCTAACCTAGGAGCTCATGAGATAGGCTCAAGATCTCATGTCCTAGCCTTCATTTGAATCATTCCAAGAGTGCTTCCTAAAATCTCCTTTCAAAATGACCTCACTCACTTACCTTTATACAAGGCTTATAGAAAGAGAGTAATTCAAATCAAAATGTCGACATAGCGCGCTCAAATTCAAATTTGGATTTAGGATTGGCCTAAGCAACATTAAGGCAAAATCGAGACTTAAAATTATCCCCCGAAGCATGGAAGGGACCAGGGTGCTTGGGCGCCCTGGGCCCAGGGTCATTTTAAGGCCCAAGTTCACATTAAATGTGAGGCTAACTCCAAATCTTCATTTATCCTTCAAGGTCATGATGGAACTTTAATTGAGATTACAACTTATTCTATAAATGAGGTTAAAAGAGAGCTTTAAGGGTGGACCTAGAAAGGACTAGGCTTGAGACCACTAAAAGGGAGGAGCTAAACATAGTGAAATTGTGCCTACACAGAAGTGTACACAATTTATGACGTTACATATAGCCCCCACTTTAAGAGCCATATGACACTATGTGCATATGCAAGCTAAAGGACAGTAAAGTAAAAACACATATTGCAAAAAGGATACCAAAAAGGATACTATAGAGGACACATATCATCTCTGAACAAGAGAGTGAAGCCCCCGGTCTGTGATCCTGCAAACCAAAACGTTGATAAGATAAACCCTGCAACCAACATATATGCATATTAGTCCCAAAACTCTAAATGGGAAAGTTGATGAAAGTGAAATTCATGGGTAAATATATGCCCCCCAGTTTCTTCTTTCTACTTCAGGATGTAGAAATAGGGTGGTGATCTTTCCAATTCAACTTTCTAGAGAGAGAAGGTTGGTAAATATGCTTCAATAGGGGCATTCTAATGAATAACGTCAACACATAAAGCATATGGTTGTGAAGAAAGTGGAACCAGGATTCCAATGCAATGAATATAACTTGAATTTGAGTTTGCTAGCCTGAGTAATCGCTGTTTAGATGAAGAGATGTCTAGAGAAAGATGATCTTCGACCCTAGATAGTAATCAAGAGTTCTACCTTTTTACTATTAATAGTAAAAGTAGTTCTCACATTTTACCATTCCATTGTCATTTTTAGTTTTTGAGTAGAAGGAGCAAGGAGGACAACCAACATGTCGAGTTGAAGGCCATTCTGACCACCGAGACTGGATTTGCTACAGAGTCAAGTGGCACATAGACTTAACGAGCACGAGGTAGGCAACTATCACACTTGTTATTGACACATGGACTTTACTAGCACAAGGTAGTAATGGGCCTAGGGACACCTTTTAGTGGGTCCCAAGGCATCATTGTCCTCCTGAGGCACCCTAGACCCTCTAGGGTGCCCTGGTCCTTCCTGAGCACCCTAGACCTTCCAGGGCACCCAAGTCCTAGGACTAGGCTATCTTTATTTCTGTTGATTGTTGATGAAGTACACTTAGTTAATTTCTAATGTATATCTCATTTTTCCTACTACAGGATCTTCCAGGTATGCGAGAGCATGCTGGTGGTCAGCTATTCACATTACTGTGTAGCCAATTGAGCACACTTTCAGATGCAGAGATATCTACGAGATCTTGGACTGTGGTGGGTGTAAATTATGCCCATGATGACATACCACCGTGCTATGCTGATGGCACTCATGGAGTGGTGGAACATAGATACATCCATGTTTCATCTACTGACAAGAGAGATGACAGTGACTTTGAAGGATGTGTACAGGATACTACGATTACATGTATGTGGAGAGGTAGTTAGGGTCATAGAGTAGAGGTCTGAGGACTACGCTCATGCCAGCTAGCTATACTATCTCAGACACACAGTACCATCAAGATCTCTAGGACACATCAATATCAGGTATAGGGTGTAGCTGTTATACCGACTATCCATTGCATCATGATCGCTACCATCACATGCATTGTTACACCAGATGGGCGAGGCACTCACCTACACGGGGGCTTGGCTCATACCACCAGAGTGATGGAGGAGCAGAGGATAGTATACTCTTGGGGATGGGGTATACTTGTTCACTTGTCCTATGATTTTGGTCACTATGTGCATCAGGAGACACGTAGCTTTATGATATGCATGCTCCTATAGGTGTGGGCATTTGAGCATATTACATGCACGAGGCCAGTGGGTTATTTGATAGATACAGTTGGGACCAACCCACAAGCACACGCCTATGAGCTAAGAGGACCATGGAGATATGGTGACTTGCTATATTGGAGGATTGTATTTGATAGGTTGTAGTCAGAGGTCGTCACATAGAGACCATACATGTAGTGCAGGTTGTGAATGAGTTAGAGGAGGCAGCTAGCAAGGATGCAAAGAGATCAGTTGTTGACCAATCACCAAGATTGCATCATAGTAGCCTTCTACTATGATAGGGTGATGAGGTAGTTTGAACAAGTGCAGGGGGTTCCTGCCACACTACCATTCTACATGAGATCATCATGATGTGGTGTGCGGCCTCGAGATAGGGCACGATTCATCATCACGAATGTAGTGTTGAGTGATCCTAATGATGATACAGAGGATGATGATGCTATCTCTGAGGATGACGATGTAGGAGTGACTCTAGCATATACAACATGGTGGGAGACAGCATGCCCAACCCCTATCTTCCCCGACGACTATCCTGCTAGCAATCCCAGACCCAAGGATGAGTGAGGAGAGGAGTTAGAGGAGGGAGAGGTGGAGAGTGATAGTGATGATAATGTTCATGAGGATATCCCTGATTCGATGAGGAGAGGAAGATGATGGCAACTAGTAGGTGGTGCAGACGACGAGGATGGGTTTGACAATGTTAGCTAGTAGGTGGTGCAGATGTATATGACCATGATGCACAGTTGGAGTATCACAGTGTCACTTTAAGTGCGGGGAGTCGAGTGGTAGTGCCACTACGGTGCCCCTAGCAGATGGGATGATCGTGGATACCAACATAGTCATTATATCAGATGATCCATCATGGCAGGAGGGTGATCCAGGTGATGATTATATTTTATTATTATTAGGTTAAGATGTATAATGTTGATTTGATTGAGAGGCTTATATTATTTTTACTTGTACACTCTGCAGTTGGTTCTAGTGCATGGTGTGACTTTGTGAGTCATGTCATAACATCAATGATACCCACTAAGTTGACACAACATCTAGTGCAGGCCTATTACCAGTCACCACATGAGGTGGGTTAACATACAGAGTTATTTGATCCTATCACGTAGCTTAGAGCAGCATACAAGGTAGGACAAGTTGAGAGAGATCAGTTAGTACTCAAGAGGGATCAACTAGCAGCTGCGAGAGGTCAGCTAGTAGCCGAGTGAGACCAGGTAGTTCAGAGAGCAGGTGTTCTTCAAACCCAGCTAGATCATCATAGATTCATGGTGACATCAGGTACTGAGCATGGTCTACTCATTTAAGTATAAGTTGAGTGGACTGCCTACGAGTTAAGAGAGATCAACTCCAGCAGGAACTCAAAGAGGCCAAAGAGGGGGTGGGGGAGATAAGAGGTGCACTTAGGACTCTACAGACACAGAGCGCTTCTAGGTGTCACTCGCGGTCTATAGCTTCACATAGGCAGACATCTATCACCTAGGCACCTCCAGGTCCCGAGAGATTTGGGTACCATGGTCCAGCATAGTGATAATATCTATTGTATTATGATTGGATTCACCACATTTTGATGTAGTGGTGAACTTATGTACTTAAACTCTTGTGATTATATATATATTGGTTTAGTGTGTTCTTTCTAGATATCACTTGTGATCTACTTGTAGAGTAAATGCAACAAAGATCTAGATTTATTTTATACATGTATATCGAATTAAATGCTAAAAGTGATTTGTGTAAATAACTGTAATTGTTAAACAAATACAACAATGATTTAATGATACATCCTCTAATGAAACACACATATATATGCACACATGATAAAAAAATTTAGTTATGATCCCATGAAGCAACGTTGTAACATTGTTCGATTAGATTCAACAACTATTATTGATCATGATGCACACCTATCAATTTGTAGGCTAATAACCAAGTAACTCTCTAACTAAGAAAATTACTCTAAAGAATCAAGACAAACTAAATATTTTTTTCAAGAAAGAAGCAAATAATGAAATAGGAAGTTTAAATTTACTATCTACCAAACATTTGCTTTCATGAATAAAATGATAGCATACAAATGAGTAACTGAATTTAAGCATAATATCTACACAAATGGTTAGCATTGATAGGCTCCTTAAGAGGCATACCTCATTCATCATCCAATCTATACGCACCCGATCCAAAGGATTTAATGATGATGTAAAGTCCTAGCCAATTCAGGCTAAACTTACCTTTTTTGCCAATAAGTGCATTTATATTGCATTGATTTTTGTAGAGTACCAAATCTCTGACTTCGAATATACAGTTAATAACCTGTGAACTATATTTGTGTTGCATGTATTTTTGATGAGCTTGAAGATGTTCGAAAGCATTTATAGGCTACTCATCGAGCATTTCAAGTTGTTGATACTGTAATTCCCTTTGAGTATTTTCATCAAGGATGCTTTTGAGAGAAATTTGTGATGAAGGGATTTCTCACTCCAAAGGCATAATCACATCGGTGCTATACACAAGGTTATACTGGGTAGTAGCCGTAGGCGTATGAACACTAGTTTGATAAGCCCACAATGTGTAAGATAATTGAGCATGCCAATATTTTTTATGTTTGTTATCAGTTTTTCAAAGAATTTTTCTAATAACTTTGTTAGAGGCTTCTACTTGTCCATTTGATTGAGGATAATATGGCTTAGAGAAGTGATGTTGAATATGATATCTTTTGAGAAATTTCTTCACATCTTTGTTCTTAAATGAGGCACCATTATCAGAAACCAAAGTGGAAGGAATACCAAATCAAGAGATTATGTTTTCTCAAATGAAATGATAGATTACTTTAGCAGTTGTGGATTAAAGAGGAATCACTTTGACCTACTTCGTAAAGTAATCTATAGCTGTGATGATGAAGGTATGTCCTTGAGAAGGAGGAGAAAACTTTCCAATAATATCCAAACCCCACATAGAAAATAGCCAAGGTGCAGCCTTAGTAAAAAATTCCTAGGTAGGAGCTTAAATGAGATTACTATGTTGTTGACAGTATGGGCACTTTTTGACAAAGACAAAGGAATCTCATTCCATGTCTTGCCAATAATAACCCATACAAAGCAATTTTTAAACAAGAGATCTTCCACTGAAATGTCCTCCGTAGGCACCTAAATGCGCCTCCTCTAGAGTAATTAGGATCTCAGAGTTATTAAGGCAATGAAGGAGGGGTCCTTCATAGCTTCGTCAATATAAAACATTTGATAGGTTGATATAACGCACAACGAGTTTGCATATGCGAAATCGAGCACTTCTGGATGTCAGATCAAGAAAGGTACCATCACTCAAATATTGAAATATATGGGAGTACCATTCTCTTGATTCCTAATTATCACAAAAGGCAACTTTAGGTGTTATAGAAGGTATCGTAACATTATGGATAATGAATTTATAATCCCCTTCAGAACCATCGAAGGATAGGAGGGAGGTAGCGCTTGCCATCGCATCCACATGTCAATTGTCCTTTTGTGGGATTGTGTCGATTGTGTAGGATGAGAAATTCTTTAACAAAGATAAGGTCAAGTCTCTACTGAGATAACTTATCTTTCTTTTCTTGATAAGATCTAGTGAATTGTCTTATGATTAATTGAGAATCACCAAATATTGAAATATGTTTGATATTAAGAGACAAAGTGGCACGCAAGCCAGCAATAAGGGCTTCGTACTCTACAATGTTGTTGGTGTAGAAAATTGAGATGGTAAGATAGAGGAATCAGATTACTTGATGGAGGTACTAGTATAACACCAACATTAGAGATGGTTCAACATCTAGAACCATCAAAGAATAATTTCCACTTATCGTCAACATCCAAGGTAAGGATTTGATCATCGGGAAAAGATTCTTGGTTCAAAAAAGTGAATGGTGAAGGAGCTTTCGCTAAGTGGTTGGTCAATGCTTGTCCTTTAATTGCCTTTTGGGAGACAAATTTAAGATCAAACCCTGTTAAAAACATAACCCACTTTTCTAAGCATCCTGAAAGATTTGTTTTGGCAAACAGAGGCTTTAAAGGATCAAATTTTACAGTTACATTAATTTTAGCATTCAGGAGATAATGTCTTAGTTTTTGTGTCACAAAAACAAGAGCTAAGCATTGCCTTTCTATCACAGTGTATCGCATTTCATAATTGAGAAAAGTTCAGATAATGTAATACACAACACATTCTTTGTTGTCATCATCATGTTGTGCTAACAAAGTTGCGAGAGTGTTAGGGGATGCCGACGTGTAAAGAATGAATGGTCGCCCAAAGACAACCAGTTGTAAAATAGGAAAATTAGCAAGATATCTTTTGAGATCATCAAAAGCTTTTTGACAATCACTATCCCATTTAAAAGTAGATTATTTCCTAAGCAATTGTGTGAAAGGAAGAGTTTGATCCGCGAGTTGTGAAAAAAATCGATGGATAGCCTGAATCTTTCCTTGTAAATTGTGAAGTTGTGAAACATTCTTAGGATATGGCATGTTAACATTAGCATCAATATTTTTCGTGTCTACTTCAATACCATGATGCGAGACAATGAACCCTAATAGCTTACTGTTATCAACCTCGAAGATGCATTTACGAGGATTCAAGCGCATGTTGTATTTTCATATGCACTCAAAGATTTGACAGAGAATTTTGATGTGATCCTAGCACAAAACAAATTTATCCATAATATCATTGACATAATCCTCTAAGATGTTATATGAAATCATGACAGATAAGTGTCATAGCATGTTGATAAGTTGCACCAGTGTTCTTTAATCCGAATGGCATGAAAACCAAAAAAAATGTTCCCCAAGGAGTTACAAAATTTATTTTTATATGATCATGAGGATTGGTGAATATTTGATTTTAACCTTGGAGAAACCATCCATAAAGGAAAGTAACACACGGTCAACAGTGGAATTGACAATCATATCAATATTAGGAAGATAAAAGTTATCTTTCAAAGATGCTTTATTCAAATCTTGAAAATCATTACACTTTCGAATACAGTTGTCAGATTTAGCATTAGGATGAATGGCGATATTATGTGTTACCACTTGAGGATCGATGTTGAGCATATCAGAGTATGTCCAAGCAAAGAGATCAGGATATTCATGTAAAAGAGATGTGATTTCCTATTTTTCTTTGGTATCTAAACAACTTCTAATAGGGATAACTTTTTCAGGATCATCCTTATCCATCAAGACATTAGTAGTTTTCCCATTAATGAGAGTACTATGGTCTTGTATGTCAAGAGGATGAAGGGATTCTATAGGTGACTCATGAGATGTCATGGTATCATCAAATAAAGTGGTGGCTTTCCCAAAGTATGCTTCTGTATTTAAACAATAAGGAAGTCCGTGATCATACAAGACCATCTCTAGAATTGTGTATGTCTATGAATTCTTTGTTTATTTACTATTGCTTCAATTATCATTACTTGATATGGATTGATGTGTTCATTGAGTGGATATGTAATAGGTATAAGCCAACGAGAGATAATTTGGAGATTAGTAACATAAATACTTGTTTAACTATCTTACTTCACTCATTGGATGAGTAAAATGAGACTATGTTCAAAATAGTGATATCAATTTAGCTGAGTCTTGTGAGACCTGGGAACCTCGTGAATGCCTCATAAATGTTATCTACATTGTCTAAGATTTAATATGTGATGTCTAAATGTTTTTTATTATATAAGATGGGGAAAGGGTCCCAATCCCTTACATAATAATAAAATACAACATAACATGAGAGAGACTTACCATAAACACAACCAAAAAACACTGGGTGGATAAACACATAGGCCAAGAACCAAACAGACCATGAATAGCAAAAAGAGAGCTAATGAACAACACATGAGCAGCACAAAGAAAGACCAGACAACAAAAATCAAATCTTATGCTTAGAGACTAGAGAGTCCCAGACCATGCTTAGAGTCTTCAAAGTATCTTCCTAGTTGGTTGCACCCAAGTCCTTTGATCCTCACTTCTTTTTAGATTTCTCTTTGATGCCTCATTTTCCTCCTATTGAATATGTTTCTTCTTGTTAAGCTCAACTTGAAGGGTGAGAACACTAGAGATGATCTTTTGCATCATATCATTAGGAATTTTCACTAGAGAATTCATTGCTTTCTCGATCTTAACAAGTCTGTTTTGATATATCTTCATTGTATCATACATGTTATCCCAATTCTTAGCACAACTATCACAAGCTTTGTCTCTTCCCATCAAGATCTCTAGGACACATCAATATCAGGTACAGGGTGCAGCTGTTATACCAACTATCCATCGCATCATGATCGCTACCATCACATGCATTGTTACACCTGATGGGCGAGGCACTCACCTACATGGGGGCCTGGCTCATACCACCAGAGCGATGGAGGAGCAGAGGATAGTATACTCTTGGGGACGGGGTATGCTTTTTCACTTGTACTATGATTTTGGTCACTATGTGCATCAGGAGACACATAGCTTTATGATATGCATGCTCCTATCGGTGTGGGCATTCAAGCATATTACATGCACGAGGCCAGTGGGTTATTTGATAGTTACAGTTGGGACCAACCCACGAGCACACGCCTATGAGCTAAGAGGACCGTGGAGATATGGTGACTTGCTATTCTGGAGGATTGTATTTGATAGGCTATAGCCAGAGGTCGTCACATGGAGACCATACATGTAGTGCAGGTTGTGAATGGGTCAAAGGAGGTAGCTAGCAAGGATGCAAAGAGATCAGTTGTTGACCAATCACCAAGATTGCATCATAGTGGCCTTCTACTATGATAGGGTGATGAGGTAGTTTGGATGAGTGCAGGGGGTTCCTGCCACACTACCATTCTACATGAGATCATCACGATGTGGTGTGCGGCCTTGAGATAGGGCACAATTCATCATCACGGATCTGTGTTGAGTGATCCTAATGATGATACAGAGGATGATGATGCTATCTCTGAGGATGACCATGTAGGATTGACTCTAGCATATACAACATGGTGGGAGACAACATGCCCAACCCTTATCTTCCCTAACGACTATCCTGCTAACAATCCCAGACCCAAGGATGAGTGAGGAGAGGAGTTAGAGGAGGGAGAGGTGGAGAGCGATAGTGATGATAATGTTCATGAGGATATCCCTGATTCGATGAGGAGAGGCAGATGATGGAAACTAGTAGGTGGTGCAGACGACTAGGAGGGGTTTGACGATGTTAGCTAGTAGGTGGTGCAGATGTATATGACCACGACGCACAGCTGGAGTATCACAGTGTCACTTTGAGCACGGGGAGTCAAGTGGTAGTGCCACTACGGTGCCCCTAGCAGATGGGATGATCATGGATACCAACATAGTCATTATATCGCATGATCCATCATAGCATGAGGGTGATCCAGGTGATGATTATATTTTATTATTTTTAGGTTAAGATGTATAATGTTGATTTGATTGAGAGGCTTATATTATTTTTACTTGTACACTCTGTAGTTGGTTCCAGTGCATGGTGTGACTTTGTGAGTCATGTCATAACATCAATGATACCCATTGAGTTGACACAACATCTAGTGCAGGCCTATTACCAGTCACCACATGAGGTGGGTTGACATATAGAGTTATTTGATCCTATCACGTAGCTTAGAGCAACATACGAGGTAGGACAAGTTGAGAGAGATCAGTTAGTACTCGAGACGGATCAGCTAGCAGCTGCGAGAGGTCAGCTAGTAGCCGAGTGAGACCAGGTAGTTCAGAGAGTATGTGTTCTTCAAACCCAGCTAGATCATCATAGATTCATGGTGACATCAGGTATTGAGCATGGTCTACTCATTTAAGTATAAGTTGAGTGGACTGCCTACGAGTTGAGAGAGATCAACTCCAGTGGGAACTCAAAGAGGCCAAAGAGGGGGTGGGGGAGATAAGAGGTGCACTTAGGACTCTACAGACATAGAGCGCTTCTAGGTGTCACTCGCGGTCTATAGCTTCACATAGGCAGACATCTATCACCTAGGCACCTCCAGGTCCCGAGGGATTTGGGTACCATGGTCCAGCATAGTGATAATATCTATTGTATTATGATTGGATTCACCACATTTTGATGTAGTGGTGAACTTATGTACTTAAACTCTTGTGATTATATATATATATTGGTTTAGTGTGTTCTTTCTAGATATCACTTGTGATCTACTTGTAGAGTAAATGCAACAAAGATCTAGATTTATTTTATACATGTATATCGAATTAAATGCTAAAAGTGATTTGTGTAAATAACTGTAATTGTTAAACAAAGACAACAATGATTTAAATGATACATCCTCTAATGAAACACACATATATATGCACACATGATAAAATAATTTAGTTATGATCCCATGAAACAACGATGTAACATTGTTCGATTAGATTCAACAACTATTATTGATCATGATGCACATCTATCAATTTGTAGGCTAATAACCAAGTAACTCTCTAACTAAGAAAATTACTCTAAAGAATCAAGACAAACTAAATATTTTTTTCAAGAAAGAAGCAAATAATGAAATAGGAAGTTTAAATTTACTATCTACCAAACATTTGCTTTCATGAATAAAATGATAGCATACAAATGAGTAACTGAATTTAAGCATAATATCTACACAAATGGTTAGCATTGATAGGCTCCTTAAGAGGCGTACCTCATTCATCAGCCAATCTATACGCACCTGATCCAAAGGATTTAATGATGATGTAAAGTCCTAGCCAATTCAGGCTAAACTTACCTTTTTTGCCAGTAAGTGCATTTATATTGCATTGATTTTTGTAGAGTACCAAATCTCTTACTTCGAATGTACAGTTAATAACCTGTGAACTATATTTGTGTTGCATGTATTTTTGATGAGCTTGAAGATGTTTGAGAGCATTGACAGGCTGCTCATTGAGCATTTCAAGTTGTTGATACCATAATTCCCTTTGAGTATTTTCATCAAGGATGCCTTTGAGAGAAATTTGCGATGAAGGGATTTCTAACTCCAAAGGCATAATCACATCGGGGCCATACACAAGGTTATACTGGGTAGTACCCGTAGGCGTATGAACACTAGTTTGATAAGCCCACAATGCGTAAGATAATTGAGTATGCCAATATTTTTTATGTTTGTTATCAGTTTTTCAAAGAATTTGTCTAATAACTTTGTTAGAGGCTTCTACTTGTCCATTTGATTGAGGATAATATGGTGTAGAGAAGTGATGTTGAATATGATATCTTTTGAGAAATTTCTTCACATCTTTGTTCTTAAATGAGGCACCATTATCAGAAACCAAAGTGGAAGGAATACCAAATCAAGAGATTATGTTTTCTCAAATGAAATGATAGATTACTTTAGCAGTTGTGGATTAAAGAGGAATCGCTTTGACCTCCTTCGTAAAGTAATCTATAGCTGTGATGATGAAGGTATGTGCTTGAGGAGGAGAAAAATTTCCAATAATATCCAAACCCAACATAGAAAATGGCCAAGGTGCAACCTTAGTAAAAAATTCCTAGGTAGGAGCTTAAATGAGATTACTATGTTGTTGACAGTATGGGCACTTTTTGACAAAGACAAAGGAATCTCATTCCATGTCTTGCCAATAATAACCCATACAAAGCAATTTTTAAACAAGAGATCTTCCACTGAAATGTCCTCCGTAGGCACCTAAATGCGCCTCCTCTAGAGCAATTAGGATCTTAGAGTTATTAAGGCAATGAAGGAGGGGTCCTTCATAGCTTCGTCGATATAAAACATTTGATAGGTTGATATAACGCACAATGAGTTTGCATATGCGAAATCGAGCACTTCTGGATGTCAGATCAGGAAAGGTACTATCACTCAAATATTGAAATATATGGGAGTACCATTCTCTTGATTCCAAATTATCACAAAAGGCAATTCAGGTGTTATAGAAGGTATCGTAACATTATGGATAATAAATTTATAATCCCCTTTAGAACCACCGAAGGATAGGAGGGAGGTAGCACTTGCCATTGCATCCACATGTCAATTGTCCTTTCGTGGGATTGTGTCGATTGTGTAGGATAAGAAATTCTTTAACAAAGATAAGGTCAAGTCTCTATACTGAGATAACTTATCTTTCTTTTCTTGATAAGATCCAATGACTTGTCTTATGATTAATTGAAAATCACCAAATATTGAAATATGTTTGATATTAAGAGACAAAGTGGCACGCAAGCCAGCAATAAGGGCTTCGTACTCTACAATGTTGTTGGTGTAGAAAATTGAGATGGTAAGATAGAGGAATCAGATTACTTGATGGAGGTACTAGTATAACACCAGCATTAGAGATGGTTCAACATCTAGAACCATCAAAGAATAATTTTCACTTATCATCAACATCCAAGGTAAGGATTTGATCATCGAGAAAAGATTCTTGGTTCAAAAAAGTGAATGGTGAAGGAGCTTTCGCTAAGTGGTTGGTCAATGCTTGTCCTTTAATTGCCTTTTGGGAGACAGATTTAAGATCAAACCCTGTTAAAAACATAACCCACTTTTCTAAGCATCCTAAAAGATTTGTTTTGGCAAACAGAGGCTTTAAAGGATCAAATTTTACAGTTACATTAATTTCAGCATTCAGGAGATAATGTCTTAGTTTTTGTGTCACAAAAACAAGAGCTAAGCATTGCCTTTCTATCACAGTGTATCGCATTTCATAATTGAAAAAAGTTCAGATAATGTAATACACAACACACTCTTTCTCGTAATCATCATGTTGTGCTAACAAAGTTGCGAGAGTGTTAGGGGATGCCGACGTGTAAAGAATGAATGGTCGCCCAAAGACAACCAGTTGTAAAATAGGCAAATTAGCAAGATATCTTTTGAGATCATCAAAAGCCTTTTGACAATCACTATCCCATTTAAAAGTAGATTATTTCCTGAGCAATTGTGTGAAAGGAAGAGTTTGATCCGTGAGTTGTGAAAAAAATTGACGGATAGCCTGAATCTTTCCTTGTAAATTGTGAAGTTGTGAAACATTCTTAGGATATGGCATGTTAACATTAGCATCAATATTTTTCGTGTCTACTTCAATACCATGATGCGAGAAAATGAACCCTAATAGCTTACTGTTATCAACCTCAAAGATGCATTTACGAGGATTCAAGCGCATGTTGTATTTTCATATGCACTCAAAGATTTGACAGAGAATTTCACTGTGATCCTAGCACAAAACAAATTTATCCATAATATCATTGACATAATCCTCTAAGATGTTATATGAAATCATGACAGATAAGTGTCATAGCATGTTGATAAGTTGCACCAGCGTTCTTTAATCCAAACGACATGAAAACCGAAAAAAATGTTCCCCAAGGAGTTATAAAATCTATTTTATATGATCATGAGGATTGGTGAATATTTGATTATAACCCTGGAGAAACCATCCATAAAGGAAAGTAACACACGGTCAGCAGTGGAATTGACAATCATATCAATATTAGGAAGAGAAAAGTTATCTTTCAAAGATGCTTTATTCAAATCTTGAAAATCATTACACTTTCTAATATAGTTGTCAGATTTAGCATTAGGATGAATGGCGATATTATGTGTTACCACTTGAGGATCGATGTTGAGCATATCAGAGTATGTCCAAGCAAAGAGATCGGGATATTCATGTAAAAGAGATGTGATTTCCTATTTTTCTTTGGGATCTAAACAACTTCTAATAGGGATAACTTTTTCAGGATCATCCTTATCCATCAAGACATTAGTAGTTTTCCCATTAATGAGAGTACTATGATCTTGTATGTCAGGAGGATGAAGGGATTCTATAGGTGACTCATGAGATGTCACGGTATCATCAAATAAAGTAGTGCCTTTCCCAAAGTATGCTTCTGTATTTAAACAATAAGGAAGTTCACGATCATGATGGTAATAAGGCAAGTGATCATAAGCACCTAAGAATTTAGCCAAGGCTTCATCTATCAAAAAAGTATCCAAGGGGATATCTTGGAGACTAGAACTTGTATCAATTAATTCTAGATGCATGCATTTAAGTGAAGATGATTAGATTGTGTTAACATTTAGATTAGGACAATGAATGGCTTTGGTGAGCCCTAAAGGATGGTATCCAAGTCCAAACGAAGAGTAATGTGCATTATCCTCAAAAGGGACGTTAATACCTTGCTCCTTTATACTACAACCATCACCGTTGTATCCACATCAAGAGAGAATTTGAAACCCTTGACCATAGATAGATGCCATTTTCAAGGAGGAAGGAGGTAACCCATAGGTCTCATATTCAGTAGTATAAGAATAAGTATTATCATTATTTCTTTTTAAAGAAATTTTAGGTGATATAGGAGTAGAGATTAAAGCCACCTTAGGAATTTTTGGCTTTGAAGGTGAGACTTTATACTCCCATATAAAGGTAGGTGTAAAGTATAACAAAACCCAATAATCACCAAAGAGTGAAGGTGAATTGGATTCTTCTACTATAACCTCCTCATTAGAGGGAGAAGAATTGATCTTAGAAGGAGAAAAGAAGTGTTGATTAGTTTTAGCTTCAGTTTGTAAACAACTATCCGGAGTCAGATCAACCTCAATTATATAAAACTAATTATTGTGAACAAACTTTATTGATCGATGAAGGGTAGACAGGACTGCCCCCATGGCATGAATCCAAGGTCTATCGAGAAGAAGATTATATGATAGAGAATTAGGCATGACATGGATAAGGGTAGGCAAATTCACAGGACCAACCCTAAGAGGTAAGGTGATGGTACCTAGTGATTGTCTACCAACATTATCAAAGTCACGAATGTTAAGTTTATCTGGTTTAATAAGAGAGATATCAACATTGATTTTATATAACAGGTCTATGCTACAGACATTAAGACCTAATCCAGCATCAATCATGGTACGTCTTACTCTTTTTATATAAATGATGGCATATATCATAAGAGGCTCATTATGGTCTTGAACTTATATGGGAGGTAATTCATGTGGTTGAAATATAATATCAGACTTAGTCACATGCATACAATCTAATAGAGCTGCTACATCATTCAGCTGAACAACAGGTGGGACAATCACTTTTTGTAAAGCTTCCTAGAGCATTTCATGGTATGTAGGTGATGTTTGTATCAATTCCCATAGAGAGATCTTTGTTGGAGTAGCATGAAGCTGCTCAACAAGATCATAATCTTTACCATTATGAGTAGGAAGGAAAGCTGCTTGATGAAGAATAGGTTGAGAAGGTGGAAGAGAAGCAGGAAAAAATTCAATTTGTTTCTTTTGTTTGTTATTTCGAGTGTTGTATGTGTAAGCAACTTCTTGATGAATAGGCTACTGCAAAACATTTTGATTAAGAGGACTTCCAATGATTTGTTTTGCATAATTTAAAATATAACTAGGAGGTCTAGGTGTTTTTAGAGAGCCTCCTATTATTATAGGTGATTTAGGAGCATCATTATGAAGATGCACAACAATTTTAGGCTTCTTCGGTTCCTTTGGAGAACCAGAAACATAAATTGTATTGATGATTATTTGAAATAGAGATGGTTTAGGAGTTGTAGAGGATGATTTTGTTGAGATAAAGTCATCCAAGGCCTCAGCTAACATATCAAAATCATCACTACTAAACAACTCATCAAATGCATTAAAATCTTAAATAAAGTAATTTGACATAATTGAATTTCCTTATTTATAAACTTTAAAGTAATGAAACCAAAGATCAAGGAATGAAAATAAATATCTTTATGCTCAATATGAAATATATCAATTATGAACAATGATGCTTTAATTATTCAATAGAAAGCTACAATATGATTAACCTCTATCAATTTTCAAGGTAGAGTTGTCATAAAATGAAACCATAATGAATATGCAAGAGTAAAAGCACTATAGCAAACTAATATTTATGACAACAAATAAACCTTTTTCAAAAATAAAGAAGGAAGAAAAAGGTGTAAGAGACGTCGAGTTCACCAAAATGTGATGTAGAAGAGAGAGATCTAGCCTTAGGAGCCAAACTCGGTCAAAACCCTCTTCTACAAAACATTGAGACACGAACTGAGCTTAGCTTCTACCTTTGAAGGAGAGCTTAAGCTATAGGGGTTTTACCTCTTTGTCATATAGATGAGTGTCAAACCGAATCCAACCAACCTAGCTAGGGCATAAGATCCAAAACCTTAATTTAAACCAAATCAAGCTACATATGACTACCAGATCTAAAATCAGAGTAGAAAATAGAGTAGAAAAGATAAGGAAATTATTCAAAACTTGGACCAGATGACAAAAAGTCACAGGACTAGGGCACCTGGGCTTCTTGGGCCTTCTTTAGGGTTTCCAAAAACTTTCAAATTTGTCAAATATGTACCTACAAGTTCTTTAGTCTTCCCGCCTATCACCTTTCAAAACCTATTCGTCAGCTTTGCACACAAGAAAGAAGAGGAAAAGTGTTGTGGCTATATAGGAGCTTGCCTCAATCAAGCCCCCATTTCGGTATTCCTACCTCACGGATAGACAAGATTAAATCCAAATGTCGTGTGTGCTCAAAAAACCTATGTGTGAGCATTAACATGCAAGATCTAACCAAATAATATCAAACCCTAGCCCTATATGACTCAAGAAAATAGAGAGGGATTATGTAAATGATGATCCACTTGAGGGAGCTAACAACTTCACCTCAAGGATCAAGATTCATGGAAGGTCTATAGAATAAGAAGGCGATGCAACCATACCCTAGTTGGGTACTCAATCCAAACTCAAGTTGGTGGTTTCAACTCTTCTCCAAATCATGTAAAGTGTTCCAACCTAGGAGCTCATGAGATAGACCCAAGATCTCATGTACTAGCCTTCATTTGAGTCTTTCCAACAGCCAAGTAGATCTCCACTTGATCAGAACCTGCAATAAACAATAGGATAGAGAGCAATAGAAACATAGAACTTTTTCACATCAAGAGTGCTTCCTAAAATCTCCTTTCAAAATGACCTCACTCACTTACCTTTGTACAAGGTTTATAAAAAGAGAGTAATTCAAATCAAAATGCCAACATAATGCGCTCAAGTTCAAATTTGGATTTAGGATCGGCCTAAGCAACATTAAGGCAAACTTGAGACTTAAAATTACCCCCAAGGCACAAAAGGGACTAGGGTGCTTGGGTGCCCTAGACCCAGGGTCATTTTAAGGCCCAAATTTGCACTAAATGCAAGGATAACTCAAAATATTCATTTATCCTTTGAGATCATGATGAAACTTTAATCAGGATTACAACTTATTCTATAAATGAGGTTAAAAGAGATCTTTAAGGGTAGACCTAAAAAGGACTAGGCTTGAGACCACTAAAAGGGAGGAGCTAAACATAGTGAAATTGTGCCTACACACAACTATACACAATTTACGACGTTACACTAACACTTGATTAAATTAATAGCATCATATAAAGTAATGACAATAGAATTAGTATCTAACATCTCATAGCATCATATAGGAAATAATGAACCTAAAAACATATATAACCATATATGATCATCATATAATGTCAAGTGTCACATAAGCATATACATATATAAGAGTATTTAAAAGGATTAGTATTACAACATGATATAATCCTAATATAATGGGTACAACAAAGACATCAATATAAATGGGCCTTACATATCCATGGTCCAATTTCTTTGCACCAACTTCCCTGTTGAATGGTTTGGTGCAAGAGCACCTATTTGATCACATGCCTCCATGAGGCAATATTGAGTCTTGTGTTCAATTTTGATGTTTTAATGTTGTAATAAGGCCCAAGAGGCCACATTTATGATGTCATTAGGTTATTTGAGTATTTTTACAGTTAGATGGTTGGCCATTCATTCATGTTTTACAAATGGAAGTTAAAGAGCTATAAGGTAGTTGGTCGGTTAAGGAAGTTAGAAAGGTTGTCCTAAGAATAAATATGCCTTCCAAGAGTCATTTTGTATAGTGGAGGATGAGTAGAGATGAAAAACATGAAGTTTTATTGAAGAAAATTAATAAAGAATATAGTTTGCATGTTTATATCTTTGTTTTCTGAAGTTTCAATTATTTACTTGTTGTTCCCTTGAATAGTATGGCCCTGTATAGATGTGTCAAGGAATGAGAGTGGTTGGAAGTGAAATAAGGTTGAATCTATTTTCCATTGCATCTTGTTTCATTCAATTTCATGTAAGAATGAATGAGTTATGATCATTTTTGTGAAAACTATTTTTAAACTGTTAAACCCTCATCTAGGGTAACAATGAGCATTCAAAATTATGTTTCTCCTAATTTATCTGATGGAAAGTGCTAAAAACTAGTGAAATGGCAGTTCTATATGTGTTCTCTTAGAGTCCAAAGGTGCAGATGTTATGGATAAAGTTTGGTCCTATTTCTATCATGCCCTAGTACTGTTCTATTTGTCTTAGACTGGTAAAGGGCCAGGAAACTTGAGGTTTTGATGTTCTATTGTGGATTAAACTCCTATTATGGTGATTTTAGTTTTGAAAGGTAACCAATGAACTCTTTGTATATACCTTAAGTTAGTATTGGCAAAAGGATGAATGATTTATACCCTCAAACAAGTCTGTCCTGTTAAGACTGGTTATAGCAATCACAGACTTGACTGAGTATGAGGCAGTTTTGTGTTCTAACAATGCTTGTAAACCCTAGAAGAGTGTGGGATAAGATTTTTTAAGTGTTTTCAATCCATAATGAAGGTTGCAAGATCCCTGCATCGGGAGAATACCAAGAAGATTCAAAGTTGACAGTTTGGAATGCCTAAATCAGGATTAAGGGGTAGATTACCAGTCATTATTTAAGGTTTTTGTTACAAAACAATACATTCTAGTTTTCAAGTATGTTTTCAATGGTCCAAAAAGGTGTTGAAATGCATCTTTACTTTGTGGGTTTTATGCATAAATCCAAAGTTTGGACTGACTGTCCTAAGTGCAGGACTACTAGTTTGTGAGGGCATATTGTGAAGACATTAAAATAAAGTTGCTAAGTCTGATTTCTCAGTGACCTTGTATGGTCTTATCCTATCACATACATCATTTCAAAGTGTTCCATGTGATTAGTTTGCAGAGATTGAGGTATGAAGAAAGTTTTGTGTTTTGTAGTCCACCAAGAGTCAATGGCAAGTTAAAGAAGAGATTGTTATCATAGCCCATTGCTGTGAAATATGGTATCAATGTTTTGATTGCCTCCTTATTTGCATCATGGTTTGATGTCAATTTTGGCTTCTACTTTGAAAATAAAGGTATTTCCATTGGAAGAAGGTTTGTTTGATTCATTTTTAGTTTTCTTGTCTTTAAGGTCTTCTTTTTTCTCTTGAACAAACCCCAATTTCTCAAATAATGCAAGTATGATGTGCACTAACCTATCTATTTTACATAGAGAGAAAGAAATTTGAGCAACATTCTTTTCTAACATATGAATCCTTGCCTCATCGTCATCCATTTCACCTACCATATCTCTAGACATGTTTTTAGACATTATTCTCACTCTTCTATTCTAATATCAAGTACAAGTTTCAAGATCAAATAGCTCTAAATTACCACTTCTACTTTCTCTAGTCACAAGCATAACCTATAGTCACTTTTTTACTACCTTTTCTAACTCACAAAACTAATTTTGTGGGAATTTTGAATCTACTCTAATACCATTTGGTTTGAAAATTATTGGGAAGAGTCCTCTAATAGTTCATCTCTTATAGATATCAATACCAACACACAATAATTTTTCTATTAAGACACAATCTTAACAAACTAGAGCTAAAACATCTAATGAATTCTTGGAATAGAAAGCAAGATGTATACAAACATTCTAAATGGAAAACAACATAAGAAACAAGCACACAATGACTACGAGGTAGAGTTGCCCAAGAGAAACTTAAAATGGGTGAAAATTTAAGAAAGAGTGAGCTACTCCAACTCCTCAAATCACTAATACCAATATTTTGCATGTACATTATGTCATAATGACATCAAATGAGATTATGGCTCTTACAACAAGACTCCCATGTACAAAAATGTGCTCCAACTCTTCAATGGTATTTTCAACTGATATAACAATAGAAACCTACTCCAAAACTAGAAGAAACAAGGTGTCTACCCCTCTAATACCTTTTGCATTTGATTTTATATCTTGGGCTTTGAAGGAGGTGTTTCTCCAAAGAATTAACATCTACCAAGAATCCCAAACATTTTTACGTCTTACATGGCCCACACATGCTAATTGGGTGAATTGTTTGCAAACCAATAATCAATGGTGTTGAAAACATCATGACAAAGATAAGACTACTTCTACTCCTCAATGTTGATCCCAAAACTACCACAAACCAATAGTGACACCCATGAAACTGTCAGTAACCAAAAGTGACACCCACAAAACTATTGAGTAATTTTTAAACCAAAAAATCCATTTTTTGTTTGTTCCCCAAATTCTAACTTCTTAGAGATGATGCAAACCACCCCAAGGTCATCTTTAGTAGCAATAAAAATCATTGCCTAAAAACTATCAATGGGTGAGAAAATGATTCTTTGCACTTCTTGACTAGATGTGACAACTTTTGTTGCTCTTATAAGATCAATAATCCATTTTATAGATCATCTTAGATAAGGTAGAATGAGAAATTGATGGCTTCAGAGGAGTGGAAGCATAATCCATTTGAATATTAAGGGAAGGGGATGGATAAGTAACTAAATTTGTAGCATGAGAAAACATAGACAAATACATTGCATCCTCCATCACTCTAGGGAAATAAAAATATACAATAAATTCATGTGTCAATGTAGTGAATGAACTGTAAGCAAAACTATTGCAATACCTCGTCAATTAAAGTGCTTCTAAATTAATTCATTGACAATGCACCATCTATATGCTCATAGTGTACAAGTAAAATGACTTAACATGTAAAGATACATCATTAGTACCGTCAAAGTCATTAAGCATGCATCCTTCACTAAAAGCACAAATATCACTATACAATGCATCACAAAGCAATCAAATATCAAGACTAATCATGGAATCTACATGAGATGCTAAAGGTGTATCATCGTAATGTCGAACATCATCATGTAGAGAAAAACTTGAAACATACAAATCCATATCCCTAGGCTCCTTATAAGACAAAACATTAAAAGCATCTAATCATAGGGATATAGAAATTGAACTATCATGAGGTGTAGGAATAATAGTATCACTGGGTGCAACAACATCATGAATAGCCTTTGGCAGTGGAACATCATCCCTAGATGTATCATTAGAAGGTAGGGATACATCATCATCATTCATCAAACAAAGGGTATATCATTATGAATAATTTAGACAAATGAAGTCATCTAAGATGGAAGGAAAAATATGAACAAGGTCCATGAAAGAAGGAAAACTATATAAGCATTCAACCAACTCCTTAATGTAATATATAGCATCACTTGTGTGTAAAAATAATGCAATATCATCAAGGATCAAAGGATAAGAATTAATGAAGTGTGAAAACACGTTATAATTCTTGATATATGCATGAAGGTAATCCCAATAAGGCTCATAAGGATCCATAAGGAAATATATAGCAATCAACAAACAATGGGTAAAAGGAATGTTAAAGAAAAGACAAACTTGAGGGGAATCAAGGTAATGTCAGTTATGAAATGGAAGATAAATACAATAAGAAATACTAGATCTGAGATAGAAAGGTAAAAGGACAAATTGTAAAGCAAAACCATAGTGGATGTAAGAAAGGTTGATTTCACCAAAATGAAGAGGATAAAAATGCAATAACAGTCCTCTATAAGGGTATCTTGGCTAACTAATTTATTAAAACAATCACAATCATGATCAATATAGATACAAGAGCCAAGTCTTGAAACAAACATTAAAATATACTGAAATAAATGCTATAAACATAAAAGAATAGAAATGTTTAGCTCTATGTGTGACAAATGGATTTTCTATTGCAATGTGTGCCTAGTGATCCAATTCAAATGTCTATTATCAAACTTGCCACTATGTAGCCTTGATAGACTAATAAATGACCTACACTTTATTCTAATCCAATCCTACACCTATATCTAATATATCAACATGTGGCTTTAAATCTCTTTCTACAACCTTGAATTGTATACTTCCAGTCTTCAAATTCTAGTCACCTCTAAGTATTTGAAAATGGTGGTACTTAAAAGCAACATTATAACTTCCTATGCTAGGGAAGTGAAGTTAACTAGCTTACTACACTACACCTTATTAAATCTCTTTAATTGATTCGATAATTTTGACAAGTTTTTAGACACACCAAGCAAACTGCATATCCTTATTATTGTAAGCATTTATGCAATGCTCTTTATAAATGCTTTATGGTTGAATAATGTACTAATGATTGATGGTCTAACATGACCTAAGGATTTGTCCTTTTATACAATGCGCTAGTATTCAAATTTGAATATTTCACACTTGAATAAACAAGTTATAGCTAGTTTGGGTTAGGCTAGCTTGGGCTCATCAATTAAATTTGATTTTTACAATCAAGGGTCAAGGCCACTTAAGTGATCCTAAACTAGGTTTAGGGTTGCACCTATGGTCTTGAGCTAGGACTAAAAGAATTAATTTGAGGGTTGGGTCTAGACCACTAGGAAATAAGGGCTTAGGATCTGATTAAATACAAGCTAAATGCCAACCCTTACACAAAAATACACGTTACACTAGAGACAAAGGGTCAAAGTGAGTCCAAAACAAGTAAATAAAAGTGTCAATGATACAACTTTCACCTCTATAATCATGTAGTTTAATTTGTCTTATATATTAACAATTGTTTAGTGACTAGTCCCTACCATTGCAATATAGTTGAAAGTATAGTTGATAGTAACTAGTTAAAGGACTAGCAAATAGCCCATTGCTCTAAATTGTGTAATATGAACTAAAAAAACTAACCTTTAGAAGTTGACTTCACAAAATATGTTGAGTATATTATGGAATATAAAAATATTTAATAATTTATCAATTAATAAAATATACAAATATTAAACAATAAATATTTTAAATTTTCAACTACTTAATAAACCTTTGACTTTGATTGTTTAATAATGTGTACATTTATTATCAATAAATTATTAGTTTAGTTATATTAATTGACATGCATAATAGTTAAAATGAAAAGGGTGATTTTTTAAAATACAACATGGCTTTTAAAAGATGACAAAAAATAGTAAACTAATAATTAATGCTCAACACATGTCATTTTTATAGCACACATTTTTTTATTACATGTATGCTAATAATATTTAAACATTTTAGCTTAAGCTAAACTTATTATCATAATCATTTTATGGAAAATCACCTAAATTATTTAAGTGATAAATAACTAGCAAATATTGATTGGTCTAGTAACCTATTTGTTCTAAAATCTGCAATACAAACTCGAAAATAATTTAGCATTTAGCAAGTGAATTAAGTTACAATGTGGCTATAGTTTATCTATAAAATAGTGAGCATAACGTTAAATACATGTACTCCTAAGAATTATCCTAGAATTACAAATATTTTAATTGTAAAATCTGAAAAACAGAACAATAAAAAGAATCCAAAGCAAAATAGCTAAAATAATGGGTGAGCAAAACATACATTTACAAAATAAGATTTTACAAGGAAATTTTGGTATCTTATAATAGTCATATCACTTAAGAGTAAGTTAATTTTGGAGAGCCACAATTGATTGCTAATTTTTAGGAGAATGTTTAATTTTTAACTTTAATAAGAGGATAAATAAATAAACAAATGCCATTGGAGGCTTGATAATTGAGAATAAGACAATAATTGTCAATTTTATTGTACATAAACCAATCACATATCAGGTAAATGTATTGTTGCTATTGCTAACAATATAAATATTAGAAAATATTTTTAAAACGTTTGAAGAAGAAAAATAAAATCATTGGTTTGTTGACTCTAATTTTTTGTTTGTATCAATTACTATAGTATCCTATCATGGTAGGGACTAATAAGAATTGATAATTATATATAGCAATTAATTTTGGCTTTGTAGAAAATTGTCAACAATTCTACACCATGATGTTGAATTTTATAAACCAAACATCACACCAAATTTACCAAAATTTTATAAAAATAAGGGTCGCATAGTGACTAGTCCCTGTTATTGCAATATGTTTGAAAATTAGTATCTAGTTTAGCTATGTGTTAATAGTTTGGTTAAGCTATAAAAGTTCTTGTTTAACTTGTAAGATTATGAGTGGTTGCTAATAGAGTCCACACTTAAGAAATGAGTTTTAGAGCAAAGAAATTCTATCTTAAATTCATTATCCTATGAAAAAAGTATTCATTTAGGACATAAATAACCACCTTCAAAAAATGTATTCCTCTACTAAAATCAACTTGCATGATGCCAAGAGATGATTGTGGGATGATATATACTACATATGATGGCTATCAAAATAGTTAAATATAGCCATTGTAGTTTGGTCTCTAAGAAAGAGATTGGGATACCTATTATGTAATTTGAATTCAAACATGTATCCAAATTGTATATTATTACATGATAGCAACCCTCCTATAGGACACTCTATGCCATTATTTTTATTGAAGGGGTAAATTCAAGTTTTGAAAGGACCTAAAAACCTTTTACAGGGGCAAGGGGACAACGAAAAAAAATAATCCCTTAGCACAATTGTAGCCAAGCTACCACACAGAACCAAACTACAACACATTTGAAAAAAAACTACTGCAAAGAACAATAGCCCAACATCCATCAAACCCAATGAAACAACATCAGGTACACCACACATGAACCTAACCTAGCAATCCACACACCCTTGGCCTAGGTATGGGATTCCAAAATAAAATTAGGAAGACTTTCTTCCTCCTTTGAACGATTGTCCAAGACCTGCCATTATCTATATCTACATATCGAGGAGAAAAAAGAGGGGACGCCACTAATGTTGCATCAACCTGAGTCACCTCCCTTGATGAGGAAGAATGCCCCAAAGAAGATAGAGGATGCAAAGAAACTAAAGACTGAGCTAGGGTCCCCCCACAACCAATCGAGAGGGCTAGGGGATCCATCGAAGAAAACACTGAAGTTGTGTCAGTCCCAAGGGGAGCCACCTCAGAAGGGACCATGGAGGCTGTAGACACCTAAAAATATCTCAACCCTTCGATCACCCTCCAACATCATACATACCACTAATTTCTCATCTGATTAATTAATTAAATTTTTAATTAATTAATTAACCTATCCAACCCTTGAGCCATCCATTCATTCTTCATTCATTAACCCCTGAAATTGAATTAATTTAATTAATTCAACATTCACACCTTACTAACATCATCCCAATTAATTAAATAAATATGTAAAATATTTATTTGGTTAATTTGTCCACTTTCCTAAACCCAATTAATTAGGTAAATCATACTTATCTAAGTAATCTACCCTACTAATTAACCTACACCTAGCCTAGTTGATTAAATAGCTATTATTTGATTAGCTACCCTAGCCTACATGACCCCTAGACCTAGATTAATTAAATAAACCATTATTTAATTAATCCTAAACCCTAATTACCCCATGCACTAATTTTTTCCAGCCACATTAACTAAGTTAAACGCCCTAATTAACTTGGTCAAAATCATGCTTAACACTTCCTCCCACACCCACAAATTAAAAATTACAAAATATACATAACCCCTCCAACTCATTTTTTCCATTTTCATGCTAAAACATCTTCCACATTTTTAGATTACAAATGTAAGGCCCCAAAAATGTGCATGTCTCACATGATGTTCACATTCCCACATAAATGGAATTTTTAATTCCACCTCCTCCCAAGGAAATTAATTTTTAATTTCCTCACACATCCAAATCACATTAAATGCTAAGTCCTCCCCAAAATGAATAAAATATTTATTTTTATTCTCCACCATCCAATTTTGATGATCAAATCTTAGCCCTCCATCTCACAATCAATCTCATCCATTGATCTCAACATCCAATCTCCATCATTGGATCAAAATCCCTTCCATTTTGCCTATAAATACAAGCCTTCACAAGCCATTTCATCATCCAATTTTAGAGTAATCTTATTATGCTAAAATTTCTCTCGATCCTCATCCATCTTAGCTAAGTTATGTTGCATTTTTCATTGAAGTTGATAGCATTTCACATTTCCAAGCATTAGTTGGATAAAGCTAGGAGCTCAAGGGTGCAAGTTCCTCAACCCTATCAAGGAGTGAGGAGTTTGGAAGCATTTGAAGGTATAATTTTCATGTGTTTTTGAGTTTATTTTGTGTTTTTATTGTTTCCACTTTTCCTCATCTTCATTTGGCATGCCCGGTGGGACCCCATGGTCCCAAACTAATCTTTTGTTTGAGTGCTTTCCTGAAGGATCTAAGCATACAAGAGTTTCAGCGCTGTAACCTCGCGATTTAGTGCCATATTTCAGTGGAACAATGCCATTACCCTCTGTTTTAGCGCCATCAGGCACTATTTTAGTGCCATGTTCTTATGATAGTCTATAGTGTTTTTAGGTCTTCAAGATTTTTTAATGCATATTTAGACTTTTTAGCACTTTCTACTCTCTTTTGCTCTCTATTTTTCATCAGATTATGATAGTGACAAGGGGTCCTAATGGAAAAATGCACCTAGAAATGCATTAGGAAAGATTTTAATATGACTCTAGGTTATTTTATCATCTACTAACTTGTTTTTCTCATAATCCAACCCATGCTGTTCTTTGACACGATATGAATCTTTTTAACTCCCACATAACTTGTTTATTTTAAGTTATGATCTCTTTGTGAACAGGTTTTGTTGGATCTTCATAGATTAGCGCCATCATTGACAGGTTGTCATGAGGTCCTAACACTTTAGTTGAAATATGTCAATTATGTCAACCAAGTAGTGTCCAAGGTAGTTTGTGTCATGCCCACATTTCTCATATGGTCACGACACACAATACATGTGTCATGTCCACATTTGTCATGTGGTCATGACACAAAATATCAAAAACTTTTCCACACAACTCTAAAACCCTCTCGTGCGCAACATGCGCGCTCGGTGGCATACATGCAAAGGCGAGAAACATCAATCAAATGTCGAGGTAATGCGAACACCTTTCACAATCCCTACGAAATGTAAGCCTACTAAGGAAGTTGTGCGATGTGAGGAGCGTCGCTAAGAGGGGTAGATTCCAAAGTTGGAACTAACCCTAAGGTTCCTAGATGAGGTGAGGTGATTTCGATAAGTACCGAAATCCAACTTTAAGAAACTATAATATAATTAACATTAATTAATTCCATTAAGGCTTAATTAAAGTATTCAATAAATTTAAAATGAGATACAATAAAAACATGCAATAATTCACTTAATTAATCTTTCCACTAATCTAGGGAAATTCCAGCAGCATAACGCCACCTCATTAAGTATGGGAAAAATTAAATTAATATAAAAAACCTTATCTAATAGCCTTTTCAAAAAAATATAAATTAAAAACTAAATTCACCCATTGAATTAAATTACTCCACCATTTCCTCATTTACCCAAGGCAATAGTTTAATAAAAATTAATCACATTAACTAAGACAACAATTAATTAAAAATCACATTTAAACTATGCACTAGTTAAAATAGATTTAAAAGAGTGAAAAAGATTAATTTCATTTAAAACAATTAATCCCCCCACCAAAATCCTATTAAAACAACCCACTAAATTAAATTAAAATCCTAGGGTTAAATTAAATCCACTAAAATCTTTTTTAGGTCATACTATCCCTAATTAATTTAAAAAAGCAATAAAAAGGTTAAAAAGCCAAAAAAGATAAAAGCTTTTCATTTACCTCCAAGTTTCAAGGAGAAGAATAGAAAATGAAAAGTCACTTTCACAAAGAGGAGCTAAATTTTCTTTTATTTTCTATTTGATCTCCTACAACCCATTTCATTTCTTCTAACCCTAATCTTATTTTATTTGTTTTCTACTCTCCTCTTCAAACCCTAAATCTATATTTTGTCTCTAACTCCTCTCTCTAGTTTTATTTTTTTCACAAGTTTCAAGATTTGGCATGGAGCTCTCAGATTTTTGTTTAAGTGATTTTGTTGAAAAGATTTCTACATAGGGTTATATTTTTTTTTTTACACAACTATATATATACAGTGTGGCATTTTACTCTGTGGATAAAAAAATAATACAAAGACTGAATAATACAGACAAGAGGGGGGCCGAATAAACGTTCGACAGAGGGTTTCATGAAAGTCGCCAGATCTGGGAAGGATCAGTGGAGGAGCCACGGCGATCTGCAGGGATCGATGGGGGTGGTGCCCCCCGCTCCCCTCTCTTCCAAAGTGTTCAGCAGCTGCCGCCCTCTGTGTTTTCTTTTTTGGTTTTAAAAAAAAAATTCAACAAAATTTCCATCAAACCCTAGTCTCGTAACTTGGGCGTCTATGATTTATTTGATATGCTTTTCTTAAAACTAAATACTACATATTTTATTATATCTAATATATATATATGGAATCTAATCTCTGTATATTTTTTTAATAAAAAGGGTCAGTGAAGTTCCTATTTACAAACAACAAGTCTTTTATATATATATTTTTATCTATATATATGTATATATATAGACATATGGGTGTAAACAACAAGAAGTGATTTGATAACACAATAATTTCTTAGCCATAATAAAGTAGTTGCATTTTTTTTTGTCATCAAAGCTGGAATAAAATATATATTTTCTTTTTCTTCCATCAAGCAACTATGTTCATTTAAATGACAACTTTAGAAGATAGAGAGAGAGATAGGTCGAGAGTCTTTTTAATCATACATAAATAATTTTTTTTTTAGAACCAAGTAGGGAGAAAATCAGCCAAACTTCTATTTGAAATAAATGGAATACATATTCTTTCTTTGTTTTTCGAGGTACACAAAAATAGATTTATCCTCACAAACTTACAATCACTTTTACAAGGCCACAAAGGCCATGGCTACCAAAATGCCATACATTACAAAATACACCAAAACCAAATTTCTTCAAGTTCACCAAACTCCAAGTGCTTCACTAAAGCCATAGAACCTACAAAACAAACTCAAAGAAGGTTTCCAAATGCCCATGGGAGCTCACCTCCCAACCATAGACTTGGAACAAGTCACCCCGAGCTTGGAGGTCACCCATATAACCAGGTTCATACCACAAAACAAGGATTTAACACCAAAATTACTCACATAAAATATAGATACACCCTCCCAAGGATTGCACATAACTAATCCATATAACTTGGATTTTTGGGGGTAGGAGAGTGGACTACTCTCAACTCAAGGGGAACCCAAAATCACCAAAGCACATAATACTCAAAAATCACAACGCCTCTTGCCTTAATAGCCCAAAATGTCAAGAATCCCAAGGCACTCTTGCCTTCACCAAAATCTCATAATGTCAAAAATCTCAAGGCACTCTTGCCTTCACCAAAATCCCAAATACTCCACAATGCACTCCCATGGCCATCCACACCTCCAAATATAGTGAGATTACCCCTGAGGAGGTTTAATCCTCTCCCACCCTAAAACAAGATGAGATCTTCTCAATGGAGAGCATCATCCAACACCCAAAATGAAAACCCACAAAACAGATACACCAAAACTCAAAAATACACAAAGCTGTTTCACATACAAAGAATGTAAGTAACATAAGGAAGGCATATAGCCTTGGGTTCTTACCTTATAAGTCCAAATTTGGCAAGAGGTTGGAGAAGAGATCCCAAGTCTCCTTCCAATCTCCTTGCATCCAAAATCCTCCAACTCTATCTCTCCCCCAAATTAATATTCAAAAAGAAAGCAAAAATGAAGAACCCTCTCCATCTCTTAAAGATGGAGTTTAATAGGCTAAACCAAAGAGCCTTGAGGAATGAAAAGGTGACACATGTCACCTTCTCCTTCCTCCTCACAATCCACTCACAAACCCCCAAGGGATGAGGAGGTGACACATGTCACACTCCCATCCCACAAAACCTCACACTTTCCCACAAACGCTCTCACATATGTGTGAGAGCACAGTGGAGAGAGGAATCCTACATGGAAGACTCCATAAGGATAAGGAGAAGACAAATGTCATCCTCCTATCCAACAAGGTAAACCCATTCCCCTATAGATGCTCTCACACATGTGTAAGAGCATAAGAATGAGGTCTCTCACACTTGAAGTCCTTGGAAGCTTCCCAAGCCTTCAAGATAAGGGCAACTTTATCCTAGGGAAGTGGAATTGGTCATAGTGGACTCTTGACTTATCCACCACCTCACCCAACTTCAAATTTCGTCACTTAACTTCAAGGTCAAGTTAAGGTGACCAAAGAAGGTTAAACTAAGGTTTCACATGATCAAATTGGTCCTAGACCCTAGGGGTATGACCTAGGGTCATTATTTGACCAAAATAAACACCAAAGGGTCCATAAATTCACATAAAAAGGCCCAATAAATAAAAAACACCAAAATAGTGCAACTCAACATTATAATTCACAACACATCAATAAATCAATTAAAAAGGGGTAAACCCTAACCCAAATAAACATCAATTAATGACATTACAAATCATCATGCTCCATCACAAATGACCTTGGTCCCTCTTGGGACTAGGTCGGCTAACACAGATATCACATAGGGTTACTAGGATGACCTCTGATTTTCCATGGACATGGAAAATTACCTACACACTTCCAGAAATAGATCAATAGCACATGTTCATCATAGCCAAAGTGAAAGGAAATGCATGCACATAGATAAAAGCACATAATCACTTATATCCTCAATTATACACATGCTACCATTACATGATTCATAATTCATTTGCATTTCAAATCACTCGCATTTCACATAATCAAATCAGGATCATATACTGCATCATACCTCATCAATGTACTCATCAATTAACATTTCAATTGCCTCAAAATTAATGTCATATTAAACATCATAGAGTCAGCTGTAATCTAACATGCATAGCTATAACATCATCACAACATAATCCATAAATCAATCAAGGTGTGAGGTAAGTCCATGAATGTCTGAATCTATAGGGGGTCAACAACCCCAAAAATGTCCACATGACAACGATGGTCTAAACAATAAGTTTCATAAGAAAAGCAAGAAGTGCAACACATGGTAGACTCGCACTACAACACTCAAGGTTCCAGATCAAGCACAAACATATGATATTCCAAGAATCCCAGTTAGGGTGTGCATCACTAACACACTCAAACTAACACAACCACCTTAAGAAAAAGATCCAAAACAACACAACACTATCTCAAAGATAGAGTCACACTCTCATAGATTGAATCCTTAGCTAGGTGAAGCAAAACAACATGGTCTAAAGGTGCAACTGATCCAGTTGCACAAGGGTGGGCCTCACAGTTTGCAATAGGGAATGAATTTAGACATCTCATCTTAGCAATGGTTTTCTAAGTTTTTGAACAAGCCTTTAAAAAAATAAATCTAAACTAGAAAGCATACCACTCTTCATCTAGAAAGTATAAAAACTAACTAGGAATCAACACATGCATTTTTAACTATGAATTTTAAAAAGGTAGCTAACTATTAATTGAAAACATATTAAAACTTGAGCTAACAACTGATAGCAGATTTTATGGATGAAGCAAATGCTCTGAAAACTATAGCATAACAACAAAACTTTAAGATGATTAACTTGAACACAATATCTTGTAGGGACACACAACAATGCTAAAACAGAAAGTTACATTAATCTAAACAAAAACATTTACTAAACAAAATTGAACAACACAATTGTGCAACAATAAAACACTTAACTATCCTATATCCTTCGAGTGGCCAGCTCTCAGGAGATCTTCTTATCGATTCAAATCACATGCATTATCTCAACAGCTCCAAAATAACTCCATTCTCATTTGCATTTCCATTGCTCAGAATATATTACTCAGAATAAACTCGATTGCTTCATTCCATAGAAAATTATCACAGAACATAATAGTTGAACATTAGTGTATATCAAAATATAGCATAACATAACATAGCAGTATTGTTTTTGAGATTGCCCATAATCTATACTACCAAAATCCTAAATTTCAGGTGATGCATAAATTCCACTTGAAGAAGTCTTTAACAAAAAAAAACTTTTAACTAAACTAGATGTCTATTAGGTTCAACATAGTAAAGGCTCCGATTGGAGTATTTTTAACAAAAAATAAAAGAATTGCCGATAAAGTCTATGATCATGTATTCCTAGATTTCTGGTGCCCTGAGATTCTGGCGCTGCTGACTTCAATTGTATTTAAGTTCCACTAGGCTCTTCATAAAAACCTACATAAATACACAGACCTTTACACATGATCATGTCAACATTAGTGGAAAACTTCAATTGGAAAACAAGATTTTTACATCATTCTATTAAAAAAAACAAATGTTTCTTATAAAATTAGTAAATTGGCATGGTTTAGGTAATTGGGTGACACATAAAGGGTTATATGACTTATTATGAAATGTGGTTAATTATACCTCATCACTCTCCCCTCTCTAAGATGGAGCAGGTCCTCCTGCTCTCTGCTGACCATGGGCTCTTTACCTTTTTGCATCCCTCTTTATATTTAGTTCATCATACTTCAAGCTAAGGTCATAGATGTCCCTTGCTTCCTCATCCAAATGGTCAGGATACTTAAGAAAACCTTTGTGTAATTTTGCCCTCATCTGCCATGCATGTAAATCCCTAGGGTCTTGCTCTGCAGTTACCAAAGCTGCAGAGAGCGACTGAAGGAGCAATGGAGGTATGTACCTCATGCCTATCCATTTGGTCTTAAGCTGATGTAGTATTTCCGTCAAAGCTTCTGCTCTTCTATAGTACCATCTGAGATTAGTTGGAGAAATCATCTCCCTCTGTCTCAAGTACATGGACAGAGGAGTATATCTTTCTTCACAAGAATTCCATGCTCTTTCTATCAATTGTAGCCTATTAATGATGAAACCTTCAAAACAGATGCTTATGCTCTCATTATATTTTTCCTTCATAGCTGTATACTTTTTTATTCTTCAGAACCGAGCCTTGAAGGCAAAGGGCTTATGATGAGGATGCCTCATGTGAAGCCCCATAGTTTTCTCTGCTTGAAGGTATTCTCTAGTCCTATCTTGCCAATTCAGTTGGTTCTACAAGTTGGATGTGAATGCTCTGAGCTGAAATTCTCCCATAAAGAGATTAATGAAAAAGTCACTATACTTTCATAACAAAAAATTATACAGAAAGAATTAACACAACAAATTCTTTTGAACAAGGGATGATTCTTTGAATATCTCTAAAAATTGTTTGTCATCAAGATCATAGGGCAAATTACAGGAAATCCTTAAAAGCTTCCATCTTAACACTTGTTCATTAAGGAACATAGAATATAGCCTAGATGGCTTTCTACAAGCTAGCAATAAGTCTCTGATTTTGCATGCATCAGTCTTAGCTATATAAATTTTGTCATAAGATTCCTTTAACAATACTAATTCTTGTTTGAGTCTAGCATTTTTTGCTCCAGCTTGCCTTAGAAAATAACACCTTTCCATCCATTTTTCCAGCATGGGAGAAATATGGACTTGAAACCATTCCATTTTGGTCGGTTCGGTCTGTATCTCTTTTAATTCCATGGCTGGTTTAACATTGATTTCCTATAATTCATGCTCCAGCTCTACAGTTTTTCTAAGAGTTGCGTTATGTTCTTGTTTCTGCTTTTCCTCTTTTTCCACAAATGACTTAAGGAATTGTTCAAAATTGACAGTCAAATTTTTGATTTGTTCATCTTTTGTAGTCAGACTGGTCAATTGTTTCTTATCTTCTTCCTTAATTTGTTTCATTTGGGACTGTAATTCCTCAATGAATTTATCTTTTTGTTCTAATTGATCCCCTAGAGTCCTTATTTCCTGATCCTTATGCTGCAAAAGTTTTGTCAGTGTATCAATTTTTTGTTGTTGTATATTCATCTGTTCTTCACTCTATTGGAGTTTGTTCTTCAACTGTACAATTTTTTCTTTAAATACTTTCAATTCAACTTTCATGTGATCACATTTCTCATCGGGGATACAAATTTTGGTACCATTTCCAGACACATTTCCTTCATCATTTTCTTCTATTAGACCTTGCTCAGTGTCTTGTACATTGTTTAGAGGGGATGATTGTTCATTTTGAGGGACAATGTCAGTTCTGTGTTCATCTAATGATTGTTGATTGGCAGAAATTGTTTCCAAAGGCTCGTCTTCTTGAGCCTCTACTTCTTCAACAAGTACATAATTTAGAACTTGTTCTCCTATTTCCTCTTGATCCTTCTTAGGTGAATCAATCTCCTTCTCAGATTCAAGGGTATCATTATTTTCCAGGGCTTGATTTTCACTCGGTCGCCCATCCTACCTTTCCTTTTTAGGGATAGGCGGTTGATCACACGCTGCAGAATAGTTAAATTCAGCAGCCAATCTTTTACTCCTTCTTGGAGGAGGAGGTTTCTGCAACTTGATTTTAGGCCTCCGTTCCCTTTTGCTAGGCTAACTATTTTCATCCTCAAAATCAACTAAGTCCACATTTTCTCATTTTTCTGGAGTTTCTGGAACACCATATGGTCTAGGTGGCTCCTCAGGTTCTGAAGGGTTTGGAAGATTTTATGGCGCTTCACCTTCAAGAGCTTCCCTGGTAGGTTGAGGCACAGGGGAAGGTTCCCTAGGGTTCTCTGCCGCTAAACCAAATGACTCACCTCTCTCAAACTGTCATAAGGGTGCAAGGTTTTCAAATTTCTTGAGAAATTTTTGCCATTTCTCATCTATTTTTCTCTTCTTGAGGAGTTGATGCTTGTAAATTAAAGAAATGATGTCATGGTGTTTTAATGGCCCAGACCTAATTTTGAACCTTTCTATAATGTAGATAAGGGAGTCACTTAAGGTGGGAAGATTAACTCTCAATCCAGGGTTTTCAGTGCCATGGCGCAGGTAAATGAGAAAACGGAAGGGAGGACCAACGACAATAGCACATTGTCCTTCACATTTAAAATACTTAATTATCCAAGCTACTGCTATTATCCACAGCTCTGCAATGGACATTATTTGAAACCCTTTATTCTATCCCCGGGTGTTCACAACTAATAATGGCGGAGGTTTCCCTTCCCTTAAGAAAATCTCTATCATTTTCTGGTAGGAAATATTTGTAGTTTTTGATAGATTCAAGCCTTCATTTTTTATACTAGATAAATTAGAAATAGTCTGTGCACTTACCTCAAATTTCTTTCCTCACACAATTGACTACCCATCCGAGAAATTCTCTACGAACTCTTTAACTAGCTATGTATTATGTCCTTCAAACTTTTCATGAAGTCCAGCCATCTCACTCTTTGAAACAATTCTGAAATACTATTGAGCACTAATAATTTGTCTACAATAGTTGGCTCTGATTTATGTTTTGCTCCCCCCATAATATCCGCTGCTGGTAATTCTGTTGAATCTTTACTGAATGTCCTCGCACACCAAGGTGAATAACTGTTTCAAACAAACTGATATGCAGACTAATTGAAACTTGATCTTTATGGCCACTTGTATTACAACAATGCTAATGATCCATTAATTCATTACATTAAGTTGTGTTGTGTCTACTCATTACCTTGCATGGCGTAGAATGCATGCGCCTCCATTTCTTCTAGTGAAAGTATAGTTCTCACAAATTTTCTAAATTTGGAAAAAGGGAGGAGAATGCCGATTTATTTAATTTTATTCACAACATATTGCTTAATTAAGAAAGAATGTGTACATACCTCATGTCCTGATTTGATTTGAAATTTATAGCACTTGTGCTGATGTAATGACTTTATAGACAATTATGTATACAAAACTTGAATGGAGAAAGGTTTGGGTAGATTTATTAATGATCATGATGGAGTGGCTGGAGTAATTTATTTATAATTATGGTAAATAGTCATCATAATTTTATTTATTATGATAGGGGGTGGTGATACAAGGAATGAGTCCTTTAATGAATGCTTTGGTACAGGAAAGTTTGGTGGTGGAAATGGGTATGCTTTTGAAAATGTTGGAGCATCTGCAAAGAAGGGGTCACAAATTGAGAGCATCAAAAGTAGATGCTCATGGAATGAGTATGACAAACATATGGGAACAACAGTGTTGCATTATGGTTGGATATTGTGAGAGTGAGGATACAAAGTTTTGGAGCATTGTTGAAGGGTGCTGACGGAATGCAAAACAAAGTTCTGGAGCATCATTGAAAGATGCAGCCAGAATGCAAGAACAAAGTTCTAGAGCATCACTTAAAGATGCAGCCGGAATGTAGGAACAAAGTTCTGGAGTATCACTGAAAGATCATCTAGAATGTAGGAACAAAGTTCCGGAGCATCACTGAAAGATGCAGCGGAATGCAGCAACAAAGTTCTGGAGCATTGTTGAAAGATGCATCCAGAATGTAGGAACGAAGTTCTGGAACATCATTGAAAGATGCAGCTAGAATGCAGGAACAAAGTTCTCAAGCGTCGTTGAAAGATGCAATCAAAATGTAGGAATGAAGTTCCAAAGTATCACTGAAAGATGCAACCAGAATGCAGGAACAAAGTTCTGGAGCATCACTGAAAGATGCAACTGAAATGTAGGAACAAATTTTTGGAGCATCGCTGAAAGATGCAGCCAGAATGTGGGAACAAAGTTCTAAAGCATTACTGAAAGATGCATCAGAAATTTGTATTTATTCAAAAATCAAGTCTTGCAAAAAAATAATAAAATTCAGACAAGTAACAAAAATGGAAAATATAATAACTTGACTAAAATTCTCTGAAAGAAACATGTATACATAGTTTTTTTTGTTTTGTTTTTTCAGATTTTGTATCTGAGAATAGATTATTTTTCCTCTGCCAAGGTAGAGTCAATACATTGGTTCTCTCCTTGCATTTCTACCATCCTTGTAAATTCTTCTTTGTTAATAGGTTTGTGGTAGATCCACAATCGATGACCATTGACAAGGAGTGTTCAAGTGTCACCATCGATGGGTTTAAGTTGCACTGTTCCATTTGAGAATACTTTAGAAATCTCATAAGGACCTAGCCAATGGGTTCTCAGTTTACCTTTTTGGTCTTTATATCTGGAGTCAAATAGCAGTGCCCAATCACCATTATAGAACTCTCTTTCTTTTATATGTTTGTCATGCCAAACCTTTTGTTGTTGTTGGACTGGCTAGATCTGGGATCGATCAAGGTCCAAGCCCACTTCCATTGTTGTTTTGAGAATTTGTATTTTGAATTTAATGGGCAGAAGAGGTTTCTTCCCAAAGACTAATTCATAGGGAGTGAGACCAGTGGTTGATTTCCAGGTTGTGTTATAGGCCCAAACTGCCTCATGCAATTTCCTAGCCTAATCCCTTCTCCCTGATGAAATTGTTTTTTGTCAGAATGTTTTCAAGCTCTCCATTGGTGACTTTGACTTGACCATTTACTTGTGGGTGATAGGGAGATGACTTCTTATGGCTTACTTGAAAATGGTCAGTAAATGCTAATAGAAATTTAGACATAAACTGGGGTTCCTGATCTGTGACAATTGATCTAGGAGCTCCAAATTTCAAGAAGATCTTGTCATAAAGGAAATCTATAATTTATTCTTCCCTAGCAACTTTCAGCACTTGGACTTCTACCCATTTAGTCAGATAGTTAGTACAAACTAGGATGTATTATTTACCCTGTGAAGGAGGATCTATGGGGCCTATGAAATCTAGCCCCCATTTTTCAAAAGGTTTGAAAACTACCTGTGGCTGCAGAGGCATCTCGCTAGATGTAGTAGGTCTTCCTACTCATTGGCATTCACATAGTGGCAAACATATTTTTTTACATATTTATGCATGGAAGGCCAATAATACCCTACACCTAAGATTTTGTGAGACATCCTTTTTGCTGAATAATGACCATCAGAGGGATCATCATGACAGGCTCTAAGTATGTTGTATGTTTCATCTGATTGATGCAATGACATAAAACTAGATCAGGGCCACTTTTGAATAGCATACCATTGATCCATTTGAATTGAGCACTTTCCCTAATGAGGTGTTTCTTTTGTTTTGATGTAAAATCTGGTGGAAACTCAGAGGTGGCTAGATAGTTGGCGATATCTACAAACCAGGGGGTTTTAACGGAGATGGCGAATAAGTTTTCATCTGGGAATTCATCTTGTACAGAGGCACAATCTCCATTATCTTGTTTGATTCAGGATAAAAACTATGCGACTATGTTGAACTTTTTGGGTTTATCAATGATGGTTACATTGAATTCTTGGAGAAGTAATAACCATTTGATTATTCTCCCATTTACTGTAGGTTTGTTCATTAGGTATTTGATAGCTAAATGGTTTGTGAACATAGTTACCTTATACCCTATAATCTAATGTCAAAATTTATTGATTGGATGAACCACAACTTAGAATTCTTTCTCCGTAGTGGTGTAGTTTTGTTCGGTGGGGGTCAAATTCTAACTGATGAAATATATGGCATATTTTCCTCCATTCTCATCTTCCTAACCTAAATCCTCTCCAATAGCATCATTGGAAGCATCTGCGCAAATATGGAAAGGAAGGTTCTAGTTAGGTCTACGTAGAACTGGAGCAGTAATGAGTTTCTCCTTAATGATCTCAAATGATGTTTAACATTCTGTTGTCCAAACAAAGTCTATGTCCTTTTATAGAAGGGAGAACGTGGGGGCTACAATCTTACAGAAGTTTTCTATGAACCTTCGGTAATATCCAGCATGTCCTAAGAAACTTTTGACATCAGTTTGGTTCTTTGGAGTCTCTAGTTGTTGTATCAATTCAATTTTCTTAGGATCTACCTTTATCCCTTTAGCTAAGATGTGGTGTCCCAACACTATCCCTTGTTCTATCATTATTAAACACTTTTCATGACACAGGGATAGCTGATGGTCTTCACATCATTGCAACACCCTGTCCAAGTTTTTAAGAGCTTCATCAAAAGTAGAACCATATATTGTGAAGTCGTCCATATAGACTTCCACACAATCATTTACAAGCTCAGCAAAGATGGCTAGAACAGCTCTCTAAAATGTTGTAGGAGCATTACATAGCCCGAAGGGAAGAACTCAATATGCAAATGTTCCCCAGGGACAGGTAAAAGTTGTTTTGTCCTGGTCCTCTGCTACTACTTGTATTTGGTTATATCCACTGAATCCATCCAAAAATGAGAAATACTTCCTTCTTGCTAGATTATCCAAGACCTGGTCTATGAAAGGTAGCGGAAAGTAGTCTCTATAGGTGGCTTTGTTGAGCTCTCTATAATCAATGCACACTCTTCATTTTCCATTTTTCTTTGGGATTACTACTAGAGGTGAAACCCATTTTCTATCAGAGATGGGATAGATGAATCCTACTTGTAGGAGTTTTTCAATTTCTATTTTAACAATAACTTTGAGAGCAGGGTTAAGTCTTCATTGTGGTTGAAGAATAGGTCTAACGTATTTAGTATAGATGTGATAGGTATAAACACTTGGGTGTATCCCTCTCATGTATATGTAATCCCAAGAAATATCTTTGGATCTATTCACCAAAACATCAAATAACTTGAGTTCATTTGTCTCAGTTAACCAACTATTAATATTTAAGGTTTTTCTTGGTAATAACATGATAGTTTTGGTCCCTGGGTAGTTGGAGGTGACAGTATGAACTTCTCTTGTTAAGGTGTTGAGAGGACAACTATGTGGTATAATTCTATGGAATCTGGCAATATCTTTGAAGAAGTGATCTTTTTTTGAATGATATTAGTTAGAGGACAAGGTAACGTTGTAAAGGTTGTGTAACTATGTCCAATATCATTAGTGTGGATCGGATGCCCTAAAATCTCTTCAACTTCTAAAATTTCATCACTTGAATCTATGGCAAGATCTTGCATGTTGTTTTCCAATTCATCTTCCAATTCTTCATCATGTTGTTTGATGACTACCATAGCAAGTGAGGCTAGATTTTCTTGTTTGTCAAAACCATTTGATTCATCAACCCAAACTTGTTTATGCGCAATAGGTTGAGCAGGGGGATACAGGGATAAATGTTTGCTGTTGGGGCCATTTGAAATGGTCATTCCTCCTACTCTGTAGTCAATTTTGGCTGCAACTATAGCCAACCAAGGTATGTCTAGTATTAATGGGTAACTATCCTTAGGTGTGAGAGACTGGATTACTTGAAAATCCACCGAATATTCCCAATTGTCAACTTTGATAGGAACATTTTCCAGGACCCCTTTGGGAATAGCTATGGGCTGGTTCACCATTTACAATATGGTGGCTATGGGATGTAAATCAGTGAGTCCCAGTTTTTCCATAATGTCCACCATCATGATGTTAATGGTTGCTCCCAAGTCCATGAGTGCATTAGGTATTGCTACCTCGTTGATTGTCACTGTTATGAGTGGACTACATGGGTCACCATATTTTGGGGTTGAGATCTCTCCAGTCATAAGGTTGGCTAAATATCCATCAATGTGCATAGTGTTAATTTGTTTCTTCTTCCTTCCTGGTGTTTTTATACACAACTATTTAACTAGCTGGTTTAGTTCAAGAATTTCTTTAATTGCTTGTAACAATGGAATCTCGATATGGAGTCATTTAATTTCCTATATTAATGTGGTTTTGGTGGGAATGGTCTTTTCCAGAGGGTTTTTCAAGGAGGTCTCTTTGAGGCACTCTGAAAAAGGTGCTTGAGGTTTCTTCTTCAAGATGGAGTCCTTCTTTGGAAGATCTGATGAACGTTTCACAACTTCTTCCTGAGGTAACTCTGAAGTTTTAAGTGAGGATTGTTGGGAAGGCTTCTCTTGGTTACTCCGGGGGCTTTTATCTAAAGGTATGGAAGGTGTCTTTGTTCCTTCAACAGATTCTTCATTTTGTTTGTCAAGGATCTCAACTATGGTAGGTTACTGGAGTGTTTTTTTTTACCTCAATTGCAAGTTTCCACAATAGATAGCATTGACTCCAGCCATGTTTTCCTACTTTGTGGAATACACTAGTGTCATTTGATGGTTATTCTTTGGATTAGGGATAGGTTGCATTGGTAGTTGTGGTTGGTTGATCTGCTCATTTTGTTGAGTGTTTTATGGTGCTAGCAAGAGTTTCTATTGTGGATTGGGCATCCTCCTTGGTCCATAATAGAACTAATTTGGAGATTGATTCCATTGAGGGGCAGGATTCTGAGGATACCATTGTTGTTGAGTCTGATTTGGCCATTGAGGGTTTCCCCAGGACTAATTTGCCCATTTAGGTGGTGTTGGAGGCCAAGGTGCCACCCATTGATTATTATTCCAATTATTTGGAGGGCGCTAGGATGAATTTGAATTATGGTCATAGGAGAAATTGCCTCTAGGTCTTTGGCCCACAAAATTGATCTCTTCCTCAGTGTGAGATGACCTTTTCTTAGAGTTTTTGATTGCATTCAGGATCTCACGTTGGTCAGTGGCATGACTCTTTTCACAAATTTGACAATTGTCAGCTTTGTCCAAAGGACACTCCCTTAACAGATGTTTTTTTCAACACCTAGGGCAGTAGATGGATAAGGTTTTAGGATTACATGTTTTGGTCTGTATTCCATCCAAGGTGGTGTTTAGCTGAACAAGGATATTAGTTTTCAAATTTGCTATTTCCTGTCGCAATTGACCAATTTCATTCAAGAGACTAGACTTACGGATACCTCCACGAGTTCGAGAAAAAATCCTACATAACTCAACAATATCACCAAGTTCAATTTGGGACACATCTCCTTTTCTCATCAATTCTAGGCTTCTAGCATCCTCATCAAGTCCCTTGAGAAATATGGTCTTCAGAATTTCTGGGCTCATTGTCTCTTCCCCACATCATTTGGATAAGAAGATGAACCTATCCAAGTAATCTTCCAGGCTCTCATCTTCTTTTTACCTTAGTTTGAACAATTCCTCTTTCCTATAGCTAACTCTATAGTAGCTCTGATATTTGTCTAAAAAGATAGTCTCCATTTCTTCCCACGTGGTTATTGATCCTAAGACTAATCCCATGAACCAACGCATGGCAGAGCCTCTCAGAGTAGAGGGAAAGAGTTTTAGTTTCTAATTATCCATTTTGTAGTCATATGTCTAACACCAGACTTTAAACTCAATAAGAAACTGGTCAGGGTCTTCGGAGGATAGCCCTCTGAAGGTTGGTAAGACGGAAGGTGAAATATTTTTCATGGGTGAATCGTCATCTTCGTTGAGAGCAATAGGATAGCTAAATGTCTGGACTGCTCTCCGTGGGTTATCACCATCTCCATGGTTTGCTCTCCTTTTGTTGAAAGGGTTATCATTGTTATAAGCCATGATGTTAAAAGGAATGCTTTCCTCTTTAAAGGTTTGGTTTGATGGCTAAATGCTTTCCTCCTTAAAGGTTTGGTCTGATGGCTGAGTTTTTGGGGTATGTTGGGAAGTCTCGGGTTGATCCTGACTGATCAATTCATAACAAAGTTCTTCAGCTAAGACATCTACCTCCCTGTTTGTGGTTGGAACTACTATTGGGGGGGTTTGGGTATGAATCTTCCATGTGGACCTCTTATCCTAACCATGTAGAAAAAGAAGTTTGACAACTATTTTTGTTCTTACTAAAAGAGGTATCCAAGTATTCTCCTATTAACACTACAAAGAAGGTCCCCAACAATGGCACCAAAAAGTGATAGGTTGTCGTGAGGTCCTAACACTTTAGTTGAAATATGTCAATTATGTTGACTAGGTAGTGTCCAAGGCAGTTTGCAATAGGGAATGAATTCGGACATCTCATCTTAGCAATGGTTTTCTAAGTTTTTGAACAAGGCTTGAAAAAAATGAATATAAACTAGAAAGCATACCACTCTTAATCTAGAAAGCATTTGAATTTTTAATCTAGAAAGCATATAAACTAACTAGGAATCAACACATGTATTTTTAACTATGAATTTTAAAAAGGCAGATAACTATTAACTGAAAACAAATTAAAACTTGAGCTAACAACTGATAGCAGATTTTATGGATGAAGCAGATGCTCTAGAAACTCTAGCATATCAACAAAACTTAAAGATTATTAACTTGAACACAATGTCCTACAAGGACGCACAACAATACTAAAATAGAAAGTTACATTAATCTAAACAAAAACATTTACTAAACAAAATTGAACAACACAATTATGCAACAATAAAACACTTATCTATCCTATATCCTTCGAGTGGCCAACTCTCATGAGATCTTCTTATCGATTCAAATCACATGCATTATCTCAACAACTCCAAAATAACTCCATTTTCATTTGTATTTCCATTGCTCAGAATATATTACTTAGAATAAACTCAGTTGCTTCATTCCAGAGAAAATTATTATAGAACATAATAGCTGAACATTACTGTATATTAGAACATAGCATAACATAACATAGCGTTACTATTTTTGAGATTACCCATAATCTATACTACCAAAATCCTAAATTTCAGGTGACACATAAATGCCACTTAAAGAAGACTTCAATAGAAAAATAGACTTTTAACTAAACTAGATGTCTGTTAGGTTCAATATAGTAAAGGCTCCGAGTGGAGTCATAAAATATCTTAAGTATTTTTAATAGAAAATAAAAGAACCGTCGATAAAGTCTATGATCATGTATTCCTAGATTTCCAGTGCCCTGAGATTTTGGCGCTGCTGACTTCAGTTGCTTTTAAATTCCACTAGGCTCTTCATAAAAACTTGCATAAATACACAGACCTTTACACACGATCATGTTAACATTAGTGGAAAACTTCAATCAATTGGAAAACAAGATTTGTACATCATTCTATAAAAAATAAACAAATGTTGCTTATAAAATTAGTAAATTGGCATGGTTTGGGTAATTGGGTGACACCAAAAGAGTTAAATGACTTATTATGAAATGAGGCTAATTATACCTCATCAATCACCACTCAGAACAATGCCACTGAACCAGAAGACAGAAGGTAAAAATGAGGTAAAAATTACTTTAGTGCCATTTTTTTATAAATCAATGCTATGTTTAAATTTAGCACCTTATTTCTAATTTTTAACGCCATGTCCATTTTATTTTCTGTTTTCTGTCTGGTCTATGAAACTAAAAATTTGAGCACCATATTTTCTATTTTTAGTACCATCTGCCTATTCCTTAGTGCTATTTAGATCTATTTTGGAACTTTTGTTAACTATTTTAGTGCCATTTCTGTCTGTTTTGGCACCATTTGTCTGACAGGTTTTTGTGATCTGTCTAGGGTACTAACATCTTTTTACAGGGAAAAGAATGTGGGCCAAAGACTTTGATTGAAACTACTAACTAGTTTGATGCAGGTTTTTGTTGGTCAAAGATTTGTTTTCTCACTAGTTTAGTTGCATTAAATTAGTTAGTGGGTTAATGAACACTTGTGTGCTTTGTTTAGTCCACTTATAGACATCTTCTCTCCCCTCACACCATAGGGTGATCTTGGGGATCAAAAGTCTATTTGTGGGCAATTTTTCATGCTTTTAAGTGTTAACCCGAAGGGGCTACTCATCTTGTGTATGCTCTCCCCTCGCACCTAGTGCGATCTTGGGTGATAAAAAAGGGTAGTTTCTTCTTATGAGGCCTGCTTGGGGATTTCATCAACCCAAGGGGTGACCTCAACCATATGTTCTGGCACGGTATATAAGCATTGCGATTTGAAAGATAGCTTTAAAGGAAGGACCCTCTCTCCTCCAAGCAATAGACCTCCAAGACCCTTGGTTCGCCAAGACTTGAGTGGTTGAGCGTCAGTCAATTCAGACACCCCCGTTCACATACTTGGGCCTCAAGTACCTTGCATATGCTAGAGAACTCCCCTAGAAGCTTGTAATTATCCTAGCTTAAGACCTTTCGACCGTCATACCTTGTAGTGCACTACTGCAGAGGAGGGGAAGATGCTCACTGTATCACTATATTTGAGATAGGCACTACCTTGGGCAAGACAAAAGTCTCCTTGGTAAGGGGGGTAAGGTGGTCCACAACCTTTCTTTCCCTATCTATCCAAACTATAACACCTAAAGTATTAGTGGGGGTCGAGAACCCGGTTCACTTTGAGTTGGGATCGACCCACGGCCACTTCGTGAGATCTATAAGGTATGATACTCCTACTTGACTAATGATAGGATTGTTCATGTGCTTGGTGTGTCTTCTTGTTGAAACCCATATAAGCCAATTTATTCAAAGTCCACCTTGAGTCAAAAATCCATTGTGTTCTCTTGTTCGATTTGTATGTACTTACCAAGAAACTCTATCAACTTTTGTCTAAAACAATTTGAACCTTTGAAAATCAAAACATTTGAACATTTTTGAGCCTTTGAAATCAGAACATTTAACCTTTGAAAATCCAAAGATTTGAGCCCAACATCCAAAAATTGTCAAAAGTGATCAAAACCCTAGTCAAAATCTTAGAAACTGTCACCGTTCAATGCCATAACCTCTCTGTTTGGTGCCATAAAATTCCCTGTTGGCACCATAAACCTATCCATCAGTGCCATTTGTCTCTATATTAATGCCATTCCTCACTATTTTAGTTCCTTAATTCCAGGGATTGGTGCCATTTGAGGGCCATATCTTACACGTGTCCTCTGACCTGTTATGGGATCCTTGAACTCTGTCCAACCAAAATCCATGGTCACCTTATCAAAATTCACCAGAACCAAAATCCACCCTTGATCATATTTCCCATTCACAATCTTTTGTCCAAATTCACGCACATCCTTTCATTTAGACCTTTGAGAATCATTTTGATTATTGGACCCTTGATCATAACCCCTTCATCATAAATCCAAAAGTCCATTATTGAGTCTAAACCTTTGTCCATATTTCCATCTCCTAATCTAGTCCAATTATCCAATTCCATTTACCCCATCCCATTTGACCTTATATAAACATCATTTTGATATTTGATCTTTGGTCATACCTTGTCCACCCATTAATCCTTTCATTCCAAAATCCCAATCCAAATTCATTATCCCTCCATTATTCACTTAACCTTAGGTGAACATTTTGATTTTCACCCTTGGACCTTTGCACATCCATTCCAAAGTTCATTTTGAATCCAAGTTATCCAAAATTTAGTCCAAAATTAGTTAAATTCATTTTCCAACATCCCCCAACATTATCCAAATCCTATTCATATTATCCAAAATCTAACATTAACATCCAAAAATCAAAATTCATCCAAAACCCAAAAATCAATCAACATCCAAAACCATACCTCAAATCAATTTTGTGCAAGAATTAAATCTAGATCTTATCATCCTCTAGTTAATAAGGTACTTAAGACTTTGTCTACCTTAAGTACTTTTATAAATTAGCTTTTATTAACCCTTGGGATAATTGATTTAGGAGCTTAGACAACTCTGAAGTTGATATATTCTAAGGTATCCCATTTTTCTTGGTGGTCATTAGTCTACCTTCAAGTAAAATAATCCTCCCCTTTTTTCTCAAGGTCATTAGTCTACCTTAAGTAAGGAGGGACATCCCTTTTATAATCAAAAGATCTAGATTTATTCAAGCTCTTCTTTGATTTGAAATTTTTTTTTTTCAAATATCATCAAATTTATTCAACATCCTCAATCACCCAATCCCATCTATCCAAAATCATCTATGGTTTCCCTTGGTTGATTATCATCCAACCCATCCTAAGTATAACTTAGTCATCCATTTCTAAATCATCATCCCTTTCAAATTCATACTAATGTCATCCTCAAAATCATTATTCACCCACATATACATTTTCACTTTGGTCTAAGAAATCCTTTTGAGATTTAATTTCTAAAGGTTATCTTATACCTTTATCCCAAAATCATTTGCCAAATTTCCAAAGTCATTATCCACTCCATCCATCCTTTATCCCACATTTTTCAATTTATCCTTGCACTCATCTATCCTTTTAGGTCCAAATTTTTTGAAAATCAATTCACCCATTTATCTTTGAGGTCTAACCTTTAAGGTTTCTCATCCATCCTTATACCTTCATCATTGACATCATCCTTAGGTTTAAAACGTTTGATATTATCCTCTAAAGCTAAAACCTCTACCAAATATATCCATATCATATCCACCATTACTCATCCTTAGGTTTAGAATTTTGAGATTTTATTCTCTAAAGGCTAAATCTTTATTCCCCTTCATCATACCAAAGTCCACCTTCACTTATCCTTGGGTCCAATATTTTGAAATCCATTGTCTAAGGTCTCAACCTTAATCCACCTTTCAACAATCCAACCAAATTCAGACCCAATCTATTGTATGCCCTTAACAAGGTCTCAAGACAAGAAAAACAAGGACATGGAACCTTTTAGAGTTAATTTTGGCATTGGGATGCCTCAAACCGATCAAAACAATATTCCCACAAATCAACCACAATCATCCCTTGATGCAAATGCTATGTTAAATCCTTTCGCAAACCAACCACTAGGACCATCATCTAACATCAATAATGTGGATCCAGATGTTTTAGACTTCATGCAAGATGCTGATTCGATAGACATATTAGATAGATTCCTAAAATCAGATCCCACAAAATATCTTGAATTCCTCATAAAAAATGGTGCTAGTATACCCAATGTCACTACCTCATCACAACCATCCTCATCCCATAAAATCCCTGACACATCCCAAACTTCAAATGTCACCACATCCATAATTCCTACTAACACGTCAATCACACCCAATCCCAGGACCATATCAATATCTACTATCACTACATCCACGCCAAAAATCACCCTTAACATTCCTAACAACACCATGCACACAAGTGCTTCCACAAGTGTGCCTCAATTTGACACCCACCATAGCCTTCATGACACAATTATTCTCCCAAACACCTTACAATACATTCAACATTCTGAACAACAATCCATGCAACAACCCTTCATCCAACTTTACATACGTACAACGTCCAATTTCCCAACTACCTATTACATCTTCCACCCAAACCTCACAACAAAATCCCAATCAAAACCAACAAATTCCACCACATGTTCTACAACAATTCCTCACCTATCAACAATACCTCGCCCATTAAAATCAAAATCAAACCACCCAACATCAACAAATTCCTAATTTCCTCCAACAACTAATCCATCAACAACAATCACACATACGACAACCACCTACCCAAAATTTATCTAGCATTGTGTAAAACTTGATTCAAAAGGTTGATGACATGCAATATGGATACAAATGAAAGAAATATTCTTTCAAGGATATTTTCCCATACCCATTTGATAGAACCATATGCATGCCACCCTTTCCTAAGAATTCTGAAACACCAAAATTTGACAAATACAAAGGGAAAGGGGACCCTAGGGAACACCTTAGGGAGTTTTACATTGCTTTCCTAGAAGTCTCATACGATGACACATATTTAATGAGACTCTTTCCTAGAAGCTTCATATGATACCGAAAAGAGGAAATATGTTTTGATACCGGGGAAGTCTCATACGATGTCACACAAAATGATGAAGCAATAGTTGAAATGATGGGGGTTAGAGATCACTTTCCCCTTGGTGACCACAAGGCCAACTATATCATGGAACTAAACACATCTACATACTTTGGGGAGACAATCCAAACTCTTATTCACAAAAATATGAAAATGAAAATAACATTCCCTAGTGGAAACCACCTTCTGGCACTTTAGGATGAATAAAAAGTCAAAATAAAGGATGTATCCCCTAGTGAAAACCTCCACGAGGTGCTAGGGGATGAGAGTATGGGCCTCCCCTAAGTACCCGAGCTCTATCAAGAAAGGTCACCAATCCTATTAGAAGCATTGCATGAGATGAATCTTGGAACAGAAGAGGCACCCAAGATCACATTTCGAGCAGAATCCCTCGTAGCAATAGAACAAGAGGCTTTCTTAGCTTTCTTCAAAAAAAGGATTCATAATTTTGTATGGACATATGCCAATATGCCAAGATTGGATCTTGCTCTACTTGTCCATCATCTTGTTGTACATCCTAATGGAAAACTGGTAAAACAGAAGCTAAGGAAAATGAACCCACAAGTGGCACTTCTTGTTAAAGAAAAACTCAAGAAACTTTTAGATGTGGGATTCATTTGCCCTATAGACTATCCTGAATGGATATCAAACATCATACCTATAGCAAAAGTAATTGGGGGCATCTATTGTTGGACAAATTTTTGAGATCTTAATAAAGCATGCCCTAAGGATGATTTTCTACTACCCAACATAGATATCATCGCAGATCTTACCGCAGGACATGAGATGTTGTCCTTAATGGACGGATTCTCCGGTTACAACCAAATCAGGATAGTTGAGGAAAATCAACACAAGACCTCTTTTATATGTCCATGGGGAACCTACTGCTAGGTTGTGATGCCCTTTGGATTGAAAAATGTGGGAGCTACCTATCAGAGAGCCATGACAGTTATCTTCCATGACCTTTTCCATAGCATAATGGAAGATTATGCAGATGATTTACTAGGAAAATCAAAGACTAGAGAAGATCACTTGAATGTGTTGGCTAAAATATTTGATAGATTAGAGCAATACAAAGTGCGACTAAATCCCAAGAAATGTGTCTTCGGGGTCACCTCTAGAAAACTCCTAGGATACATTGTGTCAAAAAGAGGAATAGAAGTTGATCCCACCAAGGTTAAGGCTATAGTGGAGATGCCTCTACCTAAAACACTCAAACAACTTCGTAGCCTTCAAGGGAAACTTTAGTCTATTCACCGCTTCATAGCACAACTTGCAGATAAGTGTCAACCATTTCAACATCTTCTCTAAAAAAATACAACATTCACATGGGATGAAAAGTGTCAGAATGCCTTTGAACAGCTAAAGGAATATCTTCACCTATCCTTATTCCACCAAAGCAAGGAGAACCCCTTCTTCTATACATCTCAACAATAGAAATAGTGATAGGGGCCTTGCTAGAACAACATGATGAACACGGAAAAGAGAGAGCTATATAATATATCAGTAGCACCTTGGTGACCTATGAGCTGAATTAAACTTCTATTGAATGAGCATGCCTTGCCATTGTCTTCACTTCTCAAAAGCTAAGATACTACATGTTCAACCATAAGACAAAGTTCATTGCCAAGATTGATCCACTCAAATATTTACTAACTAGAGCAGCGCTCACAGTATGGATGGCTAAGTCGGTTATGATCTTAGGTGAGTTCAACATTGAGTACATAGAAAGAAAATCTATCAAAGGACAAGAGATTTGCAATCAATTGGCCGATGCACCTATCCCAACAGAACAACCATTGCTTTCAGAATTCCCAGATGAGTCAATATTGACAGTAGCACCAACAACAGATACATGGAAAATGTATTTTGATAGATCCTACACACATTGTGGCTTGGGAGCAGGCATTTTGTTTGTTACCCCTCAAGGAGACTATAATCCAAAGTCCTAAAAAATAACATTTCCATACACAAACAATGTAGCAAAATATGAGGCCCTTATTACAGGACTTCGCATGGCCATCCAGTGGAAGATTGAAAAGATTACAGTTTATGGAGACTCCTAGCTAGTCATTAGACAGGTCAATAATGAATATAAAACAAAAGACGACAAGCTCCTGCCTTACAAAAGAATGGCTGATGATTTCAAGGACTATTTCCATTTATCCATTTTGAACAAATTCTAATGTTGAACAACAAAGTAGCATATGCTATGGCTACTATAGGATCCCTGGTTGACATGAAAAAGGATAGCAAAAAATGTGAGTTCCTAATTGAAGAACTACTAATGCAAGCCTATGACGTACCACAATCTGAGTTAGTATGTGACATTGTTGGTCCCCTATCTCCTTGGTACCAAGAAACCTACATGTATCTCCATGATAGCATAATCCCACCCAACCTAACATCTGCACAACAAAAAACGTTCATCTGTCGAGCCTCCCCCTTCACCATCATAGGACATACCTTATACCGAAAAGTCTTGATGGTACTCTTTTGTGATGTCTCAATTCTAGGGAAGCTGAAGTGGCCTTGCAAGAGGTACATGAAGGTATTTGTGGGGCACGCTCTAGTGGATCTACTCTAGCAAAGAAGATTCTCATAATAAGGCCAACCATGGAACGAGATGCCTACCGCTTTGTGAAGAAATGTTTACCATGTCAACAACACGGTGATCTTATCCATGCACCCTCATAGGAACTACAACTGATAACAACCCCTTGGTCCTTTTCACAGTGGGGACTCGACGTCGTAGGCAAAATTTATCCACCCTCATCCAATGGACACAAATTCATCATTACCACTACCGAATATTTCACCAAGTGGGTAGAAGCCATTCTGCTCACCTACACCACTTGCATCCAAAAAGAAAAATTCATCCTCCACTACATAATATGAAATTACAACATTCCTTTCCCCATTATCATAGATAACGGGAAACCATTTAAGAACTAGAAAGTCTGCACCCTATGCGAGAAATTCCACATCCAACATCATTTTTCCACACCATATTACCCCTAAGGTAATGGTCAAGCTAAATCTTCTAACAAGACCATCTTACACATTCTAAAAAAGATGGTTAATGAAGTCATCCATGACTGGCACCTTCAACTCAACCCCGCCCTATGGACTTATCGCACAAGCATTTGCACACTCACAGGAGCCACACCATACTCATTAGTGTTTGGTTTTGAAGTCATTTTGCCTATTAAGGTCGAGCTCCCTTCTCTCAAGATTTCATTGCAAAACATAATCACTGAGGAGGAGTACTAAGTTGCAGGACTAAATGAGATAAAAATCCTAGATGAGAAATGCCTAGATGTTATTAATCACCTTCAAGCCTAACAGAACCGCCTATGCAGAAGCTACAACAAAAATATCACGAACCGCAAGTTTGAGTTAGGCGACCTTGTCCTCATGGAAAATCAGAGAAACCTACAAGAATGCCACAAGAAAGGAAAGTTCAAGCCTAATTGGTTGGGACCATATGTTATCATAGCTAGCTATGGATCAGGAGCTTACCATCTTGCAACACCTAAGGGGAAGCCTCTAGATGAATCTATGAACATCATGCACCTAAAAAGGTTCTATGCATAACCCATCAAGTATCCCAAATCATAAATACAAAAAATTAGGAAAATCAAAAAATCAAAAAATCAAGAAAAACATGAGTGCAATGAAGCTATCCAATGGTGAAAATCACTTTGGTGACGCCTTGGATAAGTACCATGGTGAAAACCTGGCTCAGGCACCATGTATAGTGGTTAGTTCTACCATCTAATAAGTCCTATCCATCATGACATTCCATATCACCTACATGTTGGAATTAGGTCAGACAACTGAGAGGGGGGGTGAATCAGTTGTCACACAATTTTAACCTTTTCTACTTTTAATCTTCTTTCACAACTTACAAATAGATTAATGATGTAAAAATTAAAGCACGAATCAACAACACATGAGCAGAAACATAATTAACACACTTGACACCAAGATTTTTAATGTGGAAACCCAGTTAAGGGAAAACCACAATGGGGGTTAACCCACAAGATTCTTACCTTGTTAAAAGTACTTAAAGAAATGGGAAGGCACTTGCCTTCGGGCGCACTACCCAGAGCTCACTGCTCAAAGAGGCTCACTGCCTACAAGAGGCTCACTGCCTACAAGATTTTATGTTTAATACAGAAAGAATGAACTGAGAAAAATCATCTTCTTCATGCCTGGTTCAGTCCCATTGGTAGCTCACAAAAATTCTACTCTGCCCCAAACACTTTTTTGTTAACTCTTCATCCTCTACTGCTCTTATTCTTCTGCTTCTCCTTTTTCCTACTCTACCTCTGTACCTTTCTTATGATTTTATCATTTTCGCACAAGGACAACTTTCCATAACACATCCACAAGTATTTATATGCTTCATCAACCTTGGAATGAACATCAAGGTCAGCTTGACTCAATGCGAATCACTGTACTATCAGCCAAACATATCTAGGACTTGAATCTTCTTCGATCAACACGCTATGCTCCAGAGAATTGCTATTAGAACATCCGCAATACGTTTGAATCATCTGGTTGGCCAAGACTGGGAAGAACAACAACACCAAGGAAAAAATCTTCAACAACCAGTTCAATCTTCAATGTAGACCTCCAACATAGCAGGCACATGATCCAGAGACCTCCACAAGCTAATTAAATTCAACAATAACATCCACACTACTCCAAATCATTAGAATCACTCGCATCTTCCTCTGGTACCTCAAGAACACTGTCTTCCATGACTGTCACACTAGAAAGATTGCTTGCGGACCTCCAAACCATGAACCACTTGAGTTGAGGATACACACTAACTTCCCAAACATGTCTCTAGATCCGCAAATCATAAGTTTTTATTGTGGAGAAATCTGGACCAATTTCCCATCACTCTGTCTCTTCTGAACACTGCAAAACCCAGTTCTACTCAGATGGCCATAGCTTCTTCAAATATTCATGCAGACCTCTCAAATCTTAACTGGAGCTACTTTAGACAATCCTCTACACAGCTATATGGTCCGTGTTCTTTGATCTTCATTTTTTTGGAGATGCAAATCAATCTACTTCACTGATCTGCATTGTTTCCTCTGTTTCTGACAAAGGGATATGTTGACATCAATGACAACACATCATAGGCACATATTTGTAACAATCTCCCCCTTTACCATTGATGGCAACATATGATGTGAAAAATTGATTCAACCATCAAGACAAGGATTTCTCCCCTTTCTCTTATCACTTCTGTAACCACTTTCTTCGCTACTCCTCTTTTCATTAGCAACTAGTTTTTCACATGACTTTTCTCCCCCTTTAACATCAATGGCAAAGGGCACATATTTGCAATCTTTTCTCCCCCTTTTTGTTTTAGACTGATCTCCAAAATTTGCATACTGACTACTCCCCCTAAGTAGTATCTCCTTAACATCAATCCAGATCACAAGATATGACTGTGAATTCCACCGGACTGATGCACACAAGCATATTTTAGTTCTGAACAGGAGGGGTAATAACCCCTAGCTTCCCTCTGAGATACTCAAAAGTATCCTTAGGAAGAGGCTTGGTGAATATATCTGCAATCTGATCCTTTGAAGAAACAAACTCCAATTTGACTTCATTCTCACTTGCCTTCTCTCTCAAGAAGTGAAACTTAATGGATATGTGCTTTGTCTTTGAATGCAACACTGGATTCTTTGAGATGTTTATTGCACTTGAATTACCACAGAAGATTGAAATAGGCTCTTCAAACACAATTATGATATCCTTCAACATTTTCTTCATCCACAAGACTTGAGTACAATTGCTTGCTACCGCTATATACTCTGCCTCTGTAGTAGACAGAGATATTGCCTCCTACTTTTTGCTCAACCAAGAAACCAATCTCCTTCCCAAGAAGAATGCACCACCACTAGTACTTTTCATGTCATCCACATCTCCTTCCCAATCAGCATCTATATATGCATGAAGAGTGAATTCATTATCCTTTGGATACCATAAGCCATAATCAGATGTTCCCTTTAGATATCTGAAAAATTCTTTTGACTGCTACAACATGGGATTCTCTAGGATCAGCTTGAAATCTAGCAACAAGTCCAACTGCATTCATAATGTCAAGTTTGGTCTGAGTCAAATAAAGCAGTCCTCTAATAATTGATCTATACCTTTTCTGATCTGCCTTAGGTGAATCATCATCTTTACTCAACTTGCATTTAGTTACCATAGGAGTAATTACTGGTTTTGAGTCCTCCATTCCAAAAAATTTCAACAATTCTCTCACATACTTAGACTGAGATATGAAGATACCTTTATCTGACTGAGTGATTTGTAAACCTAAGAAGAGATTCATTTCACCAAATATGGACATCTCAAATTCACTTTGCATCTGATCAGAAAATTTATTACACATGCTTCCATTTCCACCAAAAATGATATCATCAACAAATACCTCAACAATTAAGATGTGCTCATGATCAATCTTGAAATAAAGATTACTGTCAATTGTGCCTTTGCTAAATCCTAGCTTTGAGTAGATACTTATCTAATCTTGCATACTAGGCTCTTGGGGCTTGTTTGAGTCCATACAAAGCTTTCCTCAATCTGCAGACCATATCTCCTTGATCAGACAACTGGAATCCTTCTGGTTGCTCAATGTAGACTTCTTCCTCTAACTCTCCATTCAGGAATGCTGACTTGACATCCATTTGGTAAACTTTGAAATCTTTGAAAGTAGAAAATGCAAGAAATAATCTAACCACTTCAATTCTTTCCACCAAAGCAAATGTTTCTTCAAAATGAATTCCCTCTACTTGAGAATATCCTTTGCATACCAATCTTGCTTTATTTCTCACAACTTTACCATCTTCATTTAGTTTATTCTGGAAGACCCATTTGGTTCCAATTACATTTTTGTTTTCAGGTCTAGAAACAAGATCCCAAGTATGATTCTTTTCAATTTGCATTAATTCTTCTTCCATTGCTTTTACCCAATTTTCATCATTACAAGCTTCATTCACTATTTTTGGTTCAATCTTTGGAATCAAACAATACTCTACTTGATCTTCAACAATTCTTGTTCTAGTTTGAACACCTTTATTCTTGTCTCTTATGATTTGATCTTCAGAATGATTCAACCTTACATACCTGGGGGTTTTGGGAGTTTCTTGAACTCCTGATTCTTGAGTTTGTTCCTCCACATCTGCACTAACTTCTTGAGTCACTAGATTTTTTGGATCAATCTAGATCTGAATCTGGGTTTGAACTTGCTTTCATTGACTTTGACTTTCATCTTGATCATATGAATCATATCCACAAGGCCTAGAAGGTCTTTCTTTGCTTTCATCAACCTTGACATTAGCACTTTCAACAATCTTTTTCAATCTCTTATTGAAGCACCGGTATGCCTTGCTTTGAGTAGACTAACCTAGAAATATTCCTTCATCACTTCTTGCATCAAACTTGCCTAGATCCTCATCTCTTTTGATATAGCATTTACTATCAAAAACTCTAAAATATTTCATAGTAGGAGGATGACCAAACCATAGTTCATAAGGTGTCTTACCAGAATTGCCTTTGATCTGTACCTAGTTAAGAGTGTAGACAACAATACTCACAACTTCTCTCCAATAGACTTGTGGAACATTTTCTTCCATCATCATGGTCCTAGGAGCTTCTTGAATGGTCCGGTTCTTTTTTTCACAACTCCATTTTGTTGAGGAGTCCTAGGAGCTGATAACTATCTTTTTATTCATGCTTTTCATAGAATGTATCAAACTCACCGGAGGTAAACTCTCCACCTTTGTTGGATCTTAGACACTTTATCTTCACACCAATCTCATTCTCCACAATAACCTTGAACACCTTGAATTTGTCAAGAGCTTCTGATTTTTCTTGCAAGAAAGTTACCCACATCATCTAGGAGTAATCATCAATCAGCAACATAAAATATTTGTCTCCTTGCACACTTCTAATTCTAGCAGGACCACATAGATTAGTATGCACAAGTTCCAATAGTCCACTTGAAAATTGTTCTTTACTCTTGAATGAAGTTTTGTTTTGTTTACCCAATTGACATTCTCTACACATGCGATCAACAGATTTCACAAGTTTTGGAAGATCTCTCACAACTTGAGTAGAACTTATCTTGACAATATTATCAAAGTTCACATGACACATTCTCCTATGCCATAACCAACTCTGATCAATCTGAGAAATCAAACAACTTTTGCTAGTACCACTTAAATGAAAGATGTTACCTTTAGTTTGTGTACCTGATGCAATCACAGTTTCAGAGCTTGCTAATATTTTGCATTTTCCATCCTTGAATCGGAGATGATACCCTTTGTCAACCAACTGTCCAACACTGAGAAGATTATGCTTCAATCCTTCTACATACAAAACATCATTAGTGTTATTCTTACCATCAGAAGAGATGGATCCTCTGCCACGAATTCTACCAACTGAATTGTCTCCAAACTTCACGATTCCACCTTCATATCTTTCCAAACTTATGAACTTACTTTTATCACCAATCATATGATGAGAACATCCACTGTCAATCACCCATTCATCCTTTTCTTCAATCTGAGAAGCCAAGGAACTTTCCACATTCACACAGCTAGTAGATTTAGTAGACACTAGATCTTCTTTGATGGCAATGAACACCCATTCATTTCCTAAGTTACTTCCCATATCAGATTCATCATTAGTGACACCTTCTTCAGCTTCTTGGACATAGTAACATTTATTTTGAGCCCTTGATCTGTTAGGGTTTGGCTTTGAAACCCTCTTCGGACACCTTGAGGCAAAATGACCAATCTTATTACAAGAAAAACATTTGAAAGGCAACTTTCCTTCATACTTATCAAATCCTCTTAGCAATCTTTTGGAAATAAGGGCTTCAAGTTCTGTAGCCTCACTTTCATCATCTTCAAGATCCTTCCTTGCCTTCTCAAATCTGTTTGATCTTCCTAAAGAGCTTTCACCCAGATCATATTTTTGTTTTCCATGTACACTGGCCTTAAATGCAGATTCAGACTTAGGAAGAGAATCACCAAACTTACTCATTTCAAATGTTGAAAGCTTACCAACCAACTGATCCCTTGTAATAGTTGTCACAGTCTTGATCTCTTCAATGGAAGCAACTTTATGCTTGTATGCCTCAGGTAAGGATCTAAGCACTTTGGCAACAATCTCTAATTCTTCCAATATCACCAGCACTCCTGATACCGGTCACAAGTTCATTCACCTTCTACATGTAGGAAGTAATGTTTTCATCTTCACTCATCATCAACCTTTCGTATTTACCCTTCAAGCTCTATAGCTTGGTACATTTGACATATTTATAACCTTCATACAGAGTTTCCAACTTTTTCTAGATTTCATGAGTAGTTTCTAATTCTAAGACATTTGTCATTTCTGTATGTCAGGGCATTCAACAATGCTTCTTTAGCTCAAATATTATATTCAGCTTACCTGAGTTCGTCTAGAGTTGAAGGCCCATTCTTCAGAATCTTATATTCATCCTTAGTTATCAACCAAAAGGCATCACCCATACATTGCAGATGACACTGCATGCGTACCCTCCAAAGGGAGTAATTTGTTCCATCAAATCTCAGGCTTTCCTTCTTGTAAGTCGACATCTTGGATCTCCTCAAGCGGTCAAGCTTCTTTTACAGGAACTGACTCTGATACCAATTGTTGGAATAGGTCAGACAACTGAGAGGGGGGGTGAATCAGTTGTCACATAATTTTAACCTTTTCTTCTTTTAATCTTCTTTCACAACTTACAAATAGATTAATGATGTAAACATTAAAGCCCAAATCAACAACACATGAGCAAAAACACAATTAACACAGTTGGCACCAAGAGTTTTAACGTGGAAACTCGGTTAATTGAAAACCACAATGGGGGTTAACCCACAAGATTCATATCCTATTAAAAGTACTTAAAAGAAATGGGAAGGTACTTGCCTTTGGGTGGACTGCGGACTGCCCAGAGCTCACTGCTCAAAGAGGCTCACTACCTATAGGAGGCTCACTGCCTACAAGATTTTATGTTTAATACAGAAAGAATGAACTAAGAAAAAAATCTTCTTCATGCTTGGTTCAGTCCCATTGATAGCTCACAAAAATTCTGCTATGCCCCAAACACTTCTTTGCTAACTCTTCATCCTCTACTGCTCTTATTCTTCTGCTTCTCCTTTTTCCTACTCTACCTCTGTACCTTTCTTATGATTTTATCATTTTCACACAAAGACAACTTTCCACAACTCATCCACAAGTATTTGTACACTTCATCAACCTTGGAATGAACATCAAGGTCAGCTTGACTAAATGTGGATCACTGTACTGTTGGCCAAACATATCTGGGACTTAAATCTTCTTCGATCAACATGCTACACTCAAGAGAATTTCTATTAGATCATCTGCAATATGTTCAAATCATCTAGTCAGCCAAGACTAGGAAGAACAACAATACCAAGGAAAAAATCTTCAACAACAAGTTCAATCTTCAATGCATACCTCTATCATAGTAGGCACACAATCCAGAGACCTCCACAAGCACATTGAATTCAACAATAACATCTGCACTACTCCAAATCATCATAATCACTTGCATCTTCATCTGGTACCTCAAGAACACTGTCTTCCATGACTGCCACACTAGAAATATTGCTTACGGACCTCCAAACCACGAACCACTTGAGTTGAGGATACACACTAACTTCCCAAACATGCCTCTGGATCTGCAGATCATAAGTTTTTATTGCAGAGCAATCCAGACCAATTTCCTATCGCTCTGTCTCTTCTGAACACTGTAAAACCTAGTTCTACTTAGATGGCCATAGGCTTTTCAAATCTTCATGCGAACCTCTCAAATCTTAACTAGAGCTACTTCAGACAATCCTCTACACAACCATATGGTCCACGTTCTTTGATCTTCATTCCTCTAGAGATGCGGAGCAATCTACTTCACTAATCTACACTATTTCCTCTGTTTCTGACAAAGGGATATGTTGACATCAATGACAACACAACATAGGCACATATTTGCAACACTACATCCCATGGCTTGGAATTCTAAAACATTCAATCAACCCACCCTTCATCACCCCAACCAAGGAAAATTCTTGGAAAGAGGATCCTTGTATGCTCTTCTTGTACAGCTTAAAACCCAAAAAACATCAAAAAACCAACAAAAAATCCAAAAAAAATAGAAAAGCCAAAAAGTAAAAAACAATAGAAAATCCAAAAACCCCAAAAAAAATCAAAAAATTGCAAAATAACAAAACAATATCAACCATCACCACAACTATCCAAAGCATCCAACACATCATTATCCAACATCATCTCATCTACCCCGAACCATCACTACAAACCAAAACTACATATTCATCATCACCTGCATCTTAAAGTACCTTGATCCCGTGGACACAAGGTATGTAGATAATCTGGAATATGAAAGAAGTATCCAGTACTTAGGTACAAAAGATGCACTCATCCAACCCATTTGGATGGTCCCTATCCCCTGAGCTTACTAAATCCAAAAAAATCAATACACAGACTAAGCATATTCTCAAAACATCACATCTTATGCAAAAATCATCAATCAACAAGCCAACCATAATCATAACATATGGCCTACTATCTTTTTGCCCACCTTTCAAAATTTATCCAACAACATCCAACCGAATCTCGCCTTAACGGATATATCATTCCTACAATAGGCAGAATCCATCATCCTATCAACACTTATCCTGGCAAGAGATACAATGGCTATTTGCATGGTTCATTGGTCTTTTTTATTATTGATTTTTATCTTTTGTCTCATTTTAGGGATCATTCCAAAGCTACTTTGATCTTACTATATCATGGTATGTGGTGAAAAACACTTAGAATGGGGCATGGCCATTGTTTTGTATGTCGTGCTTGTGGGTTGATCTCATTACTCCAAGAATGGTATTCATATCTTGAAGATGTAGGGTCGGTTCTAGCATATTGTTCACTATTTGCATCTAAGGTTAATCATACCTTTTATGTACTAAAGAACTTATGCTATGAGTCCCCTTCCCTCATCTAGGCAAGGTTATACTACCTTGGGCATGCATGAGATCATCCTATGGTTTGTGGGTCTAGTCCATCCAAAGGCGGATATGTATCATCACCTTGGTTCTTTCATACCTTGGTGAAAATATCCCCTTTTGCTATAATAAATATAAAAATGCTCTCAATAATGTCAATGCAAATACTTATCCTAGCCCATCTATCCTCTCTACCACCAACTACACACTATCTGGACTTTGCATCTAGTGATGATCAATAACTTCATCCATCCAATTCTATCTTGCAACCACTCTATCACTTCACCTATTCTAACAAAATCCCTCTAACAACGTGGCATCTAGTCACCTAGTATCACCTATCCTAACCATTCCTAAACCTATCCCAACCACCCCCAAACCCTTCTTAACCACCCAACCCTATCCCCCATGGTTCTAAACATTACAATGTATCATGACAAAATTATCCATTTCATTAACCATTGCATTATCCATTAACCATTTCCCATTTCCCATTAACCATTGCATTATCCATTTACCAGTATCCATTATCCATTATCCATTATCAGTATCATTATCCATTAAACATTTCCCATTTACATTACCATTATCATTATCATTATCCATTTACCATTATCATTATCATTATCCATTATCCATTATCAGTATCATTATCCATTATCCATTAACCATTGCATTAATCATTAACCATTTCATAACCATACATAATATATGTTTATTAATCTAAGCATATATTCAATTTTCCATTTCATGACCATACATAATATATGTTTATTAATCTAAGCATATATTCCATTTTCTATTTCATAACCATACATAATATATGTTTATTAATCTAAGCATATATTTCATTTCCATTTCATCCATACATAATATATGTTTATTAATCTAAGCATATAATCCACATCACAATCCACATGAATATCATAAATCAACATTGTAACATACATACAACCATGAACATCATAGCAAATGCATCCATAATCCATAATATCCATAATGCATAAACATCATCACAAATCCATCCATATAACAAAGACATCATACATAACCATGAACATCAAAACCACCAATATCCATAATCATCCATAACCACAAATGCATATCATATATTGCCGCCAAAATATACATCACTCAAAATAATACATGTCATGATACAAAATGCCTCAAGGGCCAAAATACATCAAAAACCATAAAAAATCATGAACCATGGGCTGATGATCCCCTAGTTGAGTTAGTAGGAGACCCAAGTGGATGCTGAGGTGGTGGCCCCATAGGTGGTTGCTGCTGAACTGGTGATTGTTGCTGAGGTGGCGATTGTTGGACTAACTGCTGAGATCTCCTTGATCTCTATGAACTCGACATCCTAGATCTGCTACTCTGACTATAACTAGGAACACACTGACCCTCGGGCACCGCAGTGTAGTAAGCTCCGTAATAATACTCAGCCCTCGAGCATTGCTCTAAAAGCTGATCCTGTAACTGTTGAATCCACTACTAAGAATATGTCCACATCTAAGCAACACTAATCCTAGCTATCACACCCTGCATGCATATTATCTCAGCCTGCAACCCTGCAATCTGGCCTTCAGCCTATTGTGCCCTAACCTCAACGCTCTATAACCTCACCTCAGCTACCTGTTGTAATGATCTATCTATGTCTCACTCGGTAGTATCCTGAGCTACCTACCCCTGCAACTACACCTATAGATGCCCTATGTAGGCTTGCAACACTAGGATCTAAGGATCCCCGTCCCCACCACTGACTCCATCGAGTAAACCATGTACATGCTGCAACCGTTGAAGCTCTATGCGGGCGCTATCTCTCTTCGCATTCACCTGCGCCAAATCCTATCTCTGTCGGGACACCTGGGCCTGCATGGTATCTACCTCCTCCTCTCCATCAGCTCTCATCCTTCGATGCCCAATCCAAACATAGGGAAGAGGATTAGGTCCTATCCCCGATGTCCCCGCACCAGAAGCCCTAGTACCTAAATTACCTACCCCAGATGTCCCCACTTGTACTGGTACCTGTTCAGGTACCTATGGTAGCTGAGGTACCTATTGTGTTTGCTGAGGTGGTACCTGGCCATGTCCCTGCCCCTACTGCTGCAATGCCTGCAGCGGTAGCATTTGTCCTTGTCTCTAGGCATGTTAAACAGGTACCTGCTGAGGTACCTATTATTGCTAGGGTGCCCGCTATCTCCATCTCCGTCCTCTCTCTGCAGCCTGTCCTGTTGCTGCAGCAAACACCCCTATGTCATCATCATCATCAACTAGCACCTCCTCCATCACGTACTCAATGGTAATCTCATCTCCCTCCTCTCCCTCCTCCTCATCCTCCACGGTCATATTAGGCTCTATCATCAGATCTGTTAGTCGAATGGGCCTCCATACCTGCCACCATCGATCATAGTTTGGAGTCATGCCTACATCCACTTTATGGCTCCTCCATTCCCACTGTACTAGTTGTAGTCCAGCCCAATCCAAGATCACCACCTGAGGATGAATTGGTGCTGGCCATCCTGGTACATCTTATGGAGCACTCACAAAAATAGCCATGGCCTAGGGCAGGTCCTGCACCTGCCCAAACTGCCTCATCACCCATGATGGGATATACTTGTCTATGGTATGATCCCCCCACCCCATCAGATAGTGAGGCTGGAATGTGAAGGGCATATGGATGTGATCATCGGCCCAAGCCTCTACATCTATGTAAAGACGCCAGATAATAGAATCAAGGTCATCCAAAATCCACCACCAGTACCTCAACCACCCTATGTAGGCATACATAATAGGTGGTATGTACAAAAACACAAATGCCTCAAATGGAGCTTGATGGTAAGCCGCCTACGGCTGTGCAATAGCAATATGCTCAAATACCCTCACATGGAGCAATGTAAGACCAACTGATAGAGCCCTATCCATATGATACACCACTGTATGCATGCCATGATATAGTTGTACCAACATACAAGGCCCCCATGCATACATAGTATCCTGAGTAATCATACTCTTAATCACTACACCCCAACCAACCGAAAAACCCAGCGATTGTTGATACGGCATCACAATCCTCCCAATCACCACGCATACAAATAATGTAAATCTATCCACCCCATCCAATACAATATGCATGTAGCTCATCTATTGTCGATCCTAGGTATAGACTAGATGCCCAGGTGCAAATACTTTGTCTAGCGCTGCCACTCTCGAGGGTACATTATATGTCACCCTCGCTCCAGCTATAGGGAGTCTCAAAATCCTCCACACGTCCTCAAGGGTGATAGTGATCTCACCCGTTGGTAGCAAAAAGGAGCATGTCTCTCTCCTTCACCTCTCCACTAGGGTTGTCATCATAGCCCTATGCGCCTGTATCCGGGGCATATCAGCAACTATATGTAATCCTAACCTCCCTAATCTAAGTAAGGTAGGATGGGCAAAGTGTGACAACAATCTCATCACCGAGAGGACTCACTGCTCCCGCAACTGCAATATCCCACTTGGAATCTACATCCAAAAATACCAAAACTTAGCTTTTTCTCCCAAAATAGCGCTATGGCGCTAATCCATCACCTTATGGTGCCAAACCAGAGCTTGGCACTAATTATTGACCATATGACACCACTCCTCACAATGGTGCTAATCCCTAAGATTTTGGTTCTAAAACAGAGTTTTGATGGTGTCAGATTGTCATTGATGTCAAAAAGGTTGAGTTGATATTAGTGAACATCTGAAGAACACTAATGAGAAGGTAAGTGCAAGAGGTTGATGCTTGGTCATATCACAGTTTGTTTAGTATACTTGGTTAGTGATCATGCTTCATCAAGAGTTGTGTGAAGTTGTGTGAAGTTGTTGACAGGAGTTGTCATATCACAGCTTGTTCAGTATGCTTGGTCAGTGTTCACAATTTCACAGCTTGTTCAGTATGCTTGGTCAGTGTTCACAATTTGTCATCTTGATTGTGGCTTGTTGTAATCACAGTGGTTTGGAGGTTTGGTATGATCTCAGTATTCATATGGTGTTCATCTCAGTATTCAGGTGGTAAAACTCTTACAAGTGGTTCATGATGTTATAGTGACAAGTGACACATATAGTGATAGATTGATCTTCTATGAAATGGTGTGAATAGTTTGGTCATCTCAGTGAAAGTGAGACATTTGATCTTCAGGTTTACTTGATCTTCTTATTGTGACCATATTCTTATCTCTCTATTGTCTAAAAACAAAGGGTGTTGGGTCATGTAATAAGTTTGTTTGTCACAGCTGTCATAAATGATGTCTCATCTTTATTTTAAAGGATCTGTGACTGGTTTGATCTTTGATTAAATATACTACATCTGCTCTTTTACCTCATGGTTTAAAGGTTCTTAACACCCAAACATTAGTGTTGCCCAAGATATCTCTTTACCCCTTCTAAGCCTATTTAAAACAGTCAAATGCACTTTTTGTTCTAATTCATGGGTGACCGGTCGGGGTGGTTGGTGTCACTTAAGTGACAAGGTAAAAGGGTTTGGCATCGTGTTGAAACCGGCCTCCCTTTATACATTTACCGATAGCATCGGTCATGGGCGGCAAAGTTTAAATCAATGGATATATTTAAGAGTTTGAGTGCGAGTGGGATTTCCTTAAAGTTTTCTAAGAGTTTGAAAAGCATTAGAAAATGCTTTATATATTATGATGAGCCCGTAATGCTTTATGTGTTTTGAAAAGCCCGCGATGCATTCAAAAGGGAATTTTTTTAAAAATAGAAACTTTATACCTATGTCATATTTTATGACATTTAAGAATATTTTTTATAATAGATTTTTGGAAACCTTTTAAAATTTCTATTTTTTTTTTTTTAAAAAGGCATGAGTTCAAATTAGGAAGTTTATGAGGAGATTTTTAAGAGGAAGAAGTTTTTTAGGAGATTTTTTTTGTAAAGAGATAAACATCAAGATTGTATTTTTTAAGGAGAGATTTTTGAAAAGGCTCAAATGATTTTCTTGGAGAGTCTTACAGATATGTTGCAGATAAAAGAAAAAGGTTGAAGATCTCAAAAAGACTTTCAATGCAAAAGAAAAATGATTCTTGAAGTCTTGTTGAAAAGAAATGAAGGGTTTAGTTCTCAGAAATTTTATTAGATTTTATTGAAGATTGATTTTCTTAAGAAGACAAAAAGTTTGTTTGCAGGAATTTGCAGAGAAGGAGATTTTTTTTATGGAAGATAAAAATGTGAAAAGACTTTTACAGATAATTTCAGAGAAAATCAAAATGGAAAATGGAAAGATTTTTTTTATAAAGAAATTGATTTTATTCTGCAAAGCAAAAGGAAGATATTGTGTGATCAGATGCAAACAAAATTTTTTTTAAAGAAGAATCTGAAGAGGTTATTGAGAAATTGAATAAGGTACAGAGGAATATGAAAAGAATTTTCTTGCAGGTGAAATTATGAGGAGTGTGAAGAGAAATAAAGATGAAGATCTGCAGAAGATGAAAGGGCTCTAAAGTGGACAGAGAAATAATATTTTTAATATAACAAGAGATTGATTTTGCACATACAGAAGATGCAGGAGAAATTTGTGAAGGAATGTGAAAGGTTCCAAGGCAGTGAAAAGACATTCAACTTGTATAAATTTGTTTTCCAGGTGCATTGATGAATAATGAAGAAGGATAGAGATGAAACATACAGTGTTGTGAAGTGTTGGATTAGAATACACATTTGATATGCAGTGTTGTTAGAATGCAGTGTTGATTGGATCAGAATAAAGGATTGTTGAGATGTCAGATTGAATAGAATGGATATTTGACAGACATATATTTGTATTGAATGGAAACAGAGTATCCCTCTGATTTGGTTTATAACTTCTATTGGTGATTTGGTTTTCCAGTGAGGCATTGTATTAGCCAGTGAGGCTTATAGGTCAGTGTGACCTTAATATTTGTCAATGAGACAATTTGTATTGCCAGTGAGGCATGTTTTTCAGTTAAGCCAGTGAGGCAATTCTGGAGTGGTTTTTCTACCCTGATGGGTTTTCCACTCGTGCATATCTTGTGTTATGATTCATATTGATCTTCCTTGTGTGTGTTCAATTTACTTATGAAGTTTTATTCTCTTTCTGCATTCATAGTCATGTGCATATGTATTTGACAAGTCAAAGGTATCATTCATTCCTTGTGCTCAGAAAGTTAAAGTTTGAAAAAGATTAAAGAATTTACACAACACTGATTCACCCCCCCTCTCAGTGTTGTCCTTAACTCCTACAATTGGTATCAGAGCCAGGTTCCCTTTTTTGAAGTCTAATAGGCTCAGGTAGGTCCTGGTATTGGAGTAAAATGGGTAAGAAGAATAGAATTAAGATCTCAAATAAAGTTGTTGATCAAAAGATGGTAAAACAAGCCTCAGTTGTGCCCAGCAGTGAGTTGTTGCATTTGTCACCCTTGATAATTGATACAAAGAATGATCATGTAGTTGAGAATTTTGATAAATATAATGAAAGAAAAGATGTCATTGCTATTGATACTAATGATGAAGATGAACAGGAATTTAATAAAGATATTTGTGAGGTTGATTTTGAAGGAGAGCTTCTATGTGCCCTGGATACAATTAAGCAACTTAGTAAAGAAAACAGGAGATTAAAAGATCATCTTCTACAAGAGAAAGAATTCAAGGACAAAGTTGTTTTAGATCTTGAAGAGGCAAGAAACCTGATTGTAGACTTGAAGAATCAAGCAGGTGAATCAGACAAATTGATTGTAAGTTTGAAGACAGAGGTTGAGAAAGCTAAGAAGATAACTGATGAAACAAAATCTGAGTTGGAGGCTAAAAAGGTTGAATGTCAAAAGCTAGAAAAAGAAATTGAGGATGCTAAGAAGCAATTAGAAAAGAATCTGAAATTTGAAGAGAGCACAAGCAGGTTAAATGAGATGTTGGGAAAACAAAAACAACATGGGGATACTTTTGGACTTGGTTATGAAAAAGGAGAGTCTTCTAAAGCTAGAGATACTCATAGAAGAAAAATTGATCAGCCTGATGCTCCTGAAAGAAAAGTGAACAATCAAATTAGACAAACATACATGTACAGGTATAACTATTCATTTAATGGTTATTGTTATACTTGTAATCAATTTGGACACAAATTAGTTAATTGCAGAAGGAATACTAACATTGTATGTTACAAGTGCAATAATGCTGGTCACATTCAAAGAAACTGCAAAATGAATAGAAGGTATGATACTGCTTGGAAGCATAATATAAATACTCAAGGGATGTTAAGAAGGTATTCTCAATCATTTGATTATGATTTCAGAATAATTTGTTATAATTGCAATTCTCCTGGTCACAAAGCATTTAGTTGCAGAAAAGCATCACCTGATTTGATGGATTGGAAATTGAAAGAGACAGAAAAGGTTTGGAGGAAGAAAGAGCCTGTTAAGATTTGGAAGCAGAAACATAGTCAAGAGAAGTCAAATTCTAAGCTTGTGCATCTTGCACAAGTCATTTCATCTGTTGCATAACAGATAGCATAATGTGAGGGGGAGTTGTTCATGTCCTATCAATTGACCCCAAGAAGTTTCAGGAAGGAGATCATTTGAATGGTGATCTTGTTTTGTTTATCATATTTGCCAATCTTGTGAGACAGTTGTTGAAGATGTTGCTAACTAAATTGATTTTTTATCAGTGATACAGGAAGAGCTTGTTAATGCAGTTGGTATGTAAAATTGATGGACTGGATGCTCATATGGAAGTGTTCTTGATGTGATAATCTCACATGTTTCTTTGATATTTTTTCATCAGTAATATGTTTCAGGGTAGTATGTACAAATTGTGTGATTCTTGTGGTATCAGGTGTCCATGATCAATGACATGTTCAGTGAATGCAAGGTGTTGATAAGTTGTTAAAGGATTTAATGCTCAAAGAGTTTGGTGATGTTGTGACTTGATCCTATTTTGTATATTGTTCATATCATACTTATATGGTTGAGTTGTCTTGTTGCTTCAGTAAAGATGATCTCAAGGAACTCTCACCTGGATTTGGTTTTGCAAAGTGGTGCTACAGGAAGAGCTTGATGTTGAAGGTTGTGCAATCTTGAGGGGCTGATTTGAATGATAAAGTCAAGAGGAAGGAGTTCATTCTTGTTGATTGCAGATGTGGTTATATCAGGTTTGACAGTGTGTTGTAAAAGGTATCTTGTGCAGAAGGATGATTTCTATTCTTGATTGCAGAATAAATGTTCATTTAGAAGTGATCATTGGCATATTAATTTGATATGTTCTTCTTCATTAATATGGTTCAGAAAGGTATGTGAAAATTGTGTGCCTCTTGTTTTGAAGTGGTAAGGTATGTATGACAAGTTGTGACATCTAGAGTTGCTTATGAAATTAATGATGGTGCCTTCTTCTTCTTCAAGTTTGTCAGTTAATCAGAGGCAAGTAAAGGTCTTGAATCTGCTGATAATGATCATCATGTCATATGGTGTTGGGAACTGTGTGATGAGGAGTCTTCATGTTTTTGCCTATAAATCTCTTTTATCAAAGAGTATTGGTATGTTTATGATTTCTTTGCAAAGGTGTTCAGAAGGTTGTTTGTCAGTAAATGGATGGTATACTTCAGGTTGATATGTTGCTTCAAGACTAATTCAGGAAGTGGATAAGTGCTGAGTTGAGTTGAATTATGTTGGTTAGGCTTGTTAGTGTTTACCAATGGTATTTCTGAGTAGTGATTTGTTTGTGAACTTTATTACATGGAAGATCTTGGAGATTTGTTATTTCAGGTCAAAAAGGTTGTTGATTAAAGAAGAACTGTTTGTTTTGAAAGTTTGTGATGTTATCAGGAAGGAGTGTGTCAATCTTCATTTTCACAGTGGTATTGTCATCAGGTGTAAGTTTCATGAAAGACAAATGGCTTCAAAGATTTTGGTAAGTGGTTCAAAGATAACAAAAGTTTATGTTTTCAAAGTTCTCATATTGCAAGATGATTGCAATTGTCATGCTATAACATCTTTCAGTGGAGTTGTTCTCAGGGGGAGTTGTTTCAGGCTTTGTCATCAGATGTCAAAAAGGGGGAGAAAGAAAGAATGCTTTATGAAGTTTTTCCATCAATGACAAAGGGGGAGATTGATGGTGTCAGATTGTCATTGATGTCAAAAAGGTTGAGTTGATATTAGTGAACATCTGAAGAACACTAATGAGAAGGTAAGTGCAAGAGGTTGATGCTTGGTCATATCACAGCTTGTTTAGTATACTTGGTTAGTGATCATGCTTCATCAAGAGTTGTGTGAAGTTGTGTGAAGTTGTTGACAAGAGTTGTCATATCACAGCTTGTTCAGTATGCTTGGTCAGTGTTCACAATTTCACAGCTTGTTCAGTATGCTTGGTCAGTGTTCACAATTTGTCATCTTGATTGTGGCTTGTTGTAATCACAGTGGTTTGGAGGTTTGGTATGATCTCAGTATTCATATGGTGTTCATCTCAGTATTCAGGTGGTAAAACTCTTACAAGTGGTTCATGATGTTATAGTGACAAGTGACACATATAGTGACAGATTGATCTTCTATGAAATGGTGTGAATAGTTTGGTCATCTCAGTAAAAGTGTGACATTTGATCTTCAGGTTTACTTGATCTTCTTATTGTGACCATATTCTTATCTCTCTATTGTCTAAAAACAAAGGGTGTTGGGTCATGTAATAAGTTTGTTTGTCACAGCTGTCATAAATGATGTCTCATCTTTATTTTAAAGGATCTGTGACTGGTTTGATCTCTGATTAAATATACTACATCTGCTCTTTTACCTCATGGTTTAAAGGTTCTTAACACCCAAACATTAGTGTTGCCCAAGATATCTCTTTACCCCTTCTAAGCCTATTTAAAACAGTCAAATGCACTTTTTGTTCTAATTCATGGGTGACCGGTCGGGGTGGTTGGTGTCACTTAAGTGACAAGGTAAAAGGGTTTGGCATCGTGTTGAAACCGGCCTCCCTTTATACATTTACCGATAGCATCGGTCATGGGCGGCAAAGTTTAAATCAATGGATATATTTAAGAGTTTGAGCGCGAGTGGGATTTCCTTAAAGTTTTCTAAGAGTTTGAAAAGCATTAGAAAATGCTTTATATGTTATGATGAGCCCATAATGCTTTATGTGTTTTGAAAAGCCCGCGATGCATTCAAAAGGGAATTTTTTTAAAAATAGAAACTTTATACCTATGTCATATTTTATGACATTTAAGAATATTTTTTTATAAAAGATTTTTGGAAACCTTTTAAAATTTCTATTTTTTTTAAAAAAAAAGGCATGAGTTCAAATTAGGAAGTTTATGAGGAGATTTTTAAGAGGAAGAAGTTTTTTAGGATATTTTTTTTGTAAAGAGATAAACATCAAGATTGTATTTTTTAAGGAGAGATTTTTGAAAAGGCTCAAATGATTTTCTTGGAGAGTCTTATAGATATGTTGCAGATAAAAGAAAAAGGTTGAAGATCTCAAAAAGACTTTCAATGCAAAAGAAAAATGATTCTTGAAGTCTTGTTGAAAAGAAATGAAGGGTTTAGTTCTCAGAAATTTTATTAGATTTTATTGAAGATTGATTTTCTTAAGAAGACAAAAAGTTTGTTTGCAGGAATTTGTAGAGAAGGAGATTTTTTTTATGGAAGATAAAAATGTGAAAAGACTTTTACAGATAATTTCAGAGAAAATCAAAATGGAAAATGGAAAGATTTTTTTTATAAAGAAATTGATTTTATTTTGCAAAGCAAAAGGAAGATATTGTGTGATCAGATGCAAACAAAATTTTTTTTAAAGAAGAATCTGAAGAGGTTATTGAGAAATTGAATAAGGTACAGAGGAATATGAAAAGAATTTTCTTGTAGGTGAAATTATGAGGAGTGTGAAGAGAAATAAAGATGAAGATCTGCAGAAGATGAAAGGGCTCTAAAGTGGACAGAGAAATAATATTTTTAATATAACAAGAGATTGATTTTGCACATACAGAAGATGTAGGAGAAATTTGTGAAGGAATGTGAAAGGTTCCAAGGCAGTGAAAAGACATTCAACTTGTATAAATTTGTTTTCCAGGTGCATTGATGAATAATGAAGAAGGATAGAGATGAAACATACAGTGTTGTGAAGTGTTGGATTAGAATACACATTTGATATGCAGTGTTGTTAGAATGCAGTGTTGATTGGATTAGAATAAAGGATTGTTGAGATGTCAGATTGAATAGAATGGATATTTGACAGACATATATTTGTATTGAATGGAAACAGAGTATCCCTCTGATTTGGTTTATAACTTCTATTGGTGATTTGGTTTGCCAGTGAGACATTGTATTAGCCAGTGAGGCTTATAGGTCAGTGTGACCTTAATATTTGTCAGTGAGACAATTTGTATTGCCAGTGAGGCATGTTTTTCAGTTAAGCCAGTGAGGCAATTCTGGAGTGGTTTTTCTACCCTGATGGGTTTTCCACTCGTGCATATCTTGTGTTATGATTCATATTGATCTTCCTTGTGTGTGTTCAATTTACTTATGAAGTTTTATTCTCTTTCTGCATTCATAGTCATGTGCATATGTATTTGACAAATCAAAGGTATCATTCATTCCTTGTGCTCAAAAAGTTAAAGTTTGAAAAAGATTAAAGAATTTACACAACACTGATTCACCCCCCCTCTCAGTGTTTTCCTTAACTCCTACAAGTTTAGCACTAAAACTATCCTACATGTCGCTAAACCACCATTAACCCTAATTTTCCCCGAAATCCCCACACTAATGCAAAGCATGGCGCTAAAATCCCTTGGTATGGCACTAGTCGAGAGCTTAGCGCTAAAGTGCCACCATATGGCACTAATCCAGGAAAACCTAAATCCTAAGTGCTAGTTAAGAGCATGGTGCCAAAACTACCTAGGATGGCGCTAAACCATCCGAATGAGGATTTTTACCCCTGGCGCTAATTGAGAGCTTGGTGCCAAAATTTTTCCATATGGTTCTAAAACTTCCCAAACCCCCATTTAATCTATGGTGCTAATCTAGAGCTTGGCGCTAAACCACCTAGTTATGGCGCCATGCAGCTGCACAATGGTGCCATTCTACCTAACTACCTATTTTATGAGCCCAAAAACTACTTGAAATGCACAAATCACAAAGTCAAGGTTAACCGACATACCTGGACACCTGCCAGTGGTGACCTCATGTAGTCACATACTCTCTCAGATCGATGATCATAATGTGGGAAGGGAGGTTGTGCCATCTCGTCTCCTTCTCTCCTCTCGTCCAATAAGCTCAATGTGTGCAAATGTGGCACTTTGGGCCCACACTTTCTATATATAGCCACCATGTCGTACCCCCATACACCTTTTTCTCTCTCCAGGGTGCAAAATGTAACATTTTTCACCTATTTTTCTTCCTATCTGCCTAATTTCTTGTCCTCTATCCATTTTTCACTGTTATTTCCTTTTTTCGAGAGTTCACCTGAAAAAATTTAATTTTTTCACCTGACCTCTCGAGGGGGCATCCCTCATCCATTTCATTCCTTCTTGACAGCTAGGGAAAAATTATTTGACTTGATGCCATATACCTCCTAGGTCACAACGCCATGTCAAAGGGGGCAAATGTAGACACCTAAAAATATCTCAACCCTTCGACCACCCTCCAACATCATCCATACCACTAATTTCTCATTTGATTAATTAATTGAATTTTTAATTAATTAATTAACCTATCCAACCCCTGAGCCATCCATTCATTCTTCATTCATTAACCCCTTTAATTGAATTAATTTAATTAATTCAACATTCAAACTTTACTAACATCATCCCAATTAATTAAATAAATATGCAAAACATTTATTTGGTTAGTTTGTCCACTTTCCTAAACCCAATTAATTAGGTAAATAATACTTATCTAATTAATTTGCCCCACTAATTAGCCTACACCTAGCCTAGTTGATTAAATAACTATTATTTGATTAGCTACACTAGCCTACATGATCCCTAGACCTAGATCAATTAAATAAATCATTATTTAATTAATCATAAATACTGATTACCCCACTCATTAATTTTTTCTAGCCACATTAACTAAGTTAATCACCCTAATTAACTTGGTCAAATCATGCTTAACACCTTCTCCCGCACCCACAAATTAAAAATTACAAAATATACATAACCCCTCCAACTCATTTTTGCTATTTTCATGCTAAAACATCTTCCACTTTTTTAGCTTACAAATGTAAGGCCCCAAAAATGTGCACGTGTCACATGACCTTCACATTCCCACAAAAATAGAATTTTTAATTCCACCTCCTCCCAAGGAAATTAAATTTTAATTTCCTCACACATCCAAATCACATTAAATGCTAAATCCTCCCCAAAATGAATAAAAGATTTATTTTTATTCTCCACCATCCAATTTTGATGATCAAATCCTAGCCCTCCATCTCACAATCAATCTCATCCATTGATCTCAACATCCAATCTCCACCTTTGGATCAAAATCCCTTCCATTTTGCCTATAAATACAAGCCTCCACAAGCCATTTCATCATCCAATTTTAGAGTAATCTTATTATGCTAAAATTTCTCTGAAGCCTCATCCATCTTAGCTAGGTTATGTTGCATTTTACATTGAAGTTGATAGCATTTCACATTTCCAAGCATTAGTTGGGTAAAGCTAGGAGCTCAAGGGTGCAAGTTCCTCGACCCTATCAAGGAATGAGGAGTTTGGAAGCATTTGAAGGTATAATTCTCATGTGTTTTTTAGTTTCTTTTGTGTTTTTATTGTTTCCACTTTTCCTCATCTTTAGAGGCCACATCAAGACTCGTTGCCTAGGAGAAAGAAGGCTCATCGCCCATACAATCTAAATCAAGAGAATCATCAACAATTAAATGGTTAGGGAGAGCGTTCTGCCACCACGAAGAACGCACATTCTTGCAGTGAGAATGAGAGTAATTAGAGGCAAGATGATGAATAGCGAAGTATTATCTACAGTGAAAGGGGATATCCTCATAATCATGTGGCTCAGTGCATTCTCTACTCTCCACTATCAAGGAAACATCCCTAGGAAGATCCCTAGAGGAGTTGACATCCACCAGAAGACAAGCAAAGGTAGTGACCAAGGTCAGAAGTAGTAGAATCCACCTTCAGAAATTGACCTATAACATTACCAATAGCCTCAAAACAAGAGCCTACCAAACTCTAGAAATGAATTAGAATTGTAATTATGCCTAAAATGCATATATGGAGTATGCAAACCAAATAGCAATATAGATCATTGTGGTAAGAGCTTGTTTAATGCTATTTGTTTTCTATTAAACAAAGAACTATTATGTTTGCAAATTAGTTGACTTGGATAAGTCATGTTAATAGTTGTAATATGTCTGAAAATTAGTTAGCTATAAGTTTGGAATATCAAAATGTACTATTTGTCAATCATATGCATTTAGTGCAATGAAATTATAAGAGTATATGCTAATACTTTTAGCTTTCCTAGTCCCACAATAACAAAAGAAGCACTTACTAGATTTGTCCCTACTATTACAACATGTTTGAATGTTTAGGTGACAATAAATAGTAAAAGGGACTAACAAATATTGATTGCTCTTGTTACCCATTTTTTTTTAATTTACAATGAAAAGTCAAAAGTTTAACCTTTAGCAATAAACCTCATCAATTTTTTTGACTAACAAATTTAGAACAAAATTTATACTGCTAAAATGAAATCAATACATTTGATTGGCTAATGTTGTTCCTTGTACAACACACCCCAATTCTATCAAACTACGAACCCTTTTTTTTAAATCACATGATTTATGCTTCATTTGCTTTGATTTTGTCCTTTTGTCCTTTGCATTCTAAATACAATTCATTGTCTATGTTGCTAATATATTGGAAGAGCTTTGATTGTGCCTTTAGAACTCAAGTATGTTGAGTATGGTTTAGGTCCCTTGGTTCATGAATGTCCTAGCTTTAGTAAGACTTCTTGTTTATATATTGGCATTTTCATTCAAGGATCCTATGTTTATATGCACATCATGGCTTGGTCTCAATATCATTTTACAGTTTTGCTCTCAATCAAACTTACCCAGATTATGAAGGGTTGCCTATGAGTACAATAGAACTTGCTTTTTATTTAAGTCATATAAAGCTTGTTCTTTGTCATGGTAGAAATCCCCTATTTAAGTCCTAGATTTGTTGCAATGTCAGGCGTTATTTTGATTTATATACTTTTTATTCTAATTTATTGTTGACTTCCCATAATTGGTCTCCAACTTCTTAAGTAATGTTTTATAACATTGAGATGGTCATTTACTAGTTCTCTAGAGTATGCAACCCAACCAGTTGGGTCTCCTATAGTTTTATGGGGAGTCAAGGCTGACATTTAAACCAGTTCCATGGAAACCTTAGTGTTTGCCTTTATCCTATCGAACCCATGCCTACCAAATGGATAAGGGGTCTTTGTGGTGACAAATTTTGACAGCTGGTATAGTAAAAAAAGAGTTTGCAGGCCCATCCATTATGAATTTCAAAAGATTTTATAAACTATGAGCAGTATACAGAGAACTTAAAGAAATTTTAAATTATGAATACACCCATCATCATTTTGCACTACAAGCAGTAAGCTGGGAATAGAATTATGAAATCTGACTTGAACATAGACTATGACAGGAGTAGATGTAAGTGACATACCTATATATTCTTATGTGAACAGATACATTAAATTCTTTTCTTCTCTATCAAAGCATCATCATCACAATAAATGTTTTTGGAATAAGAACTTGTTTAATGTGAAAAATATTAAGCAACAAACTTTAGACGGACAATAAAAATTTAACTGAAAATTTTAAGGAATTGTAAATTTGTTGATTAATATATTAGCATTTTAATCTAAGGAGGAGTTTTTATAATGTTTGGAATAAGAACTTGGTTTAATGTGAAAAATATTAAGCAACAAACTTTAAACAACAATAAAAATTTAAGTGAAAACTTTAAGGAATTGTAAAGTTGTTGATTAATATACTAGCATTTTAATCCAAGAAGTTTATATGCACATCATTACTTGGTCTTAATTTCATGTTCAAAGTCTTGCTCTTGGTCATCTTACCTAGGTTATGGAGGGGCCTATGAGTATAGTGAAAACCCTTATAACTTGCCTTTTGTTTAAGTATGTAAGACTTGTTCTTTGTCTTGGCCAAAATCCCATGTTTTGAATCCTAATTTTGTTGCAATGTCAAACTTTGTTTTAATTTATACACTTTTTGTTCTAATCTAATTAAGCAAACAACTTGAGTGATATTATATCCATGTTCATTGTGAAGACCTATTTTAGTTATCTGTAGTGTATTCATATTTGGTTCATAGTTTCAATGTAAAGTAATCCCATATCTACCTGAGTCCACATGGCTTATTCCCATTTGTTGGGGCATGATTGTGAAATAAAACCATGAGCAGCTTCAATTTTGTTGTTTGCAGCTCTACCATTCAATCTTCATAACTTTTGCAAAAAGAGATGCCAACGAAAGAACATTGATATATGATATAAAATTATAAATTGTCTTGCAAATTTCATCCTTAAATAAGTGGCCAAAACAAGATTATGAAAAAAAAAACATAACATATATAAAGAGAGACTCCTCAATACAATACTCATGGAGAGTTCCCCTGAGAGTATAGTCTTGGTTCTAAGTCTCAATGCCTTTTATTTATTATAAGTTTTGCAGTCAAAGTCTTTACCGCTTATGGGTTTACATTCACTTTGTTTTGGTTTAATATCATGGGCTTCTTTGTCTTTGGTTGCACACTTCAGTTTAAATCCACGCATCCTTTATATTATGTTGCAATTCAAAAATATTTACCTTATGCACTTTTTGTTATATTTTCAAGTTATCCAGTACTTGTGGGTCATCGAGCATTTAAGTGATCTCCTTGCCATGGTAAAATGACCAGTAACTTGTTAAAAACTCTATATAAATCACCTTCACTGATCCCCTATGCCCTTCTCGTTGTCCCAATGACCTTATATCTATGAAGTTATTGAGCTAGATATGTGTCACCAATATATTCCTCTCAATCCAATGGGTAAGCAAACCACACCCCAATTTCCCCTCACTTGGTGATTTGATATCATAGATCTAAAATTGAACAAATCTTGATCATTGAATGTGTTGACATTTAACACAATGTAATGATTATATAAACCTTTAAATTATTTTGTAATTCTCGAAATAATAAAATGATTTAATTGAGTCATTAGTGAAACTATTGAACAAAACATTACTTGAGTCCATGTGGCTTATTCCCATTTGTTGGGGCAAAATGGAAAAATAAAACCACGAGCAACTTCCCTTTAGCCATTCGTACCTCTACTATCTAATCTTTAGAACTTTTGCTTGACCATAGATTTATTGTGTGTGCAATAACGACACCTTTATATTGATTGTGCTTGTATTAGTCTCAATTAGAACAAAGGGGAACTTGATGCGTTTTGATATTAATGGTTGGAGGTGATAGAAACATGAGTGCAATAGGGAGCTACGACATAAAGAATCGATGAAAAGTTGCCACATGTATGTTGAATGTTTATTGTGACTAATTTTGTTTGTATATGTGCATACTTTAGGTATAACTGAGGGAGGTGTTATCTCTTGACACATGTCATCATTGGGCTTAAACACTTTTGTTAAACCCTACATGTATTATCTTGGGATTTGAAGTTCTATTCATTGGATCTCTGGTGTAGTCACGGTAGGAGGGTTCACGGAATGAACTATCCATATCGTGCAGCAAGAGTAAACACAACAGAAATAGCTCAAATAGATGGAACAAATGCAGATTCAGTCATTCAATATATCATAGAATTCAAATAGAGATCAGTCAACAACATGCGGGCTTACAATTAGGGCTCACAGGCCTAATTACATACATGTACAATATAAAGATTTGAAGCTCCTTCGCCAGAAAATGAATAAGCTATATATCTAGAACTTAGTAACTTATGAATTGCTTTCCTAAGGATCTATTACATCAATATATATCAATTCCAGATCATAAGATTCCTTTACGTCGGCCAAAGAAGGTCACAAACTCCAATGAAGAGTTGTAACATGTGTACACAGATAGGTCAGACCTAATTGCATATAATTCCTCTAGAAAATGAATGGAATGTGTGGATCTTTGGGGAAGGTCGGCCATGAACCAAAGATCATTGAATGATGTGTCATTAGGCTTCACAGATCAGGAAATGCTTCCACAAGTTTCTCCTTCAGCTGGTTATCTGTGATTCTCAGGATGCTCTGTTCTGAGAAACAGTTGATCTTCTGATAGCGATATCTTTCCGGTAATGATGTGTGGATCTTTGAATTCTGGATATGATGTAGATGAATGAATGTAGATGCTAAGTCCATCTTTGCAAGGTTTGAAATGCAATTGGACCAAAATATAGGAATTACTTCTGATTGAACTGCCTGAACTAAACTAAAAATTAAAAAGAAACAAACTGAACTGCAAACAAACTGAAATGCAAATATTTTTGGTTGATGCAAGATTGCTCTTGAACCAAGGATGCTCCTACATCAGACATTCAGGGTTATTGAAAAAAAGTGAGTCCCTCACTTTGCTAGGGCTAGGGGAGAACCAAGACGATTCACCTTAGCCTGAGAAATCCATGATGAATCTTCTTTCGATCTACCTTTCCACTTCACAAGATATTCTTTGTATTGTCTTCCTCTAGTGCTACATCCAACTCTGCTATCCAAAATGTCTTCAATCTGCTCTGGTGCTTGTTGTGGTAATTGCTTCTTCAAGTCTTCTTCCCTGCTGTCACTGAACTCTGCTTCATGTGATACTGATATAAGTCTGCAATGTTGAAAATAGGTGAAATACCCAATGTCTCTGGTAATTCCACTTCATATGCATTTCCTGAATAAAATTTCCTGAGTATCCTACAAGGTCCAAACTTCTTCATCTTCAACTTTAAATTCCTTATGTCTTCTCTTCTCATCAACCTTCTCTTTGTACTTATTGTTCATATTCTCCAAATGCTTCTGAACCTGATTATGCACTGTCTTCATATGATCTACAAATTCTTCTGCTTTTGGACTTCTCTTTTCAATGCTGATATCTCTCAATTTTGCTACTCCTCTAGGATTCACTCCGGTCACAATCTCAAAAGGTGTTCTTTCGGTACTCCTGTTTACTGAATTATTGTATGCAAACTCTGCTTGTGGTAGAATCAAATCCCAACTTCCAGCTTTCTCTCCAACCAAACATCTCAACAAGTTTCCCAAACTCCTATTCACTACCTCTATCTGTCCATCAGTCTGTGGATGAAAAGTTGAACTGAACTTCAAATCTGTCTTCATCTTCTTCCATAGTGTCCTCCAAAAGTATCCAAAACACTTTGTCTCTGTCTAAAACTATACTCTTAGGTAATCCAAGCAATCTCACAATCTCCTTGAAAAATAGGTCAGCTACATGCACTGCATCAATTATCTTCTTGCAAGGTATGAAATGAGCCATCTTTGAAAATCTCTCAACCACTACAAATATTAAATCATGTCCTCTCTGTGTCTTAGGCAATCCCATCACAAAATCTATGCTTATGTCTTCCCAAGGTCTCTCCGGTACTGTCAAAGGTTTATACAATCCAGTATTCTGACTACTCCCTTTTGCAACTTGACAAACTCTACAACTCTGCACAAATCTCCTAACATCCTTATGTATCTGAGGCCAAAAGTAGTTTTCACTTACCAAAGCCACTATCTTATCAATGCCAAAATGTCCTGCCAATCCACCACTGTGTTTCTCCTTGATTAAATTATCCCTCATTGAACTCTTAGGTATGCACAATCGATTTCCTTTGAGCAACATATCTTCTTGAATGAAATAGTCCAACCACTTTCTCCTATCTATCACAACAGTTTCCTTTCATGCTTTCCAAGGTTCTGTAAAATTAGTGTCTCCCTCATACGTGTTCTTTAATTCATCAAAACCCAACACTTCAACTCTCATTTTTGTCAACAAGTTCCTTCTTCTACTCAAGGCATCAGCAATTTTGTTTGATTTTCCACTCCTATGCTTCAACACAAATGTATAACTCTACATGAATTCTACCCATCTCATATGTCTCTAATTCAACTTACCTTGACTGTTCAAATATTGCAAAGCTTGATGATCTGTATACAACACAAACCCCTTAGGCAACAAGTAATGTCTCCACTTCTTCAAGGCTTGAATTATGGCATAGAACTCTTGATCATAAATTGAATATCATCTCCTTGCATCATTCAACTTCTCATTGAAATATGCTACAGGTCTACCTTCTTGACTTAGTACTACTCCAATTACTTTTCCACTTGCATCACAATCTACTTGAAATACCTTATTGAAATCTGGTAATGCCAAAATAGGTTGCTTCGTCACTTTCTACTTCAATAATTAAAAACTTTTATCTTCTCTAGATGTGCACTTAAAATCTTTTCTATCACCTCTCATTGTCTATGTCATAGGGTTACAAACTAAACAAAAATTTCTGATGAACTTCTGGTAGAAACTAGCCAATTCATGAAATGATCTAACTTCTCCAATGCTCTCCAGTGTAGGCCATTCAATAATTGCTCTTACTTTCTTAGGGTCCATCTTCAATCCTTCCACATAAATCAAAAATCCTACATACACTAGTTCTTCCTTCATGAAACTACACTTCTTGATGTTATCAACAATTTCTCTTCTCTCAACCTCTGCAAAACTTGTCTAATATGCCACAAATGTTCCTCTTTTATCTTACTGAAAATCAGTATATCATCCAGGTATACAATAAAAAACTTACCCCAGAATTTCTTCAAGACTTCATTCATCAATCTCATGAAAGTACTCGGTGCATTTGTCAAACCAAAGGGCATCACTAACCACTCATACAATCCTTCATTTGTCTTAAAAGAAGTCTTCCATTCATCACCTTCTCTAATTCTAATCTGATGGTATCCACTCTTCAAATCTATCTTTGTGAAATATCTTGCTCCAGTCAAACAATCAATGATATCATCCATTCTAGGTAAAGGAAATCTATACTTAATTGTGATCTTGTTTATTGCTCTAGAATCAGTGCACATTCTCCATTCTCCATCTTTTTGTGGTGCTAACACTGCAGGTACTACACAAGGACTCAAGCTTTCTCAGATCAAACCTTTCCTCAACAACTCTTGTATCTTTCTATTTAGTTCTTCATTCTCTGTCGGTGTCATCCGGTGTGCTGCTTTGTTAGGCAAACTTGCTCCAGGTTTAAGATCCATGTGATGACTGATACTCCTTATAGGTGGCAATCCTTTAGGTACATTATCTGATATGATGTCTTCATATTCTATCAGCAACTCTCTTATCTCCTTTGGTTGTGATTCTTCAGTCTCTTTCTTCAATGCTTTAGGTTTCTTAGGAATCAAGGCATAACACACATTCTCATGTCTCAAACCATCCAGAAATTTCCTTCCATCTACCAAATAGATTCTAGCATTTCCACATACCACATCTTTAGGATCGTCCTCCAAAGGAATCAAAGTAATTCTCTTTCCATTTGATGTTATAGTATATGTGTTCTTTCTCCCATCATGTATAGCTTTTCTATCATAATGCCAAGGTCTACCCAACAAGATATGACATACATCCATAGGCATAATATCACACAAGACTTCATCATGATAAGATCCAATATGAAAGTTTACCAAACATTGTTCACTCATCAGTACCTTATGATCATCTTGAATCCATGCTATCTGATATGGCTTAGGGTGTTTCAATCTTTCCAACTTCAGCTTAGTCACCATCTCCTCTGAAACTAGGTTATCTGAACTACCACTCTCAATTACAACTTTACAACACTTACCTCCTGATTTGCATCTAGTTCTGAACAAAATTTTCCTCTGCGCTGGTTCCTCATTTGTCTCTATTTGAAATAGTGCTCTCCTCATCACCAATGATTCTCCTTTCTCTAATTTACCAACAGAACAGGGGTCACCTAGTTCAACAGGTTCTTCTTCAACATAGGCTAATCTTCCACTATATTCTATCCTCTTACTTGTACTACCCTAATTACATTCAAATGTTATGTGTCCTTCACCTCCACACTTGAAACAAGTACCTCTGAATGTTCTCTTATCCAATCCTCTTCCTTCTCTTCTGTACCCTTTATTCTGGTATGAATTATAGTTGCCTCTGGGATGAAAATTTCTGTCATTTCTCCAGTATACAATAGTATCTCTGTCATCCTTTTTAAATGGGCTGTCAAACTTGTTTTGCTCCAGAAATGATATGTCTCCTCCAAAATAAGTCCTACCTCTCTGAAATTTACCTCCTTTTCCTCTTTGTCTCTGATCATGCCTCTTATTCAACTTCTCTTCAACTTTTAGGGCAAATTGATATGCTTCCTCTAGAGATGTCATCCTTACCATGCTTAGTTCCTCTTGAATGTTCAACCTCAGTCCATTGTTGTATCTAGCCACTTTCTCCTTGCTTGCTTCACTATGTCCTGTCCTTATGATCATTTTATGAAATTCTTTAATATACTCCACAGATTTCTCCTTTTGTCTCAGGTTTTACAATCTATTCAACTGTTCCAACTCATAGTCAACAGGTATATATTGATTCTTCAGTTTTGTCACATCCTATCCCATTTTGTAATCTTTTCTTTTCCTCTTTTGTTTCTTTCCAACTGAACTTCTTTCCACCATATAGCAGCATGTCCTTTCAACTTTGTCTTTGCAAGTTTCACCTTCTCCAAATCTTCAATTTCCTCATATTCAAAGTATTCTTCCATGTCATTTATTCAGTCAATCAATTCTTCAGGATTCAAATTACCAGTATAGTTCAGCACATCAACTCTAGGTCTCTTTCCAATTTTTGAAATAGCTCACAACATCTTTACCTGATCTGATTCTTCTTCATCACCTCCTAGGGTTTCGCCAATTTGTTCAACAGATTGAAATTCTTCTTCATCCTCACTTTCAACATTAGGTCTCAGTGTCAACCCTCTTCGCCTATCTTCTTCAATAGCATCGAATTGAATTCGTATTATTTTCATCATTTCCATCATTTCATCCATTCTTCCAGCCATTGTTCCAACAGTAGCAACTCTCCTTGGCAGCATTCTTCCTAGGATCAAGTGTAGACTGCCTCAGGTTCAGCGATTGAGCTACAGGGTGACAATTGCCTCTCAATCGGCGATCGGTTGCAACACAAGTAACTTGCCTCAATTCAGCAATCTTTCCACAGCAAGATCTTACAAAATTCCTTCGTCAATTTCGCTCAATCCGCTCCCAAAGATTCAAATTTTTGCTTTGATACCACTTGGTGCAGTCACGGTAGGAGGGTTCATAGAATGAACTATCTGGACTGTGTAGCAAGAGTAAACACAACAAAAATAGCTCAAAGAGATGGAACAAATGCAGATTCAGTCATTCAGTATATCATAGAATTCAAATAGAGATCGGCTGGCAACATGCGGGCTTACAATTAGAGCTCACAAGCTTGATTACATACATGTGTAAGATAAAGCTTTAAATCTCCTTTGCCAGAAAATGAACAAGCTATCTATCTAGAACTTAGCAACTTATGAACTGCTTTCCTAAGGATCTATTACATCAATATATATCAAGTCTGGATCATAAGATTCCTTTGCATTAGCCAAAGAAGGTCACAAACTCCAATGAAGAACTGTAACGTGTGTACACGGATAGGTCAGACCAATTGCATAGAATTCCTCTAGAAAATGAATGGAATGATGTGCGGATCTTCGGGGAAGGTTGGCCACAACCAAAGATCATTGAATGATGTGTCATTAGGCTTCACAGATCGGGAAATGCTTCCACAAGTTTCTCCTTCAGTCGGTTATCTGTGATTATCAGGATGCTTTGTTTTGAGAAACAGTCAATCTTCTGATAGCTATATCTTTTTGGTAATGATGTGTGGATCTTTGAATTTTGGCTATGATGTAGATGAATGAATGTAGATGCTAAGTCTAGCTCTGTAAGGTCTAAAATGCAACTGGACCAAAATATTGGAACTGCTTCTGACTGAACTGCCTGAACTAAACTGGAAAATGAAAAGAAACAAACTGAAATGAAAATGTTTTTGGTTGATGCAAGATTGCTCTTGAACCAGGGATGCTCCTGCATCAATCTCACATGGTTTTTTCAAATTGTTGATTCTCAATTAATTGTCAAATGAAGTAAAAGAGCTTTGTAACAATAAAATTGGTGGTAGCACATAATATAAAATACATGTTGTGGCCTAATTTGCATTGAATTTGAAAGAAGTTTTTTATCATGAGCCCCTATAAAGAGAACTTTAAGAAATTAAAATTGTTAACACCCATCCTCATTATGATTTAAATTATGGCCTATAATCTACAAATACATCTCGTAGGACCAACCAGAATGTAGGCCATGACACAAATCTGAACATGACGGGAGTTGCTAGGGTTGGTTTTACATTGAAACCATGATATGTGGAACCTGGGTAGAATGAGAAACTTTTATATAGGGTGCACCATTGACTACAAGCAATGCATTTGACCTTGACTATGAGCCTTTTTATACGATGTGAATCCTAAATGTTGACTTTAGCATAGATTTTGAGCTCAACTCTAAATGGTGAGAGTATAAATAGAGGTAAACTGAAAACCTTGTGCATAAGAGAGATTGTAGCACAAAGTATAATGTTATAATGAATTGAATAATTTTTGGAGGGAAGTGATTATTGCCATAGGAAAGTTGATTTTATTATTATATATATATATATATATATATATATATATATATATATATATATATATAGTTTTTTTTAATTTTAGAATGTGTGCTTTTCTTGTTGGTCTAGCCCCCCCTAATTGATCCTCAATATATATATATATATATATATATATATATATATATATATATATATATATATATATATATATATATATATATATATATATATAGTTTTTTTTATTTTAGAATGTGTGCTTTTCTTGTTGGTCTAGCCCCCCCTAATTGATCCTCACTATATATATATATATATATATATATATATATATATATATATATATATATATATATATATATATATATATTGAGGATCAATTAGGGGGGGCTAGACCAACAAGAAAAGCACACATTCTAAAATAAAAAAAACTAAACTCTAAGGGAAAAAATCACCTCCATATCATTTTTTCCTATGTCCTCTCTCAAGATTTTTAGGCTACGTTTTCCAAGATAGCACTTCAATCCAACCAATGTTGTCATCTTCCTCATCAAATTTAGATGATGCTAGAGATGTAGAAAGAGGTTGATTAATCTAACCTAATGGTGAGTCACTAAGACCCCATTCTTAAAAAAAGTCAAACACAGTTGCCACGAAGTCTTACCAACATTGAAAGGCTAGGGAATGGGCATTTGAACCTCAACAGATGTAGATCAAACCATCTTCTATTTTGATGAGGACATATTCACTAGAGTTTTTTTACTAGAAGAAGAAACACTAGGGGCATCAATTTTTGTGTTACCACCTTGAGAAGATTCGAGCATATGCTTAACATTTAATTTATCTTGATTTATATATGTTGCAATACATCCCTTTCCATTCAGTTTTGGTACTACTGAACCTTATACCCTATAGTGTGATTCTTCAAGCTTTCCTTAGAAGGAGATACCATAGAAGATTGATCCTTCCAGACCTAATAATTAGAAATAACATCCAACTTTGAGTTGTTTTGAAGGAGACTTAGAAGAAGAATAGTTTGGAACTCCAAAAGAATTTGCAACTAGTTAAATTATAAATAAATACCCTATACAATCTCCTTTCCACCATGTCACTTAGTTTGAGGTAGACAATTCATAACATTACATGTTGTATCAATGTTTCCCAGATAAAAGCATTTATGACAACAAAATGGAGCATTTTTGTAGTCCAGTACTTGTTTCCATACCCTATCTTCAACCTTCAACCACACTTCATTAGATAAACCTTTCAATATATCAATATCCACTTGCATACGAGCAACCATAAAATTAATAAGGCCTTTCATCATTGTATCAATAGTATTAAATCTATCCAAAGCATTCCCAATATTCTGGAAACACAAATCAACCCAAAACTACAATGGTAGATACGACAAACACACCCAAATTGGCATGACTAAAAATATCAATAGTAGGATTAAAAGTCAAAATCTTAATCATAGCACATGGCTATCCTAGAACTAAGGTTTGTTGCCTAGAATGGAATCTCTATCTCCCACACATCTACATAATAAAACAAAATACCCTTGGGCACTTGGATAAATTTCTATAAATCCTTGTATATGCAATTTTCATGTTTCTATTATGCATGAATGAAAATTAACTAGACTTGGCCAATAGAAATTAAACTTACAAATTAGACCATGCTTGGAGTATCTCCTTCAAATAAACTCCATACCCTAAAGAGATTATTGAGTGTTCCATGAGCAAGGAGTAATATCCATTTTATGTTGCAGGTTCGATAAGCCTGCAAGTTGTGTCGCATACTTTGGATTGCATTTGCCTTGTATGCATGAGAAAAATCCTCATTGGAGCTAAAATCCCTAGACAAAACTAGCCCCTTACTAGTTTTATTGGTAGTCTTGAATGAAATGTTCACTTGTCAAGGCACCCCTAACAAACCCTGAGTGTAAAGTATGCATTCTAGAACAAAAGTTACTGAAGTAAATAATCCACTTATTTACATCAACTTAACTAAAAAGATAGAACTCATAAACATCAATCAATGATATCATTAAATCTTACAAATCATGTGCTTAATCCAGGTGTTAGCACTATAAAGAATATACAATGTCCATTTGGCATTCTTACCATAAATCATCCAATGATAATTACAAGACAATAATCAAGTGCAATATAAGAATAATAAATCAATCACACTCTCTAGTCACCACCGACCCACATGGTCATCCGCAAGCTAAGAGATGGGAACATGGCTTAGGTGCTTTTTCACCCAAACATGAAGCAATTACACTTCCTCGGATCCCTTCATGACACGAAGGAAACCCAGCCCTGCACGAAACGTCTAGTAACCTAGAAACAACTAGTAAGAGGGAACACCCGATGCAACCTGAAGTCTAAATGCAAATCTAAATGATGACGTGCAAATGTCTCACAATAGGATGTGGCAGAGATATATATATAAATAAAGTATTGCTAGACAAATATTCATCTATTTCAATAAATTCCTAGCTTGGCCAAGCATATAAAATAGTTTAATGTCAAATACTGAAAAGAGGAAAAGTCATCTATGTTTGCCCACATTCGGCATCCTAGCCCAAGAAGTAACCCCAAACACACACAAAAGAGAAACTACCTTCTTTTCAAAGAAAACTATTTATTTTCTTTTATACAATCAAAATGAATTCTCTTTCAAGCAATAATTCTAATGAAAAAGCTTAAGCATATGTTTATTCAAGATGCATAAATAAGACATAAACTGAAGATAACTCATTTTATTCTTAATTACCTCAAAAGAATCTTGTGTCTACATACTCTCGCCTAGATACAATTATACATTCTTTACTCTTGCTCAATCAACTAGATTATGTTTCAAACAATATTTCTAACAAAGAGTTGCATTTAATCATTCAAGATATACATAGAAAGCAATAAAGCTAGTTATAATCTCTAACTCATGTTTCACTCATAATTTCTTAGATAAAGCTAAATCTAGAATTGAATAACAACAAGCAAGTTAACGACTTCATACAATCAAATATGATAGGAATTTATGTAGATATGTATGTATATATTTTAATGCCATATTACCAATTAAATATCTTTAGGTGACAACATAAGAAGGTAGTTTGAATAGATATATCCTATCTTTGCTACATGGATACATTCAAACTTTACGCATGGAAACAATAAAACTAGGTATATTCTTTATCCCATATATCTTTCATTAATATCCCATGTGAATCTAAAACTATGAATTTCAATCCACAAGCAAGTTTACAATTCTACTCAAATGAGGTGGCAACAGGGATTTTAAGAAGATAAATAAATAATTTACAAAAACTTCATAAGGGCCAAAATAGATTTAAGTGTAGGCATTAATAAAATAGTCGGTCAAATATTTAATCTATAGTTTCTATAGGCACCTTGTTGTTTGCTACAAGAGTAAGCTAATTTCTCTATAGGAAACAAGCAAAACAAGCTACAGGAACAGCAGAACAAGCTACAGGAATAGTAGAACAAACTACAGGAATAGCAGAACAAGCTACGGTGACTGATTCTAGCCAAGGGATGAAGTAAAAACTAGTTCAGTAAATAAAGTTTTTTGTGACAGAGATAAAAACATACAACAACTATAGGGACAAAGTAACTAGCAGCGATAGAGATAAAAAGAATTGCGACATGACATAAACAATAGTCTGTGATAGGAAAATAATAAAGTTGCAACTGATATAAAACATACAGTAATGACAGTGATTAAAATAACAGCTACAGGATTCAATAAATTTGTGACAAATAATAAACTCAACGACAGGGATTAAACTATGATGGGAGGATATAGGTAAAAAGGTCACTAAGAAGAATATAAGCCGATAAAACTAATATCAGTCATCCAAAAGTTCCACCTAGTGCCAATCTCGGTCTAATAACACCTTTTGATTTATATTTTTTTATTTGACCGGAAGGTTATTGGTTTGCTATTTATAAGAATAGTGGTTGATTTAAAGAAAGATCACATCCATGTAATATAATAAGCCACTAAAAAAACAAGCAGGTCATTCCAAATTAGGAGAGAGGGATAAAATAAAAGCACATAGACTATTTTAAGTCATAAGTTGTTTCAATAATAATACAGAGCAAGGAAAAGCCATTTCGGAATACACAGGCCGCACCAATCATAATTTCAAGTTGATTAAAACATAAAGATGACCGCTAAGCACAAGGAAGACCACTAAATGCATCTATAACTAGCTAAAAGAACATAATCAATAATTAATTTAGGGCATTCAAAATTCAAGAATGGCAGATAAAGAAATCTAAAAATAGGCCAACATAATTCCAGCCAATGCAGAGTATAAAAGTCGTTGATTCATGTATGATATAGAGTTGAAGATTATCTAAAACATGAATACTTCTACATAGGCCATCTAACATGGAATAAAAGAAACCATTCGCAGGTCGACAGGAATCATTTAAGGCGACAGGTAAAACAAACAAGGTATAAATGGTGAACAACAACCTAATCGCTAAGAGTATTCAAATAAGCTGGATGAAGATAATATGAAGGCCATCAACATAACATCATTTTTAATAGTATACATAGCAACTTTTGCAATAGTCATCTAAGAGAAAAATACCTGATTTCACCCGCTTGCTCAAGGGTCGATTCCTGCTTCTTGATGTTGGTCTCTCTTTCTCTCTGTTCTTTCTTCTCACCTTCTGACGCTGAAAGATAAGGCTGATTACTGATCTTGTCTTCCTTTCTGTCGCTCCCTAGAATTGTATATCCTCTATCGTGCCTTCTCTCTTTTTCCATAATACCTTCTCTATCTCCCATTGTAATTTTAGAACGAGCCTTTTATTGATTTAACTTCAATTACCTCTAGTTTTGCATGCTTTTTAGCATTCCATACAATAGTTTTTTTGTTTGAAAATAAATAAATAAAATTTTTATTGCTGCTCCCAATTTTGCATGACAAGATTATTATTATTTTTAGATCTCTATTTATAATATTTATATATTTTTAATACTATATATTTATCTTTGTTAATAGATATTTATTTTTAAGTTTAACAAGGAATATTCACAAATATAACAAAGGATATATATATATATATCTCAAATTATTTAAATAAAGAAAAATACATCTAATAATTATTGATAATACAAAGTAATTAACTCATGCAATTCCAATATATCTGAGTTGAAAGAACGTAATATCACATACTTGGCCAACTTCTATAATTTTAAAGAACATTTCGTAGCAACAACTATGCATATACTTAACTAAACATTAAACATCAAACACATTCATTTACCATATAATACACTCAACATGATTAGCAAACACATAATGATGCACAGTAAAACCTTTCAATGATGCAATATGATATGAAACTATGTGAGTGTGTGTGTGCATCGGATTTATCCATCCTATAAGTTCTTGCTGGATGGCTAGAACATCTCTACCTCAGCCATGTTCTCGTCTTCAACATTTCCCCCGCACTTAGTCGCACTTAGATTTTCATTAATAGGTTAGTTCCCCAAAATCATAGCCGAAGAAAAACAAAATGTACATCCATAATCATGCTAGTAATATTCAATTATTAAATCAACTTTCAAAATCACGCATTTATAACATTCATGAAAGTTACTTTTCACGCACGTGGAATCACTCATAGTAAATCAGGCATAGTAAAATGTCCAATAATCTAAATTATAATAAGTCCCAAAAATGAGATGTGACATCCTTTCCCACTAAGAAGAGACATCATCTCGATGTCTTATTACACACATACTGAAATAATAAAAGTATATCACTATAACAATCAAGTGAGCAAGGAGGCGACGAAAGTGAGTAAGGAGGAGCTGCTGAATTTTCTGAATGATGACTAGAAAGAACTACTTAATTAGGCTTCTATTTTGTTTAGTTTCCTAGCTTTTGTTCTCTACTAATACTATTATGTACTGCTACTGTTAATCTGTTGTTTTAGCGTTGTTGGTGGCTTGTGGCCTATTTTTCTGCCCTCTGGGTTTTTTTTTTAGGGACCTGCACCCTCGTTTGCAGCTTATTAATATCAAAAACAATCAAGTATCAATAAGGTATCATCAAATCATACAAAGTATCTCTACTATAAAAGAATCTCTGCTAAGTCCTCAAATGAGAAAAAGATTTGTCTATCTCTTCTGCATCTTCCCATGTGGAACTATCCACAAAATATTGGTCCTACTTGAACTTATATTGAATAATATCTTTATTATGCTCTTAACTTTACGTCTATCAAGAAAAATTCAATTATATAATCAATCAACCAATTCACATGGCACAACTGCAAATACAATGCATATAATCCAACACATGGTACAACTACCACTCAATTGCATTCATTCTATCATAAGGATAATAATCACATCTGTTATGAATGCCAAATGAGGCATAAATTATAGTTCATCATAGACATAATCAACATCAAAATACACATGTAATCTCATGGTAACACAATATGATATCAAAAGATCAGTCCTCCAATCCAACACTAGGTCGATAACAAAACAAATCTTTAGAGGTGCACCAACTAGGTCATAACCATCCATTGTGCATACAACTCCTCTGAGACTACGCCACTCCATCCTTCAACTGCTACTATAGGGAGAAGATTCTCTAGTCAGACGGTGCTACTGACTACAAGCAAGTCAAGTCAACAAAAAATCAGGACCACAACTATGCTGGGATAACCTCTCAAGATATCTACTAAGTCTAAGAATACTCACAAGGCTACCATACCCATTCTCAAGGAGAATTACACACAAGAGATTACTCTCTCAACATTCCTTCCTCAGAGACTACCCGCAACAAAAGGACTCAAGTTTCATGAAAATTTCACTCAAAAAGGTTATAGGCATCACTACCGCACCTTTATCTTGATCAAAAGCATGCCTCAACTCTAGACACAGTTTCCCCACATGAGGTACTTCCTCACTTTTCACTCCTAAAAGAGAGGGTTTCTATAACACTCAAGCTCTTTACTACCAAAACTAGGATCAACCAAATAGGTTCTTAGAGGGAAGAATCTAACCTCACCTTCTAATAGCACAAGCACTACCATCAAGCAAGACTTAGCAACTTTCTAATCACTAGGAGCGCATCTACAACTGCTACAACTCACCAACAAGGTACAAGACTACTCACAACACCACTTCAACTCTTAACTAAGTTAGACCTAAAGGTCAATCAATATAAGACGATCACAAGTTCATGATCGATTAGGCAACACATAGCTTCCTTGTGGCCTAACACCAAGTATCCATGAAATGGAATACAAAAGGCAACAACTTATCACATAGGAATTTGCATCCCTTTTAGCATCAAGCTAGGAAACCTCTGACTACTAAGGAAAAACTTCTGAAACAACCAAATTCCCAAGGTTGGAAACTCACAAAAGTAAGAAGACAACTATAATACCATAAATATACATTGCGTGCTTATGCACTAACTAAAGTTCCATATCACCCTATGCTATGTCAGAACATGAGTGTAGTTTATGAAGCTCTCAAACAAAGGACCCACCAACACAACACTCAAAAAGCAAGAACCAATCCAACGAGCTCTCTACATCTCGTTCACATAAAAAAACATTTAACCTCATACAAAATTCAACTCATATCAAGTGATCCATAGTGACACAAAAATCCATTTTAGAACTTCCTCAACACTTCAAACAATGTTTATTGCATCTAACAACAATTAATGAATTCAATCTACCAAAGCTCTTAGTAACATGCACGCCACAAAACCGTATATTCTCCACATCCTACTCCCTTATACAATCCATCAAAGCCCTATTATGGACATGATATAGAACATAACATGATACATGACCAACAATTTAAAACATTCAAGCTTAGCCATCAATAATAAATAAATAAATAAATTCCGAAGAAAAGAAAATGTCAATTCCAACAATAAGGCATAAAATGCACGCAATTTCAACAGTAAATCAAAACATGACCATCAAGGTCACAAGATAAGTAAATATCAAATTTTTGATGGCTATACTTTTTCATAAATAAGAATAAAATTTTCAATGTTGGTCCTTACAATGTTTAGAGAAATTACCAAATTCAAATGAATAAAATTTGAAAATTCAAAAGTTCCACATTACATGAACTTTGTGACTAATTCTAGCCACTAGAGAGGGAGTACAATGCTACACTATGCCTGGATCCCAAACTGAGGTGAGTAAGAGAACACACTCAATCACACTAACCAAATGAGTCCTCTAAGACTCCAAACATATCTATAACATAAGATCATTTCTACTTAACCACATAGACATCACTCAAGATGCCCAACAACAAAGGTTGCATCCCATTCAAGGGAATCATAATCATCATGCAAAGACACACACAATCATACTCTAGCAACATCCATCAACCAAGATCACACTATGACAAAATCAAGTTCACAACCCAAGATATCTTAACACATCAATCTCACCACCAGTAGTGATTAACATTTCTCACCAAATGAGGATTCACCAAGCATATAGATAATGCATTAATGCAACATTCACATGAGACCAAATTTCTTCACAACATGATGACAAGCATACTAAATGTACACTAGGCAACAGGGAATTCACATCTCAAAGTCACAAGATACAGGGTTTTCTAATTCACTCATGATTCTTAACACCTCAACATCACAAGGACTATGCCAATGACTCTTTTCACAACCCTTTTTCCTCTTTATCTTAACGATGCAATGCAATACTATCTTCTTACAACCACATAATGAATCCATACTCAGGGACATGCTCTCAATAAGATAATGCAATATGCATTTCAAACAAGCATTTACCATTCCCTAGGCAGAGGCAATTAATAAAATATGACAAGCATATGATCAAACATAATCTTTCACATACTAATGCATAACTCTTAAACGAGTAAATTAAGTTCAATCATACTCAAGCACATAGAATTTTCTTTCACACAAGGTTTTCATAACTCCACTATCAAAAGTGGTCACATAAGCATGAACATGACCCTACAAAGGTCACTCAAGTATGCTCATACACTACAAAGGCTCATGCCAAGCCTTCAGGACATCAAGAAGGAAAACACACATAAGCAACTTCTAGGCAACCACCAGGGTCTATCTAACCCTAAAAACAAATTCCTTAACACACATGCAAGGAAGACATAACAAAAGAAGGCACATGCTACTTAGTACATACCAACACACAAGGACCCACACATGCTCGAACAAACTGAGCAACACACACCTAGAGCTCCCAATGCTAGAACCATGCTTTGATACCAAATGTAAAGTGCGCATTCCATAACAAAAGTTGTTGAAGTAAATAATCCACTTATTTACATCAATTAAAGTAAAAATATAGATCTCATAAACATTAATCAATGGTATCATTAAATCTTACAAATCATGTGCTTAATCTAGTTGTTAGCACTATAAAGAATATACAATATCCATTTGGCTTTCTTATCATAAATCATCCAATGATAATTACAAGGTACAATAATCAAGTACAATATAAGAATAATAAATCAATCACACTCTTCAGCTGCCACCGACCCACATGGTCATCCACAAGCTGAGAGACGGGAACATGGCTAAGGCAGTTTTTCGCCCAACCATGAAGCAACTAGACTTCCCTGGATCCCTTCATGACACGAAGGAAACCCAACCCTACATGAAACATCTAGCAACTTGAAAACAACTGACAGGAGGGAACATCCGATGCAACCTGAAGTCTAAATGCAAATATAAATGATAATGTGCAAATGTCTCACAACAGGATGTGGCAAAGATATATATAAATAAAGTTTTGCTAGACAAATATTCATCTATTTCAATGAATTCCCAGCTTGGCCAAGCATATAAGATAGTTTAAGGTCAAATCTTGAATAGAGAAAAAGCCATCTGTGTTTACCCACATTCGGCATCCTAGCCCAAGAAGTAACCCCAAACACACACAAAAGAGAAACTACCTTCTTGTCAAAGAAAACTATTTCTTTTATTTTGCACAATCAAAATGAATTCTCTTTCAAGAAATAATTCTAATGAAAAAGCTTAAGCATATGTTTATTCAAGATGCATAAATAAGACATAAACTAAAGATAACTTAACTCATTCCATTCTTAATTACCTCAAAGAATCTTGTGTCTACATACTTTTGCCTAGATACAACTATACATTCTTTACTCTTGTTCAATCAACTAGATTACGTTTCAAACAATATTTCTAACAAAGAGTTGCATTTAATCATTCAAGATATACATAGAAAGTGATAAAGCTAGTTATAATCCCTAACTTATGTTTCACTCATAATTTTTCAGATAAAGCTAAATCTAGAATTGAATAACAACAAGCTAGTTAATGACTTCATACAATCAAATGAGGACAAGAATTTATGTAGATATGTATGTATATAGTTTAACGTCATATTACCAATTAAACATCTTTAGGTGACAACATAAGAAGGTAGTTTGAATAGATATATCTTGTCTCTGCTACATTGATACATTCAAGTTACGCATGTAAACAATAAAACAAGGTATATTCTTTATCCCATATATCTTTCATAAATATCCCATATGAATCTAAAACTATGAATTTCAATCCGTAAGAAAGTTTATAATTCCACTCAAGTGAGGTGGCAACAGGGATTTTAAGAAGATAAATAAATAATTTACAACTTCATAAGGGCCAAAATACATTTAAGTGTAGGCATTAATAAAATAGTCGGTCAAATATTTAATCTATAGTTTCTATAGGCACCTTGTTGTTTGCTACAAGAGTAAGTTAATTTTGCTATAGGAAACAAGCAGAACAAGCTACAGGAACAACATAATAAGCTATAGGAACAACAGAACAAGCTACATGGACTGATTCTAGCCAAGGGATGAAGTAAAATCTGGTTCAGTAAATAAAGATTGTTGTGATAAAGATAAAAACATACAACAATTATAGGGACAAAGTAACCAGTAGTGATAGAGATAAAAAGAACTGCGATAGGACATAAAAAATAGTCTACAATAGGAAAATAAAAAAGCTGCAACATATATAAAACATACAGCAGTGACAGTGATTAAAATAACAACTACATGATTCAATAAATCTGCAACAGAAATAAATAAACAGAAGCGAAAGGGATTAAAGTGTGACAGGAGGATATAGGTACTAAAAAGGTCACTAAGAAGAATATAAGCTGATAAAATTGATATCAGTCATCAAAAAGTTCCACCTAGTGTCAATCTCAGTCTAATAACACCTTTTAATTTATATTTTTTATTTGACCAGAAGGTTATTGGTTTATTTATAAGAATAGTGGCTAATTTAAAGAAAGATCACAGACATGTAATATAATAAGCTGCTAAAAAAACAAGCAGGTCATTCCATATAAGGAGAGAGGGATAAAATAAAGTGCATAGACTATTTTAAGTTAGAAGTCATTTCATTAATAATAGCAAAAGGCCATTTCGAAATACACAAGCCACACCAATAATAATTTCAGCTGATTAAAACATAAAGGTGACCACTAAGCACAAGGAAGGCCACTAAATGCATCTATAACTGACTAAAAGAACATAGTCAATAATTAATTCAGGGCATTCAAAATTCAAGAATGGTAGATAAAGAAATCTAAAAACAAGCCAACATAATTCTAGCCAACACAGAGTATAAAAGTCATTGACTCATGCATGAGACATAGTTGAAGAGTATCTAAAACGTGAATACTTCTACACAGGCTGTCTAACATGGAATAAAAGAAACTATTCGCAGGTCGGCAGGAATCATTTAAGGTGACAGGTCAAATAGACAAGGTATAAATGGTGAACAACAACCTGATCTCTAAGAGTATTCAAATAAGCTAGAGGAAGATAATATGAAGGCCAGCAACAGAACATAATTTTTAATAGTATACATAGAAACCTTTGCAATATTCATCTAAGAAAAAAATACCCGCTTTCTCAACGGTCGATTCCTACTTCCTGACGCTAGTCTCTCTTTCCTCTCTGTTCTTTCTTCTCACCTTCTGACGTTGAAACATAAGGCTGATTATTGATCTTGTCTTCCTTTTTGTCGCTCCCCAGAATTGTATATCCTTTGTTGTGCCTTCTCTCTTTTTACATAATACCTTCTCTATCTCCCAATGTAATTTGAGAGCAAGCCTTTTATTGATTTAACTTCAGTTCCCTCTAGTTTTGCATGCCTTTTGGCATTCTGTACAATAGATTTTTTTTTTGAAAATAAATAAACGGTTTTTTTGCTGCCACTCCCAAATTTGCATGATAAGATTATTATTATTTTTAGATCTTTATTTATAATATTTTATATATTTTTAATATTATATATTTATCTTTATTAATAGATATTTATTTTTAAGTTTAACAAGGAATATTTATTAATCAAATTATTTAACTAAAGAAAAACACATCTAATAATTATTGATAATACAAAGTAATTAACTCATGCAATTCTAATATATCTAATTCGAAAGAATGTAATATCACATACTTGGCCAACTTCTATAAATTTAAAGAACATTTTGTAGCAACGTGTGAGGACCGCCCTTTTTACTTCTGTTGTTATGACTATTTACATTATTGTTATTGTTACTTTTTATATTTGTGGGATAGCAGTTCCCGGAATTGTCAAACTATTAAACTTTATTATGATTTCGGAAAAAGTAATTGGGTGATGTTTGGATAAGTTTACATTTCAGAAAAGTTAATTAGGTGATGATGGAAAATTGTAATATGATTTCATTTATGTTAATAAGAACTATGTCATGATAATGCATGTTTTTAAGTTGCTTCGGCTATGATGATTTTATGTGGTTACTGATCTTGTAATTTAGTGTGCAGGAATTACTAATCGAACCATAGATTTCGGAGATTATTCCGCACCTTGTTATTGTTATTCCCTGTTAAGCTGATCTAGTTCCACAAGGAACCAAGATCTTTCTGTGTTTGATGTGATGATGTAATGTGGTCTTTCGTATGGTCGAGTGGGTTAGGTTACCCTCATGTAACATTATTTTATGATTTGTGTTGTAAAAGGATTGAATTTGAATTTCTTTATTTTTATTTAAATTTATGAGGCCTTTTCTTGTGCTTTACCTTGACCAGGGGTGTCTTGTATGGGTTAAAGATGACCCTGGGTTATACCCCATGGGTCCAGGGGCCCATTTGGCATGGGTAACCCTTGAGTAACCTCCATCTAGTCATCTTAACTTCCCCTTGAAGTTAAGTGGCGAAAATTGGAGGTATGGAGGGGACATGATGGGTTGTACCAACACCCAACCCATCCCTCTACAATCCCCAAGGTAAGAGATGACTACAAGCCCATCCATTATTGAAGGATTGATTTGAAGTCACCCTCTCCATTAGTGAGATTCCCCCATGTGCTGTGGGGTCACCCATGTGAAGGAGGGAAGAAGAGGCATGGGCCACCTGTCTTTTTCCCCATTAACTCCTTTTATTTCTCCCATGCGTAAGAGAAATGACATGAGGAGAGGGATAAGGAGTACTCTTGGGAAGGTAGAGTGACATAAGCCACCAGGACAGAATAGTGGTTTTGGGGGAGAGTGAGGAGGTGACAAGTGTCACCTCCCCATTCCTCAAAACTGAAAAGAATTGGGGTTATTTGTTTCCAATTTTGGGATGAGAGGGAGTTAGTTGAATTTTGGGGAAAATTTCATTCTGATAGCCAAAAATAGAAAAGTTAGCTTGCAGGAGAGAGAAGGGAGAGGGAGTTGGTGGCTAAGGTTGGAAGAGAACTCTCTGAGCTCTGCAATAGTTTCATTCCAGGAGGGCTTTGTAAGGTTAGTTTAATTTTTACCTTTCTTTCGTATAGCTAAATGTGTATGTAAAGTGTGTGAATTTGTGTTTAGATTTGTTTTCTGTGGGGTTTGTTGTCGGGTTGTTTGACAGAGCTTCTCCCACTTGGGAGAAATGCTCATCAAGTTTGGGGTAGGGGAGGAGAGATCCTCCTCGGGTGCATACCTGTTTCCATCTTTTGGGATGTTGAAAGCCTTGAGGGCATGTATCTGTGACTGTATCTTTGACTCAAGAGTCAAATACAGATTTCTTAAAAATTTGTGATCAAACTTGGTTTGAGACCAAGAGAAATTGTGTGGTTAAATTATCTGTAAGGGTGACACTCTGGAGTCGAGTGTGTCCACTCTCCTGCCCCTTATGAAACTCACTATAGTTGAGTTTCCGTGTTGTGTAAATTACCCACGGGTGTTTGTGCACTTTGGGATTGTTGTTGTTCCTGTTGTGAAGTGGAGTGCTTGAGTTACCCAGGTGTGAGTATGGTCTCCCTAGCTCGGGGGTGACCCTCTTGCGGGTCTACGGAAGGGAGGAGAGCTAGATGAGTGGTGTTTTCTTCTTTGTCTGTCTTTGATATGCAAGTTTTCTCTTGGAGCTTCTGGTTGGATTCGGAGGAGTTATATTTATGAAGAAACAGTTTATTCTTCTTTGTCATGAGAATTAGGCCAGGTTCATTTCATAAGAGTTGAAGAGAGAGCACCTCTCTTGATATTGTTGTAACTTATTGACACCCTGGGAGTGAAGGGAATCACCTCCCTGATCTTGTATTTGATGGACTTTTACCTGAATGTTACAAGCTATCATTTGTATGTTGTTTGGGAGAAGGAAATCCTTATATTTCATCTTGTTAAGGGTAGTGAAATAGTTGTTCTTACTGTATTGTGTATGATGTAATTATTTACCTTGAATCTCATATGGAAAGTTTGAAGTTAATTAGAAAGTCTTACTGTAATAAATGTGTTAGTGAAAGGAAGAGATCTTTACTTATTTGCAATCAAATCTGAGCTGGGTTGTAATTTTAAGAACAGATGGGATTAATTAGTTGAAAGGTTAGTTTTATAGATCATTGTTATAATGGAAAAGACAATTTTAAATGTTTAAGTTTATTCTTCATATATAGTGGTTTCAGTTAATTTGAAAAGATTAGAGGAAATCTAGTATGTATATATTTCTGTTTGTCAATTTGAGAAACTTAAATGATTTATGAAAATGGAATATATATAAATATATATAAAAATATATATATATATATATAAATATATATATATATATATATATATATATATATATATATATTAAGTTGTTATATATTTACCATTTTTACCGAATATGTGAAACTGGATAAATTATTTAATTTGAAAAAAAAAAGTAAGTGATATTATGAAACTGGAATATATATATATATATATATATATATATATATATATATATATATATATATATATATATAATTGTTATTTAATTATCATTATAACAGGTTAAATTTGAGAAAATTAAGTGATATTATAAAACTGAAATATATATATATATATATATATATATATATTCGTTATATATTAATGATGCAAATTAAACTCATGCCAATCGAAATAAGAAGATGGAAGTTCGCTGTGTAAAACACAGTTTAAAATAAAAATAAAAAAAAAAAAATACAATGTTGGCGGTGGGGTTTGAAACCCCACCGCAGTCCTTTTTGAGGTGTGGGGAGGGGCGGAGCCCCACCCACACCCCACATCGTGGGATGTGGGTGGGGCTCCGCCCCTCCCCACATCCCCATACCATTGAGACCCCCGCGGAGCCACTCTTGACGCTGCCTCCGCCCGCGCAGTCCCCTGCGCCTTCTCCTTCGCCACTCTCCATTGCTCCCTTCGGCCAACCTCCCCTCCGTCCCTCTGTGCGGCCGACATCTGTCTCCCCTGTGTTCGTCCGCCGCCGCTGCGGCCACCGCCGCCCCATCTCCTCTGATGGCTGCTCAATATCATTCACAGCAAAAACAAAAAAAAAAGAAATGTTAGGGCTTTTTAGCCCTAACATATAAGTTGGCCTATTTTAATGAAAAGTTTGAAACATTTAGTGGTTATACCACTAGCTGTTGTGAAATGAAATAAATTATAGTTTTATATATATATAGACATATATATAGATACTATATATGTCTATTTATATAGCAATATATAATGAATTGTTTCATATATATATATATATATATATATATATATATATATATATATATATAAAGTAAGGGATTACGTGGAGTTTGTTAAACAAATTTAAAAGAACATTTTCGTAAACTACATATACATTAATATATATATATATATATATGGGAGTAGTTTTATGGGCCATTTTATTGGGCCCTCATTTAAAATCTTGACAAAATTTGACACATTAATACACAAAAATAAAACAAAAAAAAAATATATTCACAGTTAGGTTTTATTAAGTGTTGAACAAAACAACCAAAGAATTTATGTTTCCATGATCAGGGTTTTATAAAGAGGAGAGCCTCCTACATATATTAACAATGGTATATGATTTACAATAAGAGTATTAATATTAATTATTAGTAATAATAACAACAGTAATTATAAATAAGAGAAAATAAAATTATAATTTAAAGAGAGCATAAAGGAATATACTGTAATACTCCGGAAAGAGTTTCTCAGAAGTTTCAACTATCAACGTTATTTCAATAACCGGGAAAATGAAGAGAAAAATTACACGTCACCTTGCTTAAAGGATCACTGGAAATAAACTTAAGAAGCCATCACAGACATTCCATGTGAGGCCATTTTAATCTCAACTGTAGTAAACGTCCACATAAGTAAACCTGTAAGAGAGTCAGAAGAAGAAAAACTAACATTGGAAAACACAGAGGAGAAAATGCGCGGCAATTCACACATGGGATAAGAGAACTAAGTAGATGGATCCTCCTGCTAAAATTTGCTTAGGAACAAGATTAATTAATACATACGTAGAGGAGGAACTTAGATCGGGGAAGACTAGGAGACCGAGTCCAGCGAAGTAGTAAACCAACCTATGTGACCTGGACCATCCGGAAGTTAGGTTTAATATCAACAATAGATACAGTGATAACCCTGATTGATGTAAAAATATGAAGAAAGGACTGGGTAAACATAAAGAAAGCATAGAAAACGAAAGAGAGAGAGACTGAAATATAAACAAACTAAACTATCAGAGAAATAGTTAAGGTGAGTGTGATAAAAATACAATCAAAATTAAGACCCAGAGAAAAGGGAAGAGAGAGCAAACGAACCGCCTTGTTGAGAATGCTAAGTCTAAGGAGGAGTATGTTTCAGGAAGCAAGAGAGGAGACAGACAACCGTGCCTTGCTGAAAAATGACTAAATAGGGAGATCACGAGTCGGTTTAGTCGGAACAAGGCGTCGTGGGAAGTTGTTAATCTATCAGTGAACCACGTGCGTAAAATAGTGTTGAGTAATTCCCACTTACACCGTAAGGCGTTATGCTACCAGAATTTGCCGAGATTTAGATTTAGGAACCTTGGTAATCTCAGCCTTGCAAGGATGTTAACGGCGTCGTAGAGACCCCCTTGTTGGTCTGCTTGCGTTTGGTTGCACGCAATTGTACTTGTATCCCGCCGAAAACTGTAGTGTTTTCGCCTTGGGCGAACACCACCGAGCATGCTTACGCATGCGAGGGGGTTTTTAGGGAAGTGTGAGAAAAATTTTTCATATCTCGTGTCATAACCACATGACAGATGTGGCTATGACACGTGTGATGTGTGTTGTGACCACAAGGAAAATGTGGGCATGACACAACGACGATGCATATACTTAACTAAACATTAAACATCAAACACATTCATTTACCATATAACATGCTCAACACGATTAGTAACCACATAACAATGCACAATAAAACCTTTCAATGAAGCAATATGATATGAAACTATGTGAGTGTGTGCATGCATCAGATTTATCCATCCTATAAGTTCTTGTCAGGGGGCTAGAACATCTCTACCTTAGCCATGTTCTCGTCTTCAAAATTTCCCCTGCACTCAGTCACACTTAGATTTTTATTAAAGTTTAGTTCCCCAAAATCAGAGCCAAATCAAAACAAAATGTACATCCATAATTGTACTAGTAATATTCAATTATTAAATCAACTTTCAAAATCGTGCATTTATAACATTCACGAAAGTTACTTTTCACACATGTGAAATCACTTAAAGTAAATCAAGCATAGTAAAATATCCAATAATCTAAATTATAATAAGGTCCAAAAATGAGATGTGACATCCTTCCCCACTAGGAAGAGACATCATCCCGATGTCTTATTACACACATACTGAAATAATAAAAGTATATCACTATAACAATCAAGTATCAATAAGGTATCATCAAATCAAACAAAGTATCTCTACTATAAAAGTATCTCTACTAAATCCTCAAATGAGAAAAAGATTTGTCTATCTCTTCTGCATCTTCCCATGTGGCACTATCCACAAAATATTGGTCCTACTTGACCTTATACTGAATAATATCTTTATTATGCTCTTAACTTTGCGTCTATCAAGAAAAATTTAAGTATATAATCAATCAACCAATTCACATGGCACAACTGCCAATACAATGTATATAATCCAACACATGGTACAACTACCACTCAATTGCATTCATTCTATAATAAGGATAATAATCACATCTGTTATGCATGCCAAATGAGGCATAAATCATAGTTCATCATAGACATAAATATAAGCATGAATCAACATCACAATGCACATGCAATCTAATGGTAATACAATATAATATCAAAATATCAGTCCTCCAATCCAACACTAGGTCGACAACAAAATAAATCTCCATAGGTACAACTAGGTCATAACCAACCATTGTGCATACATTTCCTCTGAGACTACGCCACTCCATCCTTCAACTACTACTACAGGGAGAAGATGCTCTAGCCAAACGGTGCTACCAACTACAAGCAAGTCAAGTTCACAAAAACTCAAGACCACAACTATGCTAGGATAACCTCTCAAGCTATCTACTAAGTCTAAGAATACTCACAAGGCTACCATACCCATTCTCAAGGAGAATTACACACAAGAGATTACTCTCTCAACATTCCTTCCTCAGGGACTACCCGCAACAAAAGAACTCTCTCAACATTCCTTCCTTCAGGACATCAAGAAGGTAAACACAAATAAGCAACTTCTAGGCAACCACCAGGGTCTATCTAACCCTAAAAAATAGTCAGTCAAATATTTAATCTATAGTTTCTATAGGCACTTTGTTGTTTGCTACAAGAGTAAGTTAATTCTGCTATAGGAACAAGAAGAATAAGCTACAGGAATAGCAAAACAAGCTACATGGACTGATTCTAGCCAAGGGATGAAGTAAAAACTGGTTCAGTAAATAAAGTTTGTTGTGACAAAGACGAAAACATACAACAATTATAGGGACAAAGTAACCAGTAGCAATAGAGATAAAAAGAACTGCGACAGGACATAAACAATAGTCTGCAACAGGAAATAAACAATAGTCTGTAATAGGAAAATAATAAAGCTGCAACATATATAAAACATACAACAGTGATAGTGATTAAAATAATAACTACAGGATTCAATAAATCTGTGACAGAAATAAATAAATAGTAACTATAGGGATTAAATTGTGACAGGAGCATATAGGTAAAAAGATCACTAAGAAGAATATAAGCTGATAAAATTGATATCAGTCATCAAAAAGTTCCACCTGGTGCCAATCTCAGTCTAATAACACCTTTTAATTTATATTTTTTTATTTGACCAGAAGGTTATTGGTTTGCTATTTATAAGAATAGTGGCTAATTTAAAGAAAAATCACATACATGTAATATAATAAGCCACTAAAAAAACAAGTAGGTCATTCCATATAAGGAGAGAGGGATAAAATAAAAGCACATAGACTATTTTAAGTCAGAAGCCATTTCAATAATAATAGAGAGCAAGCAAAGGCCATTTCAGAATACACAGGCCACACCAACAATAATTTCGGGCTGATTAAAACATAAAGATGACCACTAAGCACAAGGAAGGCCACTAAATGCATCTATAATTGGCTAAAAGAACACAGTCAATAATTAATTCAGGGCATTCAAAATTCAAGAATGGCAAATAAAGAAATCTAAAAACAAGCCAACATAATTCCAACCAATGCAGAGTATAAAAGTCATTGAGTCATGCATGAGACAGAGTTGAAGAGTATCTAAAAAGTGAATACTTCTACACATGCCGTCTAACATGGAATAAAAGAAACCATTCACAGGCCGATAGGAATCATTTAAGGTGACAAGTCAAACAGACAATGTATAAATGGTGAACAACAACCCAATCGCTAAGAGTATTCAAATAAGTGAGAGGAACATAATATGAAGGCCAACAACAGAACATAATTTTTAATAGTATACATATATACTTTTGCAATATTCATCTAAGAAAAAAATACCCGATTTCACCCGCTTTCTCAAGGGTCGATTCTTGCTTCCTGGCGCTAGTCTCTCTTTCCTCTCTATGCTCTCTTCTCACCTTCTGATGTTCAAAGATAAGGCTGATTACTAATCTTGTCTTCCTTTTTGTCGCTCCCCGGAATTGTATATCCTTTGTCGTGCCTTCTCTCTTTTTACATAATACCTTCTCTATCTCCCATTGTAATTTTAGAACAAGCCTTTTATTGATTTAACTTTAGTTACCTCCAAATTTGCATGCTTTTTGACATTTCATACAATAGATTTTTTGTTTGAAAATAAATAAATTCTTTTTTACTACCGCTCCCAATTTTGCATGATAAGATTACTATTATTTTTAGATCTCTATTTATAATATTTTATATATTTTTAATATTATATATTTATCTTTGTTAATAGATATTTATTTTTAAGTTTAACAAGGAATATTCACAAATATAACAAAGGATATTTAGATATATTTATTAATCAAATTATTTAAATAAAGAAAAACACATCTAATAATTATTGATAATACAAAGTAATTAACTCATGCAATTCCAATATATCTAAGTCAAAAGATCATAATATCACATACTTGGCCAACTTCTATAAATTTAAAGAACATTTCGTAGCAACGACGATGCATATACTTAACTAAACATTAAACATCAAACACATTTATTTACCATATAACATGCTCAACACGATTAGCAACCACATAATGATGCACAATAAAACCTTTCAATGAAGCAATATGATATGAAACTATGTGAGTGTGCGTGCATCGGATTTATCCATCCTATAAGTTCTTGTCAGGTGGCTAGAACATCTCTACCTTAGCCATGTTCTCATCTTTGACATTTCCCTTGCACTCAGTCGCACATAGATTTTCATTAATAGGTTAGTTCCCCAAAATTATAGCCAAAGCAAAACAAAATGTACATCCATAATTGTACCAGTAATATTCAATTATTAAATCAACTTTCAAAATTGCGCATTTATAACATTCACGAAAGTTATTTTTCACACATGTGAAATCACTCATAGTAAATCAAGCATAGTAAAATGTCTAATAATCTAAATTATAATAAGGTCCAAAAATGAGATGTGACATCCTTCCCCACTAGGAAGAGACATCATCCCGATGTCTTATTACACACATACTAGAATAATAAAAGTATATCACTATAACAATCAAGTATCAATAAGGTATCATCAAATCATACAAAGTATCTCTACTATAAAAGAATCTCTACTAAATCCTCAAATGAGAAAAAGATTTGTCTATCTCTTCTGCATCTTCCCATGTGGCACTATCCACAAAATATTGGTCCTACTCGACCTTATATTGAATAATATCTTTATTATGCTCTTAACTTTGCGTCTATCAAGAAAAATTTAAGTATATAATCAATCAACCAATTCACATGGCACAACTGCCAATACAATGTATATAATCCAACTCATGGTACAACTACCACTTAATTGCATTCATTCTATCATAAGAATAATAATCACACCTGTTATGTATGCGAAATGAGGCATAAATCATAGTTCATCATAGACATAAATATAAGCATGAATCAACATCACAATGCACATGCAATCTGATGGTAACACAATATAATATCAAAAGATCAGTCCTCCAATCCAACACTAGGTCGACAACAAAACAAATCTCCATAGATACACCAACTAGGTCATAACCAACCATTGTGCATACAACTCCTCTGAGACTACGCCACTCCATCCTTCAACTACTACTCCAAGGAGAAGATGCTCTAGTCAAACGGCACAAAAACTCAAGACCACAACTATGCTAGGATAACCTATCAAGCTATCTACTAAGTCTAAGAATACTCACAAGGCTACCATACCCATTCTCAAGGAGAATTACACACAAGAGATTACTCTCTCAACATTCCTTCCTCAAGGACTACCCGCAACAAAAGGACTCAAGGTTCATGAAAATTTCACTCAAAAAGGTTATAGGCATCACTACCGCACCTTTATCTTGATCAAAAGCATGCCTCAATTCTAGACATGGTTTCCCCACATGAGGTACTTCCTCATGTTTCACTCCTAAAAGAGAAGGTTTCTATAACACTCAAGCTCTTTACTACCAAAACTAGGATCAACCAAATAGGTTCTTAGAGGGAAGAATCTAACATTACCTTCTAACAACACAAGCACTTCCATCGAGAAAGACTTAGCAACTTGTTACTCACTAGGAGGGCATCTACAACTGCTACAACTCACCAACAAGGTATAAGACTACTCGCAACACCACTTCAACTCTTAACTAAGCTAGACCTAAAGGTCAATCAATATAAGATGATCACGAGTTCAAGATCGATTGGGAAACACATATCTTCCTTGTGGCCTAACACCAAGTATCCATGAAATGGAATACAGAAGGCAACAACTTATTACACAATAATTTGCATCCCTTTCAGCATCAAGTGATAGCACTGACCTATAATACTTAAATAGTCCCTTCTGATCAATCCCAGAAGGAAATGTTAAACAACAATAAACTAGGATAGAAAGAATGCAAAATCAATGTGATTCCTCTAAACTCGTTAATTCTCATGCAATAACCAGAACAGGGAACATGAATCAAAGAATGAATTAGACAATCTATAGTATCAACCACAAGAGACCCAAAAGAAACTAATCTCAAACATAAATTTTCTTTATTGATTGTCTTCGGCAGTTACATATATTCAATGTTTTCCTATGCGACCAGGTTACATGACTATCCCCTCTCCTTAGATTCTCTCTATCGCTACTTCTACATTTTGCTTTTTCTTTTATCCATAGGCTCCCCAACGACCTTTACAAACTGACCCTCCACAATGACTTCCAACAAACTCCCACTAACTTCTAAGTCATCGACACCAGTTTCTTTGATTGCCAGAAAATAAAAATAGTTTAGGAAGTATTGTTACTGTCTAAATATCGACAGGACATGATCTGGGGGCAAGGAACTCAATACAAAATAACAGAAGAAAACTGACACATACTAACTATCATATTTGCCACAAGGTAGAGAATAGACTAACTAAAAGATAAGAATGCAATGCTCCTGCATCAAACTCCCTAGGAGACAAAAAAGGAAGCATGTGCTCCTGCAGATGAGGCTACCAAACAAACTCATCTGTTGATGTTCTTTTTCCTCTTCTTCCACAATCATTTTGAAATCATCATCATGTTTTTCGTACATTGGTGTTCTTTACTTGGTTCGATTCTTATCAATTTAGCTTCACTGTATACCATCCTCCTCCAAAGCCATCTCACCCATTCCTCTTCACATACAACAGTACAATCAACTGTTGCAAATATGTGCCTAAGTGGGTTGTCATTGATGTCAACATATCCTTGTTGCCATTGGTGTCAACTGTATCCTGTTTTGTTGTTTGCATAGAAGACCGGACTGTTGAGGATATTGAGAAAATTAATGATAATCAATGCATGTGGATCATGTGGCTGTGTAGAGGATAGTCATAAATTGCTCCAGTTAAGATTTGAGAAGTCCACATGAATATTTGAAGGAGTTATGGCCATCTGAGTATAACCGGTTCCTACAATACTCAGGAAAGATAGAGTGACAGGAAAGAGGTCCGGATTGCTCCTGTAATATAAAATTGTGATTTGTGGATCTAAAGGCATGTTTAGGAAGTCAATGTGTATCATCAACACCAGTGGTTCATTGTTTGAAGGTCTACAAGCTATCCTTCTAGTTTGACAGTCATGGCAGAGAGTGTTCTTGAGGTTCCAGATGAAGATTCAATTACTTCTGATAATTTGGTTTAGAATGGATATTATTGGTGAATTCAATGTGCTTGTGGAGGTCTCTGGATCGTATGGCTACTATGTTAGAGGTTCACATTGAGGTTTGAGTTTATTGATTGAAGATTTCTTCTTGAGGTTGATGTTCTTCCCAATCTTGGCCGACTGGATGTTCCTAGCCTATTGCGAATGCCTTAAAAATAGTTTATGAAGTGTGGAGTGGTTGTAGAAGCAAATTCAAGTCTTAGTTGTGTTTGACCGATAGTGTGATGACCCGCGTCAAGTCTAGCCAACCTTGTTGATCATTCTAAGGTTGATGAAGTATATAAATACTTGTTGAAGAGGTATTGAAATCATCCTTGTGCAAAATAGATAAAATCTGAAGAAAGGATCAGGAGCAGAGAAGAGAAGAAAAGGAGCGAAGAAGAGTTTGAGGCAAATCAAAAGTTCTTGAGCATTCATTGAAACTGAATTAGGCATGAAGTAGATGCTATTTCTCAGTTAATTCTTTCTAAATAAATTCTGTAGGCAGTGAGCCTCTCTTTTGAGTAATGAGCTCTAGGTAGTGCGCCTGAAGGCATGTGCCTTCTATTTTACTAATTACTTTTAACAGGGTACGCATTTTGTGGGTTAACCCCCATTGTGGTTTTTCCCTTAACCGGGTTTCCACGTCAAAATCTTGGTGTCAAGTGTGTTGATTATGTTTCTGCTCTTATGGTGTTGATTAATACTTTAATGTTTACATCACTAATCTGATAGTAAGATAATAAAGAAGGTTAACGAAGAAAAGTTTTTTGTGGGACAACTGATTCACCCCCTCTCAGTTGTCTAGTTCCAACAATTGGTATCAGAGCCAGATCCTCTCATAAAAGCTTAACCACTTGAGGAGATCTAGAATGTCAACCTACAAGAAGGATAGTCCAAGATTTGATGGAACAAATTATTCTATTTGGAAAAATTGCATGGAGTGCCATTTGCAATGCATGGGGTGATGCCTATTGGGCAATAACCAGTGTTGAGTATAAACCTTTGGAGAAAGGTCCTTCAACTCCTGATAAAGTCAAAGATGCTAAAAATAATCTTCAAGCTAAAGAAGCCTTGTTGAGTGCCTTGACTGATTCAAAAATGACAAATGTCGTTGGTCTAAAGACTGCTTATTAAATCTAGAAAAAGTTGGAGTATCTGTATGAAGGTGATAAATATGTCAAATGTACAAAGCTGCAAAGTCTGAGAGGAAAATTTGAAACCATGAGGATGAGCAAAGATGAAAACATCCCAATCTACATGTAAAAGATAAATGAACTTGTGTGTGGCATTAGGTGTGTTGGTGGAACCTTGGAAGAATCAAAAATTGTGTCAAAAGTACTTAGATCTTTACTAGATTCATACAAACATAAGGTTGCAGCTATAAAAGAGATCAGAACAGTCTTAGAGGTTATAAGAAATCATCTGGTTGGAAAAATTTTAGCTTCCGAATTAAGTGAGTTCAATGGTGATTCTCTTCCCAAGTCTGAATCTGCATTCAAGGCCAGTGTGTATGGAAAACAAAGATATGATCCGGGTGAAAGCTCTTCTACAAGATCAAATAGATTTGTTAAGACAAGAAAGGATCTTGAAGATGTTGAAATTGAAATAGAAGATCTTGAAGCTCTTATTGCCAGAAGAATGCCAAGAGGATCTGGTAAGTATGAAGGAAAATTACCACTCAAATGCTTTCCCTGTAATAAGATTGGTCATTTTGCCTCAAGATGTCCGAAAAGATTTTCAAAACCAAACTCTAACAAGTATAAAGGTCAGAAGAAATGTTACTATGTCCAAGAAAATAGAGAAGGGGTAACAGATGATGAATCTGATCATGGAGGTTCCTCTGAAAATGATTGGGTGTTTATTGCTATCAAAGAAGATCCAGTGTCTACTGAATCTGCTAGCTGTGAAAATGTGGAAAGTGCCTTGGCTACTCAGGTTATTGGAAAGGATGAATGGGTGATTGATAGTGGATGTTCTCATCACATGACTGGTGACAAGAGTAAGTTTGTGAACTTTGAAAACTATGAAGGAGGACTTGTGAAATTTGGAGACAACTCAACTGGTAGAATCTGTGGCAGACGATCCATCTCTTTTGATGGCAAGAACAACACCAATGATGTTCTGTATGTGGAAGGATTGAAACATAATCTTCTCAGTGTTGGACAGTTGGTTGACAAGGGTTGTGATCTTCGGTTCAAGGATGGAAAATGTAGAATCTTAGAAAGCTCAAGAACCAAAATTGCATCTGGTACTCAAACTAGAGGTAACATCTTTCACTTAAGTAGTTCTGGGAAAAGTTGTTTGATTGCTCAGACGGATCAAAGTTGGCTATGACATAGTAGGATGTGTCATGTGAATTTTGACAACATTGTCAAAATATGTTCCACTCAAGTTGTAAGAGATCTTCCAAGACTTGTGAAACCTAATAACTTATGTAGAGAATGTCAATTGGGAAAATAGAACAAAATTTCATTTAAGTGTAAGGAACAAGGTTCAAGTGAGAGATCTGAACTGGTACATACTGATCTCTGTGGTCCCGCTAGAACTAGGAGTGTTCAAGGAGACAGATATTTCATGCTGCTAATTGATGATTACTCCCAGATGATGTGGGTAACTTTTCTGAGAGAAAAATTAGAATCCCTTGACAAGTTTAAAGTGTTCAAGATGATGGTTGAAAATGAGATTGGTGGGAAATTAAAGTGTCTGAGATTTGACAGAGGTGGAGAATTTACCTCCGGTGAGTTTGATGCTTTCTGTGAAAAGCATGGAATAAAAAGACAGTTATCTGCTCCTAGGACTCCTTAGCAAAATAGAGTTGTGGAAAGAAAAAACTAGACCATTCAAGAAGTTGTCGGAACCATGATGATGGAAACAAATGTTCCTCAAGTTTATTAGAGGGAAGTCGTGAGTACTGTTGTCTACACTCTTAACTGGGTGCAAATTAAAGGAAATTCTGGTAAGACTCCTTATGAGCTTTGGTTTGGTCATCCTCCTACTGTGAGATACTTTAGTCTTTGGTAGTAAATGTTATATCAAAAGAGATGAGGACTTAGGTAAGTTTGAGGCAAGAAGTGATGAAGGAATATTTTTGGGATACTCAATTCAAAGTAAGGCCTACCAGTGCTTCAATAAAAGATTGAAGAAGATTGTTGAAAGTGTGAATGTTAAATTTGATGAAAGCAAGGAACGACATTCCAGGTACTCTAGATATGATTCAGATGATCAAGATGAAAGTAAAAATCAAAGAAGGCAAGTTCAAGTTCAGACCCAAATTCAGTTTGAACCGATGACTCCAGAGGTTAACACAGATGATGAGGAACAAGTTCAAGAAATAGAAGCTCAAACAATCTCCAAAACTCCCAGGTATGTAAGGTTAAATCATCCTGAAGATCAGATCATAGGAGATAAGAGTAAATGTATTCAAACTAGGAGAAAAATGTCTAAAGATCAAGAAGAGATTTGTTTGATTTAAAGTATTGAACCTAAATTAGTAAGTGAAGCTTGCAATGATGAAAATTGGGTCAAAGCAATGGAAGAGGAATTGATGCAAATTGAAAAGAATCACACATGGGATCTAGTTCCTAGACTTGAGGACAAAAATGTGATTAGAACCAAATGGGTCTTCCAGAATAAACTGAATGAAGATGGAGAGGTGGTAAGGAATAAGACAAGGTTGGTATGTAAAGGCTACTCTCAAGTAGAAGGAATTGATTTTGAAGAAACTTTTGCTCCGGTGGCAAAGATAGAGGCAGTTAGATTATTTCTTGCATTTGCTGCTTTCAAAGATTTTAAAGTATATCAAATGGATGTAAAATCAACATTTCTGAATGGAGATTTGGAGGAAGAAGTCTATATTGAGCAACCAGAAGGATTTCAGTTGTCTGATTAGGGAGATATGGTTTGTAGATTGAGAAAAGCCTTGTATGGACTCAAACAAGCTCCAAGAGCATGGTATGCCAGATTGGATAAGCATTTGCTTAAGCTAGGATTTAGCAAAGGTACTACTGATAGTAATCTCTACTTCAAAATTGATCATGAGAACATTCTAATTGTTGAAGTTTTTGTTGATGATATTATTTTTGGTGGAAATGAATGCATGTGTAAAGTATTTGCTGATAAGATGAAAAGTGAGTTTGAGATGTCAATGTTTGGTGAGATGAATTTCTTCCTAGGTCTGCAAATTGTTCAATTATATAAAGGTATCTTCATATCTCAATCCAAGTATGTAAAAGAATTGCTAAAGAAATTTGGAATGGAAGACTCAAAGCTAGTAGGTACACCTATGGTAATTGGATGCAAGCTAAGAAAAGATGATGACTCTCCCAATGCAAATCAGAAAAGATATAGATCAATGATTGGAGGATTGCTTTATTTAACCCAGACCAGACCTGACATCATGAATGCAATTGGACTTGTTGACATCATGAATGCAGTTGGACTTGTTGCCAGATTTCAAGCTGATCCAAAAGAATCCCATGTTATGGCAATCAAAATAATTTTTAGATATCTCAAGGGGACAATAGATTATGGATTGTGATATCCAAAGGACAATAAATTCACTCTTCATGCATATATAGATGTTGATTGGGCAGGAGATGTGGATGACAAAAAAAGTACTAGTGGTGATGCATTCTTCTTGGGGAAAAGATTGGTCTCTTGGATAAGAAAAAAGCAAGAGGCGATATCTTTGTCTACTGCAGAAGCAGAGTACATAGCAGCAGTAAATAATTGCACTCAAGTTTTGTTGACGAAGCAAATGTTGAAGGACATCATAATTGTGTTTGAGGAGCCAGTCACAATTTTCTATGATAATTATAGTGCAATAAGCATCTCAAAGAATCAGGTATTGCATTCAAAGACAAAGCATATATCTATCAAGTTTCATTTCTTAAGAGAGAAAGTAAATGAGAATGAAGTCAAGTTGGAGTTTGTGCCTTCCAAAGATTAGATTGCAGACATCTTCACTAAGCCTCTTCCCAAGGATACTTTTGAGTGTCTCAGAGAGAAGTTAGGGGTTATTACCCCTCTTGAGCAGAACTAAGATGCACTAAGGTGCATCAGTTTGGTGGAATTCACTTTCATATCTTGTGATCCGGATTGATCTTAAGGATGTACTACTCAAAGGGGGAGTAGTCAATATGCAAATTTTGGGATCAATCTGAAGCAAAAAAAAAGGAAAAAAGATAGAAATTATGTGCCCTTTGCCATTAATGTCAAAGGGGGAGAGAAGTCATGTGAAAAAATAGTTGTTGATGTAAGGGGGAGCAGTAAAGAAAGTAGTTGCAGAAGTGAGAAGAGAAAGGGGGAGAAGTTCTTGTCCTGATGGTTAGATTCGGTTTTTCACATCATATGTTGCCATCAATGACAAAGGGGGAGATTGTTGCAAATATGTGCCTAAGTGGGTTGTCATTGATGTCAACATATCCTTGTTGCCATTGGTGTCAACTGTATCTTGTTTTGTTGTCTGCATAGAAGACCAGACTGTTGAGGATATTGAGAAAATTAATGATAATCAATGCATGCGAATCATGTGGCTATGTAGAGGATTGTCAGAGATTGCTCTAGTTAATATTTGAGAAGTCCGCATGAAGATTTGAAGGAGCTATGGCCATCTAAGTATAATCGGTTCCTGCAATACTCAGGAAAGATAGAGTGATAGGAAAGAGGTCCGGATTGCTCCGGTGATATAAAATTGTGATCTACAGATCTGAAGGCATGTTTAGAAAGTCAATGCGTATCATCAACACCAGTGGTTCATGGTTTGGAGGTCCGCAAGCTATCCTTCTAGTTTGATAGTCATGGCAGAGAGTGTTCTTGAGGTTCTAGATGAAGATTCAATTGCTTATGATATTTTGGTTTAGAATGGATGTTATTGGTGAATTCAATGTGATTGTGGAGGTCTTTGGATCATATGGCTACTATGTTATAGGTCCGCATTGAGGTTTGAGCTTGTTGATTGAAGATTTCTTCTTGAGGTTGATGTTCTTCCCAGTCTTAGCCGACTGGATGTTCCTAGCTTGTTGCGGATGCCTTAAAAATAGTTTATGAAGTGTGGAGTGGTTGTAGAAGTAGATTCAAGTCTCAGTTATGTTTGGCCAATAGTGTGATGATCTGCGTCAAGTCTAGCTAACCTTGTTGATCATTCCAAGGTTGATGAAGTATATAAATACTTGTTGAAGAGGTATTGAAATCATCCTTGTGCAAAACAAATAAAATATGAAGAAAGGATCAAGAGAAGAGCAGAGAAGAAAAGGAGCGAAGAAGAGTTTGAGGCAAAGCAAAAGTTCTTGAGCATTCATTGAAATTGAATCTGTCATGAAGTAGATGCTATTTCTCAGTTAATTCTTTCTAAACAAATTCTGTAGGTAGTGAGCGTCTCTTTTGAGCAGTGAGCTTTGGGCAGTGTGCCTGAAGGCATGTGCCTTCTATTTCACTAAGTACTTTTAACAGGGTACGCATTTTGTGGGTTAACCACCACCGTGGTTTTTCCCTTAACCGGGTTTCCACGTCAAATCTTGGTGTCAAATGTGTTGATTATGTTTCTTCTCTTATGCTATTGATTAATGCTTTAATGTTTACATCACTAATCTGATAGTAAGATAATAAAGAAGGTTAACAGAGAAAATTTTTTTGTGGGACAACTGATTCACCCCCCCCCTCTCAGTTGTCTAGTTCCAACATCAACTTCCAAAAGATTACACATTCCACTTCTTCCAACTCAATTTTCTGATCCATTTGTCTGATCATTTTAACAAAATCATCTTCCAACAACAATTCGACTAGGAGTTCACCATACATGTGACATATCTAATTCTAATGAATCAATGTTTCCATTTACCTTTTTTTGCATCTCTGCAATAAAGCTTTTATAGTCTCTCGCTATCCTCATTGTTTGTATATCTTCATTAAGGTCATTCACAGTCATATGTAAATCTGCATTCACATTCTTAAACATACCATTAGTAAATAAATCAAGATACCTAGTTGTCTTCTTGAGTGCCTCCTTTCTGGACACTTTTCTCTCATTGTCACTTCTTGTTTCAAGTGCTCTTTGCTGCATTTCTTCTTTTCTCCTTTCCTTCAAATCCTCCATTATGATAACTTCTTTCACCACTTATGGTGTATGTTGCTCACTTGGAAACTCTCTGTTGTCCCAACTTTTATGGGTTCCTCCTATACCCTTGACTTCCTTCGTGTTCCATGCAATCACAACAGTGTTAGAAAAATTATTCTTTTCCAATGCATCCATACGATCTACAATCATTCACAATTTCTCATAGAACTTTCTTCTCTCCATTTCATCCCAATACTTATTCCAAGATGGAATTAAGGGTCTTTTGACAACAAACCCCATCCTCTTCACTGTTGCAATCCTTTGCACTACACTCACACTTCTTCTCTCTGCTACCTGCAGGTCTTGGCATAGGTTGCCTCTCAATCGGTGATCTACCAAGCACTCTGAACCTATGGCTTCCTTTCTTTTCCTTGTTGCCCAATCTATTGGTAACTAGGTCCTTCACAACCTATCAATCTGCAACACACATTAAACTGCAACACTCATACAATTCCATCACTTACAACTTCTTCTACCTAGATCTTTTGGGCTCTGATACCAATCTGATAGCACGTGCCTACAATACTTAAACAGTCCCTTATGATCAATCCTAGATGGAAACACCTAACAACGATATTGAAAATAAACAAGGACAGAAAGAATACAAAATCAATGTGATTCCTCTATATTCGTTAATTCTCATGTAACAACCAGAATAGGGAACATGAATCAAAGAATGAATTAGACAATCGATAGTATCAACCACAAGAGACCCAAAAGAAACTAATCTCAAACCAAAAATTTGTTTATTGATTGTCTTTGGCAGTTACATATATTCAATACTTTCCTCTGCGACCAGGTTACATGGACATCCCCTCTCCTTCGGTTCTCTCCATCCCTACTTCTAGATTTTGCTTTTTCTTTTATTCCCAGACACCCCAACAACCTTTAAACCAACCCTCCACAATGACTTCCAACGAACTCCCGCTAACTTACAAGTCATTGGCACCGGTTTCTTTGATTGTCAGAAAATAAAAATAATTTAGGAAGTATTGTTACCGTCTAAATATTGACATGACATGATCTGGGGCCAAGGAACTCAATACAAAATAATAGAAGAAAACCAACACATACTAACTATCATATTTTCCACAAGGCAGAGAACGGACTAACTAAAATATCGGAATGTGATGCTCCTACATCAAACTCCTCAAGAGACAAAAAAAGAAGCATGTGCTCCTACACATGAGGCTACCAAACAAACTCATCTGCTACTATTCTTCTTCCTCTTCTTCCATAATCATTTTGGAATCATCATCATGCTTTTTGAACATTGGTGTTCTTTGCTTGGTTCGATTCTTATCAACTTAATTTCACTGTATACCATCCTCCTCCAAAGCCTTCTCACCCATTCCTCTTCACATACAACAATATAATCAACTTCTAGAAAATTAACACATTCCACTTCTTCCAACTCAATCTTCTAATCCACTTCTCTGATCATTTTAACAAAATCATCTTCCAACAACAATTCGACTAGGATTTCACCATACACATTACATCTCACATTTTCCTTATTAAAATATGTATATTTAAAACTATGTTTCCTGCCATATTTCCTATCATGTGACATATCTAATTCTAATGAATCAATGTTTCCATTTACCTTTTTCTGCATCTCTGCAATAAAGCTTTTATAGTCTCTTGTTGTCCTCATTGTTTGTACATCTTCACCAAGGTCATTCACAGTTGTATGTAAATATGCATTCACATTCTTAAACATTCCACTAGTAAATAAATCAAGAGACCTAGTTGTCTTCTTGAGTGCCTCCTTTCTAGACACTTTTCTCTCCTCATCACTTCTTGTTTCAAGTGCTCTTTGCTACATTTCCTCTTTTCTTCTTTCCATTGAATCCTCCATTATGATAACTTCTTTCACCACTTTTGGTGCACGTTTCTCACTTGGCAACTCTCTGTTGTCCCAACTTTTATGGGTTCCTCCTATATCCTTGACTTCCTTCATGTTTCTTGCAATCACAACAGTGTTAGAAAAATTATTCTTTTCCAATGCATCCATATGATCTGCAATCATTTGCAATTTCTCATAGAACTTTCTTCTCTCCATTTCATCCCAAAACTTATTCCAAGATAGAATTATTATGGGTTTTTTGACAACAAACCCCATCCTCTTCACTGTTGCAATCCTTTGTACTACACTCACACTTCTCTCTGCTACCTGCAAGTCCTGGCGTAGGTTGCCTCTCAGTCGGTGATCTACCAAGCACTCTGAACCTACGTCTTCCTTTCTTTTCCTCGCTACCCAGTCTATTGGTAACTAGGTCCTTCACAACCTGTCAATCTACAACACACATTAAACTACAACACTAATACAATTCCCTCACTTAGAACTTCCTCTGCCTAGATCTGTGGGCTCTGATACCAATCTGATAGCACCAACCTGCAATACTTAAATAGTCCCTTCTAATCAATTCTAGATGGAAACACCTAACAACAATATTGTCAATAAACAAGGATAGAAAGAATGCAAAATCAATGTGATTCCTCTAAATTCATTAATTCTCATGCAACGACTAGAACAGGGAACATGAATCAAAGAACGAATTAGCCAATCAATAGTATCAACCACAAGAGACCCAAAAGAAACTAATCTCAAATAGAAAATTTCTTTATTGATTGTCTTCAATAGTTAAATATATGCAATGCTTTCCTCTGCGACCAGGTTACATGGCCATCCCCTCTCCTTCGGTTCTCTCCATCCCTACTTCTACATTTTTCTTTTTCTTTTATTCACAGGCACCCCAGCGACCTTTACAAATTGACCCTCCACAACGAATTCCAATGAATTCCCGCTAACTTCTAAGTCATCAGCACCGTTTTCTTTGATTGTCTGAAAATAAAAATAGTTTAGGAAGTATTGTTATTGTCTAAATATCGATATGACGTGATCTAGGGGAAAGGAACTCAATACAAAATAACAGAAGAAAACCGACACATACTAACTATCATATTTGTGACAAGGCAGAGAATAGACTAACTAAAAGATAGGAATGTGATGCTCCTGCATCAAACTCCCTAGGAGACAAAAAAAGAAGCATGTCCTCCTGCACATGAGGCTACCAAACAAACTCATTTGCTATTGTTCTTCTTCCTCTTCTTCCACAATCATTCTAGAATCATCATCATGATTTTTGAACATTGGTGTTCTTTGCTCGGTTCGATTCTTATCAATTTAGTTTGAATGTATACCATCATCTTCCAAAGCCTTCTCACCCATTCCACTTCTTCCAACTCAATCTTCTGATCCACTTGTCTGATCATTTTAACAAAATCATCTTCCAACAGGAATTCGATTGGGAGTTCACCATACACATTACATCTCACATTTTCCTTATTAAAATTTGTATATATGAAAGTATGTTTCCTACCATATTTCCCATCATGTGACATATCTAATTCTAATGAATCAATGTTTCCATTTACCTTTTTCTACATCTCTGCAATAAAGCTTTTATAGTCTCTTGTTGTCCTCATTATTTGTATATCTTCACCAAGGTCATTCACATTCTTAAACATACCATTAGTAAATAAATCAAGAGACCTAGTTGTCTTCTTGAGTGCTCCTTTCTGGACACTTTTCTCTCCTCGTCACTTCCTCTTTCAAGTGCTCTTTGTTGTATTTCTTCTTTTCTCCTTTCCTTCGAATCATCCATTATGATAACTTCTTTCACCACTTTTGGTGCACGTTGCTCACTTGGTAACTCTCTGTTGTCCCAACTTTTATGGGTTCCTCCTATATCCTTGACTTCCTTCATGTTTCCTCCAATCACAAGTGTTAGAAAAAATATTATTTTCCAATGCATCCATATGATTTGCAATCATTTGCAATTTCTCATAGACCTTTCTTCTCTCCATTTCATCCCAATACTTATTCAAAGATGGAATTATTACAGGTCTTTTGACAACAAACCCCATCCTCTTCGTTGTTGCAATCCTTTTCACTACACTCACACTTCTTCTCTTTGCTACCTGCAGGTCGTGGCGTAGGTTGCCTCTCAGTCGGTGATCTACCAAGCACTCTGAACCTAGGGCTTCCTTTCTTTTCCTCATTGCCCAGTCTATTAGTAACCAAGTCCTTCACAACCTGTCAATCTCCAACACACATTAAATTGCAACACTCATACAATTCTATCACTTACAATTTCCTCTGCCTAGATCTTTTGGGTTCTGATACCAATCTGATAGCACAGGCCTACAATACTTAAATAGTCCCTTCTGATCAATCCCAGACAAAAATGTCTAACAACAATATTGACAATAAACAAGGATAGAAAGAATGCAAAATCAATGTGATTCCTCTAAATTCGTTAATTCTCATGCAACAACTAGAATATGGAACATGAATCAAAGAATGAATTAGACAATCGATAGTATCAACCACAAGAGACCCAAAAGAAACTAATCTCAAACAAAAAAATTCTTTATTGATTATCTTCAGCAGTTACATATATTCAATGTTTTCCTCTGTGACCAGGTTACATGGCCATCCCCTCTCCTTCGGTTCTCTCCATCCCTACTTCTACATTTTGCTTTTGCTTTTATTCATAGGTGTCCCAACGACCTTTACAAACCAACCTTCCACAATGACTTCCAACAAACTCCCACTAACTTCCAAGTCATCGACACCGGTTTCTTTGATTGTCAAAAAATAAAAACAGTTTAGGAAGTATTGTTACTATCTAAATATTGACAGGACGTGATCCGGGGGGAAGGAACTCAATACAAAATAACAGAAAAAAATTGACACATACTAACTATCATATTTGCCACAAGGCAGAGAATAGACTAACTAAAAGATAGGAATGCGATGTTCCTACATCATCAAGCTAGGAAACCTCCGACTACTAAGGAAAAACTTCTGAAACAACCAAATTCCCAAGGTTAGAAACTCACAAAAGTAAGAAGACAACTATAATACCATAAATATACATTACGTTCTTATGCACTAACTAAGGTTCCATCTCACCCTACACTATGTCAGAACATGAGTGTAGTTTATGAAACTCTCAAACAAAGGACCCACCAACACAACACTCTCAAAAAGCAAGAATCAATCTAACGAGCTCTCTACATCTCGTTCACATAAAAAAAAACATTTAATCTCATACAAAATTCAACTCATATCAAGTGATCCATAATGACAAAATCCATTTCAGAACTTCCTCAACACTTCAAACAATGTCTATTGCATCTAACAATATATTCTCTGCATCCTACTCCCTTATACAACCCATTAGAGGCCTATTATGAACATGATAGAGAACATAACATGATACATGACCAACAATTTAAAGCATTCAAGCTTAGCCATCAATAATAAATAAATAATTCCAAAGAAAAGAAAAAATGTCAATTCCAACAATAAGGCATAAAACACACGTAATTTCAACAGTAAATCAAAACATGACCATCAAGGTCACAAGATAAGTAAATATCAAATTTTTTATGGCTATAATTTTTCATAAATAAGAATAAAATTTTCATGTTGGTCCTTACAATGTTTACAGAAATTACCAAAATCAAATGAATAAAATTTGAAAATTCAAAAGTTTCACATTACATGAACTTTGCGACTAATTCTAGCCACTAGAGAGGGAGTATGATGCTACACTACGGCTGGATCCCAAGCTGAGGTGAGTAAGAGAACACTCAATCACACTAACCAAGTGAGTCCTCTAAGACTCCAAACACATCTATAACATAAAATAATTTCTACTTAACCACATAGACATCACTTAAGATGCCCAACAACAAATGTTGCATCCCTTTCAAGGGAATCATAATCATCATGCAAAGACACACACAATCATACTCTAGCAACATCCTGTTCGCAAGAGACACTGCTAAGCATGTCCAGTGTTGTAATTGATGGCAACTGAATCTATCTTACATATCCGCATTGTATCATTTGATCATACCGGAAGTCAGGTTGCAGATTTGTCTAAGTCTGGATAGACAGGAACAGAGCATATGACAGGGTTCAACACTTTGGTCTGTATTTCTCCATAGGTAATCATAGTGTGTTGCGGATCTAAGTGAATGTTAAGGGATGTCAGGACTACATAAATCCAAAGTTTTACCCTCCAGTGATGAAGGGATTGAAAGCTAGAAGAATTTGAGTATCAGGTTTTGGTTAGACATTTCAGTCCAGTGAAGAATAGGCCGACTTGGTGTTTGATCCTTGTGCGGATTAAGAGAAGTGGTTGGTTGAGTAATTTATGAGATCCAGTGGTATTGGCCGACATGTGTGGTGACTTGAATATATAGGTTTTGGTCCGCATTGATGTTTGTGCATGGATTCAGCTGACAGAACAATGATCTTGAAAAAGTTTCTAAGTTTTCTTGAGGCTGACTGCAGTTGATGAAATTTCATGTTGCGTATGTATATGATCGATGGGTTTGAGCATTTTGAGGTAGGTATGTGTGAATATGAGGAGATAAGTGTGAAGCGTGGTAGTATCAAGTGCAAAGCAAAGAGATCTAAGCTTCGAATCATGGCAAAATAGTGAAACAGGGCAGTGAGAGATGAAGTGTGTGAAGTCAATATATTGAGCCTAATCGGAACTATAATCTTGCATTATTAGATGCTATTATTCAGTTCAAGTATTTCAGTAAACTCTTGTAATTGATCTTGTAGGCATTGAGCCTCCTTTGAGCATTGAGCTCTGGGCAGTGTGCCCGAAGGCATGTGCCTTCCCATTTGTAATACTTTTAACAGAGTATAAAATCTTGTGGGTTAACCCCCACCATGGTTTTTCCCTTAACTGGGTTTCCATGCAAAAATCTTAGTGTTCATGTGTGATGATCTTGTTGTTGTTGTTCTTAAGTTTATGCTTCTTTCTCTTAAATTTATGTGGTAAATTAATAAAGGAACATAATAATAAGTTTTGCATAACACTGATCCACCCTCCCCCCCTCTCAGTGTTCCTTATTTTCAACAATTGGTATCAGAGCAAGGTTCCTTGGAAGAAGTTTGTTGTGTGGTTACACAACACGCCCCATTTTGACTTAACAAAACAGGGACCCAACTTTCCGGCTTGGTTTGTGTTGTCTGTTTTCTGGCGGTTTGGTAAAATAAGTCATGTGCATCATCATGTAGAGTCAGGATGAGGTAAGTCACCATTATGAGGTCAGTTTGTCAAAATTCATATTTCACTTCTGTGACCTCATATTCTGAAAGAGCATTAAATTTCATACAGGTTTGCCTTTTACACCACCCTGATATTCATCAGGATGTGAGAGTTATGAACAGTCAAAGTTTTGGTCAAACCTGATATTTGCAAGAGGGGGATCATGTTTTCAGTAAGTTTGTCTCATCATCATCATATTTAAAACATCCCCGATAAGTCATGCGGCTCAAATATCCGGACGTCAATTTTAAATGCTAGTAAAATCTTCCCGTCAAGCGGATTATATATCGCGAGTGTCATGTTTTGGAATGTAACACGATATTTGATAATATCCTCCTGACGCGAAATATCACCCTTAGCAAATATCATGATGACACCATCCGAATTCGATAAACAAAGAAACAAACATGACGATGACATCATCATCACATTTACATTTCGACAGGATATTTTCCAAACATGATCATGTTCACCTAATATGACGATGACGTCATGATGCATTGCCGGTACAAAGAGCAAATATCAGGATGACGTCATCCCGATATTTTGAAAGAGGGACAAGTTAAGGTTGCCTCATCATCATCATATTTGAAACATCACCCGATACATCGAAATATCCTCTTGAGGTAATATGCATAACCAAAAGGTGTTGTTGTCACCCGAATCTTGTTATGATAACCATTCCAACATGAAGGAAGAGGATGATATTGAAACTCGACCTGATATTTACGAATATCATCCTGCCTTCATGATATCCTGTCATATGGATATCCCCCGCTCCCGTTGCCGCCATTATCATTTAATGCGCGTAGACATGGTAGGTGGTTCCCGCCGACCCCGAAACCCAACGAAACACCTGGCAAGATCCTGCGTTTTCGCACAAATAATCAAGGAATACAATCTAATTTGTCAGAGTTGCCCTAGATTTACCCTAACTACGAGGTTAAAAGGTAATTCAACCACCATTTTTTAAATTTACCTTGCGATAAAATTATTCTACAGAGCACCAGCTTCCGCATCCTCATACAGGCCATTGTTGTGTGATTTGAGCTCACAAACATAAGGAAGGAAGTGATCATTAGCTGAATCAAGAGCGTCTTAGCAATATACTGGTATAAAGGAGAAATCTGCATAACCAGGTAAGTAAATGAAACCCTCATCATGTTGTTTCTATTCTGATATGATGATGTAAGTTCTGGTTATGCATACATATGATTAAGTAATGTTGAAATTGATGCAGTAGGCATAACGATTTATGAAGTCAATTGCAATATGCATGCATGTATATACCTATTGTGAGATGGGATGTTGTTAATTCCAGGTACCTATGGCTGAGAAGCGATTAATTAAGAGTCAGGAGGAATTCAGTAAACCCATGTTCTCGTCTCAGAGGGGGATCCTGTTTAGATATGGAGCAATTACAGATACCCATCAAGGAAGCACCAATTTGGAGGCCTGGTCAGCTAAACTGAATAATGGACATGACAAGAGTCCTGTACTGGATGCGGTGTTCGTGTCAGAGATGTGGAACGCTGCCGGTTTTCCATACTCCATGGAATCTCTGGAGCTCGTCATTGAGTGTGCCCGTAATTATAACCCTCGGACAAGGCAAGTGGTGAAACATGGGAGGGTATATGTAGACCTCTCCATCAAGGGTCTCTCCCGGACATTTGGATTGCCAATGGGCAGTAAGGTCAAAAGTGTAGACTTGAAGAAGTCTGAAAGGGAGTATGAGGCCAACAAGAAATTGGCCAGGAAGAACATGTACCCATGGCGGGCCGAGAACAGGACATATAATGCAGCGGCCAAGCTTCCTGTGCACCTGTTTAAATTTGATTTCAGTGAGGAGTACCAATACATGGTTGCACTCCTGAATAGAGTAACTGGCCAACCTGATGCTGGTGATTTCAGAGATTGGATGTACGAAATAATAATGATGTGTCTGTATTCAGACATCAAGCCACTGTGGGGCCAGATAATAAGTGATGCTCTGCATGAGCAGCTGATGAACCTGGGAGGTTCAGATTGTGCATTTTACATGACATCCTATATTGTTTATTCTTGTGCTTATAGAGGCACTTTTGATGCCTTAGTTATAGATGGAAAACTCACAGGCACAAATGCTGCATATATCTGGGATCATCATCCCCAGCTGCAAAGAACCAACTATCTCAAAGACTACAAACTAGTCAATGATGCATTCTCTATGCATCTGGTAAGGACCATGGAAGAAGACAGAACAAAGAGATTGAGCATGGAGGCTCAAGAGGTAGTCTACAGGCATGGGGCATGGTACATACAATTTGCAACCTTTTCTTATATAAGGGTTGAAGGTTTTGAGGGACATCCCCTGATGCTGCCGAGATATCCTACTGATGTAGTAGTACTAATGGAATTTATCAGGCAGGGCTCCACCATGATACAAATGTACAAGGATGCCAAGAAGTTGCCACCAATTTTGTTCCCAGTCAACATTGGCAACTATATGTGCCCTGACTCGGATAATATAAAGAAGGTGATGGTCACCCTGAATAAGATGAATCTACAGCCCTTTCCACTGACAAGACCATATGATCCTTACGGCAAGATACAGAAGATCCTAGGAAAGCCTATTCACCAGAGGCACCTAGAGGATTTCTGGGCTGACTGTGAAGATGAGGCAGAATCCAGAAGAAGGAGGTATCAGAGGTTAACTCTGAACCAAGTTAGAACTTTTGAATGCATTTCCATTCCCCAACAACTGAAGAATGATGATGGCAGGATAATGGCAGATGAGTACGAACAGAAAAAGATATATAATGACACCATCTCTGCACCTGACCTCACCATGCAGGAGGACATGTCCTTGGACCCATTCATTGCCAGGACCCTACACCTAACCAAAGCTTGGGTTGATGCATAGATAGAGGCATTGAAGAAGAAGGGTGTTGCCATCACGGTGGACAACAATAAGAAAGGGCAGGATATCCCTACGGATGAATATGATGACTTCCTGCTTGAGAAGAGGAAGACCAAGGGAGAGAGAATCCCTCCATCACAACAGCCGAGCAAAAGATCCCCAAGGGGCAAGAAGGTGGAAAAGGGACCAAAAAGTATTATAATTGAAAGGGCAGTATTTACAGCTGAGGAGGCGGCAGGGTCAGGATCAGGATCAGAATCAGCATCCCCTCCAAAGAAGGAAAAGCCCAAGAAAAGCAAGACAGCAGAGGCTGGAATCACTGAGACCCAAGAAGTGGGTCAATCCTCTAAACAACCAGGAGGAGAAGATATCCTCATAGAGGAGGAGCCAGAAGAAGAAGAAGCTCCACTGATAATAAAAAGAAAGAGGAGAGCTCCACAGGTGCTGGTGTCCACCACACCTAAGAAACCAAGAACCTCCATGAGAGGTGAAATAAGTCACCCCCTTACACTATTACAGGGGACAGGTAGCGAAGTGCCAAAGGAACTTCAACATAATGTTCCACTTCCTACCATTGTCAAGTTCAAAACTAAACTTGCGGAAGAACAGACGAAAGAAGCTGCCCAGACACAAGCAGAAGGACATGTCTCGGTGGACGAGACAATAAACTTGTCTGATGATGAGGTTGTGCAGGATGTGTCTGCACAGAATATGGAAACACTGGCTGCTGGTACCAGTATGACACCTCATAAGCCTCCATCCATTCAATCAGTACTAGAGCAGATGAAGCAAGTGGAAGCGGAGCAAGAAAAGAGCCCAGAGCAAGTAGCTCAGGAAATAGGGCTAGATACATTGATCACAGAGGTGACAAGTCCTGTAGTGGTGGATCTGACAGAGAAACAGGATGCAAGTCCTGAACAGCCAGCAGGATCACCTGATAAGGAACACCCAGCAGAGGAGATAGTGATGGCAGAATCAGAGGGCCATACTCTAGAATTGGGACAACAAAGCCCACAGGATACATCAGCAGGACCTGCTATAGTAGAGGTCCAAGAAACGAAGGCTGATGAAAAAGAGAAAACAGCAGAGGATCCTGCTGCTAAGGCACAAGAGGTAGATAGTGTAGGCACAGAACAAATAGCGGCCGCAGAACAGATGCCATCACTTCAAGCGGACCTCACAGCATCCGGTACGGTGGACATACCACCAGAAACAAAGAAACCAAAGGAGGATGATCAACCTCAACAAGGGGAAGAGCTGAAAGCAGATGAAATAATGAGGGAGAAGGATCATGATCATCATGATCAACACATAGATGCTCCGCAAGGGTCCCCACACCAAGAAGATGCTCCTCCAAAGAAGGAAATTCCTCAATAGGAGGAGGCACCACAAGATCAACAACAAGGTGAGCATCACGAGGAAGAAATGAGAAAGTCACCATCTCCACAACACTTGTTGACAGAAATAGCAAAAATGGGTGAATGTCATGATGATGCTGGAAAACATGATCAGGTGCCTCCATGGTTAGCAAAAGAGGTAAATATTGAGGAAGAACTTGAAATTCAAGAATTCGACATCTCCACCCTGTTCTCCACGGATATAATGAAGCCAAAGAGGAAGGCCAGAATGACTTCGGCCATCAAGAGAGATCCGGCGACAGGGAGAAGGACTGCACAAATTGCCATACCTGCGGTGGAGAAAGAAAAAGGTAAAATCATTGTAGATGAATTAAAATTAGTACAATAGATTTAGGTTTTGCCAATGAGGACCAATAAGGTCAGGAAGGCAAGGACATCATTGACTCTCTAATTCAAAAGGTGAAAAGAGAGAAGGAGAAGAATAAGCAACATAAAGAGCACATTGCTCAGTTGCATGCCTATATCAAAGGGCTGACTAATCCTGATGATACCACAACTGAACATGCAGTCCCATTGACTGCTATCTCTCAGGAGGAGGTAAATAAATTAGACCTCATGAAACATGAGGCGTCTGTAATAAGAAAATGGATGTCATCCACATTGGATGATGCAGAAGAAATAATGAAGGCCTCTTTGAAGAGGTGGAGTATTTTGAGTGACTCCAAGACCAAGGTAGACAAATTGCAGATGCAGACCGGGAAAAGGTCTTATAAACTGGAGAGAGTCCTGAGCCTGTTGGGAGAAATAAGGAGGATAAATCCTCAACTGCTTATCAATAAGCAGATACTGAACAATAATACCGCATTGTTGATAGATATATGGTACAAGGATGTACAGTTTGAATGCGGAGTTCTCAAAAGGTGCAATAATAAGCTGAGGGAGATCAGCATGAAGTTGCGAGATTTAATGGGTGCTGAGACAGAGATGTTAGAAACATTGGAGGGGAAAGTAGAAGGAAAGATAGAGAACCAAGATGAAGACTCTGCCGTCAAAGCTCTACACAGCAACTTCCAAGTAGAAGCAGATGGTCCACTCATCCACTTGACAGAAGAGGTCATAAATAAAGTAATGAGAATCAAGGTCAAGATGGAGAGTTACAATGAGACATTGCAGGACAGGAAAAATAAGCTGGACAATAGCAAAGATAAGTATGAAGCACATAAGCACACCATTGTCAAAGCAAAGACTCAAGATGCAGGGGGAATAGATCAGGTTGTGCATTCATATGAACAGATCCGGAGCAGCATGCAGCCCCATATGCAGCATCATTATCATCAGGATAGCGAAAGTTCTGGAAGTGATGCACATGATGATGACCCGCATGAATCAGCTGAGGAACATGATGAAGATACATCATGAAAGGGGATATAAGCATAAGCAATATAGATAGTTGCCAGTTGGCAACTTGTGCCATTTTGTGGAAGTTGACAAAGTCAAGAAATGCCGACCGTGGATGTATAGTGATAAATTAGGATCATAGATCTTGTGTAACGGATTCCTCACCTTATTCTATAAAAGGTGGTGGAATGCCTTGTTGTAAATATTTGAAACTTAATTGAGATTTGTTTGATGAAGTAGTCAGGGCTTATTTCAAAGCTGCTGTATATGTATATGTCTTTTGCATACTTAATGAAAGAGAAGAGTATTTTGATTACAAATCTTCGTAAATCTTGAGTAATCTATGTTTGAATTCTGGATATGTGCTTTGATTTGCTGTGTCCCTTGGAGTGCTCATCATGTTGCATATATTGTTTTCATTCATTATCCTCTGAAGTTTGCATCAACTGTGTCTAGCTGTGGAATATCCTGGTGAACATATGGTTTGATTTCTTCTCCTCATGATAGTATCAAGCATGTATGTGGATCAAAAGCTAAAGGTTCAACTTAATTAGAAGTATTTCTTTTAATTTCTTTCAATTTCAGAGCATTTCACTATCACAATTGCAAATAATTGATAATCTTAAGCAAACTACACAAAATATGTAGACATCTCATAAATAATCGCAAATATTTAGCATATTTGAATACTAAGCATGCACAATTGAAAATATCATGCAAAGATTGAGGTATTTCTACATCTTTTCATCAAATAACTGCGTAATTTGACTTCTCTGTAAAGAATTTCTGTAGGAACGTCATGATGATGATAAACTTCCACGTAAGGCCCCAAAATGGAAACAGCAACTCACATTAACCTCTGAGTAACGTCAGACGATTAAGACCTAATCACCGGAGACTTGGGATCATGAATTCTCTGAATTCACAATATCTTTCAAGATGAATAAAGGTTAATGTGTACTTTTATTCTATGTTTGTTTGTGACTAACATCATGACCAACATAAATTAGCGTTAGAAGGAGGGCAAAGTCTGGAAGACCACACTCATCATCATTATTTTCAGGTTTGATGAAGCATAGAGTAAGGTAACCTCAGATCGTCTGTGAATTTCAAATATTACGTAAATATTTACTGTAAGAAGTTCATATATGCTCAGTCTGTGTAAAGATTTCCAAATCTTACCTAAATATCGCAAGCTTTACAGTAGATCATTGTGAATTCACTAATATAGGCCAAAGATACATAAATTTTTTCAAGTTTTGAAGAATTTAGGCCTTAGAAACTTAAGATCTTGTGCTAGGAGTCCTTATACCTCAAATGTCCTTTCATATTTGCAGTATCTTTGCAAATATTTCGTAAATATCCAGTCTGATCTGCCATCTGACTGCAAATATCACCTCATCTGGTGAAATCTAGCTAATATTTGCAAATTTTCAACCAATTTGCCTCCAAATCGAGAAATCCTGGCTCATAGGATAAATACTAGGTCTAGACCTATCGAAATCTTTGAAGAATTGCCTGTTAGAGGTTTCAGACCAAGAATTGTAGACATTCATCATACACCAGGGTCTAATGCGTCAAGAGCTTCACCAGAACATCCTCCTATAACTCCTATTGGTTTACAAATACCTTCTGGGATATCTGTGACACCTCCTGTTCAACCTCAGGGTGTGCCTTTAGTTTAACCTCAGCCAGCTACACCACCAGTCCAACCTCCTCTGGTTGCAATGTCTTTCTTTGCAGCGGAATCACCTTTAACCTTTAATGCATATCATGAGTTACCAAAGAATCCGGACAAACTTTGCCCAAAATATCATCCTTATCAAGATGCGGATGATCATATCAGGACATTTAAAGAAGCTTGCTGTAGAGCCAGAATAGAGCATCAGGATGTGGTGTGCAGATTATTTCCTTTTTCCTTAGGAGAAGAGGCTTATAATTGGTTTATCAGTCTTGGCCAAGCCTCTGTTGGTTCATGGGCTGTCTTAGAGAAAGCCTTTCTTGACAGGTTCAAGATCCCTATTGATCCATCTATGAATTACCATATGTTTGCTACAATCAAAAGGTTTGAGAATGAACCTATTGCTAATTTCAATGCTAGGTTCCAGAAAATGTTGTCTAAGCTAGTCGCCCCATATGTAGTAGTTGATGCTGCTGCTAGGAGTATCTACTATTCAGCCTGGATCCATTAACTTCCATGTTCATCAGGAGAACACATCCTGAGATCACTACATTAACAGAAGCTTTTCAAGAAGCTATCAAGGTAAATCAGCAATTGATACCTGCCCCTACTCCAAATATAGTATTCCCAACCTTGCCCGGCATACAGTCACAATATCCTGCATCATATCCTGCACCATATCCTGCAAAGTATCCTACACAATATCCTAATGGTGCAGTGATACCTCCAGCAGTCATGCCTGCACCTTTGCAAGTACCTCCACTGAGCATTATGCCTCCTCCTAATGGAAATAGCCAATCACCGCAATATCCTGCGCACGCTCAGACACCTCAGGGTACTGATCTATCCAACAATAACCATGGATCCTATTTTTTCAAGCCTCAGACTGAAAATGTAGTGGCCAAAGCTCAAGAAGAAAAGGAGGAAATCAAAGAAATTTATGCTCAATTGAGAAAACTCACCACAGAAGTGACGCATTTGAGAAATCAAGGTTTTTATTCACAGTCAGGTCAGAATAGAAATTATTCCAATAACAGACCAAATTATCCTGATAGAGGATATAACACTAATTTCAACAATAATGGTGGAAATAACAATAATCCTCCTAGACAACCTAGAATATGGAACTCTAGGCCAAACAATGGTTCATTGCCATCACCCCTGGACAATCAGCCTCCCGATGAATCCAAACAGACTACTAGAGTCAATCTTGCTGAGGCAGCCCTTACTAATTGGTGTAGAATCTACAATACAAATGCACATGCAGAATTAGACTGTCCACAATTTAGGATTGCTGCCAGCATCTTTCAGACTGAAGTGTCTAACACTTCTGGAAATCCACCGCAGGCAGAAGGAAATGAGATTGTTCCTTGTGGATATGACTCAGCTTTTGTACTTGAAGCCTATACAAATCAACCTCATCAGAGTTATGACCAGGCATGTGAAGAATCTGCCTTAGCTTTTGAAACAAACTATGTTTTCCTCTTTGAAGATGAAAATGAACCTACAAGAGAGCATGAGGAAGTTCATGCATACCAGCAGCAATATCCTGGTAAGCACAATTATAACTTGAGAAGTAATGCCAACAGACCTACTGGTCCGTTGACATCATCTTTACCTCCAAACAACTTCAATACACCTCTTGATCCTAAGGCTAGCAATAACCCAGGGTTCCCTAAGGTGAATGCTCAGTACTTGTCACCTCAAAACACAGGATCAAAGATTGTAAATGCACCTCATGAATCTGACAAGTTGGTTAGCTATCTCGCTGATGAAATGAAGAAAATTAAGATCAGCATGTCCTTGTCTGAGTTACTGAAAACTCCTGCCATAAAAAGGGCATTCATGAAGTCACTAGATGATCCTGCTTCTAAAGAGGATAGTCATCTTTCAAATCAACCCAGTAGCAAAGATCATGCTGCTAAGGATAATATTATCAAGCCTAAAACATCAGCTACAGTCCAAACTGCAGAAACCTCCCACATGACCTTGTATAGGGATAAAATTGAATCACCCCCATTTCTCCTCACTATAAGAATGTTCAGCAAGAACCTGCACAATTGTTTGGTTGATTCAGGAGCCTCAATGAATGTTATGCCCTTGTCAATATGCAACGCTTTAGGATTGCATCCAGCTAAATCCTTAAAGAAGGTCACGCAGTTGGATAAAATAGAAGTAAGTGTAGTAGGAGAACTAACTCACATACACATGTAGCTAGCATCTGATCCTAGGATCCAGTATTACATTGATATTCAGGTAGTTGACATACCTGATACTTATGGGATGTTGCTTAGCCGAGATTGGTCTAAAACGCTTAATGGATATATGTCCACAGATTTTAGTCATATGTGGTTACCATGGAAGGCTATACCTAATCAGATTAGGATTGATGCTGAGCCTAGGATGAAACATATGATCACGGAGTACAACAAAACAAATGAGATCATGTACGTAAACGTAGAACCTGGAGTTTATCACATCAGGTCGCAAACCGTCAAAATAGAAGAGATCCTGATGCTTGACCTTCATCATCATCATGATGATCTTCATCAGGAGGGCATGCCAATTATGGAACCTGATAATAATCTTGATAATGAGAATGAACTAGATCGCTTCAAAAACTTTGAGATACATCTGTCTAATCAGGTAAGACGTTGTCAATTGTTAAATATACCTACTAATGACATTTTGATTGATGGATGGTGCAGATTACACGATGAAGCACATTCAGAAAGGACTTGTGAAATATGCTTAGATATGATGATGCTGGAGCAAAGATGCAGTGAGGCATCATCATCATATTTTGAGGTAAGTACTACATTTGATGATGATGACGATACTAATTCTTGTCTGTCCTCTGCAGGAAGACGTGAGGAAAGAAAAGATTACTCCTGGTAGTGATTGCTTTATGGAACCAGATTATGAATTGTCTGACGAAGACAAAGGTAGTGACTTGACCAAGTTCAAAGAATTTCTGGTAAAAGAAATAGAAAAGATGACACGACAACGTAAATCTCCCCAGGAGGTTTTAATTAAAGATTGGTGTAGGCTGCATGAGGCACCTCACTCAGAAACAACTTGCTCACTATGTTTACACATTTTGAAAAAGCATGTAGCTGCGGATCCTAAACATCATCCTCCTGCTGATATGAAAGATAAAACAGAAAAGCCATCAGGCTCACAAGATAAAGGAAAGAAGAAACTTGAGGATGATAACGTCCCTAAGTTAAAGTGGATATCAGGCGGAGCAGCAACCAGAGCTGCAAAGAAGAAAGAAGGTTCAGATAGATATCTTGCTGAAGATAAAAGTCTTGCTGAGGATAAGCCTTGGATCTTAAGGTTTGATGGATCTAAATCCAAGCAAGGTGCTAGGGTAGGAATTGATCTCATTAATCCATCAAGAAAATCCTACTTAGCAGCTTACAGATTACAGTTCCCCTGTACCAACAATGTAGCAGAATATGAAGCTCTAATTCATGGAATACTATTTGCTCATAAGAAGAAAGTAAAGATTCTGCATGTCTTTGGAGATTCAGAGCTAGTCGTGAGGCAAGTAAGGGGAATCTACTCCTGTAACTACAGAAAACTATCAAATTACAGACATCGTGTGTGGGACCTGATTGAGGACTTTGATGCCTTTAATATCACTCACGTACCAAGGGAACAAAACCAGAGGGCAGATGCACTTGCCCAGGCTGCCAGTACATTGGAGCCGCTGTCTATATCTAGTCTAAAGAGATTTTCAGTAGAATTGGTGTCAATACCATCAGTACCTGACAATGTGACTAATCTCCAGGTGTTTGATGATGATCAGCACATTCTGGACTTCATTTCAAATAGAGACATATTTGAAGCTCAGATTATAGATGAGAATGGTGTAGAAGATCATGTCTGGGAAGAAGATGAGATATTAGAGTTGCCTAGCAACAGGATCCCCAAAGGTATGATTGAATTAGAAAGAGCTTTTGATTTAGATAATATGCTTAAACATAAGGATCTGCCCAAGGTAGATGGAGGTCAATATTCACAAGTGAATATAGGACAAAAGGAAGACAAGAAGAATGTGATGATAGGCAAAGTCTGCACACCAGAAGAGTTAGAAGGAATAACTCAGGCACTCAAAGATTATATACATGTGATTGCATGGACTTATGATGAGCTGAAGACATATGACACTTCTGTCATAACTCATACTATACCTCTCAAGCCAGATGCAAAACCTTTCAGACAGAAGCAAAGGCCAGTAAATGCCTTGCTCGAACTAATAATTCTTGAAGAAGTTAAAAAGTTGTTGAATGCCCAGAGAATCTTTCCCGTGCGACACTCCACTTGGGTGGCAAATCTTGTGCCAGTCAGAAAAAAGAATGGAGACATCAGGTTATGTGTAGATTTCAGGAACCTAAACAAAGCATCAGAAAAGGATAATTATCCTTTGCCCTCCTTAGATGAAGTTCTACAGATTGTAAATGGAGCCAAAATGATGTCCTTCCTGGATGGCTTTTCAGGATACAACCAGGTGATGGTTGATAAAATTGACAGATTGAAGACCGCCTTCACCACAAAGTGGGGGATATTTGCATATAGACGTATGCCATTTGGACTTATAAATGCTAGAGCTACATTCCAGCGAGCAATGGACATAGCCTTCAGAGGCTTAATAGGAAAATGTATAGTCATCTACATGGATGACTTGACAGTATTCTCCAAGGAAAGGGGGAATCATGTTGCTGATCTCAGAAGTGTACTGAAGAAATGTGAAGAATATGGAATATCTTTGAATCCCAAGAAGTGCATATTTGGGGTCACAACAGGAAATTTACTAGGCCACCTGATCACAGAAGATGGAATTATCATTGATCCTGACAGGGTGGAGTCTATTATGAAGTTACAACTTCCAGGAAGTAAAAAGGAACTTAAATCTTACTTTGGTAAGATAAACTTTGTGAGGAAGTTCATCACCAGCTTTGCTGAGATTGTCAGACCTTTAAATGCTATGTTGAAAAAAGATGCACAAATTGAGTGGATACCAGAGGCAAAGGCTGCATTTGAAGATATAAAGAAAGCCATTTTAGATGCTCCTATCCTCATTAGTCTAGACTACACAAGAGATTTCTACATCTATTCATTTGCTTCAGAACATACTTTTGCAGCAGTGTTGACTCAAAGAAATGAAGAGAAAGAAGAAAAACCAATTGCTTTCATGAGCTGTCCTTTCAGGGATGCTGAATTGAGATATGTGGATGTTGAGCGACAGACACTTGCATTAGTCAGAGCAGTAAAGAAATTCAGACATTACATACTGAGAAGCAAAGTGATTGTTGTGGTACCAGATGCAGCAGTGAAGATGCTGCTGATGCAGAGTGAACCTGGTGAAAAAAGAGCCAAATGGATTACTGTATTACAAGAGTATGATATGGAGATCACACCAATGAAGCTGGTAAGAGGACAAGCTTTGAGCCAGATGATATCTGAAATTGATCCAAACATCATTAGTCAGCAGTATGTGATAAATGAGAAAGACAATAGAGAATGGTATTTAGACATCAGGCACATCCTGATCACTGGAAGATGTCCTTAAAAAATGCAAGCTTCACAGAGAAGAGCCTTGAAGATAAGATCCCAAAAGTATATGATGAAGGGAGGAACCTTGTTTAAGAAGAATTATGAAGGAATATACCTGAGATGCTTAGAGAAGCCAGAAGCAAATAAAGTTTTGACAGAGTTACATGACAAGTTTGGAACGGCACACGGATCAGCATTGGCCACAACACATGCAATCCTCAGAGCAGGATACTACTGGCCTACCATTTTTAAAGACACAGCTGATCATGTTAAATGTTGTCATGTTTGCCAGGTTGCTGCCAACAGAGAGAAATATGCTGCACAACCCTTACAGCCAGTGATGGAAGAGCGCCCATTTGCATAGTGGGGCATGCACTTCATAGGACCAATCAATCCTCCGTCTTCCTCAGGCCATAGGTATGTCCTAATGATTACTGACTATTGTACTAGATGGACTGAGGCAATTAGCAGCAAAACTTGCACTACAGATGATGTCATTAAATTTCTGGAGAGCAACATTGTCACCAGATATGGAACTCCTTATGCATTGGTAAGTGATAATGGTACTGCCTTCATTTCCACCAAATTGTCAAGTTGGGCTTTTGATCATGGGATCATACTTAAGTTTTCATCCAACTACTATCCCCAGGGAAATGGATTAGCAGAATCCACCAACAAGAATTTACTGAGTATCATAAGAAAACTGATAGAGAAAAACCCCAGGGAATGGAACTCATTTCTGAAATATGCCTTATGGGTAGATAGAACCAGAATGAAAACTGCATTAGGAAACTCACCCTTCCAACTAGTATATGGGGTAGATCCTATCCTCCCTGTAAACTTGAAAATTCCTACTCTACAGTTTGCCCAAGAATATCTAGGTATAGATAATAAACAAGAGGTCAGGTTGCTTCAACTGATGCACCTGGAAGAAAAATGGAGTCAAGTGATTGACCAATTTGCAAAACATCAGGCTGTTGTCAAACGCTGGTTTGACAAGAGAGCCAGAATTAAAGCTTTCAGGATATTTGATTTAGTCCTGATGTGGGATAAGGCCCATGAAAAGAAAGGTGACCATGGCAAGTTTGATAAATTATGGATAGGTCCCTTTCAGATTTCTGAGATCTTAGGAGACAACACTTATAGGCTTAAGAACCTAACAGGTGAGGATGTCCCATTGCCAGTCAATGGACAATTCCTCAAGCATTATTTCCAGGCCTGAGTGTATCCATGACAGTCATTATGTAGCATATTGTATATTTGTATAGTTGTTTGTACAGTTTGTTTGTTACGTTAGTTTTGTTTTGTCGGTTGGGACCTTGTTCTGGTAAGTCAGGATGATGCACTTCATCACCCTAGAAAATAATTAAATTGTTAGGATTCAAGTGATGAGAACACATTTAAATATAGGTTATGATTCATCCTAAGAAGTAATCATGATCAGGTTTCTGATATCTTTTCATCAGGGTGCCTTTTCTTGGTCAAAGTGAATCCATCACAATGAAACACCTAACAGCCTTGGGTATGTTGAAGACACAAGTATAGGTGTTAAGTGAAAAATCTAAAGGGACTCCCTTGCTACCAATACAATCTCCAACCTAAAGCTGCAAGTGACTGTGCCTTGTACAAATGAACTAACATGATGATATCAGATATAAATTTTAAAGAAAAATCAGAAAGAAATAAAATTAGGCCATCTAAGTAAATCTACCGGGGCTATAGACGCCTGCTGGCAGTGGGGCTCTACTTAGGGAGATTGTATAGATAACCTTGCCGGGGCTATAGACACCTGCTGGCAGCAAGGCTCTATCCAGGTTGGCTATGAGGGATGATCCCCTACTATGTAGTTTAACACTAGTTACTCATGTTTTCAACCTGCTTTCAAGATGAGGATAATCAATCATATGCACACACCTGATCCTTTGTTAGCATTGTTGCCATAATGAAATTTTATCATTCAAAAGATCATGATGCTTATGCTTAGGTAGAATTAGAATACTATAGGTGAATGTGATCACATCACTTGAATCATTGGAATTTGTTTGTTTTCTTTGGTGGCAAGTTGTTGTGTGGTTACACAACACGCCCCATTTTGACTTAACAAAACAGGGACCCAACTTTTCGGCTTGGTTTGTGTTGTTTGCTTTCTGGCGGTTTGGTAAAATAAGTCATGTGCATCATCATGTAGAGTCAAGATGAGGTAAGTCATCATTATGAGGTCAGTTTGTCAAAATTCATATTTCACTTCTGTGACCTCATATTCTGAAAGAGCATTAAATTTCATACAGGTTTGCCTTTTACACCACCCTGATATTCATCAGGATGTGAGAGTTATGAACAATCAAAATTTTGGTCAAACCTGATATTTGCAAGAGGGGGATCATGTTTTCAGTAAGTTTGTCTCATCATCATCATATTTAAAACATCCCTGATAAGTCATGCAGCTCAAATATCCGGACGTCAATTTTAAATGCTAGTAAAATCTTCCCGTCAAGCGGATTATATATCACGAGCGTCATGTTTTGGAATGTAACCCGATATTTGATAATATCCTCCTGACGTGAAATATCACCCTTAGCAAATATCATGATGACACCATCCGAATTCGATAAACAAAGAAACAAACATGACGATGACATCATCATCACATTTACATTTCGACAGGATATTTTCCAAACATGATCATGTTCGCCTAATATGACGATGACGTCATGATGCATTGCCGGTACAAAGAGCAAATATCAGGATGACGTCATCCCGATATTTTGAAAGAGGGACAAGTTAAGGTTGCCTCATCATCATCATATTTGAAACATCACCCGATACATCGAAATATCCTCTTGAGGTAATATGCATAACCAAAAGGTGTTGTTGTCACCCGAATCTTGTTATGATAACCATTCCAACATGAAGGAAGAGGATGATATTGAAACTCGACCTGATATTTACGAATATCATCCTGCCTTCACGATATCCTGTCATATGGATATCCCCCGCTCCCGTTGCCGCCATTATCATTTAATGCGCGTAGACATGGTAGGTGGTTCCCGCCGACCCCGAAACCCAACGAAACACCTGGCAAAATCCTGCGTTTTCGCACGAATAATCAAGGAATACAATCTAATTTGTCAGAGTTGCCCTAGATTTACCCTAACTGCGAGGTTAAAAGGTAATTCAACCGCCATTTTTTATATTTACCTTGCGATAAAATTATTCTACAGAGCACCAGCTTCCGCATCCTCATACAGGCCATTGTTGCGTGATTTGAGCTCACAAACATAAGGAAGGAAGTGATCATTAGCTGAATCAAGAGCGTCTTAGCAATATACTGGTATAAAGGAGAAATCTACATAACCAGGTAAGTAAATGAAACCCTCATCATGTTGTTTCTATTCTGATATGATGATGTAAGTTCTGGTTATGCATACATATGATTAAGTAATGTTGAAATTGATGCAGTAGGCATAATGATTTATGAAGTCAATTGCAATATGCATGCATGTATATACCTATTGTGAGATGGGATGTTGTTAATTCCAGGTACCTATGGCTGAGAAGCGATTAATTAAGAGTCAGGAGGAATTCAGTAAACCCATGTTCTCGTCTTAGAGGGGGATCCTGTTTAGATATGGAACAATTACAGATACCCATCAAGGAAGCACCAATTTGGAGGCCTGGTCAGCTAAACTGAATAATGGACATGACAAGAGTCCTGTACTGGACGCGGTGTTCGTGTCAGGGATGTGGAACGCTGCCAGTTTTCCATACTCCATGGAATCTCTAGAGCTCGTCATTGAGTGTGCCCGGAATTATAACCCTCAGACAAGGCAAGTGGTGAAACATGGGAGGGTATATGCAGACCTCTCCATCAAGGGTCTCTCCCGGACATTTGGATTGCCAATGGGCAGTAAGGTCAAAAGTGTAGACTTGAAGAAGTCTGAAAGGGAGTATGAGGCCAACAAGAAATCAGCCAGGAAGAACATGTATCCATGGCGAGCCGAGAACAGCACATATAATTCAGCGGCCAAGCTTCCTGTGCACCTGTTTAAGTTTGATTTCAGTGAGGAGTACCAATACATGGTTGCACTCCTGAATAGAGTAACTGGCCAGCCTGATGCTGGTGATTTCAGAGATTGGATGTATGGAATAATAATGATGTGTCTGTATTCAGACATCAAGCCACTGTGGGGCCAGATAATAAGTGATGCTCTACATGAGCAACTGATGAACCTGGGAGGTTCAGATTGTGCATTTTACATGACATCCTATATTGTTTATTCTTGTGCTTATAGAGGCACTTTTGATGCCTTAGTTACAGATGGAAAACTCATAGGCACAAATGCTGCATATATTTGGGATCATCATCCCCAGCTGCAAAGAACCAACTATCTCAAAGAATACAAATTGGTCAATGATGCATTCTGTATGCATCTGGTAAGGACCATGGAAGAAGACAGAACAAAGAGATTGAGCATGGAGGCTCAAGAGGTAGTCTACAGGCATGGGGCATGGTACATACAATTTGCAACCTTTTCTTATATAAGGGTTGAAGGTTTTGAGGGACATCCCCTGATGCTGCCGAGATATCCTACTGATGCAGTAGTACTAATGTAATTTATCAGGCAGGGCTCCACCATGATACAAATGTACAAGGATGCCAAGAAGCTGCCACCAATTTTGTTCCCAATCAACATTGGCAACTATATGTGCCCTGACTCGGATAGTATAAAGAAGGTGATGGTCACCCTGAATAAGATGAATCTACAGCCCTTTCCACTGACAAGACCATATGATCCTTACGGCAGGATACAAAAGATCCTAGGAAAGCCTATTCACCAGAGGCACCTAGAGGATTTCTCGGCTGACTGTGAAGATGAGGCAGAAGCCAAAAGAAGGAGGTATCAGAAGTTAACTCTGAACCAAGTTAGAACTTTTGAATGCATTTCCATTCCCCAACAACTGAAGAATGATGATGGTAGGATAATGACAGATGAGTACGAACAGAAAAAGATATATACTAACACCATCTCTGCACCTGACCTCACCATGCAAGAGGACATGTCCTTGGACCCATTCATTGCCAGGACCCTACATCTAACCCAATCTTGGGTTGATGCACAGATAGAGGCATTGAAGAAGAAGGGTGTTGCCATCACGGTAGACAATAAGAAGAAAGGGCAGGATATCCCTGCGGATGAATATGACGACTTCCTGCTTGAGAAGAGGAAGACCAAGGGAGAGAGAATCCCTCCACCACAATAGCCGAGCAAAAGATCCCCAAGGGGCAAGAAGGTGGAAAAGGGACCAAAAGGTATTATAATTGAAAGGGCAGTATTTACAGCTGAGGAGGCGGCAGGGTCAGGATCAGGATCAGAATCAGCATCCCCTCCAAAGAAGGAAAATCCCAAGAAAAGCAAGAGAGCAGAGGCTGGAATCACTGAGACCCAAGAAGTGGGTCAATCCTCTAAACAACCAGGAGGAGAAGATATCCTCATAGAGGAGGAGCCAGAAGAAGAAGAAGCTCCACTGATAATAAAAAGAAAGAGGAGAGCTCCACAGGTGCTGGTGTCCACCACACCTAAGAAACCAAGAACCTCCATGAGAGGTGAAATAAGTCACCCCCTTACACTATTACAGGGGACAGGTAGCGAAGTGCCAAAGGAACTTCAACATAACGTTCCACTTCCTACCATTGTCAAGTTCAAAACTGAACTTGCGGAAGAACAGACGAAAGAAGCTGCCCAGACACAAGCAGAAGGACATGTCTCGCTGGACGAGACAATAAACTTGTCTGATGATGAGGTTGTGCAGGATGTGTCTACACAGAATATGGAAACACTGGCTACTGGTACCAGTATGACACCTCATAAGCCTCCATCCATTCAATCAGTACTAGAGCAGATGAAGCAAGTGGAAGCAGAGCAAGAAAAGAGCCCAGAGCAAGTAGCTCAGGAAATAGGGCTAGATACATTGATCACAGAGGTGACAAGTCCTATAGTGGTGGATCTGACAGAGAAACAGGATGCAAGTCCTGAACAGCCAGCAGGATCACCTGATAAGGAACACCCAGCAGAGGAGATAGTGATGGCAGAATCAGAGGGCCATACTCTGGAATTGGGACAACAAAGCCCACAGGATACATCAGCAGGACCTGCTATAGTAGAGGTCCAAGAAATGAAGGCTGATGAAAAAGAGAAAACAGCAGAGGATCCTGCTGCTAAGGCACAAGAGGTAGATAGTGCAGGCACAGAACAAATAGCGGCCGTAGAACAAATGCCATCACTTTAAGCGGACCTCACAGCATCCGGTACGGTGGACATACCACCAGAAACAGAGAAACCAAAGGAGGATGATCAACCTCAACAAGGGGAAGAGCTGAAAGCAGATGAAATAATGAGGGAGAAGGATCATGATCATCATGATCAACACATAGATGCTCCGCAAGGGTCCCCACACCAAGAAGATGCTCCTCCAGAGAAGGAAATTCCTCAACAGGAGGAGGCACCACAAGATCAACAACAAGGTGAGCATCACGAGGAAGAAATGAGAAAGTCACCATCTCCACAACACTTGTTGACAGAAATAGCAAAAATGGGTGAACGTCATGATGATGCTGGAAAACATGATCAGGTGCCTCCGTGGTTAGCAAAAGAGGTAAATATTGAGGAAGAACTTGAAATTCAAGAATTCGACGTCTCCACCCTGTTCTCCGCGGATATAATGAAGCCAAAGAGGAAGGCCAGAATGACTTCGGCCATCAAGAGAGATCCGGCGACAGGGAGAAGGACCGCATAAATTGCCATACTTGCGGTGGAGAAAGAAAAAGGTAAAATCACTGTAGATGAACTTCAGATTAGTACAATAGATTTAGGTTTTGCCAATGAGGACCAGGAAGGTCAGGAAGGCAAGGACATCATTGACTCTCTAATTCAAAAGGTGAAAAGAGAGAAGGAGAAGAATAAGCAACATAAAGAGCACATTGCTCAGTTGCATGCCTATATCAAAGGGCTGACTAATCCTGATGATACCACAACTGAACATGCAGTCCCATTGACTGCTATCTCTCAGGAGGAGGTAAATAAATTAGACCTCATGAAACATGAGGCATCTGTAATAAGAAAATGGATGTCATCCACATTGGATGATGCAGAAGAAATAATGAAGGCCTCTTTGAAGAGGTGGAGTATTTTGAGTGACTCCAAGACCAAGGTAGACAAATTGCAGATGCAGACCGAGAAAAGGTCTTATAAACTGGAGAGAGTCCTGAGCCTGTTGGGAGAAATAAGGAGGATAAATCCTCAACTACTTATCAGTAAGAAGATACTGAACAATAATACCGCATTGTTGATAGATATCTGGTACAAGGATGTACAGTTTGAATGCGGAGTTCTCAAAAGGTGCAATAATAAGCTGAGGGAGATCAGCATGAAGTTGCAAGATTTAATGGGTGTTGAGGCAGAGATGTTAGAAACATTGGAGGGGAAAGTAGAAGGAAAGATAGAGAACCAAGATGAAGACTCTGCCCTCAAAGCTCTGCACAGTAACTTCCAAGTAGAAGCAGATGGTCCACTCATCCACTTGATAGAAGAGGTCATAAATAAAGTAATGAGAATCAAGGTCAAGATGGAGAGTTACAATGAGACATTGCAGGATAGGAAAAATAAGCTAGACAACAGCAGAGATAAGTATGAAGCACATAAGCACGCCATTGTCAAAGCAAAGACTCAAGATGCAGGGGGAATAGATCAGGTTGTGCATTCATACGAACAGATTCAGAGCAGCATGCAGCCCCATATGCAGCATCATCATCATCAAGATAGCGAAAGTTCTGGAAGCGATGCACATGATGATGACCCGCATGAATCAGCTGAGGAACATGATGAAGATACATCATGAAAGGGGATATAAGCATAAGCAATATAGATAGTTGCTAGCTGGCAACTTGTGCCATTTTGTGGAAGTTGACAAAGTCAAGAAATGTCGACCGTGGATGTATAGTGATAAATCAGGATCGTAGATCTTGTGTAATGGATTCCTCACCTTATTCTATAAAAGGTGGTGGAATACCTTGTTGTAAATATTCAAAACTTAATTGAAATTTGTTTGTTGAAGTATTCAGGGCTTATTTCAAAGCTACTGTATATGTATATGTCTTTTGCATACTTAATGAAAGAGAAGAGTATTTTGATTACAAATCTTCGTAAATCTTGAGTAATCTATGTTTGAATTCTGGATATGTGCTTTGATTTGCTGCATCCCTTGGAGTGCTCATCATGTTGCATATATTGTTTTCATTCATTATCCTCTGAAGTTTGCATCAACTGTGTCTAGCTGTGGAATATCTTGGTGAACATATGGTTTGATTTCTTCTCCTCATGACAGTATCAAGCATGTATGTGGATCAAAAGCTAAAGGTTCAACTTAATTAGAAGTATTTCTTTTATTCTTTCAATTTCAGAGCATTTCACTATCACAATTGCAAATAATTGATAATTTTAAGCAAACTACACAAAATATGCAGACATCTCGTAAATAATCACAAATATTTAGCATATTTGAATACTAAGCATGCGCAATTGAAAATATCATGCAAAGATTGAGGTATTTCTACATCCTTTTCATCAAATAACTGTGTAATTTGACTTCTCTGTAAAGAATTTCTGCAGGAACGTCATGATGATGATAAACTTCCACGTAAGGCCCCAAAATGGAAACAGCAACTCACATTAACCTCTAAGTAATGTCAGACGATTAAGACCTAATCACCGGAGACTTGGGATCATGAATTCTCTGAATTCACAGTATCTTTCAAGATGAATAAAGGTTAATGTGTACTTTTATTCTATGTTTGTTTGTGACTAACATCATGACCAACAAAGTTTAACAGTTTGAGGAAGATCTGGAAAGGTGTTTCAATGGGTTCATTCAGGTATTCTGATGGCATCAATGAACAACTTCAAGTTTCTTTAGAAGATCTTGATCAGTCCAGAGCAAAAGTCAAAGAACTGCAAGAGAACCTTAAAGATGCTGAGGATTTCATTGAGATTTTAAAAGGGCAACTTAGCAAATCTATGGAAAAGAGGAAGGAGGTACTTCAGCAAATCAGAAGGAAGACAATGGCATGGATGAGGCTCTGAAGGAGAAGACAAAGGAATGTGAAAAGTTGGCAAAAGAAGTTGTTGTCCTAAAACATGAGATGGAATCCGGGGTGACGAGGCTAACCAAGGAAATCAATGAAAGGAAGAAGACTGAAGAAAAACTGAATAAGTCTCTGAAAGAAAGAACAAAAGAGTGTTGCAGATTGGACAGAATAATTGGCCATCTAGAGTCTAATCTACAAAAAACCAGGTATAATGAGGAACAACTTGAAAGGCAAATTGTCATTCTCAAACATGACCTAGAAGCTGCAAATGAATACAAAAAGAAGTTCAAGATAAGCTCATATAAACTTGAGGTGTTGCTTGATAGTCAAAAGAAGGTAGATGATAAGCATGGTCTGGGATATGAGAATGGTGAAAGCTCTAGATCTAGTCAAAGAAATCCTAGATCAAGGAATCAAAGAAACAGACCTAGAAGACCTCCGGTTAGACAACCTAATGCTCAAAGGTATCCATCCTTCAATGGAAATTGTTTCAATTGCAATAAATTTGGTCATAAAGCTACTCAGTGCAGAAGTAGAGTGAATCAAAGTGGTACATCCTTCTCTGGTCAATGCTTCAATTGTAAAAGGTATGGTCATAGATCTAATGAATGCAGAAGTATGATGATGAATAATTTTAAAAATAGAGGAAATGTCAATTCTTTCAATGGCAAATGTTTTGCATGCAATAGATTTGGACACATGGCTAATCAGTGCAGATCAAAAGGAAATCAAGTAAATGAGCAAAGAAATGTTGTGTGCTTTAATTGCAACAGATCCGGTCATATTGCAAGATTCTGCAGAAGCAGGAATAATGATAGAAAAGGTCCAATAAACAGAAACAAGAATGTCTAGAGACAAGATAAAGGCAAGGGCAAAGCAGATGTGAATGAGATCCAGAATGAAATGAACAAAAAATGGGTGAAGAAAGGTGTAATGAATTATGGTGATGGGTCCGCACTAGAATCTGGTGCTGATAATTCCTCCGGGAATTGAAATAGGAACTTTGGCTCAGGGGGAGATGCATTGAAAATCTGATTCCCCCTACCAGTAAGTGGGTACCTGAATCAAGCACGATGAATGAAGATAAAGAAGCCTATTGCAAATCTGTTGAAGCAAATTTTGGAAGAAAAGAAGCTAATGTGATTGATTGCGGAGTAATTGAAAAATAACTGTATTCAGAAATAGTGTAACCAAATGAATTAGGGAAAAGCATTTATTACAATAGTGAATTAGGTTTTGCAGAGCATAAAAGGTCATTCATTCAACATTTGAATCACTTTGCATTTGAAGAGAAGGAGAAGAGTGCCTGAGCTGAGATCTCAAAGATTTGGAGTGTGAAAAGTGAATTCGACAGCTAACCCTAACTGGCGAAACAATGTATTCTTTGTAAAGCTCTCTGAATTTGCAATCTCTAGATATGGCTACTCCATTGGTTGTTGACACCGAAAGGCCCTGACCTAAATTCAAAAAGCATCCACACAAATCTATAGAGTTCGATCCATTAGGTGCCCTTTCTAATGTTCTGCATGGTGTGTTGCACGTAGAAGATATTAGGGCTTACATTCATGCTAGCATAGATGAGTTTGGGGATTTGAAGTTCTTGGATTTGGTTAAGAATCACCTGAGTTGGAATGAGATTTATGATCTTAAACCTGAGTATAAGGTGCTGGAAGACAAACATTTCATTCAGGTTTTTAAGTTCCTGTCCTTCAATGAGGACGAGTGGGTCCGATATGTACTAAGTCAAATGCATGCTGAATTTATGTGGTTGATGCAACCCTTTAAGATCACTAAGGATGCCATCAACGTCGTAACAAGATTGAACTCGTCCGGTGGACTGCCGATGCTAAAATCAATGAAGAATCAAACTATAACTGAAGCTACTGGCTCAAAGTTTGATAAGAGGGCAATGACAATAAATGATATAACTGATCCGGATGTCAAATTTGCATCTATGGTGATTGGGTATAAGATATACCACTCCAGCAGGGAAACTCAGTGTCTGGTATAACTATTTATGCTGCTTATCAGATGTTAAAAGAAAATGCTGACTATGACTTGTGTGAGCTACTGCAAAACCAGCTAATGGAGAATCTGAACAAGATCAAGAAGGATAAGAAGAATACATTCAAGTATGGTACGTTGGTCTTGTACTTGTTCTTTTATTTCATGAATGAGTTTCCCAGGATGAAAAGCCTGTGTTGGACCAGTGACAAGCCATACAAATAAGAGAGCACTTGCACAATATTGGTGACTCCAATGCCCAAAGGACTGCTCTTTGGGGATATTTCAAGAATTTCTAGAATATGATGTAATCAAGGGAAAGAATCCCTAAGTCTATGGTGGAAAAGTACAAGGATACAATTTGTTTCATGGTGGAAATAGATCAATGCTTGATGGAAGAAGTTGAACCAAGGACTGTATGGATCATGCCCATGGGGTATGAAGTTGATGAACAAATACTAGAAATGTATGCTCAACACCTTCTGAGCAAACTAAAAGATACCTTAGTTGAGAGATTTGGTACATATGATGAGCTTAATTTGAAACTACACGTTGAGCTCCGGAGACCTAAAACTAAGAAAAAGGTCCAAAGGCAAGTTGAAATGTATGTAGAAAGTATTGGAATAACCAAAGAAGTTGTGAGACAATACAGGGAAAGGATAGAGAAAGCTGAGAAGGAGAAGCAAGACAAGAAACAGGGAAGTGTTCCGATAGAATCCCCTTCTAAATCAAGGACTGCTAGAAGTTATGGTACAACCTCTGATGCATCACCTTCTCCTATTGCAGAGAAATTCAAAGAAAAACCTACTGGTAAGGAAGGAAAAAGGACAAAAGTAATGGGCAAAAGGTCATATGTCAGTGTGGAGAAGGAGAATGAAGAAGAGACTAATTTAGATGGTGAGGTTAAAGAGTTGAAGGCCTCACACACTAAGGCTGTTAAAGTTGTTGATAACTGAGAGGGGGGGTGAATCAGTTATCTTAATTATTCAACTTTCTTTTCTTTTTAATCAATTTGTACAGTATCAAAACTTAAGCATAAATAAACTTGAAAGTAGAAATAAACTCAATACACATGACACAATATTTTTGACGTGGAAAACCCTATTAAGGGAAAAAACCACGGGGTGATTAACCCAAGATTGTATTCTTTGTTAAAAGAATAAGGAGTACAAAATGGCACTTGCCAATTAGGGCTCACTACCTGAGCACACTGCTCACAAGAGGCTCACTACCTACAATAGTTTATAGAAGAAAACTAGATACTTGAAATGATGAGAAGCATCCACATGTGCTTAGATTCAGTTCCAATTAAGCTTAATATACTGATCTACTGCACTTCATTCTTCCTTTGTCTTAGATTGTTGTTCTGTCACATATTGGACCTTTCCTTCTGCTACTACACTACTCTCTGCTATTCTTCACACAACACACCGCACAAAATCACTCCTCATCGAAATCCATTTGGTATATATATCCGCACTAAGGATTTCATCATCTTTCTAGTCGGCATCCGGAATAGTCAATATTTTCCCAAACTTTAGTCTGTCGGCTGAATCCTTGCTTACCAAGTGATGCGTATCAAGGAGACAATTATAGAAGTCATCAATCATGTCAGCCAATCATGAATGATACCTTAAAAACCTTGATCACCATCAATATCTTATCCGGAATAAGGTCTGATGCTTTGTCGATCAGTTCTTCCTCTGTCTACTCTTTCAAACAGGACCCCAGTACTTAGGTGCTCATATCTCTTCATTCTTTCATCACCGGAGGCTCAATCTCTAGAATCTATCAGTCAAGGTACTCCTCTTGACTTCCCTAAGTCTGCACTTTACAAAGATACTTCCTCTAAGAGATTCGGACCTGAATGTCAGACCTTGCTGCATGCTCTGTTCTTGGTCACCGGACCAAAATACTCTTCAATCTGACTTCCAGTATAGACACACCATGTCCTGCGGATGTGTGGGATGGTCTGTGTTGCCATCAATGACAACACCAGTGAAGCTACATAGTGTCTCTTGCCAACAAAAGTGTCTAAAGACAAGCCCTCCGGAAGTGTAAAGGTGAGAAAAAGACAAAAGACTGTGACTCATGTTGAAAAATCTACCTTTTCAGTTGAAGATATTGTGAATGCAGTAACTGTTCATGGGAATTTGAAGCTCATAATAGAATATTATGACAACTTTGATGATTCCAAGAAGAAAATTTTGGAGATGCTACTGTTAAGTACTTGAATACATTCAACAGAGCACTTGTGGAAATTTTGTCAGAAATCCCTAAGAATCTAAGTGACATTTTGGAGATGAGAAAAGAAGCTGCTAAAGTAAAGGATTTGGAGCTAAGAGAACATGTGTTGTTTAGTCTATGTCCGGTAATCTCTAGGAAGGAAGCAAATAAAATTTTCAAAGAAGTTAAAGATGAATTCAGAAGCAAATTTAGGATGAATAAGCTAATGCTTAGAGACATTGTGAAGTGGTCAAAGAAACAGAACAAATTATGAAGAAAGCCCTGGACAAGAATAAGTTTTATGTGGTCACGAAAGAACTTGTTGATGCTGATGATACATCTATTCTGAATGATGAAGAGTTGAAGAAAAATGAGCAACAAGCCGAGGCAGATGATTTCTCTGTTCCGGAAGAGGAAATATTGAAAATAGGAGACGAAGAGATGATGAAGGAAGATAATGTTGATTGTGCAGAGGATACTCAAATTCCTTCGGACCAATCTGGTGAAGAAAATATAGAGATGAATATGGAAATAAATGCTCCTATTGAAGGTGATTCTGAGAAGAATAAAGAACAAAAAGTAGAAGAAGTTAAGGACAAGGAAGATCAAGAAGAAGAAATTGATGATGGAATTGATTCCTCCATTTTAGATGTTGAGGAATTTGATAAAATTGATGATATTACTATTGTTGAGGATACACAAAATCCTCCAGAAAAGAATGCAGAAGACATTTTTGATAAAAATAAAAAGAAGGATACCTTTACTAATGATGCAGAGAGAGTAGAAGTAGAGAAAAAGAATGAAAATGATAAGCAAGATAATGTAGTTGACTCCAGAAAGGGAGAAGATGCAGGCCCTAAAGAGCATAAAACTGAAACATTATATTGGGCAAGAGACACTGCAGAAGTGGCGAAAGAAATTTTGGAGAAAGATAAACAAGTTGTAGAAGATCCAAATACAAGGTCCAATCAATTTCGATACTCTATCACCGGTACAAGAGATGAAGTTGGCCTCTTTTGCACAAGCTAAGGCCAGAGAGGAAATCTTGAAGACCCATATAGAAGATAGTGAGTTGCTTGATCTTGCATTCGGCATTTTGGAGAAAATCATGCCTACATTTCAAAAGGATTCATTAGCATCCCCCTCCGGTCAATTGAAGAGTCTGATAAACTCTGTAAGTACTCATTTTGAATCTTTTGAGAAGTTAGTAGAAGTTAAAGTCTGAAATGAATTTAATGAGAAGAGGTTTGCTGAATTAAAGAGAATAGTTAGTTATGATAGATTAGTTCTTGATGCTAGTGTAAAGAGCATTCAAAATGCTCTCTCTGAAGGTACAGAAATTTATAAGTTTTGCCTAGCTCGGTCTAGATTTGTTGAGAATATTGAGAAGAAGATTAAGGACTTAGAGCTTAAATTGTCTAACATCTCTTAGTCCTATAGTCCTTTAATTGAGTCTGTAATAACTAAAATATGTCAAGTAGTGAGATTGTTTGATGAATTGAGTAATTTGGAGAAGGAAAAGATTAAAGTTTTGGGAAGATTGGATGAACTCCGAGGACTGATTTCCCCTAAGTTAGAAACAATGTTCAATGCATTGACAGAAGCTCAAGTTACTGCTCTTACAAGTGATCCCACTGGTCTACAGAAGGTAGAGTCACAGGCATTTTTATTCAGTGTTCATATTTTAGTTTTGGATAGCATGAAGAAAAGATGGGACAGTGAATTGGCATTGTTGAAAAACATTTTTGGTGATGTGTTTAAGTTCATGTAGACAAGACATAAGGATTGTTGTATATATACATCCATGTATGTAGAGTTTTTGTGTGAATTTTGGTATGCGGATCTTAGCCTTTGCCATTGATGTCAAAGGGAGAGTGGAAAGTAGTGAAAAATGAGGAATTCATCAAAGGGGGAGCATTGGAAATCACAAGTGTACATAGCAAGGGGGAGCTGTTCTAACACTTAGTCATTTTTCACTAAGTGTTGCCATCAATGCCAAAGGGGGAGATTGTTGGTAAGAGACACTGCTAGGCATGTCAAGTGTTGTGATTGATGGCAATTGAATCTATCTTACACATCCGCATTGTATCATTTGATCATACCGGAAGTCAGGTTCTAGATTTGTCTAAGTCTGAATAGACAGGAAGCATATGAAGGGGTTCAACATTTTGGTCTGCATTTCTTGACAGGTAATCATAGTGTGTTCCAGATCTGAGGGAATGTTAAGGGATGCCTGGGCTACCTAAATCTAAAGTTTTAGCCTCTAGTGATGAAGGGATTGAAGCTACAAACATTTGAGTATTGGGTTTTGGTTAAATAGTTCAGTCTGGTGAAGAACAGGCCGACTTGGTGTTTGATCCTTGTGTGGATTAAGAGAAGTGGATGGTTGAGTAATTTATGAGATCCAGTGGTATTGGATGACATGTGTGGTGACTTGAATACATAGGTTTTGGTCCGCATCGATGTTTGTGCATGGATTCAGTTGACAGAACAGTGATCTTGAAAACATTTCTAAGTTTTCTTGAGGCCGACTGCAGTTGATGAAATTTCATGTTGCGTATATATATGATCAATGGGTTTGAGCATTTTGAGGCAAGTATGCGTGAATATGAGGAGATAAGTGTGAAGTGTGGTAGTATCAAGTGCGAAGCAAAGAGATCTAAGCTTCAGATCATGGTAGAACAATGAAATAGGGCAGTGAGAGATGAACTATGTGAAGTTAGTATATTGGACCTAACCGGAACTGTAATCTTGCATTGTTAGATGCTATTCTTCAGTTCAAGTATTTCAGTAAACTCTTGTAATTGATCTTGTAGGCAGTGAGCCTCCTTTGAGCAGTGAGCTCTGGGCAGTGTGCCCGAAGGCATGTGCCTTCCCATTTGTATTACTTTTAACAAAGTATAAAATCTTGTGGGTTAACCCCCACCGTGGTTTTTCCCTTAACCAGGTTTCCACGTAAAAATCCTGGTGTTCATGTGTGATGATCTTGTTGTTGTTGTTCTTAAGTTTATGCTTCTTTCTTTTAAATGTATGTGGTAAATTAATAAAGGAACATAATAATAAGTTTTACAGAACACTGATTCACCCCCCCCCTCAGTGTTCCTTATTTTCAATACATCCAGCAACCGAGATCACACTAGGACAAAATCAGGTTCACAACCCAAGATATCTTAATACATCAATCTCACCAACAACCGACAGTTAACATTTCTCACCAAATGAGGATTCACCAAGCATATGGATAATGCATTAATGCAACATTCACATGAGACCAAATTTCTTCACAACATGATGACAAGCATACTAAATGCACACTAGGCAACAGGGAATTCACATCTCAAAGTCACAAGATATAGGGTTTGCTAATTCACTCATGATTCTAACACCTCAACATCACAAGGACTATGTCAATGACTCTTTTCAAAACCCCTTTTCCTCTTTATCTTAACGATGAAAAGCAATACTATCTTCTTACAACCACATAATGAATCCATACTCAGGGAGATGCTCTCAATAAGACAATGCAATATGCATTTCAAACAAGCATTTACCATTCCCCAGGCAGAGGCAATTATTAAAATATGACAAGCATATGATCAAACATACTCTTTCACATACTAATGCATAACTCTTAAAATAGTAAATTAAGTTCAAACATACTCAAGAACATAGTATTTTCTTTCACACAAGGTTCTCATAACTCCACTATCAAAAGTGGTCACACAAGCATGAACATGACCCTATAAAGGTCACTCAAGTATGCTCATACACTGCAAAGGCTTATGCCAATCCTTCAGGACATCAAGAAGGTAAACACACATAAGCAACTTCTAGGCAACCACCAGGGTCTATCTAACCTTGAAATAATGTATTCCTTACCACACACATGCAACGAAGACATAAAAAAAGAAGGCGCATGCTACTCACTGCATACCAACACATAAGGACCCACACATGCTTGAACAAACTGAGCAACACACACCCCAAAGCTCCCAATGCTAGAACCATGCTCTGATACCAATTGTAAAGTATGCATTCCATAACAAAAGTTACTAAAGTAAATAATCCACTTGTTTACATCAACTCAAGTAAAAATATAGATCTCATAAACAGTAATTAATGATATTATTAAATCTTACAAATCACATGCTTAATCCAAGTGTTAGCACCATAAAGACTATATAATGTCCATTTGGCTTTCTTTCCATAAATCATCCAATGATAATTATAAGGTACAATAATCAAGTACAATATAAGAATAATAAATCAATCACACTCGTCAGCCGCCACCAACCCACATGGTCATCTGCAAGATGAGAGACGAAAACATGGCTAAGACGCTTTTCCGCCCAACCATGAAGAAATTACACTTCCTCGGATCCCTTCATGACACGAAGGAAACCCAGCCCTGCACGAAATGTGTAGCAACCTAGATACAACTGGTAGAAGGGAACACCTGATGCAACCTAAAGTCTAAATGCAAATCTAAATGATGACGTGCAAATGTCTCACAACAGGATGTTGCAAAAATATATATAAATAAAGTTTTTCTAGACAAATATTCATCTATTTCAATGAATTCCCAACTTGGCCAAGCATATAAAATAGTTTAAGGTCAAATCCCGAAAAGAGGAAAAGTCATCTCTGTTTGCCCACATTCGACATCCTAGCCCAAGAAGTAACCCCAAACACACACAAAAGAGAAACTACCTTCTTTTCAAAGCAAAGTATTTCTTTTTTTTTGAACAATCAAAATGGATTCCCTTTCAAGCAATAATTCTAATGAAAAAGCTTAGGCATATGTTTATTCAAGATACATAAATAAGACATAAATTGAAGATAACTTAACTCATTCCATTCTTAATTACCTCAAAAGAATCTTGTGTTTACATACTTTCGCCTCGATATTGCTATACATTCTTTACTCTTGCTCAATCAACTAGATTACGTTTTAAACAATATTTCTAACAAAGAGTTGCATTTAATCATTCAAGATATACATAGAAAGCGATAAAGCTAGTTATAATCCCTAACTCATGTTTCACTCATAATTTCTCAAATAAAGCTAAATCTAGAATTGAATAACAACAAGTTAATGACTTCATACAAGCAAATGATGACGGGAATTTATGTAGATATGTATGTCTATATTTTAACGTCATATTGCCAATTAAACATCTTTGGGCGACAACATAAGAAGACGGGTTGAATAGATATATCCTATCTCTACTACATGGATACATTCAAGTTATGCATGGAAACAATAAAACTAGGTATATTATTTATCCTATATATCTTTCATAAATATCTCATATTAATCTAAAACTATGAATTTTAATCCACGAGCAAGTTTATAATTCCAATCAAATGAGGTGACAACAAGGATTTTAAGAAGATAAATAAATAATTTACAACTTCATAAGGGCCAAAATACATTTAAGTGTAGGCATTAATAAAATAGTCGATCAAATATTTAATCTATAGTTTCTATAGGTACCTTGTTGTTTTCTATAGAAGTAAGTTAATTCTGCTACAGGAAAGAAGCAGAACAAGCTACAGGAATAGAAGAACAAGCTACAAAAATAGCAGAACAAGCTACAGGGACTGATTCTAGCCAAGGGATTAAGTAAAAACTCGTTCAGTAAATAAAGTTTGTTGTGACAGAGATAAAAATATATAGTAGCTATAGGGACAAAGTAACCAACAGTGATAGAGATAAAAAGAACCGCGACATGACATAAACAATAGTCTACGACAGGAAAATAATCTGTGACAGATATAAAACATACAACAATGACAGTGATTAAAATAACAGCTATAGGATTCAATAAATCTGCGATAGAAATAAATAAATAGTAGCGACATGGATTAAATAGTGACAGGAGGATATAGGTAAAAAGGTCACTAAGAAGAATATGAGCTGATAAAATTTGATATCAATCATCCAAAAGTTCCACCTAGTGCCAATCTCAGTCTAATAACACCTTTTAATTTATATTTTTTTATTTGATCGGAAGGTTATTAGTTTTCTATTTATAAGAATAGTGGCTGATTTAAAGAAAGATCACATACATGTAATATAATAAGCTGCTAAAAAAACAAGCAGGTCGTTTCAAATCATGAGAGAGGGATAAAATAAAAGCACATAAACTATTTTAAGTTAGAAGCCGTTTCAATAATAATAGAGAGCAAGGAAAGTCCATTTCAAAATACACAAGCCGCACCAATAATAATTTCAGGTTGATTAAAACATAAAGATGACTGCTAAGCACAAGGAAGGCCGCTAAACACATCTATAACCAGCAAAAAGAACATAGCCAATAATTAATTCAGGGTATTCAAAATTCAAGAATGGCAGATAAAGAAATCTAAAAATATGCCAACATAATTCCAGCCAACGCGGAGTATAAAATTCATTGAGTCATTAATGAGGCAGAGTTGAAAAGTATCTAAAACGTGAATACTTCTACATAGATTGTCTAACATGGAATAAAAGAAATCATTCGCAGGTCAACAAGAATCATTTAAGGCAGCAGATCAAACAGACAAGGTATAAATGTTGAACAACAACCCGATCGCTAAGAGTATTCAAATAAGCTAGAGGAAGATAATATGAAGGCTAGCAATAGAACATAATTTTTAATAGTATACATAACAACTTTTGCAATATTCATCTAAGAAAAAAATACCAGATTTCACCCGATTGCTGAAGGGTTGATTCCTGCTTCCTGACGCTAGTCTCTTTTTACTCTCTATTCTTTCTTCTCACCTTCTGACACTGAAAGATAAGGTTGATTACTGATCTTGTCTTCCTTTATGTCACTCCCCAGAATTGTATATCCTTTGTTGTGCCTTCTCTCTTTTTCCATAATACCTTCTTTATCTCTCGTTGTAATTTTAGAATGATCCTTTTATTGATTTAACTTCGGTTAGCTCCAGTTTTGCATGCTTTTTGGTGTTCCATACAATAGATTTTTTGTTTGAAAATAAATAAACTCTTTTTTACTTCTGCTCCCAATTTTGCATGACAAGATTATTATTATTTTTAGATATCTATTTATAATATTTTATATATTTTTAATACTATATATTTATCTTTGTTAATAGATATTTGTTTTTAAGTTTAGCTAGGAATATTCACAAATATAACAAAGGATATTTATATATATTTATTAATCAAATTATTTAAATAAAGAAAAACACACCTAATAATTATTGATAATAAAAGGTAATTAACTCGTGCAATCCAATATATCTAAGTTGAAAGAACGTAATATCACATACTTGGCCAACTTCTATAAATTTAAAGATCATTTCGTAGCAACGACGATGCATATACTTAACTAACCATTAAACATCAAACACATTCATTTACCATATAACACGCTCAACACGATTAGCAACCACATAACGATGCACAATAAAATCTTTCAATGATGCGATATGATATGAAACTATGTGAGTGTGTGCATAAATTGGATTTATCCATCCTATCAGTTCTTGTCAGGTGGCTAGAATATCTCTACCTCAGCCATGTTCTCATCTTCGACATTTTTCCTACACTCAGTCGCACTTAGATTTTCATTAATAGGTTAGTTCCCCAAAATCACAGCCAAAGCAAAACAAAATGTACATCCATAATCGTACCAGTAATATTCAATTATTATATCAACTTTCAAAATAATGCATTTGTAACATTCCCAAAAGTTACTTTTCACACATGGACGCACTCATAGTAAATCAAGCATAGTAAAATGTCCAATAATCTAAATTATAATAAGGTCTAAAAATGAGATGTGACATTGAGCCACATTGGATATATTTGCAACATCCAATACATTCTTGCTAGGAGTAACTAGGGCTATAAGACCATTAGTTGCAAGCACTAAGGGTCCCCGATCCACAAAGTCCAAGACCTCATCATCTTTATATGTTCAGGAGCCTCATCCTTCCTTGTAAGTTGTAGCCTCGTCTTGGATATCTTTGCAAAAGTAATTATACAAGTGTTCAAAGAGGATCGGGCTAGAAGCAACATTTTGAATTTTCAATCATGGATTTCTTATTATTAATCATATGGATTTTATGTATTTTGTCATAATGTGGAAAGTTTTAGTTTAAACCCCTGCACATTATCAAGCATGTGTCAATGTCAAAGTGAAATGAGCTTACTAAACAGTGCGCAAGTTGTCTCAAGCATTTGATCCTTGTTCATTGATCTCAACACCCTTTTATCACATCATTTGATTCATGTCATGACTCAAATAAACTTTAAATTTTTCACTTTTATTATGTTCTCTTATTGACTAGTGTTTTTTGGTCCCAAAGCTTTTGAGTTACTTCCTTGCAATGCTAGGTTGCTAGCAACCTATTACTAGAACCGTAGGTAGTTGTTTAGTCGATTCCCTTTGTCCCCAGCAACGTTTGATGACCTTATTCCACAATGTTATATAAGCTAGTGACGTGTCATAATGCTAATTTCCTCAACCCAATGAACGAGTCAACTATCCTGTGTCTTATGCCTAAACTAATATCCTATCACCATAGATTTAAGATAAAACAAATCTCTATTGTCAAAGGAGCCCAATGCTTATCAATATGTAGTGGTCATAACATAAGCCTTGGAACTACTTCATAGTCAAAATACTAAAAAGGTTTAGCAAAGTCATCAACCCAATATAACCTTTGAACAAACTATTACTTGAAGCCCTTGTCATAATATTATTCGAATGTATATAGAGATGATTTCACATTTAATTATCCCATGAGGGAGTTTAATTATATAGTAGGCTTTTAATGCAAGCATAACAAATGCTTAGGATAAGAACTTAAAAAATATTAAGCAAACAACTTTAGAAAAACAGGAAATTAAACTTGGATCTTAAGGAACTACTAAAGTAGTTGACAAAATATTTCAAGTAAAGCATATAATTTGTCAATCACTATAATTCTTGCCTTGGCATGTACTAATAAATAGAGATTTGTTTGTAAGGTATACCCTAAACCAAAGCAATTGGAAAAATGGGGAGATTTAAATTATGCAGTTACTACATAATAAAAATAAAAAATATGTCACGTGGCTAAACACATTTTCTTCTCTCCTTTTTTATATTTCCCTCCAAATTTTACCTCCAAAATTTCTCTTATTAATTATATAAATAAATACATACATCTAAATATTTTTTTAAAAAAATTTATATGGTTAAAAAAATTACAATTTAAAACAAACTGCTTTAAAAGTCATGGAACCACTAACTTCACAAAAACTTCTTAAAAATTTGAACAATGACTAGTAAACAAAATAAATGAAGCAACCAAGTGAAACCTTGTCCTAAGAAAGCCCAAACACAACAATATTGTTGTGATTAATAGTCATTTTATAATGATCAATCATATGCTACATCCAAGCTCTTGTGTTACAGTATTGAGAGTTGGCCTACATAGTAATGTATGTCCTTTGGTTGTTAAAATGAGTTCCACCTACTAGAAAGCAAAGCTTCTGCGACAAAGAATGGTCAATGTTCATACAATTTTAGCAAAGAATGAAAATATTGTCTCAACAATTGACCGTTGTAATGTAAACAAATTCATCCTTAATAATTCAATAAATGACCAACTGACAAAGCAAGTGCAACTGCTTAAGAACCGACTCATCTATTTCAGTTGAGTTTCCTATAGCTTCCAAAGAAATCATAGAAGTCTGAAATATCACTTTTTAGTTGTGATTAATCATGAGAATTAAAAATTAAATTATCACTTCTTAACAATGTTCTACAAGGCTTCTGGGAGAGGGACATCTAGGTATAGCGGGACGCATTTCTAGAACAATTGGGATGTGAGGTTATTTTTTTAGGGTGCATCAATTAAAAAAATGAAATTTTAAATATATAGGAAATTTCAATTATTTGCATCAAGACATTCATCATATATTATGGAACCAACTTCATAACATTAGAGTTGTAAGCCATAAAATTGTGTTCCAAATTTGGTGTTTGGGAGCAGAGAATCTATTACTGTTATGAAATGAAATAGAACAAAATATAATATTCTATTGACTTGGATCAATGATTATAAAGACATTACACGTCTTATATAGAGTTCAAAGTGAACTTACATTATTGTATGTCCAATGCATGTAAACTTAACTAAAAATAAAAAACTAATATTAAAAATAGACTAATCTAATTTAAGTTGTTAGAATGACTTTATTACAAAAGTAAGTATTAAATATCCCTAATACCCCCCTCTTAAGACTTACTACACTAAAACAAAACAAACCAACATAAGCAAACTAAAAACAATTCTTCAACCAGGGAGACCTCCATCAAGCTGCCTCATAACCCTCGTAAAGGCATAGCTCCTAAGCTGAACTCCCAAGTTTACGGATTACCACCTCCTCAAACTCCCAAATCATGAATCTCCCGAACCATTGGACAACAATCCATGTTGAGCTATACTCGCAAAGCTCCATCATGTTGTCTCATGACCCTCATAAGGGTATGACTCCCCACATCCACAAACTCCCAAAGCTAATTTGGCAACTATCAATACTGAGCCTCAACTACACTGGATTCCTTTATGTCTTCAAAGAACCGAGCTTCTTTAGAATGCGTAAAAAGAAACTTCTCCACTTTCTCCACCATCGTCAACATCCAGAGGATCTTCAACAATGGCTACATTAGCTTCTCTGATCTTTCCCTTGAGAATATCAATTGCCCAATTTCTACAGTTCAAAGTTGTATAACCCATTTTCTTGCAATAATAGCATTTAATCCTCTTTTTGTCCTTATCAAATCTTCTACAATTTGCATATAATGCTACCTCAGTTTGAGGTTCATCTTCTACATCTCTTGCAATAGTCCTCTTTTCTTCAACTGTGAGAGTTGAAATCATATCTTCCTGAGTTCTAGTAGAAAGTTGACTAAGAGTAAAGATGACACTGTTGAATTTTCAAGGCAAGTTGTTCAATAAAATGGCTTTAGCATCTTTATCGTCTATTGTAGCACTAATTTCTGCTAGTTGTCGAAGAAGAGATCTCAAATTGTTTGCGTGGCTTACATAGTGACTCCATCAAGCATCTTGAACTTAAAAATTTGAAGCTTCAAAGAAAACTTAGCATTAACCACTTCTGCCCCGAACAACGTGTTCAAATTTTCCCAAATTTCCTTAGATGATTTTACAAGATCTATGTGATGTAACTCTGAATTGGAAAGAGCAAGGCCAATAATAGCTTTGGATTTATCATCTCTGCTTTGTTGTTCCAGTACTTTACTAGCATCCATAGAAAGTTTCTCATTTCCATTTACAATTCCCCACAAGTTTTTTTGCATCAATTGCATCTGAATTTTAACTTTCCAGGGGTGAGTTGAAACCGAAATATTTATCCAATGGAAATTCCATTTCCGAAAAATAAACAAGTCCACCAAATGAACTTGAAATTTTTTCCAAATACATGCAAACTCTTTCCACAAACAAAATACAAATTTTGCTCTAACTGTTTGGAAAACCTGACTTTCTTTTTTTGAAACCCTAGCAGAATTAAATCATCCATGAACTTTTTTATTTTAAAAATATTGTCCAAAGAAAACAACTCCCCTAGCCCGATTTTCCTTTCACTATGATTTTTAATAAAGTTGTCAACAAAACAGTAAGAAAACTTCACATCTGGTCGTGGACTAATGAAAAAACGACTCAAGAAAAGCCCTTCCTTGCTTGTCGTGGAACTCTTCCACACCTGCAAATGCAATTTTTTTAAAATACCAAGCGCGATTTTCTAAGTGATGGTGTCCACAACTTACAAAGAACAAACATGCGACCTTCAGACAAAAATAAGGCGCTTATTTTTTGAAGAAAAAAAATGGTCCAAACAGGGCGCAAAAGATCCGCTAGAAATTCATCACGCGGCCAGGAACAATAGGCGCAATTTTTCTTAGACCTTGATGTCATTTTCAACAAAGAAAATCCACGATTTGTTGCCCTATGTCCATGAATTTGACCAGTGCGAATGATACCATGTTATGAAATGAAATAGAACAAAATATAATATTCTATTAACTTGGATCAATGATTACACATTTTATATAGAGTTCTAAGTGAACTTTACATTATTGCATGCCCAATGCATATAAACTTAACTAAAAAAAAAAAACCAATATTAAAAATAGATTAATCTAATTTAAGTCGTTAAAACAACTTTATTACAAAAGTAAGTATTAAATATCTCTAATAATTACGAGTCCTCTGTGCAAGTTTGTCTGCATTTCCATAAAGCAAGGCACTTCTCCCATTCATGCAAAGAATTTCAGACAAAGGGTTGTCCTCACCATGGAAAAGAGAATGATGTTAATGAGTGCTATGCTACAAGGAATGAAGGAAATGATATGTGCACTCTTATTGTAGGTCTTGTAGGGGACATGCATGGGTCTCTATCGAAGGATAATAGATGTCCTTTGGTTGAGCCTGACTCATTTTCAGAAAAATGAACGCTAACTCAATTGAATCAAGCTTCAACTCCACCTCAGAGTTCTTTGGTGAGGTTCAGTTTTAAACCTCCATTATTGTGGTTATGGCTGTCCCTTTGTTGTGGCCTTGTTGTCTCTGGTTTTAAGCCTTGTTTCCTTGTTGGTTTTTGTCTCTATGTTCTTGTCACTTATGGTTGCTGGTTGTTCTTGTTGTACAAGGTTTCGAGGTCCTTTCAAAACCCTTTCCAGTTCATAGCTCCAGTTAAGAACACTTATCTAATAAAAAACATTAGAGATGAATTGAAAATTCAGAAGAGTAGACACATATTAACAGAATTTCATTGCTTTCATTGTTAATGTGCATATATATTATATCAAAATTACAACATGCCTAAAACTACAAACTACAAGTTACAACTACAACTACAAAATGACAAAAAGAAGTTAAAAACAGAAAATTATGAGATTGTATAAGTGACCCCCACATCAGTAATATAAAATTCTTAAATCTGTTCACAACATAACTGTTCTTATTGTCAAAATGGTTGACTCCCTCTCTAATTATATAGTCATACGTTTGGCACCTTGAATAAAATGTAACAATGTTGCTGAACACTTTCTATCTCATTAATTTCACATTGCCTTCTATTTAGAAGGAAATAGCTTATAATCTCTTCAATACATAGCTAAATCAGCATGGGTAAGAGCAGTGTGAACTTTCATCTTTTTCTCGCCGTATTCATTTGGATTTCGTTACCAATATCATATTCAAAATTTAGTGCATATTCTTCATTGATATTCCTCCAAAATTCAAGAGGAGAAACAATCATACGATTATCAGTAAAACAAATGACAGTCAATTATAGCACTGTATAGCCGCTGTTCTATTTATGTGGATCAGTCTGGATTTGAGCCGAATTACATAACAGTTATATAATATGGTTTCTCAATTCAATTTGAATTACACAACAGTTACAACCCTTTTCTTAAAGCGCTTTTTGCAAACTGGGCTGCAGGGAATGACTAGCCGTCCCAGGGACAGTCAGGGGACATACCTTTCTGCCAGAGTAATTTTCAAACGGAATTAATTCAGAATGAGATCACAACTAAAATTAAAGAAATATCAGAAGCCATCTATTGAATGTATAATCAGTCCAGATACAAAAATGAGCCCATAGGAGAGAGACTATTACTTTTATCACGGGGAATATATCAAAATTTCAAGACCACAAAAATATATGCAGCCCATATCTTTTCAATTTCTGAACATCATAGATGAAATTCTTCAGCTTTCAAAAAACTCATATTAGAGGTACTGACAAACCCTACTCTCTTTCTGTAAAGCTTCTAAAAATCGAAAAAACCAGTGTAACAACTCAACCTCGCATGAAAACATTTTCTGGTCAGCATGCTTCTAGCACAGGATCCAATACAGGAATCAAGGTGGGCATTAAACCTCTGATTGAAATCCCCTTCACCAATATCTCCTTCAAGAACTATGTTACATACGGGACATGCAGCAGAAATCCCTGTTAAGAAGTATAGACAAGACTGTTAGTCCATGTACTCTGCTAATTCCAAGTCCATTAGATAAAAATTAATTTAATGATTATTTTCCAGTTCCTACAAAAGCTATTCTCAGTCACTACTAATATACAAGTCAAATTACTTGATGCCTTGTACTTAGGCTTTGGAAGAAATCAAAACACACAGTTGTTATTGTTAATATCATAGAAAATCCACCGAATAAGATTTGAATACTTGACAAAGAACTCAAGGAAAGAAGTCACCGAAGGGATTCTTCAAAAATTGACATGTTTACGGCTCATTTTACTTTTTCTGTGGTAATTTCTGTCTGTGATCTTTTAGGTTTTTTAAGCTAGTCAATCTATCAAATTAACTAAAACCATTGCCAAAGAAAATTTCTAATATGCTAATACACACATTGATAGTTTGACTATAGTATAGTCTGCCATCTATATAAAACTGTTTAATAAGATATAAGGCAAGGCTGGCATGTTCACTGCCGCTAGGAAAATTTTGTATTAAGCAAAGTTGCAAACCACTAAATAAAATTTACAAATCTTGAAGGATTTTGAGATTTTCTACTGAATTAACTGTAGATATAAGCTTTATTCAACAAGCTCAAAAGTCCAAACACATCCATCTCACAAAAAGAAATCATAAACTACCCAAAAAAAACAGCAAGTTATGTAGCAATTAGTTTTTGGCCTAAAATAGACTTCATAACATAAAAATTTCAAACATAGCATACCATTGAAAACCCATGGTCACCTCGAGACATGGGATGTGGGAACGGGGACACTATTTTGAAAAAAGGTATGAGATCATATGAATAATGGTATGGTCATATATTGATGTTCTGGAGGAGATATTACAGTTGTAGATGAAATCAAACTTTTCTAAAGGATTTCTTCATTATTGGGCTTGGAAACTGCTAGAGCAATTCTACTGCAAAGTTGATATACTTTTGAGCAAACTTGATGTACATTAGTATTTCACATTCCTTTAAGGGAGACCAGTATGAGTTAAAGATAGGATCTTGTCATTATTATAATTTCTTCCAATTTGGTACATTGGAAAACTAAACAATTTATTTCATTTATTATATATGTTACCATTCAAGGGAGTGTTGGAAAATCCCGTATTGAACAGGGGCAAAACAGCAACCTCAAGGAATCAGAAACATAAAATCATAAATTCCATACACAAGATCTTAAAGCCATTCAAGACTTTTTGGAACAGTTTTCTATTTATATTAAATCAAATCAATCTCCTGCTCCACTTCAGCATCATACTGAACTTAGTAGCTTACAATCAATATCTTTTTTGCTGTCTTACTCTTTCACTGCTATCCTAACAATGATCTAACATTTTTACTTCGATAAATAAAAGAAAACACTCTGAACATAGCCTTGCTTTTAAAGCAGTCCTATTTTTATCTTCCTAATTTTGTATTTAACTATTGCTCCCATTTTTTTAACTGCTGCTTTTGGCATCCTGTTTTTTTGCATTCTGCTGTTCTGATTGGTATTTTGCTATAGCATTCTGCTGCGATTGTTTAGGCTGTGCTTTTTTTACATCAAATTTTCTAACATTCTCCCCCTTAATGTCAAACACCTGTATCTCAATTGTGTCTTCAATTTTGAGTGTATTATTTTCCCTAGTCCTTTAGTCACGATGTCTGGGAACTATTCTTCTGACTTGCAAAACTAAATGTCAACTTTCTTGTCTTGTACTCTCTCTTACATAATGAAGCTTCAATTCTATGAGTTTTGTCCTCGCATGAAATACTAGATTCTTTCTTATTGCTCCACCATTGTCATAAAATATTATTGTAGGATTTATTTGTTTTTCTCCTAGATTTTCCAAAACTCTTGTTAACAAAATTGTTTGTGTATGTGCTGTTGTTAATGCAACATACTCTGCTTCTATACTGGATAATGCAACTGTATTTTACTCTTTTAAACTCCATGTAATCAATCAACTTCCTAATGTAAAACAATGCCGTAATGTGCTCTATCATCTGATGATCTTGCCCAATCCAAATCTAAATAACCAAACAACTTTCAATCTTTAACTAAATAATAATGGATTCCATGATCCTTTGTTACTTTCACATACATTTGTATTCATTTTGCTTCTTGTAAATGTCTTTTTGTAGGTTCACTTATATACCTTGAAATCAATGATACTGCAAACATAATATCCGTCCTTGTAGCTGTCAAATACATTAAACTTAATTCTTTTCATCTATTTTCGGTGATCCATCATCTTTCATCAACTTTTCTCCAAATGCAATTGGTAAATCAACTCCTTTACAATCTAGCATATTAAACTTCAACAGATCTTGCACATAATTGACAAATAAAGATCCTACCTGGGATTAACATACCTCCATAACAAGTAAATATTGCATAAGTCCTAAATCTATTGTTTAAAATTCTTTCATTAGTGCCTCTTTGGATTCTTTCTTCATTCTATGTGAACTTCCAGCATAGATTAAGTCATCAACATATAGACTTCTTCATTCTATTTGAGCTTCTAGCATAGATTAAATCATCAACATATAGACTTCTTCATTCTCTTTGAGCTTCAAGTCACTGACATATAGACATTCATAAATTGTTTTATTACCTTCCTTCTTAAAATATAGTGTAGGCTCATTCTTCTTCTCACATAACTATTTCCTAAAAATCATGTATTAATTTTTGAATACTATGCTCATGGTACTTGTTTCAAACCATAGAATTCTTTCTTCAACCTATAAACATATCTTGTTTGCCTTCTTCAAATCCTTGTGGCTGGTCCACATATACTTTGTCTTCAATGTATCCATTCAAAAATACACTCTTCACATCTAATTGGTGTACTTTCCATCCTTTTTGTGCTGCTAATGATAATATCAATTTTATAATGTCATAACTTGCAACAGATACATAGGTCTCTTCCTAATCTCTACCATACATTTTAGTAGCAACCAATCTGGCTTTATATATTTCAATGGGCATGAAAGAGAAATCTTCTCTTGCTTTTCTCTCTCTTCCTCCTCTCAAACCTAATGTAAAAGAACACAAAGAACAATAATGAGAAAATAAAGGAGTGGGCCTCCCTTAAATAATATGCTTTTAGGGTTGTGGAGATGCCCTAATTTCTTATTACAATATTTAATATTTTTTTTTTTTGATCCGTAATATAGGCATAAGGGAACCATACCCCATAAAAATAAAAATAAAATTAAACCAAATGCATGCCCTAAGAATAGGTGTGCAACAAGCAAGCAGTAATGCTTGCATCAATCCAAAGGACAATCATTAACAAACCCTGGCAGCCCATTAAAGCATGGACACAAACACAAATTATGATTTGACACCCAATTTGTAAACCCAGGCTTCCTAAGAACTACAAGGATGCTTAATCATTTTTGCAAAAGAGCGCCGAGTCATGTTGCATTTCTCACTTCTAGTAATTTTCTTTTACCGTTTTACCTTTGTCCAGCTAATATCCTCCCTAAAATCCTCTTTTGGAATTGATGTTTCTTCTGAATCCTTCACTCTTGAAGGTGAAATAAACTCCTTGTTGTCTGAGGCAATAATATCTGGTGATTTTGTAGTCTCCGAAGGGGAAGGAAGTTCAATTCTTGATTTAGTATCTTCCCTGTCTGAAATGTGAGCACTTCTTGCCTCAAGAGGGGGGAATGAAGGAGATTTCTTTACCTCTGTAGATGAGTTTTCTTTGCAATCAAGGGGCTGTGATGAAGCCTTTTTTTCCATAGAGTAGTGATGAACTGAGGAGTCTTTCCACCAAGATGCATGACTATCAGACTTAGGTTTGAGGCACTTTGCTACTACGTGACCAGTGCTAAAGCATCTACAGCATCTAAAAGGAAGGCCCTCATAATCCAAAATCTGGCTCCAATTGTAATTCATTGTTTTTAAAGAAATCTCAGCCGGAAGATCTTTTCAAGTATCAATATCCACCAAAATGCGAGCGAAGGTAGAGTGGTAGAAATTAGAAGAGCTTTTGTCCACAAGTAGAAATTTCCCAAGCTTGTTGCCTATAGCTTCAAAACATTCTTCAAACCAAAACTGAAGTGGGAAGTTCTGATCCAGGTAGGAGTAACCGCAAATGATTCAGAATTTGGATTAAATTCGAGGTACCAGGGTTTGAGCATAAGTAGATGTTTTTTGTAGCTCCACTTCCTAGATATTATCAAAGACAACAATGAAAAAACCTCGGCTACAGGGGTAAATTTGGAGATCCTCTTTCAGAATTGGACCCCAGGTATCGAAGATCCACTTGTGCAAAATATCTAGGCTAGGCTAGTACTTGACAAAACGCCCAACTAAACCATTCTCAGCAAAGAATTTTTTATTTTCTTTGACTTCCCTTCCAAGCACATCGCCAAACTCGACAACTGGATTGTCTACTGCAATTTGTAGGGGATTGACCAACGAAAGAGAGGCTGGGTGCCCTAATTTTGAAAGGGACTTGTCTTGTAGTGGTATGGAGTTGAGGAGAGGAGAGGTCATCTCCTTGATTTCCCAGCTACTAAAAGAGGCATCCATTGGCGTTGTAGGGGCCCTCTTGGAAGTAGAATCCCTCACCAAAACTCCCACCAAACCCCTCAGTCGCGAAGTCTTAGTTGAGCCTGAGTTTGAGCCAAAAATCAGCTTGCCAAGTCTGAGCCGAGTCTGAGTCTTATGACACTGATAAGAGTACAACACCTACTAATTACCTGCAACATACACACACTAGACATAATACTGCATTAGGGCTTTACCTATTTTGATAGTTAAATAGGCCATTACCATAATGGGAGATAAATAAGTTAATACTGTTAATTAGGCTAATCACTATTGAAAGATTAATAATTATGAATAATCCCAACAAAATGAGATTGCCCTTTCACAAGGAGGTTAAAGAATAACATACAACCCTAGATTCACCTCTATTATAATGAGCATAATGATAACTAAGGAAATGCATAACAACTCACAAGAAATGCAAATATTGAGCTAATAATCTCAAAAACAAAACAAATAAAGAACAAGAATATTACCACCATTTCCCATTTTGCCAACCTGCCTTTGCCTGCTCTCTTTTTGTTCTTTCTTTGACTGTTTGTTTAAATCAAAATAGAGAAGCCATCTGGTCCTCTTTTTGTTAACATCATCACCCAAATCTAAATTCTCAGGGCAATTTTCCTCTGATTCACTATCAGACAATTCAAGGCTGGAGCTCATCTTCTCTAATGCAATAGTATCCTCCTCAAGATTTTCACAAGGTTTACTGCAGTTCTATGATTCACTATCAAAGATTTCAAAGATAAAGTTCATCTTCTCTAATGCAACAGTATCTCCTTTAAGATTTCCAGAAGATTTACTGCAGAAATGCCAATTGAAGGGGCTTGTCTCATGCTTGACTGATTGCACCTGGGGAGAGACAACGTCTACATCTTTATCATCCAGTTGAACTAGTTGATTGTTTAGCCTGCCCTTTAGATCCAAATCCATATCCTCATGGAGCATCTCCTTTTTATCCACAACTTTAGATCTTATAGATTTCTCTCCAACATTACCTGCAGATCCAAAATAGCTATACTTTGCAGCTGTTATTGATTTGCAAGATGCATTAACCTCCATACCACTAGAATGAATGTTTCTCTGGGCAAAGGGTTCAGAACCATTTCTTCAACATTGGCGTGTTGGAAACAAGACTCCTCTCTTTTGAGGCATGTTTCAGTCATGTTATTATCAAGAGATGGAAGTGAAATTGGATGTGAACCTACTGTGCATAAGTGGTTGCTGTTACATCCCTCCTTTTGGAATCTATTTTGCTATTTACTTTCTTGCAAATTTCTGTAATTTAATATGTTGTGGACGACATGGAAACTGACAATTTATTTTACAAAGTTGTTATATGAAATTTTGGAATCTATTGATTACGATCAATGTGATATTGTAGACTAGATGTCTTTTTGTTAAATGCAATGATGTTTCGGATATACTATGCTTTGATTTGGAACATAGGTGCTTTGACCACAAAATTGTATGTGAGACTGTCGTTGCAGGAATAGGTGGACCGTGTTCGACGGGAAGAGAAAGTATGTTTGAGAGAGAGTATAGATTCTGGAAATTAACCATGGGTGTTTGTTAATGAGAACGCCAAACAGGTAGATAACCTTGAAGCCATTACTATAGTCTTGTTGTTCGACTGGGATAGTTTGAGACTAGATGTCGATGTCTGGTGATAAGGTGTAACATCCTTTTTGCAAGTCGTCATACAGAATCTTGGAATCGACGATGTTGTCGTAAGTCCACCATAGCAAGTCGACTTATATAGACGTTTATTATCTTGTTTATAAGTAATTAAATAAACCCTCTTGTGGCAAACTGCGGATCACATCTTGTAGTCGAAGGATGCGAGAAGTCGTTTTGAGCGTCTAATGATGTAGGAAACTTGTTTGCGTTACGATCAATCCGTCGAGATTGTCGTAAAATGCGTCGAACTTGTGTTGTGAATTATTCCTTCTGGAAATCGACGAATGTTGAATTTGAAGCCATAGCGTGTAATAATTTGTTTTTGTCATTGTTTAACATGAGTCTTTTCTTCTAGCTTTGACCGCGAGTTGTTGTCAATCTAACCTTGAGTTTTCTTAATAAATGGTCTTTGTCTCTTCTTCCTTTTCGACCAAAACGATGCTCTAGCCATTTCCTAACCACTGCCATGTCGAGCTTAACTCCATAATTCATCTTTTAGTTGGTCTTGGAAAGTTAGATACCATTATGTTTGAGTGAGGGCGGAATTGTTATGTCCTTTAGCAAGCCACGTCGCCATAAGAGCCACCACCTTTTGAATGGTCGTGATAAGTGGAAGTCAGGTAAAAAGATAGTAATGTCAACCCAAGTATTTATGATTGTGGCGGCTGTGAGTTCTTTAGAAAGATTCTTCTACACCGTGGAGTAAAGGTAAGGAAGTGTTGGCGGTTAAGATAGGTGTAACCGCAAATTAATGGCAGATGCCCATCATCAAGGTGGGTGCGAAGGCATCAGTTTTGTGATTGTGTAGAATCATAAAGAAAACCGTAGAAAGTTAGGGAGTTTCTCCTGCGCGGTATGGAAGTTATGCGGGTGGTAGTTACAAATGGAGAGGGAGACTTAAATGGGAGAGATTCCTTCGCGAGGTGGAAATAAAGGAGTAGTCTGTCATTGCAAAGAGTTAGGAAACAACAGTTGAAGATGGTTGAAGGCCTTCATCGAATAGGGAGGTAGTTAGAAGTGGCAATGGGCGAGTAAGTGGAGACACTCCGACGTGTAGAAAAGAGAGGGAGATGTATGTCTAGGGGGTTTTTCATCGTGAGGTAGAGAGGGTTTGTGTGAAGTGAGAAAATCAGGGGTTGAGGAGAACAAATAGAGAGGAGACTGTCATGGTGTGGATACAAGGAAAAACGGCAGAGAGAAACGTGATTCTTTTTACTCCTGCATCGTGGAAAGGGTGAAGGGTTTAGAAGTTGCGAAGCATGAGTGAAGGGGTAGTCGGAGATAGTTTAGAAGTGGGAGAGACGGGAATTAAAGGGGAGTCTATCGTTGTCTTGAGGAGAGAAACGGCAGAGAGAGAACGATGGAAGCTTCTGTGTAGTGATCGGTAGAGAAGATAACTGTGGGAGCCTGTCTTTGTCTTGAGTAGTGTCCGGCAGAGAGGAGGATAGTTTGGAGTGGACTGTCATTGTGTTAGAGGGAGATAGAGAGAGTTTTGTAAACTAGAGGAGGACGACTAGCCAAAGGAGAAGTGGAACTTACCGCAGTAATCTCTATCTCTGTCAACAAGTTCATTTCCTTTGTCTCTTCTGTTTCTCAGTATAGACCAGTAAATGTGTCTCATTTGTGCAAGAATAAATATGTTACAATGAATCGAATGTGAAGACAATGTCTTCTACTGCGAATCTGTGTGAGGTTAATCATTATAAATGCTTCATTGCTGTCTTATGGTAATAGAAACCTCAGAAATAATATTGCTGCTGCCTGTTAGTATTTGAGAACTTGGAAAACAGATCATTACCTTTCATGGTTGACATCGTATGATGATAGAACATAGTTCTCAATGTGCATTCATCTAAGAATGATCACTGCATGATGCAAATGTGAACTACAAACTTCAAATAGTCGGTAAAGACGTAAATTATAAAGAGTTTCCTTTAAGACTGAGATATCAACATAAATCTGCCCTTGGAGCACTTGAAAAAAAATAGCACCATAGTGGGAAAACACTTTGCTCCACGTGCGTGTTGTGTAGGAGAGTAAAAACCACAGATTTAAAGCATGTTTGACGTAAACTTTAATGAGTTTGACAGCCGAAGTTGTAGTTGCAACCAGCTAGAGTCATTTTCATTCTATATCTTTAGTTAGAGGTCGACCATGCGGTTGGTCATCTCTAAAGTCATAAGAAAGACTCCAAATCTTTTATTATTATATTTTATGATTTTTACCTCATTAACTCATGCGAAATAAATTGACTTGGAAAGGGGAATAGGGAGTTAATGTATTTGTGTTGGTCAAAAACCATCATGGTTTTGAAATAAGCAAGTAGAGTGGAAAACCTGCATTTGAATCTAGATTACGTTGCATGCGATGATTCTAGTACCGTTTAGTAGACCTTATGAGTCTAGAACCCTTGAATTCTGGGATAATGGGAAATTTTTTTAGATACTTGAGTATGTTGTGCAAACATGGGAACTGAGTAAACAAATATGAAAACCACTTAGGAGTGGGCGCTTATAAACAATGTTTTTACATGAAAATGGGATTATGAAACTATGAACTCGGGATTAGAGTAAATGTTGCGCCATGCACTATTACAGGAGAAAATCCTAAACCCTTGAGGTCATCAAGGTCGTCAATTGTTCAAACCTTACAAATAGGAAACTGTAGGATTTCGATCAGTTCAAGTCGAGTAGGGTGGGTGAACTAAGTTCATGCGTTCTTAGAACACTATTTAAAAACAAATCCTTTGGCCAAGGTGGTGTACTATGCTCAAGTGCATCGAAAGTTCACTGTAACTGGATGGCGTTTCTTGTGGAGTGTCATGCATGACTAGAGGGTATCTAGGGATCTGCACGATAACAAGACACGTAAGTTACAACACCAGAGCTCATATGGCAAACACCAATGGTTATCCTAAGTCTATCCTCTTGATTAGGGTAGGGCCACTTCTGGTTAGGAAGGAGTGCGGGAGACCGACGGTCTGTGGCTGGAGGTTAAGCTCCTTGAAGATACTTTCTCTTCCAAATACTGAGGATTGCTAAGTCTTGAATGTGATGGGTCGATAATCGAGATGCATGTTAATGGTATGTTTCCAATATTTGTTTGTTTCAAGGAAATTTCAAATTGTTAGAAAACAAAATGTTTAATGTATATCATTTCTTTCAGTTTAATGAAAATGAGATCATGTTTATGATAAAATGAAAAATGTTGTATTGGATTATAGATAAGTTTCTTTTGTATTTGATTACATAGTAAAAAAAAATTACCTTTGTGAAAACCTAGTTTTTCTTGTCAATTCGGATATGGATGTTACATATGGTATCAGAGCTAACTAGGTTCAGCACTAGGGCTGATGAGTCCACTAACCTAATTAGAAAATCAACATTATGCGGGTAGCTAATGATTTGATTTATTGTGCCAAGATGGTATACACCAAGAAAATTGCAAGAAAATCCTTCGCGGGTAAGAAGCGTTATCTGCAAGCTAAGCAAAAACGGCTTGCGATGATCAAGACCATTGAGAAAACTAATGACGAAAATGACATTTGGCTTGATGATGTGGAAACCTTAGCCAATGCAATATCACGACTTAAGCGAGTGAGGAGAGAACTCCTAGAGGGAGCAGCGACGGCAGCTCGAATCATGATCAACTGCTGCTCCTGGATTGTAACTAATAGTGTACCTGTTAGTGTACCTATTACTATACCCATGATCACTAGAGATCCTCGTATAGTACCTAGAGCTGAGATTATTGAGCTATCTTCTGATAGTGAGTCTGAGGGGTATACACCTCATGATTATGTGTCGGACAATGAATCTGAAGGTTACACTCCACTAGTTAACACTGAGTAAAAACATGAGATATGTCTATCTCTAATGATGTTGAAACAATTTTGCAAAACGAATAAAGATAAAATTTTGGTTTGAGAACAATTATGATTATGATCAATTGTTGTGTTCTTTTAATGATATTTAATATAATAAGCGTAAAACTGATTAGTATATGTTTAAACAGGTGTGAAACTAAACTAACATGGACCAATCAGAGTTTAATGAGGGGGAGGATCGGGAAGGTCATAACTCTCAGGAAAACTCCACTGACAAGTTGGATAGGATTCTAAACATGCTCACGGAAACCAAGGAAAGGTTGAACAAACTAGAGAAGAAAATGGATGAAACTGGCAACACAGAGGGTGGAAACGAGAACTCACATTATACAAGCAAGAGTAAACATTGGGAAAATGGCACGTCAAGTGAAAATCCTGATGACGGTGAAGCCCAAAGAAAAACCAAGGATAAACTTGCATTAGAGTTATCTAAGGATATGAAGAAGGTTAACCCTCTAAAGTTCGATGGAACAAAAACTGGAGATGCAGCAGAAGCATGGTTGACAGAGATGGAGAAATATTTTGAGATCAGAAATTACTCTGAAGTTACTAAAGCCGTGTGGGGAGCCTATCAGCTATCTGAGGAAGCGTCCACTTGGTGGATGAATAAGAAAATGGAGCTGGAATTAAGTCCCTTAAAGGTGACATGGGATGAGTTCGTGGAACTATTCCGAAAACGGTGGTTACCTCAGTTATACTTTGATCAGAAGTTAACGGATTTCCAAAACCTCAGGCAAGGTGAACTATCTGTGGTCGAGTACGCAGAAAAATTCACTAGACTACTGAAGTATGTTCCCCAATACCAAAAGGATGAAAGGTTCCGAATCAGAAAGTTCATCATGGGACTCAATCCTCAGATCGGCGGTGAGGTGGAGGTGCATGGTCCAAGCACGATGGATCAAGTTTATGAAAAGGCAATTAAATAGGAGCAGAAGATCAAATCTATCTCTGCTTACCATGATAAGAAACGCAAGAAGTTTGATAAGAACTACAACGATTAGTCTTTTAAAAGGAAAAATGAGAAGGGATATGGAAACAGGAGGTTTGATAAGGGAAATCGAAAGAATCAAGGGGGATTTGGTAATGAGCAAAGAGGTGAAGATTATAAGAGAAATGTAAATTTTAAGAAGAATGGTGATTCTGCAAGTAGGCCATCTGAGAAGTGAGGACCTATAGGAGGATGCTTTTCTTGTGGAGGAGATCATTATGCCAATCGTTGCCCTAATAAGAAGTAGAATGGGAGGCCTAGGAACACGGAGCTTCCTTCACAACAGGAAGCCTTTTAGCAAAGGATTCATGCCGCTCTTGATAATCGGCAAGCGGAGTATCAGATCACTCCTATTGAGATGACAGGTACCTTATTTGGAGTTCCTGTTTCTATTCTATTTGATACTGGTGCAATAGAAAATTTTGTGTCACCTAGAGTCTTAAGTAAATTTTCTAGAAAAGTTGGTTTTATGTCAAAACCATGGACAATAGAGTATGCAAATAACTCAAAGGCTCAGGTAGAGCAATGTTTGTTCGAAGCTAAGATTGATGTTTCTAACTTCACCACTGAGGCAAATTTGTACGTAGCACCGTTAGGGTCCTACGATGTTATCCTAGGAATGAATTGGTTGTGGAAACATCGAGCCAAAGTAGATTGTTTTCATAAAACCATTGAGTGTTTGGATGAGATGGGCAAAACAGTAAATCTCCAAGGAATTCAAAGAGAAATAAGGGTTAGATCTATTTCTTCAAAACAACTAAAACGGGCTAGGTGAAAGGGATGTCAACTTTTTGCCGTCAAAATGGACCTAGTAGAGGAAACCTTGGAGAAACAATCATTTGAGGAAAGATATCTGTATCTATGCAACTTTAGGGATGTATTTCCCGAGGAGTTACCAGGCTTGCCGCCGAAGAGAACATTTGACTTTGGCATAGATATTAAACCAGGATCGGAGCCAATCTATAAAGCTCCGTATCGTATGACTACCACTGAACTTATGGAATTAAAAGCTTAGTTGCAGGAGCTATTGTCTAAGAATTTAATTAGGCCAAGTGTATCACCATGGGGAGCCCCGGTTATCTTTGTCAAAAAGAAAGATGGAACTCTAAGGCTGTGTATAGACTATAGGATGCTTAACAAGCTGACTATAAAGAACAAGTATCCCTTGCCACGAATTGATGATCTATTTGACCAAATGAGTGGTGCATCAGTCTTTTCCAGGATAGATCTGAGATCTAGATACCATCAGTTAAGGTTGAAAGACGAAGATATTCCCAAGATAGCTTTTAGGACGAGGTATGGTAATTATGAGTTCACAGTGCTGCCGTTTGGATTGACCAACGCACCTGCTGCTTTCATGAATCTTATGAATAGTGTTTTCAAAGATTGTCTTGATAAGTTTGTGCTAGTTTTCATTGATGATATTCTGATCTATTTCAAAGATGAAGAGGAGCATGCACGACATCTTCAAATAGTCTTGCAACGATTAAGTGAACACAAATTGTATGTGAAACTCTCAAAGTGCACCTTCTTTCAGAAAGAAGTACAGTATTTGGGGCACATAATATCAGCCGATGGGATATCAGTTGATCCGGCCAAAATAAAAGCTATTATGGAATGGCCTGAACCTACCAATGTGTCTGAGGTACGAAGTTTCATGGGATTAGCAGGGTATTACAGGAAATTTGTGTTGAATTTCTCAAGCATTGCTAGCCCAATTACCTCCTTGCAGAGAAAAGGAAAAAGGTTTGTTTGGAAGGATGAATGTCAAAAGGGCTTTTGACTTGTTAAAAGAAAAATTAACAACCGCTCCAATTCTGAAAGTTCCTGATCCTAAGGGAGAGTTTGAGGTTATCACTGATGCCTCTGGGGAAGGATTGGGAGGTGTGCTTATGCAAGATGGCAGGGTAGTAGCCTATGAGTCAAGGAAACTGAAAAACTATGAGCAGAACTACGCTCCTCATGACCTAGAGATGGCAGCAGTAGTTCACGCCCTTCAGATGTGGCGACATTATTTGTTGGGAAGGACTTTTATTCTAAAATCTGATCATCAAAGCCTTCGTTACATATTCACACAACCTAATCTTAATGCAAGGCAAAGGAGATGGTTGGAATTAATATCAGATTATGACTTTAAAATTTCTTATATCAAAGGCAAGGAAAACTAAGTAGCTGATGCCTTAAGTAGAAGAAGGCACATAGCCTCTATAATCTCCATACATGCTAACTTTAAAGACTTAGTAATGCAAAACTTATCAGGAGATGAGTATTATGATCAAGTGAAACAAGCTCTGCACCTAAACCCTAAGGACCCAAGATATGACGGATTCAGTTTTAAACCCAATGGTTTGATGAGATTCAAGGGAAGAATCTATGTTCCTAATTCAGTAGAACTTAGAAACCTTGTGTGGAAGGAAGTTCACTGTGCTCCTTACTCTGGACACCCTGGTGTAACAAAACTGTTAGCGGATGTCAAGCCGCTATATTTCTGGAAGGGAATGAAAAGCGATGCTGCAAAGTTTGTAGCTAGCTGTTTGGAATGTCAGAGAGTTAAAGCAGAACACCAACATCCTGTTGGATTGTTATACCCACATGATATTCCAGAATGGAAATGGCAAGTTATTAGTATGGATTTTGTCCAGGGGTTACCAATGTCTAAGAATAGGCATGATGCAATTTTGGTTGTTGTGGATAAACTAACCAAGGTCGCACATTTCATACTGGGAAATTTGACAGATGGAGCACATCTTTTGGCTCAAAAATTTGTGCAAGAAATTTTTAGATTGCATGGGGTACCTGAAAAGATAATATTTGATAGAGATGCTCTGATAACTTCACAGTTTTGGCAAACCTTATTTTCTGCATTAGGGACTAAATTGAATGTAAGTACTACTTATCATCCTGAAACTGATGGACAGACAGAAAGAGTGAAGCAGGTATTAGAAGACCTTTTGAGAATGTATTGCATGGATCAGCAATATAGATGGGAGGAATATCTACCTCTTGTCGAATTTGCCTATAACAACTCCTATCATTCGGCCATTAAGATGGCGCCATTTGAAGCATTATATGGAAGGAAATGCAGAACTCCTATAAGCTAGGATAAGCTGGAAGATAGGATAAGCATTGGACCTGAAATGCTTGCTGATATGGAAGATAAAGTAAAAATGATTAGGAAGAGGTTGGCAGAAGCCAATGACAGGCAAAAGAGTTATGCAGATCGCAAACGAGTGCCTAGACACTTCTCTGTTGGCGAGAAAGTGCTTTTGCGAGTGAAACCCCAAAAGAGTTCTATAAAATTTGGTAAATCTTTGAAATTGGCTCCTCGTTATGTCGGACCTTTCGAAGTTCTTGAGATTATCAATCCTGTTGCCTACAAAGTTGCTCTACCTCCAGCCTTGTCTAAGATGCATAATGTTTTTCATGTTTCGTATTTAAAGAAATATTTTGTAGGAAATAGCCACATCCTTAACTGGAATTCCTTACAGATGCAAGAACCTGGGGTGGTTGTGATCGAGCCACTCAAGGTGCTCAAAATGCATCAACTTCGTTTACGTAATCGAGAAGTTTTACAATGCAAAATTCAGTGGGACCAATATGGCGAGGATAGCGCCACTTGGGAAGACTATAAAGATATTTACTAAAGATTTCCTAAACTTTTCAAAGACATTAATGTTGCATTATAAAAAGTTTGTTTTAAGTTTCAATTTTGCTTGATAAACTTAATCATCGGGGACGATGATTTTTAAAGGGGAAGGATATGTTACATCCCTCCTTTTGGAATCTATTTTGCTATTTACTTTCTTGCAAATTTCTATAATTTAATATGTTGTGGACGACATGGAAACTGACAATTTATTTTACAAAGTTGTTATATGAAAATTTGGAATCTATTGATTACGATCAATGTGATATTGTAGACTAAATGTCTTTTTGTTAAATGCAATGATGTTTCAGATATATTATGCTTTGATTTGGAACATAGGTGCTTTGACCACAAAATTGTATGTGAGACTGTCGTTGCAGGAACAGGTGGACCGTGTTCGACGGGAAGAGAAAGTATCTTTGAGAGAGAGTATAGACTGGAAATTAACCATGGGTGTTTGTTAATGAGAACGCCAAACAGGTAGATAACCTTGAAGCCATTACTATAGTCTTGTTGTTTGACTGGGATAGTTTGAGACTAGATGTCGATGTCTGGTGATAAGGTGTAACATCCTTTTCGCAAGTCGTCATACAGAATCTTGGAATCGACGATGTTGTCGTAAGTCCACCATAGCAAGTCAACTTATATAGACGTTTATTATTTCATTTATAAGTAATTAAATAAACCCTCTTATGGCGAACTGCGGATCACATCTCGTAGTCGAAGGATGCGAGAAGTCGTTTTGAGTGTCTAATGATGTGGGAAACTTGTTTGCGTTACGATCAATCCGTCGAGATTGTCGTAAAATGCGTCGAACTTGTGTTGTGAATTATTCCTTCTGGAAATTGACGAATGTCGAATTTGAAGCCATAGCGTGTAATAATTTGTTTTGGTCGTTGTTTAACATGAGTCTTTTCTTCTAGCTTTGACCGCGAGTTGTTGTTAATCTAACCTTGAGTTTTCTTAATATGATGGTCTTTGTCTCTTCTTCCTTTTCGACCAAAATGATGCTCTAGCCATTTCCTAACCACCGCCGTGTCGAGCTTAACTCCACAATTCATCTTTTAGTTGGTCTTGGAAAGTTAGATGCCATTATGTTCGAGTGAGGGTGGAATTGTTATGTCCTTTAGCAAGCCACGTCGCCATAGGAGCCACCACCTTTTGAATGGTCGTGATAAGTGGAAGTCAGGTAAAAAGATAGTAATGTCGACCCAAGTATTTATGATTGTGGCGGCTGTGAGTTCTTTAGAAAGATTCTTCTTCACTGTGGAGTAAAGGTAAGGAAGTGTTGGCAGTTAAGATAGGTGTAACCGCAAATTAATGGCAGATGCCCATCATCAAGGTGGGTGCGAAGGCATCAGTTTTGTGATTGTGTAGAATCATAAAGAAAACCGCAAAAAGTTAGGGAGTTTCTCCTGCGCGGTATGGAAGTTATGCGGGTGGTAGTTACAAATGGAGAGGGAGACTTAAATGGGAGAGATTCCTTCGCGAGGTGGAAATAAAGGAGTAGTTTGTCATTGCAAAGAGTTAGGAAACAACAGTTGAAGATGGTTGAAGGCCTTCATCGAATAGGGAGGTAGTTAGAAGTGGCAATGGGCGAGTAAGTGGAGACACTCCGACATGTAGAAAAGAGAGGGAGATGTATGTCTGGGGGGTTTTTCATCGTGAGGTCGAGAGGGTTTGTGTGAAGTGAGAAAATCAGGGGTTGAGGAGAACAAATAGAGAGGAGACTATTGTGGTGTGGAGATAAGGAAAAACGGTAGAGAGAAACGTGATTCCTTTTACTCCTGCATCGTGGAAAGGGTGAAGGGTTTAGAAGTTGCGAAGCGTGAGTGAGGGAGTAGTCGGAGATAGTTTAGAAGTGGGAGAGACGGGAATTAAAGGGGAGTTTGTCGTTGTCTTGAGGAGAGAAATGGCAGAGAGAGAACGATGGAAGCTTCTGTGTAGTGATCGGCAGAGAATATAACTGTGGGAGCCTGTCTTTGTCTTGAGTAGTGTCCGGCAGAGAGGAGGATAGTTTGGAGTGGACTGTCATTGTGTTAGTGGGAGATAGAGAGAGTTTTGTAAACCAGAGGAGGACGACTAGCTAAAGGAGAAGTGGAACTTGCCGCAGTAATCTCTATCTCTGTCAACAGGTTCATTTCCTTTTTCTCTTCTGTTTCTCAGTATAGACCAGTAAATGTGTCTCATTTGTGCAAGAATAAATATGTTACAATGAATCGAATGTGAAGACAATGTCTTCTACTGCGAATCTGTGTGAGGTTAATCATTATAAATGCTTCATTGTTGTCTTATGGTAATAGAAACCTCAGAAATAATATTGCTGCTGCCTGTTAGTATTTGAGAACTTGGAAAATAGATCATTACCTTTCATGGTTGACATCGTATGATGATAGAACATAGTTCTCAATGTGCATTCATCTAAGAATGATCACTGCATGATGCAAATGTGAACTACAAACTTCAAACAGTCGGTAAAGACGTAAATTATAAAGAGTTTCCTTTAAGACTGAGATATCAACGTAAATCTGCCCTTGGAGCACTTGAAAAAAAATAGCACCATAGTGAGAAAACACTTTGCTCCACGTGCGTGTTGTGTAGGAGAGTAAAAACCACAGATTTAAAGCATGTTTGACGTAAACTTTAATGAGTTTGACAGCCGAAGTTGTAGTTGCAACCAGCTAGAGTCATTTTCATCCTATATCTTTAGTTAGAGGTCGACCATGCGGTTGGTCATCTCTAAAGTCGTAAGAAAGACTCCAAATCTTTTATTATTATATTTTACGATTTTTACCTCATTAACTCATGCGAAATAAATTGCCTTGGAAAGGGGAATAGGGAGTTAATGTATTTGTGTTGGTCGAAAACCGTCATGGTTTTGAAATAAGCAAGTAGAGTGGAAAACCCGCATTTGAATCTAGATTACGTTGCATGCGATGATTCTAGTACCGTTTAGTAGACCTTATGAGTCTAGAACCCTTGAATTCTGGGATAATGGGAAATTGTTTTAGATACTTGAGTATGTTGTGTAAACATGGGAACCGAGTAAACAAATATGAAAACCACTTAGGAGTGGGCGCTTATAAACAATGTTTTTACATGAAAATGGGATTATGAAACTATGAACTCGGGATTAGAGTAAATGTTGCACCATGCGCTATTACAGGAGAAAATCCTAAACCCTTGAGGTCATCAAGGTCGTCAATTGTTCAAACCTTACAAATAGGAAGCTGTAGGATTTTGATCAGTTCAAGTCGAGTAGGGTGGGTGAACTAAGTTCATGCGTTCTTAGAATGCTATTTAAAAACAAATCCTTTGGCCAAGGTGGTGTACTTTCCTCAAGTGCATCGAAAGTTCACTGTAACTGGATGGCATTTCTTGTGGAGTGTCGTGCATGACAAGAGGGTATCTAGGGATCTGCACGATAACAAGACACGTAAGTTACAACACCAGAGCTCAGATGGCAAACACCGATGGTTATCCTAAGTCTATCCTCTTGAGTAGGGTAGGGCCACTTCCGGTTAGGAAGGAGTGCGGGAGACCGACAGTCTGTGGTTGGAGGTTAAGCTCCTTGAAGATACTTTCTCTTCCAAATACTGAGGATTGCCGAGTCTTGAATGTGATGGGTCAACAATCGAGATGCATGTTAATGGTATGTTTCCAATATTTGTTTGTTTCAAGGAAATTTCAAATTGTTAGAAAACAAAATGTTTAATGTATATCATTTCTTTCAGTTTAATGAAAATGAGAGCATGTTTATGATAAAATGAAAAATGTTGTATTGGATTATAGATAAGTTTCTTTTGTATTTGATTACATAGTAAAAAAAAAAATTACCTTTGTGAAAACCTAGTTTTTCTTGTGAATTCAGATATGGATGTTACAGTTGCCCTCCAGATTTTTGGTCACACATGTTAAGCATGTCCCCCTGCCTACCATGCTAGTTGTTCTGCTAGTATCTAATCTAGGATTACCTCTTTTAATCAAGCCTCTCTGTGTATGGTTCTCGGTTGTGTCGTTCCTACCTGTATGAAATATACTAATATCATCATTGTATTATTTCTTGCATCCTGTAGCCTCTACTAAAACTTGTGTGTCACACCCGTTTTGTATTTCAACAGATGTTAACATCTTTTCATGTCGTTTTTTGATTAACAGTTCCAAGACTTCATCATCATCTTCTCTCACAAATGCATACTAGCTCTTCGATTTAATAATAACATCAAAATCGATCCCATGAGTACTAGAAGTAACAACATGTTCTGATTTATGGAGTTTCCTTTTAACTTTCTTACAAAACTTGCTTTCAGCCTCAATTGTCAGTGTTGAGAATGGACCTACTTTTACCCTTTCTTTAGGGTTACATTTTCTTCTTTGTTCAACTTCAGGTGTCAGTGTTGAGCTCAGGCATGCTTTTACCCTTTCTTGAGGGTTGCATTTACTTCTTTCTTCAACTTTAGGCATCATCATTTTGCTTGGACCTGCCTTTACATTTTCTTTAGGATTCTATTTCCTTCTCTTGAAGATAAGTATCTCATCACTATACTCTTCATTGACCTTTTGATCAAGCATAGGGTTTTCATCTGAGCTCAAGTTTACCTTCTTCTCCAATTTGGGGTAGAAAAATTGAAGTGAGCGAGTTCTTTGTGATGAAGGACCTGTGACACTTTCCTCCTTTATATGATCTGTGACTAAACTGCTCTTATTTAGTTTCTTCAAAAGATTCCCATCCTTCATTTGTCCATCATGGTCTTGTTTGCTTGTTAGTGCCAAATTCCAAAGCTTCTAAGTGGGAATAAACAAGAATAAATAACAAAAAAATAGAAGCTATCACATTAATTATTCAAAAGTGTAGGCAATTTGACACCAAATGAAATAATCTAACACTAGTTTTCTCCATAGAGTTGAGAATTTTTCAGGCCACTCACACTTTTGTATTATCTGCCATCTATTTGAATAGGTTAATACCAAAAATAATTGAGTTAGGAATCCATTATCAACTTGGCATTAAACATAATGTTTATCTTACCCCATCCATGGTTAAATTACCTCAGGAACATGTTTGGAACAAATTAATATAAAAAATTAAACATATAGATGTAGTCCATGTAAAATACTAATTATTATATTTGATAATTTAGGTTATCCGACTATGTATTAATTGTTTTTCGGCTCTTGGGTGGTTGTAAGAGTCAGTTTGTCTGAGTCAGTTAGTTGACGGTTGTGTTCCTCTTGGCAACCGTCAAGTCTTTTAAATAGTCATTGTATTGTCAAGGAAGGGGTGTGATCTAGTCGGATCGACTTTGAAGTATTAATTGTTTTTTAGTTCTCGGGTGGTTGTAAGAGTTAGTTTGTCCAAGTCAATTAGTTGACGGTTGTGTTCCTCTTGGAAACCGTCAGGTCTTTTAAATAGTCATTGTATTGTCAAGGGGTGTGATCTAGTCAGATTGACTTTGATCCTTGGCCGACCATCTCTGGTCTACTTCTGTAAATAAAGATATACTTTTACTCCTCTGTCTGGTATGCATTGTAAGTTCTATTCATTATTGCAAGTATTCATTTATTAGATAGGTGAGTAAACATTGGCGTCATTGCCTTAAAAGAAATCAGGTCCAATATAAGAGATTCATGCCCTTAGACCCCAATAGAAGCTAGAAGAGACCACATGGTCAATATTAAAATAAATTAAATTGTTTCTTTAATGGTCAATCTAGCTTTCCTATTAGATAGTTTCTTTTTCCGTCTTTAGTTTAGTTTTTATCTCCTATGCTTTATTAGTTGTAGCTCTTCTACTTTATTGGGTGTCGTTTCCTTTGTGAAACTCCCATTCTACTTTTAGTCTTTGTAATCTCTTTATATAGAGCATTCGCTCTCTCTTGTAAACATCTCTATTTCAATAATATATAGTGCATATATTTTGATAACATGGTATCAAAGCCAAGTTTGAACCTGATTAGTTTTAGCATTTTTTTACGATTTTTAATCTCTGTGCTAGTCGATTCGGGTTCTTGAAGCTTCACAATCCGAGTTCACGGGTTTCTTGTTTGGCCACCATCTTCTGGATGTGGGTTTCTGCTAATCACGATTTCTTTCTAAGCGTTTTTTGCTAATCGTGAAGGGTTGCTTTGTAGCGATATTCAACGGCAAGTTTGTGAAAGGGTCGCATCTTTTTAGGCACCATTTTGTTTTTTCCTCTAATCCTACGATTCGGATTGACGGCGATGCTTTTTATCCTTGACTCTGTGGGCGGCAATTTTCCTCTCTAAACTCAAGATTTTAGGCATTTTCTCTTGTTTTTCTTGTGAGAGCTGTGTTTTGAGTGTCATCTGTATTTGCTTCTTTTTGGCCATCTGGTGACATCGAGAGTTGAAGATCTTGCTCCTGTCTGTATATGGAAATCATTCTTTGTTTTCTCTGAAGAGTTTTTCATCGTGAGTTAAAGGCCCGTTGACTCTCTATTGACAAAATCTCTTGGTCAACCAGTTGTTTTTGGTGGACATTTTTGAAGGCTCCCGTTTTACTCCCATCAGTGTTTAAAGCAACATCTATTATATGGCGCTCTTCTTTGAGTGGGCTTATGGCCTTTGCTTTTCTCTGCTCTAATCCTTCAACATATTCATGCTCACCATTTGTAATCACATCTTTTTTGGGTTGTTCTCATTTTTGAACACAGATCATGACTCTGTATGTGGTCTTGGCGCTCTCTTTATTATCGGCGGCTTTGATTAAAGTTTTTCTCCAGCGCTTAATAGTTGCACTCCTGATCAAGGCATTCTATGCATTCAAATCTGTCCATCGCACAGTTAACCTTGGGACTTATGCTCTTTTTGCACCCAGCAGACATGTAGACTTGCCTCGAAGTTTGTGTTCAGATTCTCTGAGCTCATGCTCTCCATACTCTCAAGATCTGTATTTTGAAATCCATGTTTAGATTTGTCTCGAGATTTGTGCCTCAATATCTGTGTTTCATATTTATTCTATGTTTTTGGAATCTGTGCTTCGTAACCCGTGCAAGGGTTCTATTCCCTATCTGTGTCATCTATCTACTTCGGTATCTATGCCATTAGACTATAATCCATTTTTTCATGCCTCAAAAAAGTGAAATATGGCATTTTTGACCAACATCATGTTGGAGAGCAGTCAGAAGTTCAACAGCAAGAATTACAACACCTGGAAGCAGCGAATGATGACAATCTTCGAGTATCGATGCCTTGACTAGCTAGTTTTGGGCAAATCTACACGCCCTCAAATGACGGGTAAAGATTAGGATAAATTTGATGAGCAAAATTGTGAAGTTATGATGCTTATCAAGTTATCAGTCACTGATGATCAGCTACCTCAGGTTTCGTCTGGGAAATCAGCAAAAGAAATCTGGGATTTGTTGAAGGATCTTCATGAAACATCTGAAAAGAGTCATGCGTTCTTTTTGAAGAACATTCTTTTTTCGATCATGATGGATGAACAAATGTCTCTGCATGTGTAATGTCCCCTTTTAGGAAGCTCAAAATTTCTTTACCTTGCACACAATTTAACTTCTTGAAGAGAACATTAGTAACCAATAAAATCCTTATAACATCATAATATTGCAATTAGGGTTAGTAACCACATAATCATAATCAATATCAAAGTTCATTAACATATATGCGTTTCACATTTTCTCATTTCTATCATATAGAGATTCCACGATATACCTCGGGAGAGTCATCCATGAGCATGATCGTTAATCTTCTCTACTTCACTCGCCCCTTATGAGATGGGTATGTTAGGGCGCTAGTATAACAAGACCCACTACCATAGGCCCAAGGGTTTCATTTCTACACCCAACAATTCTTCACCACTTGGCTCAAGGGGCTTCATGCTATGCACTCGGCAATGCTTCACCCACTTGAGAGTAATCTACCATTAAGCCATTCTAATAATTATTAGGTCTACGCAACCATAGGCCCAAGGGCTTCATGCTACAGCCAATGATACTTCACCTCTTGACTCAAGGGGCTTCATGCTATACATCTGGCGATACTTCATCCACTTGAGAGTCACCTAGGTGCTAGATCCTAACCGCCCTTCCCTAACTCACTCCCATACTCGTAGGGTGGTAGATAGATTAATGGTGAGGCTACATGCTCTCATTTCGAATATATGATTAGAATTATGAATTATACCTTATAGGAATTTATCCTTACCATCTCGTGATCCCATGGATCACGAGATAGTACATTTGATCACATTGTTCCTCTACGGGAACTTATCATTGTACCATGTCATGTGATGGATTTCCATACTACTTGGCATCATACATTATTCTTTCTTGGAGGCTCGGACCTTGTCCTTCCTCGATTCTAAACATTCTCATTCTTATTATATTATATACATTCTCATTTCATTATGTTATGAATATTCTCATTCTATTATGATATAAATATTCTCATTATATTATGATAAACATTTTTATTCTAATATTTTCATTCTATTATGATAATGCTATCATGATCGACTTAGATAGAACATTCATAGTCTAATGATTATGAGACATATTACTTATAATAAGGCACATACTTGGTATGATCGATTGCTCTTAGTAATACCTTGTGTTGATCTAATACTTGTATCAATGGATCATTGCTGGAAGACACAATCTGCTGTTAGAGAATTATAGTATACTGGTTTATATTAGTGGATCTGTATATATATGAGAGCTTGTTGCAATTCAATTGGATGATATGGATGAATGTTGTTCGATGGATGATGATTAGACTGCTACAACTGATATGAGATGAGATGACGTGTGTTTGTTCCCTTTAACTTAGGTTTCCAATATCTTGTTCCTCACTATCAAGGACAGTAACAACTTCTTATCTGCCGCGAATATCCAATTAGAATCTCTGTCTATATTCTGACTTATGATTGCTCTTACTGCTGAATGGATATATATTGCTTCAATGCTCTGTTCAATGTCTTAAAGGTAGATGTTGTGTATGCTTGTAATTATAATATTTGCAGATTTGGTATGAATATTCGAAGACTTGAGATAACAAGTGAGTGCTTTTTAATTGAATGATTGGTGATGATGAGGTGCCTTCGATTGTTCCCTCCCATTTCCTTAAATATGTTTTGAGCACCATTCTATACCCATTCATGTAAAGGATGCCACCTTTTGTAACCATAATATGAATGTTTAATTCATTAACTTATATTTGCTATGGCGCCAATTAGTTTGGTCAACGATTGCTTTAAGAGAGGTCGATATGCTCTTTGTCTTATTCACCTCTTCCACAATGGCTTGTCTCTTCTACCACGTCGGTGATCTTTTAACTTAATCGGTGATCATGCTTTGTCCTTATTCCCACGTAGGATCAAGTCATATGTATTCTTTTCCTTATACTGCATAGGAGTGAGCAGCGATATCATAGGATATGTTTGTTGTTCTTGCTTCTCATTGATGGACAAATTTAGCTTCTCCATTCTAATCTTTATGTGGAATGAAAATGATTGATTTGTTGTGGGACATGACAGGCCTCCCCTCTTGACATTGCTTGTTCTCAAGTAATTTGTATGTTTGGGTTTGTTAAAATTGTAAAGTATGTTATTGATGCATACTTATCAAAGAGTCCAAGTGTAAGATAAAAATTTTAAGTTGCCAACGATTTTAAGATTTTTGAGAGCATTTGTTAGTTTGTAAGGTATTTGGACATTATTTTTCTGTGCATGAAAAATCTATGAAGGCTTATTCAAAGGCAGTAAACCATTGTAAGAGTCAAGTGGGTTTAGGAGAAGTCCCGACACTCTCTTAAAGTATTTGTATTGTTGTTTTATACTTTTATGTGTGGATACATGTTTCTTTTCATTCTTCATTTCTTTTAGTATCTCTAGACTGTATACATAGGGACTTAACAATGATGTGGTGATTAATGTTTACTTTGAGCTATCCTTTATTGATCATGCATGCTATCCTAGTAAGACAAAATTTGCATGGGAGATCTTAGACAATGAAGGTGCAGTTACCCTAGTGATTATCATGGCAATATTATACTTTAAGACAAGCTTTGTTAGAGTTCATGAAGGATGCCATAAGAAGTCAATCACATAAGGTTTTAAAGTATTATGTTTGATTGTTCATGCATGTCTTGTGATAAGATGAAGGGGTATAATGAATCTCGATTGTGGTTGCCCTCAAGGCAACTCACCAAATTCTGTGTGATAAAGGTTGTTATGGAGCTGAAACAACCTCTAGTTAAGATCCCAATTTTGAAGGTTATTTGGTAGTAACAGTCCCAAAATGAAGTGTCTATTGCCAATGGTAAGGACAATCAAAATGTTGATGAGGTCATTTATGTGCTATGCAGAACTAGCTATGACTAAGATACAGGGATTTCATAAGTTTCTCTTAAATTTGATGGTCATTGTCCACTTATCCAATCTTGTAATTGGTTTTTTGCTAACAAAGGCTAATTGTAATTTACCTTAGATGCTTAGTAAATACTTTACCATTAACTAATTGAACATAGTATATAGCATAATGCTAAAATAGTTATGTTTTGCATGAAGGGTAGACTTGTGTGTAATGACTAAACTCTTTTAGTTAAAGGTAATTGAATACAAAAGTCTATCTAATTGTGTATTGCTCATAGAGAGAAATAATATCCAAGCATGAAAATTAGTGCATCCTAGTATTTTCAAATATCTATTGAGGTTTTTATTGACATTTATAAGGGTATGACTATTGATACTTTACTTTGTGTTAGTGGTGGATGTCTTGAAATTTTTGATCTTGTTGGGTTGAGGTCATCACCTTGTACTAATGAAAGATGGAAGTAATAGTAGTAAGACAAAGTTGTGAACCTAGCACTTACATTTCAAAGTCAGGGTATAATGTTTTGATCATTATATCAAGACTAGGTTTTCAAGAACTCCATTTGTCAGTGACAATGGTTAACTATCTTATCTATTATAGTATAACTATATATAGTGTTATAAACTCTTAGTATTGATAACAAAGGATATAATAGAATGTGAACCATGATTGTGTTAATCAAGAAATAATGATGAGAGATCAAAATTACACTTGTCTATTTCATGATGAAAGAGGCTCTTTGGTTTGCCACTCCAAATAGAGAACACCATCGGAGAGAAGATCCATGTTGGAGTATATGCACACAATTATATATGCAAAGCATAAATACACATAATACATGAAGCATACACAAAGCTTATACACTTAATACATGATACACAAAAGTATATGGAATACACAAGTATATGCACAAATATGAAGTATACACAATACAAGTAAGTCATGAAGTGTGCATTTGAACAAAAGTCATGGAGTACACACATAAATCAAGTATTATACATTTGAACACACAAAGTTAGAGTATACACTCAAATACACGAAGTCATAAAGTATACAATTGAATACACAAGGTCATAGAGTATACACTCAAATACAAATACAAGTCATAGAGTATACACTCGAATACAAATAGAAATTAATAGAGTATACACCCGAATACAAATATAGAGTACACTCAAATACAAGTACACTTGAATACATGGTCATGAAGCACTTGAATACAAAGTCATAGAGCATACACTCAAGTACAAATATAATCATAGAGTTTACACTCAAATACAAGTTCATACAAATACAATCATGGAGTATACACTTCAATACAAATTCATAGAGCATACAAATACAAAGTCTTACAAATACAATCATGGAGTATACACTTCAATACAAAGTCATAGAGCATACACTCAAGTACAAACATAATCATAGAGTTTACACTCAAATACAAGGTCATACAAATACAATCATGGAGTATACACTTCAATACAAAGTCACCGAGCATACACTCAAGTACAAATACAATCATAGAGTATACACTCAAATACAAAGTCATAGAATATACAAATACAATCATAGAGTATACACTTAAATACAAAGTCATAGAGTATGCACTCAAATACAAGTACACTCGAATGAAGTATGCCATTGGAAAATTGGGAAGGGGATTCGGTGCATCCCATACTACACCGTGGACCCATCCACCATCCCAAGGTCATCAAGTATACACATGAGTATGAAGCATACATGCGAATACACGTAACACACAAAGTATTCACATGAACATATGTTACAAAGCATACACGCGAATACACGTAACACACAAAGTATTCACATGAACAGATGTTACAAAGCATACACATAAGTCATAAAGTAAACCTTTGAATACACAGAAATCACAAAGTATACACTTGAATATATCTAAGGCACCATAGTATATACAGGATGGCAGGACGACTACTCTGATACCACTTGTAATGTCCCCTTTTGGGAAGCTCAAAATTTCTTTACCTTGCACACAATTTAACTTCTTGAAGAGAACATTAGTAACAAATAAAATCCTTATAACATCATAATATTGCAATTAGGGTTAGAAACCACATAATCATAATCAATATCAAAGTTCATTAACATATATGCATTTCACATTTTCTCATTTCTATCATATAGAGATTCCATCATATACCTTGGGAGAGTCATTCATGAGCCTGATCGTTAATCTTCTCTACTTCACTCACCCCTTATGAGACGGGTACGTTAGGGCATTGGTATAACAAGACCCACTGCCGTAGGCCCAAGGGTGTCATTGCTGCACCCGGCAATTCTTTACCACTTAGCTCAAGGGGCTTCACGCTATGCACCCGATGATACTTCACCCACTTGAGAGTCACCTACCGTTAAGCCATTCTAATAATTATTAGGTCTACGCAACCATAGGCCCAAGGGCTTCATGCTGCACCCGGTGATACTTCACCTCTTGGCTCAAGGGGATTCACGCTATACACCTGGTGATACTTCACTCACTTGAGAGTCACCTAGGTGCTAGATCCTAACTGCCCTTCCCTAACTCACTCCCATACTTGTAGGGTGGTAGATAGATTAATGGTGAGGCTACTTGCTCTCATCCCGAATATATGATTAGAATTATGAATTATACCTTATAGGAATTTATCCTTACCATCTCGTGATCCCATGGATCACGAGATAGTACATTTGATCACACTGTTCCTCTATAGGAACTTATCATTGTACCATCTCATGTGATGGATTGCCATACTACTTGGCATCATACATTATTCTTTCTTGGAGGCTCAGACCTTGTCCTTCCTCGATTCTAATCATTCTCATTCTTATTATGTTATATACATTCTCATTTCATTATGTTATGAATATTCTCATTCTATTATGATATAAATATTCTCATTCTATTATGATAAAACATTTTTATTCTAATATTTTCATTCTATTATGATAATGCTATCATGATCAACTTAGATAGAACATTCATAGTCTAATGATTATGAGACATATTACTTATAATAAGGCACATACCTTGTATGATCGATTGCTCTTAGTAATACCTTGTGCTGATCTAATACTTGAATCAGTGGATCATTGATGGAAGACATGATCTGCTATTAGAGAATTATAATATACTGGTTCATATTAGTGGATTTGTATATATATGAGAGCTTGCTACAATCCAATTAGATGATATGGATGAATGTTGTTCAATGGATGATGATTAGACTGCTGCGACTGATATGAGATGAGATGTTGTGTGTTTGTTCCCTTTAACTCAGGTTTCCAATATCTTGTTCCTCACTGTCAAGGACAGTAATAACTTCTTATCTGCCATGAATATCTAATTAGAATCTCTATCTATATTTTGACTTATGATTGCTCTTATTGCTGAATGGATATATATTGCTTCAATGCTCTAGTAAATGTCTTAAAGGCAGATGTTGTGTATGCTTGTAATTATAATATTTGTAGATCTGGTATGAATATTTGAAGACTTGAGATAAGAGGTGAGTGCTTTTTAATTGAATGATTGGTGATGATAAGATGCCTTCGATTGTTCCCTCCCATTCCTTAAATATGTTTTGAGCGCCATTCTATACCCGTTCATGTAAAGGATGCCACCTTTCGTAACCATAATATGAATGTTTAATTCATTAACTTATATTTGCTATGGCACCTATTATCACTGGGAATTGCACCCATATGCAAGGCTGGTGAAGCACTGCAATTCTGTGTAACATGGGACTAATTTTAGGTTGTTTGTGCCCTATGATGAAATTAGACCTCTAGATTGTGGGTTGGTTCCCTTCAAATGTTCTATTGAGATGTATGTTTTTACTATTTGGGAAAAGGGAAGAAAGAAACTAATTGAATACAAAAAGATAAAAATTGGTGATGCACCTGATTTGGATAAAAATAATGCAATCTGATCCACAATATTTGCTCAGAAAACTGACTTTTACACAATCTAAACTTGGCATAAATATCACAAAAGTGATTCTAAGGAAGGTTTGAAAACAGGTTTTTATGAAGGAAATAGTTTTTCACAACACAAAAAGACCATTTCTAGTTAACACAACCTAAGACCTATGATGAATATATGTTTAATGCTGCAAGAAAGGAAGTGAGACAATAATTTTAAAGGTTTAATAATAAAACACAGCAAAGTTTTATCAAAATTACTTCAAAAAATCAGCACTAAAAGGAAAGGTAATTCAACTGATCTGAAATAAACAAAGGAAAGTTCTGCAAAGAAGACAAAAGTATAACCTGTAACTTGCTGATCTCTCAATAAAACTGTAAAAGTGAGCTACAAGAATTCTCCAATCTATCTGAATCAGAATGAGAATCAAGAACTAGCAAAAATAAAATTTTTCTTTACAATATATAGGTTTGCTCTCTCCAAGAGGCATGCAAAAATATGGACTTGCAGATAACTGCCTCTAAAAATAATCATTCCCAAGCAACCTCCAAAATCTTCAAAAATAGGGCCTAAAACTGCTACAAATTAAGCAAAAATAGCTTCAATTTGGGCCCCTCCATATGCTTGACCAAAAACTTGATCAAGGACCCTAAAAATACTCCTAAAAATCATGCAAAACCTCCTAGCTGGCCTAGTTAACTTAACTAATCAATTTGCATGATTTTGCATGAGCAAAATTGATTGTGAGTAAATAATAAAGTAATAGAATAATTACTTTATTATTGGTTACAATTTGTTCTATTTCTGATTTTACAACTTGTGGAAAATAATAAAGTAATTTGGAAAATATTACTTTATTATTTATTTACAATTAATGACTTTGTAAAATCGTGCATGATTAGAAGAAATTATCACTCCAATTACATTTGCCTATTTTGCATGATATGAGCACAAATAGGACTTAGAAGAAAAAGAAAACTTCTTATATCTCCATGTGAGAAAATATCCCTATTTTGCATGATTCAACTACTCATTAAGGCAAAAAATTTTACCCTTATTACTCCAAGATCAATGTGAAAACATTGTCTTCTATCTACAAGATAAAACTCTTAATTCACTCCATGCATAAAAAACAATATGTATAAACATCCTTATGACTCCCTTTGATGCCTTAGTGCACATATATACCATTACATTTTAAGATACCTTATATCTCCATATGCAACTCTAAAATCAAGAAAGAAAAAACAATAAGCTCCATGACTCTATCACTGTGCCATCATACTTGCACCATTATACTGCCACCATGCATAATTGCTTGCCTTGGGAAACTCCATGCTCAATCCTCATGCATGCCATATCTAAAAACATACTCATCTTGGCTTTGTTTTCCACCATGCATAATCAAGAAGTATCCTTACCTTTGGATGTTTGCAAAGAAGACAAGGAACTTGTTTAGCAAGTGTATCTTTTGACCATGCATTGCCCGACCACCAAGGAATCTTTTAAAAAACATATAAGGCATGAGTTATAAGGCATGAAGCCTTTCTCTTTCATCATATCGGCCCTCTTAACTTAATAAGAATCCAATTTTAGGCATTGCTATCGGCCACTCCATGTTATGATGGTTAGGATCTTTCAAGAATAAGGTCTTGACCACGGTACTCCTTTGGATAAGGTAATTATTTGTTTTTGTAAGTCAAAAATCACACTTGAGAGAAAAGATCCTTTGAACAAAACAAAGAGCCAACCCTAAAAGTTGCTCATTCTTCATTTGGCAAACTCTTTACTTGCTCTGGAACCTTACTTCGCCGGCCTTAGGGTTTGAAGGTTTGAAGCATATCTCTAGCTTTTTCACTCCTCTCAATGGCTTTTTTTGGTTGAAACCTTGGAACTATGCATCGTTAATGAAGAAGGTAACACTTGCTTGAGTTTTATATGAGGCATTTTATTGTTATCTATAGCTTTACTTCTTTTATGGCTGCGGCCTCCTTCATTCATGGCTCTCTCTATCATTGAGTATTATTTAACACCTTCTCTCATGTTTCTGCATCTTCTTTTTGCAACTCTTCACCTGTTATTGAAAGTTTAAGGCCACTGTGAGGCCGTGGAAAGATCTTCTCTTCCTGTCAGCAAAAAAGAGGTAAGCACTTGTCATTCTTCACCTCTGTAGCTTCATTTGTCTCTGGTTTTTACGCTTTGAAGAATGACAAGGCTATAGGTAGACATGGGTATTGCATTTTATAGCAAAAAATGTTATATCACTGTTAGCCATGATTGTATATATCTATTTTTAGCTTGACTTGTCTATAGATGTAGAAAAACCTGAGGGTTTGAGATCTTGAGATGAGGGTTTGTCATCTTTTTGCACTTTTGGAACTCCACCTTGTCACGGCCATGCTTCATCTATATACAGGCATCAAAATGTGTAAACTGTTGAGGGTTTGTAAGTTTTGAAACTAGGGTTTCAACCCTCCTTGCACAAAAAATCCTTCACACTGCCATGGCCATTCTCTTTTACTATGATCTCTTTCTCCTTTGACTATAACTGAAGAGAAAAAACAAGGGTTTGAACCTTCTGTCAAGGGTTTGGTCATTTTGTACTTTCAAAGCTTCAAACTGTTATGGCCACTCTCCTGTGGTATTCATTGCTCTTTCTTTTACTTGTAAGTGCAAAAGAAACAAGGGTTTGATATTTCTTTGAAAAGACCTTGTTTAATTTACAGATGAGTATACCTGTTATCATGAGAAATTTTGCTTTTCTGGCATGGCTATGACTGTATCTCTATTTTATCTAAATCTTCTTGACTATGGGTGTAAAAATGAGCACTAGGGTTCGATATCTTGATATGGGTATACATTTTAGCATGAGCAATCTTTCCTTCTGTATAGCACCTTCTTGACTATACTTTCCTGTAGACAAGAAGCATTAAGAGTTGAAGTATTAATAAATGGAGTTTTTCTTTGCTTCACACAACACCTTCGCTTCCTACTCCTTGTTATTGTTAGTGGAATTCTTAAAATGCACTTGTAGCTTAGATAACATGCTCCTATCTCTCTTTAGCTATTTATTGCATATCTCATCTACCTTTGTGCATAATGACTGCTTATCTCATCATTTGGCTCTCACAGTATCATATGTATCATGCAGTTTTCCTCTTGGCTGTCTGTTTACTATGATTGTATCATGATAGAATAATGGCATATAAGAAAGAGACTGCCAACCCTATGAATTGTCAATGACCTATCACTGTAGCACTTGATATAAGTCGTGTCCTTCTTTTGATGTTCCTTCTTCATCATTGATGCACTTCTATAGATGGATATGGCAATTTATGATATACTCTAACTGTATCTTGCTTGTATAAGCCACTTTATTGATCCTGTCCTAACTATTCATGGTGAAAGTGACTATACTTATCCTTATTCTTGCAATGTATCTTCCTTTATGACATTTTATTGGCTATACCATGGCATCACTGTAGCTTAGGCATGTGAGATAAAGCTTGTTAAATCAAAACAATGATGAAATGCATGGAAACCACCTTGTTATCTTTGTACTGTAGAATTCTTAACACTCCACTGTGCTCAATGTATTTGAATCCTTCTTTGCTCTATACATGACTGTCTCTTGCTTTTGGATTTATACTTGACTGTCATGACAGTGATTATGTATGAATGTTGATCCTAGCTTGTCTTTCTTCTAAGATCTTTGATACTAAGTGACAGTCTTTATCATTTGATGAATGTTCTTTAGAGAGCATGCTATATGTATCTGTCATTTGCATCTTTGCCTCTAGCATGTGACTGTTACACTTATCTCATATATCTTGGTGAGGTTTTCCTTTATGACAGTCAAGTTGGCATAGTGTATATATGATTGTCTTGTCTTACAAGTTGTCTCTTCTACTGTTCCATGTGGCATTTTACTTGACTGTCTCTATAACACACTTGCAACTTGAATGTGATATAACTGTTAAACTTTGAAAATCTTTAACAATATGAGGAATACCTAGTGTAGAGTGTTGTCTCATCTTTGAAATTATACTTGTATTCTTTATTGCATAGCAAGGCATTGAATGGTATCTCTAATTTTGATGTATCTCATATGGACATAAGCTCTTGATAACATAGCATGAGGAAGCAATATATGATGTAATTTGTCCATTACTCTTGATATCTTTCTTGACTAAGTAAGAAAGAAGCATGTTGGGCTCAACCCTTGTGGGAGCCACATTTAATCCAAATGCTTATTTGTCTTCAAATCAGCAACAAAACTTGTCCTATATCTGCATAGTGAAAAAATAAGTTAGCATAAAAAAATACTTGATAGCATTGATTGATTTTCTTCATGATTTCTTCCTGATTTGTGTCATTTTCTGATCTAATTTCTCATCTGAATGCATGATGTGATAAGTAGATGCCTCTGTTTAATAAAAGCATGTGATAATTTTAAACATCCGGAGCACTAACAGGGTTGTCTCCAAAATTTTACAGGTTCAACTGATGATGGCTTGGAGTGAAGACTGAAGACTAGCCTCAACAACAATCTCCATCATCAGGCAATGATGGATGTTTAACCTTATCGTGTGTTTATTTCTTTCTCTTTTATCAAACAGATACATAGCTTGCATGTCTACAATTGCTCAGTCTAGTTACTCCCACGGCTTGTGTGGGACATATTTGAACACTTCTTTTAAATATGATCAGTTAATTTCTCTTATGCATATGATGTATATGTATTTCCTTTTTCAATCAATACATGAGATAAAGTAACAGATACTTGAATGTATGTTCAAAACATGACATGAAATAATAGTGCAATACAAATATCTTTTTTTCTTTTATTCAAAACTGATTAACTGAATAATCAATTTAACTTATAACTCCTAAAAGATCAAAATGTGTAGAACAATTGTATCTCCTTGAATGTTTGATTTCTTGACAATCAATTCTCTTGTCATGATAACTTATCAATCCTAATTGGACTGATGGGTTATCCCAACAACTGGATATCCTTCTCTACTCTGTCAAGGCATCAACTGTTCAATGAATGCATAACTTAAAGTTTTCTTTTATCACTTCTAAACAATTACACTTAGGTCCAACTAATTTTAAGTGTGAACAAAAAATTAGTAATAGCACTGATTAGTTTGGTCAATGATTTCTTTAAGAGAGGTCGATATTCTCTTTGTCTTATTCACCTCTTCCACAATGACTTGTCTCTTTTGCCACGTCGATGATCTTTTAACTTAATCGGTGATCATGTTTTTTCCTTATTCCCAAGTAGGATCAAGTCATATGTATTCTTTTCCTTATACTGCATAGGAGTGAGCAGTGATATCATAGTATATGTTCGTTGTTCTTGCTTTTCATTGATGGACGAATTCAGCTTCTCCATTCCAATCTTTAACTAGAATGAAAATTGATTGATTTGATGTGGGACATGACATCATGAGCATCTCACCAAAATCAAGGACATTCGTGATCAGTTGGAGGCGATTGGTTGGGACATGGATGAGGAAGATATGGTAGTCATCACTCTGAAAAGTCTACCACACTCGTACGAGCACTTTATCAAGACACTTAACATTACTTCGACTAATGTTACCCTAAAGTTTTCAGATCTATGCAACAAACTTCTACAGCAGGATCGATGGAGACAGTAGTTCAGTAGTAGTGCTAGTTCCTCCTCAGAGTAGGCATTTACTGCCAAGTCCTTTCAGCAAAATAAGGGCAACTATTAGCCCTCTCAGCCATCCAGTGAGGGTCAATCACAGGACCCATCCAAGAAGAAAAACATCCAGTGCAATTACTGCCATAAGTTTGGCCATATGAAAAAGGATTGCCAAAAATGCTTGGCTATTGCTCAGTCCAAGCTTGAAGAATTACCACCATCGGCTCATATCGTCGAGCACTCTGAGTAGAAGGAGTCTGCTTTCTATGCCTTTTAGGCCAACTCTTTTGCCTGATATTTTCAGATGCTGGTGGATTAGTTATCAAATTGGGGGGGCAACTTACTATAGTTAGGAAATTGACCATGAAGGGGGGGTATTAAAATAAATTAAATTGTTTCTTTAATGGTCAATCTAGCTTTCCTATTAGATAGTTTCTTTTTCTATCTTTAGTTTAGTTTTTATCTCCTATGCTTTATTAGTTGTATCTTTTTTACTTTATTGAGTGTCGTTTCCTTTGTGAAACTCCCATTCTACTTTTAGTCTTTGTAATCTCTTTATATAGAGCATTCGCTCTCTCTTGTAAACATCTCTATTTTAATAATATACAGTGCATAAATTCTGATAACAGTTAGGATCAAGAGATAAGAAGATCTCTTAGGCTAGTAGAACAAAGAGAACATAGAAGAAGACTAGGAGAGATTGCTAAGTCTAAAACTGAAGTCCATCCCAAAGTAAAAGTCAGAGTCAGAGCATGACCAAGAGCTGTAGTTGAGAGACTCATAGTCAGGAGGTGGAACACATTTCCACTACAAATAATCACACGAGCATAGAGTGGGAAGAAATTGTGAGGCATCTTCCACTACCAGATGACATGTGGATTGATCTTTCTGATCAATTTGAAAAGTCAAAACAACCTTGTTTGGATGAGGGAAGTCGGAAGTCAGAATCAAATTCCTTCATAGAAGTGTATGAGAGCAACCTTTGAGGCATTGAAGGCTTGTCAATCCAAGGAGAAGAAGCTAAGCCAAGGGTGTATAAAAGAAAATCTGAAGGTGAAACAAGCGCGTGGAACAATGACATTGCGAGAAGAGTGGAGGATTCTCACATGGCTGAGAGTGCAAGAGAAGCACCGAAACATTTGAATCAAAACTCCCTAGCAAGTAGATTCTAGGCATGAGATTTGCATCATAATAAAACCATGGTAAGCCCCAATGGAGAAAGGCAAAAGTTGTCCAAGTTTACAGGCAATGGATCGAAGGATCCCGTTAGGCATTGTAAGACTTGTGAGACAATCTGGACAGCAAATGGGCAAGTTGATAAGGCAATTTGGCTACGGTCGTTTCCAGACACCTTGCGAGGTGTAGCAATTGATTGGTATACTGAACTTGACCAAGCCTCCCGAAACACATGGAGAGATTAAAGAAGGCCTTTGAACAAGAGTTTAAGTTGCTATGAGAGAATAATGAAATAGTAGCCAAAATTTACAATACCAAGCAAGGTAAGCATGAGAACATATGAGCTTGTAACCGTAGATTGAAAGAACTACTTGTAAAATTAGAAAAAGAACTTACTGACAGTCTCAAGAAAAGGTGGTTCATCGAAGGTTTAATTTTGTCACTAAGAAAAAAGATGAAGGTAGTACCACCCTCTTTGTAAGTAGAAACCTACAATCGAGCAATGGACATAGAAAGTGAAGACAAAATGTGCTCCTGTAGCAAAAGAAAAACAAAGGAAGATGGTAGTTTGGATGACAGCAATGATAATGAATCAAGAAGGGTACAAGTGCTCTGGAGGGACATGCTCCAGATGATGAAAGAATTGAAGAAGGAGAAAGAAACCAACAAAGAATCCACTGAACTCTGGTGTATTGAGTGCAAAAGTGAAGGTCACACCAAAGGGAATTGTCTCAAAAAATTATTTGTGAGATTTGCTAGGTTATGGGTCATTCGATAAAGAAGTACCCGTATAACTTGAAGACTAAGAGTACACAAGTACTCTTCACACAGGGAGAGCAATCCACTCCACCTAAGCCATAGAACGTTGTTTATTGCCGAATGATTCTACTAGTTTACCTACAAAGTAAACAAGAAATATATTTGCACTATCACATTATACTAGAATGAATTACCTTGTACGAGAATGTAAAAAATAGAATTGATACTCAGAACTTCAACTGCATTTATTAATTTAGAATAGCAAGTACAATAACAATCCCAAAAACTCTATGTCCATACAATGGATTGACAAGTACATATAAAGTTTGTGGACGGTTGCCAACCGTTGCCAATCGACGTACCGATCGGGAGTAACTACTCACCAATACAAACTAACAAACATAAACATACTTCCTGATGCAACTAATCAAAACATATTTTGCCGAAAGATACTAAAACTAACAAATATAAAATATGCCTAACATCATCCCCCCAAAAAACTTGTCGTCTTCTAGATGACTACAAAGCAAGATCCAAAAATAAATAGGAAGAACGAGGGTCAGTGGACGTCCCTAGAGGTGTGGATGCTATCTGAGCTTAACCCAAAGTCTCCTACTAAGGTAGGACCAATCACCGAAGCATGTAAACCTCCTCAGTCCTTTATTTCAGATGTGTCATGACAATGATATGCTTGTCTCTGGTGAGACCTACCATTTGGACGGCCTCCTCCAACTTCTTTTTAGTTTTTTCCTATGTTACCTGAGAGTTGGCCAACTCCTTCCTTGTAGCCTCTAGCTCTGCTCTCAATGCATCGGCCTTATCCCTTTCTGACTGTGTGAGCTCAGCTTCCTGGGCAAGCTGTCATTGGAAGTGGACCTATTGGTTGTCAATTTTTTCCCTCATTTTCTTGCATACATTTGCAGCTTCCTCTAGTCTTTTGTTGCACTTTGCCTGCTTCTGAAAATCCTCCTATCTAGTATAATATAATGCTCGGAACTAATCCTCAATGCTATGAAGGGCTGTCAGTATCTCTCTATTGGTACCTCCAACTCTGGTGTCTGGTCTTTCTGGTTTCCATGCCATTTGCATCTCCTCAGTAATCACTTCCGGCCAACCCCTATTCCAAAATACTCATATAAACTCTGTCTCAGCATTTTTGACGAAATGTTCAATTCTTTGTACCTCTACAAGTACTACTGGCAAAGAGTATTAGGGATTGACTCTAGTAACAATATTAGACACCATCTGAAGAATGGCTCCCATAGACCCTCAATCCTGTGCATACTTGAGAATGGTGCGTAGTGGGTCACTCTCATCTGGCTCACCCATGTATATTGTCAAACCTGCTGGCTCAACTGAGCAGAAAGTATTCTCTGTATCATTAGCACTGTCTATCATAGTGGTATCGGTGCCCTCTTCCTCTGATCTACCTGTGGTTGTTCCTTCCTCCTTTGCTTTAGAGTCACTAATCATTACCATATCTTGTGGTGCATTGGCTACCTTTACCATCTCCTCTTCAAGTGCAAGTGTTGGTTGTGCCAAATCTCCCTCTAGTGCAAGTGTTGGTTGTGAGGAATGTCTGCCAGCTGTGAAGGTACCCCCAGTAGCTGAAGCCAAGTATCCACCTATACTAAACTCTCGGGAGACCTAGTCTCAAAAGGAGTAATCTACCCTAATGGAAGAGGAACTGGTACTGTGTCATCCCCCTTCATCCTCATGATCTGACCCCATGAGACGTGAGTGGTGCTAAACTAAACATGAATCTTTGCCTGAGTACATGTGTCCAAATACAAGTGTGCATGCATCATCCCTAGTGCAACATCCCACTGCTCTCTCTTGTTGGTACTATAGGGCTAGGGCTGGCGGGGTTGCAAGGAGTGGCTGAGGCTGACGAGGCCTCAATGCAATCCTCCTCGGCACCTTCTACACTATATGATGCTTCTGACGATGACTCGACTACCTCCTGTTGTTTTCTCTTTTTGTTGCTTCTCGACTCATCTCCCTTCCCACCTTGAGCAGGGGCCTTCAGGTTTGTCCATCTGAAGACAGTTGGCCATGCTTGGTCATAACATTCATCTGGCTGAAATGGGGCTCGTGCTAGTGAGGGGACCTGAGTATAGATGGCATCTAAGAATAATGTAATGGCCTGCTGAGTCATGTAGAATGACTTATGGGTCATCTTCAGGAACTCATGAATCCTGTCTGAAAGGATTGCTGCCCAGTTGTACATTACACCCTAGTTGAGACCAATCATATAATCGGTCATTCAAAATGGAATGTCTAACGAGCGTGAGGCTCCAGTTAGCCACCCCCTAATCACATCCATTATACACCACCATTCTTCATTTGCCAAGTGATCTCGTCGGAGTCCCTTATTTCCTATAGCCTTCAACTGGTTCTTTTCTTTCTCGCTCAAATCTGGTCTACAAACCTTTGCCATTATGTTGTCCTTATGCCTTGCAGTCATTTTCTGTTTGCCGACTATAAATCCTTGGTGCAGAACTCCCATCACTCTCTCAAAATATTGTGGCATGAATGTGATTTTGACTGATACATTCATGAATCTAATGATGGTATATTTTGATCGGGGGTTGTAGTTTGTCACCATGCTTTTCAGTATTGCTTCAAACTCCCTGAAATTAAAATAAGGCATTTGTATTACCTTGTCAACCTTTGCCTTCTGCAGTTCTACTTTGAGAGGATGGTCGTCAGCGTGGCTACTCCACCACTGCTTACATTATGTTGCCATCAGGCTTTCCCATTGCAATGAATCCACTGTGATTTTTTCTTTTTCTTTTCCTTTCCCTTTCGTCTGCTTCTTCTATGCTAATGGACCTGCATCAATCTGTGGCCTGTGTTTTGGTGAAGATTCTTTGACAATTACTTTTGCTGCCCTTTTTTCACCTTCAATACCTCCTGATATCTGGATTTGCTTCCCTCTGCCTTGTGGTCTAGTGACCCTGTTTGTCAGTCAAAATGACATTCTGGTTCTTTTATATTCTCAACCGATTCAATTATAATCGTTAGGATTTTGATAGCTGATTTGGCACTAGATAATGATGACTTCTGGCACTTGGAGAAACAAACTCTTAGCAACTTCGTACGGCCTTTAAAAATTCTTCTACTATTCGGCAAAAATAGACCCCAATACGTACAGTTACATGGTACTCGTATGGTCTGCAATCCACCTTGATTTGTATGGCCAATTTTTTTAACAGAAGACTTTTTTGTATCCGTACGTGTTGTGATGTTCACAACACGCCCCATTTTGCCCCTTAGCAAAATGAGGACCCCTGCTGTTTCTTTGCTTTTTTGCTTCTGCTTGTGTTGCTCTGTTTGGTGGTAAGGGAAAAAGAGAGTCAAATTTGCAAACCTTGTTAAAAATATAGAAAATTGCATTTTTAGTACCATTGCATAATATGGTTGGATTCCTTGTGAAAAATGAGCCAGGGTTGCTTTTTGAACCATCTTAAAATTCATCATATTTTGCAAGTTATGATCATTTAGGTAAAATGTACTATCAGGTTTTGCATGATAAACAATCAGTTGTTTGCCCTTTTGTTGGCATTCGTTTTAAATTTTGAAAAATATATACTTAGTGGTTCCAGGTCATGGGCAATTTTGTCTGGGTTCCACTCTATATCTTACATTTGATTGTCTGTTTGAAGAAAAGTGCATCGGCACACTTTGATCGCCATTATTTATTCATTGGCAGTGTTTTTTCAGGTTTGAACCTACGCGTTGAACCATCCGTATTGAACCTTTTTTTGGTTCAATGGTTCGGGGTTCAATGGTTCAGCGTGTTCAAAGATGACTCTAAGGGGTGGACTGTTATTTTGTATTGCAGCGTTGAACCGCCGCTTTGAACCTCCGTATTGAACCTTTTTTCGGTGGTTCAATGGTTCAAGGTTCGGGGTTCAAAGTCATATTTTCTCTTCTAACAAGGTCATGTCATGTAGGTCCTTGCGTATGGGATGCTGCGTTGAACCGCTGCATTGAACCGCCGCGTTGAACCTTATGGCGGGGTTCAATGGTTCAATAGTTCAATAGACGGAGAGGCTTCGGTGAGACTGTGGCCGATGGTATGCCATCGGCACAACATTGACTATCAGAGCAATGCTTTGGGCTTTCACCGATGGGCGAAGTCACACCGATGAATGGAAAAGGACTTGGCCAAATATAAAATGAATGACATCGGCGAAACTCTCGCCGATATAAGGCATCGGTGAGAAGAGAATGATCGGCGGAAGAAATTTGTGAGTTCGCCGATGGTGATTCTCATGCCGATAAAAAAGAAATACAAGCCGAAGGGCCGTCGGCCAAACAATAGTGATCAGCGAAGGAATTTTGAGGCTCGCCGATAGTATAGACTTACGCTGATGGAAGGAAATAAGGAGGAAATAACGAGAAAGGCCATTGGCCAAATAACGAACGTCGCCCAAGTAATTTTGAGACACGCCGATGGCGATTTTCACGCCGATGGGCGGGAAGGAACGAAGTGATGGGAATTTTAAAACTCTTTTTGGACGCCTGTGGCACATCTTTTGGTCAGCGATAGTTGACCCGATGGTTTTTGAGCAGTCTGAGTGCATTTTGGATGCATTTTAAGGGTTTTTTGAGCCAGATTTCCACATTTTGCATAGTCACCTTGATTTAAACGAATATTTTAAGTTTCTTGTTGTTCATTTGTTAAATATGATACTTATTGCTTGTCTTGTCTTGCAGGCTTGCAGTTGAAGAAGCAGCTAGAACTTGATCACAGTGACATCATGGAGGAAGAAAATCTGATCTTAGGAGCAAGAAGTAAAGATGAAGTACGAAGAAGTCAAGGCCATCCAAATGAAGAACAAAGTTGCAGCTGAGAGTATTACTACAACAGACAAACAAGAGTTATTGTTGAGCTGCCAGAGCTTCTCAGAAGGGGCAATATTTCGCCCAGATTTGACACTGCTCAGAGATATTTTGGAGGATTGGTTCATCTGTATTTATTGCTGTAACCAGGGGTTTGAACCAGAGGTTTAGTTAGGTTTTTTTTGCTGTAGTGAGGACAATCAGAAAGTCTTTATATTGTGCCTCTCTGCACTGTAATATTTTACATAGGGATTTTAGGAACATACAGTAAGTTAGCTTAGTTTAGTTTAGAAGTAGAAGAAGGAGGTCGCCTGTTTGTCTGCAATAAGGTGCGCGTGGAATGTCTGGCCTCCTTACTATATATGTAAAGCTTGTAAGTTCTCTGTAGTTTGATCAATGAAACTAAGAGTCATTCCTACATTGTAAATCATGTATGACTGTTTGTTTCTAATACAATAGAATCTGGAGTTCTGCATCTATCTTCTGAGTGTTCTCCTGCTTTTCTTTGTGTTTTGAAATATTATCTTTGAGAGCTTGCAATTTTAAATGTATGTTTGTAAAAATGCTCAAAACTTGCATTTAAGGTTTTTACTGTGGATTTGATCAAATTACTGTGGTATTTACATAGTGCATAACAGAACAATTAGATCCTTCAGTAGAGTAAATGAGGTGTAGAATAGATCTTTCTAACTTTTCCCAACCCATCTGAATATTTAGCTGAAAACGTAGAAATCTAAAGGAAAATGTCTCAAATTTGAAGAAGCATGCATAACAGAGTTTAAGGTAGACAGTTTTCATAAATATATAAAGGAGAAAGCTGCAATAATTCAAGAAAACCATCTAAAACTTGCAGCACAGTAACACTTTTATGCAGAGGAATGAAAAGCATTGACATATCTCATGATCTTTTGCATAATCTTAGTCCAGTAAACCACAAAGAAACTCTAAACTACGTAAGGCCCCTTGAACATTACAGCTTCACATTGACCAACTGAACTTGACCAACCGAACCATTGTAGACTTGGGATTAGTTGAATCTTAAATCATTCCTTCTTATCTTTCAAGTATAGTTTCAGTTCATTATATGTGAATTTTAACTTATTGTTATGATTGCATCAAAACAATCATCAACAGTTTTCTGGCGCTAGAAGGAGGGCTAGAAGGCTGTATATTGCAATCATCAACAGTACGACCAAGATTATACTCGTACAGCTGAATCAGTGACCCTCATATGGCACATGAGAACAAGATTCGTAGGCGTACGACTCATTGTAGATTTTGTATGGCAAAATATGTAGTTTCTCCTTCATACAGCAGAGTGGAATCGCTTGGTACGGACTGAGACTATACGGATGCATAGAATGCAATATTCATACGCCATTACTCGTGCAATACTCGTATGGTGTTACTCACACAATAGGCAAAACTCATACGGCCAAGACTTGAATTCGTACGATGATGGTAGAAATTACTTGCACGATGGAGAGTAGATCTTGAATTCGTACGGCAGAGTTGTATGACGGTAGGAAAGATTAAGATTCCGTATGGCAATTTGAGGTAATTCTGTACAGGGTTCTATGTAATTCTGGTACGGTTTGCTCTTGAAGTGTGAAGATGGCTTATGAATTGAAATGGTTGGGTTTTATAATGATTTTTAGGTCACTTTATTTTTTATATATTTTTTTCTTTCTGCTTTTTCTTCTATTTTTGCTCTCTCTCTCTCTCTATTTTTTTAATCTATTTTTCTTTTACCCCTACCTGACTTGGCGGTTTCCAATTCTTTGAACTCCACCAACCTCCATTCACTCTCCCAATTTTCTCTCTCCTTGCCATTGTTGTTCTCCTCTTTGTCATCCAGGATCTCAATTTTCGTCAGTTGGCAAAAAATACAATTTATATAACCTTTTTGTCTCAAGCAGTCATTTGAGCAACATCTGTCAATTTCCTCCAATTCCCAAATCTGGTTGAATAATAGATTGATCTCTCACACTTGTCAAGTTCCACCTCATTGGTTCCTGGACCCATTGAAATGTTTTCCCGTCATCATTCATATTGACATTTCAGCTTCCTTCCAAATCTGACTCTTTGGAAGTTGTACATGAGATACCCCGTCTGGCCAGTTTTTCATCCTTAATGCCCAAACCTCGTCACAGTAGGGTGACCTTTCCACAATGAACATGGCTTCTACCAAATACTTTCATTTTGGCGGGTCTCAAACTTCTTTTGGTAGTAGGAACTCAAATCTATCTCGCACCTAATTGCATTCTCTTATCCAATTATTTTAGTCTTCTTCCTCTTCTTCTTGGTTATCCTTATTGATCCATTTACCCCCATAGTCTTTGTCAATTAGGCCCTTCCGGGCTTCTATCCATAGTGGTTTCAGTGCAAAGAACCCAGTTAGTGGCTCAAACTGGCTACTTGAGAAAACCATCCCATCAATTTTGTTTTGTGCATCATTATTTTGTTTGCCTCTTTCATCCATCCCACACTGGTCCCTTATTGCGTATCCAAGCATATTGATTTGTATTGTTTCTCCTCTTCTCTATTTGTATATTTTCAACTTCGACTTGTTCACTACTTCTTTGATCAGGCTTCCATCTAGATTGTCCAATTTTACAGCCACGTTGTCCATCAATTCCCGTATTCTAAACGGTCATAACCACCAAACCTTGAACTTCCCAGGTTTGATTTCATTACGGCTGTTATATTTGAGAACTAACTGCCCCGGCTAGAATTCCATTTTCCACAAATGTTTATCGTGCCAATACTTTTGGCGTTTCTACATGATTTCCGTCGACCATTGGGCCAAAATTCTTTTCTCATCCAGTTTGTTCAACTAAAATGGTCTCTCTTCTAAGCTCTCTGTATCTCCCAATCTATTTTCTATCGCTATCCTGAGGCTTGGTACTAGATATTCCGCTGGTACTACTGCTTCTTGACCATACATCAATTGGAAAGGAGTGTGTCCAGTTGTCACCTTGTAAGTGGTTCGGTAAGCCCATAATACGGCCAGTAACCTCTCCTCCCAGTCTGATCCTTCAATACTGTATGACTTAGGAATTACTAAAATGAGCACCTTATTTGTCGATTATGCCTGTCCATTTACCCTTGGGTAGTACGGATGATAGGGTGTTAAAGATTTTGAACTCCGACGTCATCAGTTGAATGACGTGGTTGACGAAATGTCCTCCACGCTCACTCGTCAAGTGAATTGGAATTCCATACCTTGTCACGATCTACTCGTATATGAACTTTGTCGTACTTAATGCAGTGTTATCCTCAAGTGCCCTTGCTTCAGCCCACTTTTTTAAATATTCAGTGGCCACCACTATATACCGGCATTGGTGTAATTGATTGACCTTCAATGGTCCTATAAAATCCAGTCCCCATCTTTCGAAAAGTTCTTGAGGATGTGATGGCCATCATGGCATATAATCTCTTTTTAGTGGCTTTCCTACCCTTTGACAGGTGTCACATTGAATTACCCACTCTTGCGCATCTGTGTGTAATGTCGGCCACCATAGACTGGTGAGTAGAACTTTTCGTGCCATGGCGTCGGGACCCATATGGCCCCCTGCTAGTCCCTCATGGGCTTCTGCCAACACACCCCTTATCTCTTCTTCCATCACGCACCTTTAGAGAATGTGATCGGGCCCCATTTTGTAGAGTAGCCCATTTATCAATTGAAATGTCTTACTCTTAAGTGTAATCTTTTGTTGTTCACTTGTAGACATCTCTGGCGGGAACGTTGATGTGGAAAGGTACTCACCAATTTTCTCATACCAAGGTGGTAGGGTAGCTATTTGGAATAGGTGAGCATCAGGAAAATCTTCATTAACCCTATTCACCAGTTCTCCTGATTTAATCCTTGAGAGTTGATCAACAATTATATGGCTTTTCTCTAGTCGCACAATAATGGTGAAGGTGAATTCTTGTAAAAGTAACAACCACCTGCTGATTCTCCCTTGAATGATCAGTTTGTTGACTAGGTACATTAGAGTTTGATGATCTACGTAAAAAGTGAATGGTGTTGCCAAGAGATAATGCCTAAATTTTTGCACCGAGTAGACCATTCCCAAGGCCTCCCTCTCGGTCGTACTGTAATTTTGTTCTACCTTTGAGAGTAACCAATTGGCGAAGTACACTAGATGATCAAGACCATGGGATCCCACTTGTGCCAGAGTGGCACCAATTGCAAAGTTTGACGCGTCAACGTGCATGTGGAATTCCTTGTCCCAGTTTGGATAGGCCAAAATGGGTGCACTGATGAGTCTTGTCTTTAATTCTTCAAATGCTTTATGTTTCTCATCCAACCATACAAACTATACCCCCTTTCTCGTCAACATGTCCAATGGGTATGATACCTGAGCAAAGTTCTTAATAAATCTTCGGTAGTAGCTGACATGGCCAAGGAAAGACTTCACCCCGATGATGTCCCTCGGAGCTTCCATCTCCACAATTACCTGAATCTTGTCCGGGTCTACTTTCAGTCCTACTTTGCATACATTATGGCCAAGAAGTTTCCCCTGCGATACCATGAATCAGCACTTCTTCAGATTTAAGGCCAACCATGCGGCCCTGCAATGCTCCATGCACTCAGTGAGAGCCTTGAGGTGTGTCTGTTGGTCGCTGTAAATTGACTAATCGTCGAGGAATGCTTTGAAATTTCCCACCGACATCTTGTCAAATATGTGTAGAATGATTCTTTGAAAGGTAGCTGGTGCATTGCATAGACCGAATGGAATCTGGTTGTATGCATATACACCGTCTTCAACCACAAACGTTGTCTTCAGTTTGTCCTCCTCGGCAATGTTGAGCTGGTTGTACCCCAAAAATTCGTCCATAAAAGAATATATTTCATGACCGGCCACTTCCTCTAAGATGGAGTCTGTGAATGGGATAGGGAAAGGATCTTTGATTGTCACTACATTGAGGCATCTGAAATTGACACATATCTTGATTTATCCCCCTTCCTTCCTGAGTGATATTACAATCGTTGAAACCCACTCACTCGTCTCCACCTTAAAGATTATTCTGGCCTCCAACATTTTTTCAATTTCTTCCTACACCTTAGCTATGTAATTCTTGTTCATACAATATGACCTTTTCCTTACTGGATGTGCTCCTAGTATGAGTGGAATTCTATAGACGCACAGTTCTAGTGGTATCCCCTTTAGGTCTTTGTATGTCCAGGCAAACGCATCTTTGTACTCTAGAAAGATTCTGAATGCTGCTGCCTCTAGTATTGGATTCCAGTTATCCCCAATGAGAATTACCTTCGGGTTACTCTCCTTGCTAAGATTAACTTTCTTTGTTACTAGCTCTTCGTACATAATCTTCTTCTCAGGTTCAAACTGATGTGCTGGTGTGCTGTCTAATTCTGCATTCCCATCCTTGTATTCCCCATATGCTGCTAGAAATGTGTGGGTCACTTCCTTCCCCTTGTCACTTGTCTGTTCCTTCTTACCCATTGTTTCACTGTCACCAAGTGTTTCATTCTTTGGCTAGAGATCACCTGGTGGTTCACTAGTCATTCCTAAGCATTCACCAATTTCTTTTATTGAAATCATATTACATTCCGGCTGAAAAAACTCATAATCTTCCATCTACCAATGAAATAACCCACTGAAGGAATTTGTCTCATCTTCTGAGCATTCATGTAGTTTTAGTACTCCTTCCTCATCGGGTTCCATCGGCCCCCTTTCTCCCTCTGACGACTCCCCTCCATCTGATCCAGAGTCTGATGCCAACTCTTCACTGATAGTTTGTGTCCTCAAATCAATGACGAACTTCTTACCTCTATTTTCTATGGATAGAGTGTTTTTCTTCTAGTTGTGGTTGGCCTTGGCAGCTATTAGCCATCCTCAGTTGAGTAATGCATCGTATGACACATTCTATGCTGTTATGACTACAAAATTTAACAAAAACTATTGGGTATTGATTCTTACCTTTTGACCCATTAGCACTCCCAGCGCCTTGATCCCGTGCTGGTCAACTCCCACTAACTGTAATTTCTGCGGCCACAGAGTAGGCTTGCCGAGGCTCTTCCAGGTTTCTTCTGGTAGCACATTTACTCCGGATCCATGGTCAACTATCGTACTCATCAAGTTTCTTCCAAGGATTTCCATATGCACTACAGCTGGTTTCTTCCCCATGTCAATTGCTAGCAACCTCGGGTCTAGCACTTGTTCACCTGTTGGTGATGGTTCTACTATAATGTCTTATATTGCCTAGTCTTGGCCTTTGTATGAGTTATCTTCCATTACCTTGGATATTGCCACCTTTAACTAAGGAAAGCTTTGGAGAAGATCCACCATTTTAATTGGTACGGTAGCTTGCAGTACTTGGCTTGTTATGTTCCTGTCTGATTCTGACTGTAGGGTTGTGGTTGCCTTCTTGTCTGAGTTTCTCCGTTCAGTTTCCATGGCAACTTCCACTTCCCTTCGTGCATCACAGAGTCTTTCATTTTCCATACGGGGATCTGGATAATGTGCCTTCTTTGCTTGTGCTTGGGTGACGGCAAAGACTTCGTCATCCCCTTCTTCAATGTGGATGAGATTTACTGTGCCTTTCTGTTTTGGGCAATTGTTGTCTTCGTGGTCACTCGGTCCACACCACTTACATAGTCTCCCCCAGGAGTTTTGACCATTTTGACATTCTCTGGCAAAGTGGCCCCATTCATTACACTTCCTGCACTATATCATAGGCCTTCCCTTGTTGTCGTACTGTATTGTGTTTCTGGGGCTACTGTTGTTACTCCTTTTGTTATTCTGATAACCTCTAGGGGATGCATTGGGATTATTGTGAGTTTTTGGGGGTGTAGTCGGCAGAGTTGATGACTCTCCTTGTGTGAAGAGCACATGAGTACTTCATGCTTTTAGATTAAATGGGCATTCCTTGATTGAATGTCCCATCACTTGGCAGATATCACAGAATAGCTTCTTTGGACAGTTTGCTTTTATGTGTCCTTCCCTATTGCAGTCAGTACACCATAGTTCTCGGCCCTCTTTGGTTGTTTATTTATCATCCTTCAATTCTTTCATCATGCAAACCATATCTTTCCTTAGCGCCTGGATGGTCTTTGATTCTCTGTCACTGCTGTCATCATTTGTACTCTTGTCATCCTCGGTCCTTCTCTTACTTCAGGAAGATGTCTTATTCTTGCTTTCTATATCCATCGCTCGATTGTATGCTTCAGTGTACGATGACGGAGGTACGACTTTCATTTTCTTCCTTAATGACTAGAGTAGTCCTTCAATGAACCATCTCTTCTTCAGTCCGTCGACTAGCTGGGTTTCCAATTTCCTAGAAATTCCTTGAGCCTCCTATTATATGCTCTCACATTCTCATTTTTTCCTTGTCTTGTGTTGTAGATTTCTGCTACAATTTCATTATCATCCCTCAGAAGTTTAAATTCATTCTGGAAGGCTTTCTTCAATTCATCCCATGAGGCCTTCTGTGCCGCCTCTAGATCTGTGTACCAGTCGATGGCTATGCTTCTCAACGTGGCTATAAATACTTTTACCTAGTAATCTTCATCTTCTTGTCTATTTTCTATTCATATGGTTTCATATGTCCTACAATGTCACACAGGATCCTCTGACCCGTTCCCCATAAACTTTGGCAACTTTTGCCTCTCGCTTGCCGGTGGAGTCACCATCTTTATCCCAGGATGCCCTCTCTGTGTCTTCGACATGATTGGACTGGTTCTACCATGACATTCCGGTGTCTTCCTTGTGCTCTTGGCCACGTACAGTTCCTTCCCACGTCCGTTCTCAGCGTCCTCTACACTTTGAGTCTCCTCCTCTAGTTCCCTCTAGTGCTCCCTCTGCGATCGACGGCCTTTCATCTGAAATGGACAATGCTACAATACGGCGTATGCTATCTTCAAGCTCTTCTGTCAATTTCTTTCCATTTTCTTTTTCTCTGTTTGTTATTGGTGTTCTGAAGTTTTGTTCATCGACTCCCTGGCTGTGAAACTCACCAATGTCTTGATTTATTTCTTCATGTTGTTCATTCCCTTTTTCAATAATTTGTTTCAACCTTTTTCTACGTTCTTGTTCTCTTAATCTTCGCGATCTTCTCAATATTTCTTCAGGTGTTTCTTGCCCACTCGGTATTTTATTATTATCCTTATTAAGTTGTATGGGCATGAATCAATACTTTGTCTATTGTCAATTATGTGGTGTGCGACGACGGCTTTCATCGCGCTTTTCTTCTTCTTGTTTCATATGTTCTTCATACCTACTGAGTATTTGTTATCGACATAATTCTCTGTCTCTTTCTTCCTGAAGGTCTTAGAGGATTATTAAATTTCTTGCCAAATTTGCGGGATGCGATTGAAAGATTATCTACCTCGTTGTTGACTCATAAGTTTTCTCCAATGATGTCCTTTGGAATATCCCTGCGGATGGATTCATTTCTTATGTGTTGTCCGAATGACAACAGCCACAGGAATACGAGGTCTTGGGTTAAATTATCTTCTCGATCGTTCCTTCCTTGTTCATTGTCTTTCTCTTTCACTTCCTGCTCGTTCCTCTTGAATTTCTTCTTCTGTTCTTTCCACTTGTCTTCTATTTTCTAATTCCTCGTCGGTGTGAATTGGTTGCCCCATTATATTTCCATCACCATTGTCTATTTCGTACTTCACCGACTATTTAATTCCTCTGACGGTTTGACTCATCAAGCCTTACTTGTCATCTGCTATTCGTCACCTTACCCGACTTTGTATCGGCAACGGCGCCAAATTGTTTACTACCGAATGATTATACTAGTTTCATACAAAGTAAACAAGAAATATATTTGCACTATCACATTGTACTAGAATGAATTACATTGTACAAGAATGAAAAAAATAGAATTGATACTCAGAACTTCAACTTCATATATTAATTCAGAACAAGTACAATAACAATCCCAAAAACTCCATGTCCATACAATGGACTGACAAGTACATATAAAGTTTGTGGGCGGTTGCCAACCGTCGCCAACTGACATACTGATCAAGAGTAACTACTCACCGATACAAACTAACAAACATAAACATACTTCTCGATACAACTAATCAAAACATATTTTGCCGAAAGATACTAAAACTAACAAATATAAAGTGCGCCTAACAAACGCATCTCTAGGCGATTATCAAAATCAAAGAGGCAAAGGTCGAAGTCAAATACAGTACAACTGAAAAGGACATCTGATCATACAGTGTTGACAATGTAACAAATGGGGACACTTTGCGAGAGATTGCCAGAAAAAGGACAAAATGCAATTATTGTGCAAATGGTGTGGCCTGGGCGATCATGAAGATAATGACTGCCTGAAACAAAAAGGCAGCATCAATCTGATCAACATAGAAGGAGAAGAAGAACTCTTCACCGTCACTCGTACGCAAGGAAAGAAAACAATCTGTGTATGAGGAAAAATCGAGAGGTCGAATGATAAAATCAAAGCAATGACAATAACAACTCAATTACCCATAACATAAAGAAATCGATCTAAGTAAAAAGCCAATATCAATGAATCAATCAAATAAAACAAGAAAGCCTTCACCTAGATTGTATTGTTCTCTTTGCAGATATGTAGATTGCTCAATAATGTTGTGAAACCATGTTTGCAACAAGCGGATGTAGGTTGTATGTGTGCTCAAAGTGCTCAAGGGTGCTCAAAAGATCGTAAGGTGCTCAATGATGCGATGAATGCTCAATGTGCTGCAAAGGATGCCTGAGAATAAATGATCAAAGAGGATTTGTGAAGGAGATGAGGGGGGTTTATATAGGTTTCAAACATGATCGATCAACGGATGAAATAAATCCAAGGAATGAATGGTTGAGATAAATCAAATAACTTATGCTGAATGTGCACATGTCACTCCAAAAAGGTATTTTTATTAAGATAATTAATTTTTTGATAAAGATAGATTTTGGTTTCATAAATGAGAATGTTTTTTCTTCTAATTCAAGAGTTGATGAAAATAAGATAAATTAAAGCCAATTAACTTGTAATTTATTTTTTGAAATTCTAAAAATAAGACTGATTGTGCACAGGAGTTAACATGATATTTTAGAGGAATTGGAAGATAATTGAAGTTAAATAAATAAATTTATTTAATTGTTTGTGCATGATTTTGAAGAATAGGTAAGATATAAAGATTTAAATAAATTAAATAAATAAAATGATTTAATTTATTTTGCATGATGAAGAATAAATAAAATATGTGATTATATTTTATTTTTAGAAGATTTATTTTTAGATGAAAAAGCAAATTAAATAAATAAATTTATTTAATTGTTTGTGCAATATTTTTTTTTTTTAAATTGTGCCTGGTAAACTTTTTTTCACGTGACTGGTGACGCTGGCACGACATGCCCTTCGGTACCACGAGGACTGGAGGAGACTAGACCTCATGACCATTTTACCGCAACGAAATTATTTAACCAATCAAGCCAGGGCCCCCGCCCTCAAGATTAGAGGACATAGAAGATTATAAATAAAATACTTGATTTTATTTATTTTTAGAGGATTGAGATAATTTAAATAAATTTGCATTTATTTAAATTTAGAAGAATAATGGATTTAATTAAATAATGAAAATTATTTAATTGTAGATAAGAGGATTTGTGATGAATTAATTAAATAATTGGATTTATTTAATTAATGTGGACTTGAAATTTGAAAAAGGATAATGATTTAATTAACTAATAAAAATTATTTAATTTTGGAAGAATATAGAGGAATTTAATGAAATTAATTAAATAAAGAAGATTATTCAATTAATGTTGAAATGCAGGTGATTAGACAGAAATGCAAGTGATTTGATGACTTGGTCATTTTTAGGTGTCTACACAATCTACCTTGACCCTCGACGGAGAAAGAGAGGCTTCAACAAGCGAGAGTGGAGGACGAACAAGCAATGGCAAAAGAACGAAGAAACTCCAACATAAAATCTAGTGCATCCAATTGACTAAGTTTGGACAAAACATCGCCATCCAAGTGCTGCAAACTACCATACCTATAAAAATGGTCTATCGGTTACAAAGCATGCCACAATTGAGGGTGGCGATATCTAATGTGTTGAACCAAGCGATATCTAATGTTGTTGGCAATTAATGTGGGGAAGAAGCCAGTCATAGTCCATATGGAGATTCTCGGGAGAACTCTGAGCAATACAATCTTCAATGGAGGCTTGGGAGTAAACGTACTACCTAAAGATACATGGAGAAATCTGGCGAAACCAACCCTGTGGTCGCTGTGCTTCCAGTTGGTAGGTGCCGACCAACATGGAATTAAGGCTCTGGGAGTATTGATGGGACAAAAGGTGAAATTTGGCACTCAACACTTCTTGTTAAATTTTGTTGTCATCACCGTACACAAAATGTTGTATGATGCACTTCTTACACGAGGTGTGATGTCCCAAATTTGGGATGCCAAGTGTTTCAACCAAATTTCTGATTTCTGCCCTAGAATTCTGTGCCTTAGGGTTTTGCCCCAACCCTACTACTATACAATTTCAGATCTGAAACAAGGAATAATTCTACCATAGTGAATGCTCAAACAATCATAAGATTCATCACAAGTATTTGTCCCAATGTAAGCTTGAATTGTAACATGTCCTAGTAAGTGATCACCATAATATAACATGAACATAATAGAATATGACTGCTGAAAATGAACATGTATCAGGTCTGCTTTGAATATAACGTCTACTGAAATATGGAAGGCCAAAAAATAATATCCAATAGGGTGAATTAGCCCAGCAATATAGATACTTGTCCAAAGATTAATTACATACCAAATACAAAGATATAAGTCAATGACTATGGTGGAATCCTCAAACCCTAGATGCAGCAATGAGATAAGTGTAGGTCTGCCCTAAGGTTGTTTGCTATCCCTCCAAGATGGTCGCTCTAGGGCTGATGGTGTTCTCTCACAAGATTGCCCTCAATGAATGCTTAATTCCTCCTCCATGATGTGCACCATGATCCTAGGAGATTCGCCCATGGTGAATGCTCTTATAGTTGATATCAATGAAGCCCAAAGTATGCTCTCCAAGCTGATATTAATTAAATCTACTCTAGAAATCGTTGAAACTCATGTAGACTCCCGTGATGGAATCTTCCCAATGTTAGGTGAATGGGATCATCTCCATTCCTTGTCAAGGGGTCATCTCCTCGACACTTGAACTAAGAATCAAAATTCTCAACCAATAAGATAGGAAGGTTTACCAAGAACATTCCACAGTTGATGATTGAAATGCCTCAATGCCATTTGTACTTATACACTTTTCCAATTTTCCCTCTATGCTAGCTGACCTGGCTATTTCCCTTATTACTTTATTGTTGTCCCTTAAAGGGAGCCAACCTAGGCATTATATCCTAGGGCTAACCATGCTCCTTTCTCCAAGGTGCCAAGACAATATTAATGTTATTTCCTCCTTTACCAAAGATAAGGTAAGGTTATTGTCCAACATAAAGAGGATCTCCATAATGACATCTCAATGACAAGATTGTGCAAATCTCGAAAAGGCTAAATGATGGAAATGTTGTATCAAGACCAAGCCAAAGTCACAAGATCATTCCCTTACCATCTTGTTAGCCTATGGGAATGGATGATAGGCTAACCCAGACTCCATGATGACTCACTCCGGAAATGGGGACATGACAGTCCTCCCTTCCTAGGATTGCTTGTCCTCAAGCAATCGAAGATAGGGATGCTCAAACAATCCCTGGATCCCAAATCAATCCAGGCTCCTCTATCATGCTCAAACATATTACTTCAAGGCTGCTGGTGTAGAAGATCCTGGGATCACTTCCGATGTCGCATAGTGATGCAAACACAAGTGAATCCATCCCCTTCACCTTGCTATCATAAATCAGAACAGCAGTATGCAAACTGAAAATGTCATTCCAAATGACATGCAAAGTACTATCCTCAATGAGTAAAGATAGGAAATCATCATTAGACCGATCAACAATAAGAACATATTGATTCCCATGGATGACCAAAGAATCATCATAATCAGAAACCCTTATGACTCCCTCTTCAAGTGAAACCATGACGTAAGTGGCTGATCCACTAGGTGAAGCTTCCATGGTCTCACCAAATTGCCAGGTGTCCATGCACCATGAAGTGTAGCAGCCATCTCTTATCAATGTGAAGAATAGAGTCTTATAAACTAGGGCTGGAATGACACCACTTAGCTTGTACATAAGTATTAGCAACTTCAAAGCAACCATAATATCTTCATACCTTGTGACATGACTCAGCTGTACCTCCCTAACATGTTTCGCCCAACTCTCCATGGTATGCATCACAAATCTTCAGAATAAGGCAGCTATGTATTCTATCCAAGAGGCATCAACATAAAGTAGACCACTCAGATTTGAATATCCTACATGCTCAGCCATCATCCAAGACTTATCTTCAACACAGAAGCCAATGGTAGAAGGTGTCTTCTTCATCTTATGCTCGTATGTAAGGGCTTCCAATAGAAGTTTATGCAAAAGCCAAAGACTGCTGCTCCAAATCAGAAAATCAGAATCTCTATCATATCGTCTCATAGTATCTTCATTCTCCTTGAACCTTTCCATTATCACTGTTGTATCTTCACCACTCAAAGATGATTCGATACAGCACTCTCCATGGAAAGCATAAGCCTCAAGGTGGAACCTTATGATTGATATGAAATGATGAAGTGAACTGCTGTTGTAACTCAGGAAATTAGAACTGTCCATGTGCTTTTGGAATGCAAGCTCTCCATCTAGTGCTGATCCAACCTGCTTTTCTTCACAGATAGTGCATGCTTCATGGCTGATCCACATGGCTGGTATAACATAGTGAAATGAAGATGAGGGACTGATGTTATACTTCAAAAAATCAGACCATACCTCGTGCCCTTAAGCGATGCCTTCGCAGACCTGTATCTCTTCTTTCTCCTCAATTTGGTGATCATCAACTAGGGTAGGATCTAGGCATGTCTCCAATGAAAACTTAGGTGTATCATGTATATCAAACTCTGTCTCAGGACTGCAATCCATGTCTCCATGTTTCCCTTCCATTCCATCAAGTTGCTCCATGCATGTGGCTACTATAGAAGACTGAATTCCTGATGTGTATGGGGGTGCATTCATCATGTCTTCTTCCCTTATCAAGGCATGAACATATTCCTTGCATAATTTGAAGAGATGATCATCATCCATATGGAGCTGCAAGTAGTCATCCTCTGTCATAGCCACAGTCTCTTGAAACCTTTGGAATTGTGTGAGGTAGAGGCCTTCTTTCCTAGGTTCATCCTTTCCTTAGGTATTCATTGTCTCATCCACATGATGTGGTCTAATCATAGCTTGATTATACCTCCATGAATCAGCTTCTTCATGATGCCCAAGTGTGAAGTCTCCACGACGCTCTCTCAAGGGATCTCCATTAGAATAGTGGGTGAAGTCTTCGATCTCATGATCCTCCTCAATCGTGGATGAAGTTGTGTGCACCTCTATGATCTCTTTATCTTGCCATGCTGAATCAAACTTATCCAGCACGCTTTGATCACTTCCCTCCTTATGAACAAGATCCATCTCAAGATACCTACACCATCATTTGATTCCATGCCAATATGATGCAAAGGTAATGAAATAGTATTATCCAATGAACCCATACCTTGATGAATGTGATCATGGTGAAGCCGTATGTGATCCTCCGATGTGGTATATGAAGCTCTTCCACACAAACCCTTATCTTTTATGGCAACATCTTCTTGCTCTTCAACATGTACATCCTCTTCATCAGTCTTGAAATCATCATGAAGTGTTATGAGCCTTTCATCTTTTGCTGGCCCAAAAGTCTGATTTTCTTCCACTGTTTCATGGCTACTATTGAATTCTTCATTTCTTGACATCTCATCAAATTCATCCATTTGTTCAATTTTTATGCTACTTGCATATTCTTCTCTAGTCCTAATGTAGTATCTGTCAAATGAGTCTTTGGCTCTAACATCTTCAAGTTCTCCTTCATATTTGCCAAAACATATGATGATTTCTTCATCCATAGGTTTAATTTTTCCCAACAGTTCTAAATATTTTTGAAATGATAGAAAATGTTTATTATGCCTTTGATATTCTTCATACCATTTTGCTATTGTCCTTGCATCATGAAGATTTTCCTGTAACCGCATTTGCTCCATATCTATTTTCCCCTCAGGCTAGCAGGATGAGGGCTCATTACCCATGGATGATAGCTCTTATTAATGGCCCTCAGGCTGGCAGGATCAAGGCTCTGATACCACTGTGATGTCCAAAATTCAGGATGCCAAGTGCTTCAACCAAATTTCTGATTTCTTCCCTAGAATTCTGTGCCTTAGGGTTCTACCCTAACCCTACTACTATACAATTTTAGATCTGAAACAAGGAGTAATTCTACCACAGCGAATGCTCAAACAATCATAAGATTCATCACAAGTATTTGTCCCAATGTAAGATTGAATTGTAACATATCCTAGAAAGTGATCACCATAATATAACATGAACATAATAGAATATGACTGCTGAAAATGAACATGTATCAGGTTTGCTCTGAATATAACGTCTACTGAAATATAGAAGGGCAAAAAATAATAACATCCAATAGGACGAATTAGCCTAGCAATATAGATACTTGTCCAAAGATTAATTACATACCAAATACCAAGATATAATTCAATGATTATGGTGGAATCCTCAAACCCTAGGAGCAACAATGAGATAAGTGCAGGTTTGCCCTAAGGTTGTTCGCTAGCCCTCCAAGATGGTCGCTCTAGGGCTGATGGTGTTCTCTTACAAGATCGCCCTCAATGAATGCTTAATTCCTCCTCCATGATGTACGCCATGATCCTATGAGGTTCACCCATGGTGAATGCTATTATAGCTGATATCAATGAAGCCGAAAGTATGCTCTCCAAGCTGATATGAATTAAATCTACTCTAGAAATCATTGAAGCTCATGTAGACTCCTATGATGGAATCTTCCCAATGTTAGGTGAATGGGGTCATCTCCATTCCTTGCCAAGGGGTCATCTACTCGACACTTGAACTAAGAATCAGAATTCTCAGCCAATAAGATAGGAAGGTTTACCAAGAACATTCCACGGTTGATGATTGAAATGCCTCAATGCCATTTGTATTTATACACAATTTTCCCTCTATGCTGGTTGACCTAGCTATTTCCCTTATTACTTTATTGTTGTCTCTTAAAGGGAGTCGACCTAGGCATTATGTCCTAGGGCCGACCATGCTCCTTTCTCCAAGGCACCAAGACAATATTAATGTTATTTCCTCCTTTACCAAAGATAAGGTAAGGTTATTGTCCAACATAAAGAGGATCTCCATAATGACATCTCAATGACAAGATTGTACAAAGCTCAAAAAGGCTAAATGATGGAAATGTTGTATCAAGACCAAGCCAAAGTCACAAGATCATTCCCTTACCATCCTTTTAGCCTACGGGAATGGATGATAGGCTAACGAAGAACTCCATCATGGCTCACTCCGGAAATGGGGACATGACAGTCCTCCCTCCCCGGGATTACTTGTCCTCAAGCAATCGAAGATAGGGATGCTCAAACAATCCCTGGATCCCAAATCAATCCAGTCTCCGCTATCATGCTCAAACATATGACTTCAAGGCTGTTGGTGTAGAAGATCCTAGGATTGCTTTGGATGTCGCATAGTGATGCAAACATAAGTGAATCCATCCCCTTCACCTCGCTAACATAAATCAGAACAGCAGTATGCAAACTGAAAATGTCATTCCAAATGACATGCAAAGTACTATCCTCAATGCGTGAAGATAGGAAAACATCATTAGACTGACGAACAATAAGAACATATTGATTCCCATGGATGAACAAAGAATCATCATAAACGAAAACCCTTATGACTCCCTCTTCAAGTGAAACCATGACGTAAGTGGCTGATCCACTAGGTGAAGCTTCCAAGGTCTCACCAAATTGCCAAGTGTCCATGCACCATGAAGTATAGTAGCCATCTCTTATCAATGTGAAGAATATAGTCTTATGAACTAGGGTTGTAATGACACCACTTAGCTGGTACATATGTATTAGCAACTTCAAAACAACCATAATATCTTCATACCTTGTGACATGACCCAGCTGTAGCTCCCTAACATGTCTCACCCAAGTCTCCATGGTATGCATCACAAATCTTCGGAATAAGGCAACTATGTGTTCTATCCAAGAGCCATCAACATAAGGTAGACCACTCAAATTTGAATATCCTGTCGACTTAAATTCATTTGGCATGTCATCACTTCCTGTCGAGTCCTGTTGCTTGCTGGGTATACATCCTTATCCCATCTCATTGAGTCATCCTGGCGTATATCCCATCTTGTCGAGTATCCATCCTGGCGTGTTCTCTCTCCTGTCGAGTATACATCCCTTCCTATCGAGAATATATATTGGGGTGTCTTGCTTCATATACACACAACTAGTCAAGTCCAAGTTGCCTAACGAGATTCAATTCTGTGTCGAGTCTCTTACCATTATATCTGTCAAACTTTTTATCCTTTTCAAGTTCTCTTGTCGAGACTGGCCACCTATCGAGTTCCATTTCCTTGTCGAGTACCCTTTGGTGTGTGCATACATTATCGAGTATCTTTTGGCGTGTATATCATTTGTCGAGTATCCTTGGGCATGTATATCATCTGTGGAGCCATATCCCTTGGTGCATACCTCCCTTGTCAAGAATCCTCCCTGGGCACATATCACTTGGCAAGTTCCTTTAGCATGTCAAGGGTGTGACTGGCAAATCCTACTGCTGCTTGTCGGACAAGTCTATGACCAATTTGTTGTACCCAATCAAATTTTTTGCTTCATTAAGGCATTTTGAAACAAGTCTAGAAAAATTTTCGTCAAAAAGTCAAAAAAGCAAAATTTCAAAAAAGCAAAATTTCTAAAAATAGACGTCAGATTAGGTTTTCTAGGTTTCTTGAGATATGGATGTTGGCAAAACTTTCTAAAAATAGAATCTCCAACTCAGGTGTCACGCTCGATTTTCATTGGTCGATTTTGCTTCACGATCGGTGCGGTTTAGACGAAATCTTCAAACGACCAAGTTTTCTCTACTGGGTCATTTCTACTTTTTCAGAAGGTGAAGCATGAGCTTAGAAGTCATCTACAAAGAAAGTTCATCTGCCAAAGCTCATCGACAAGTTTTCAATGTTGTTCCAACGACGCAGAACAGACGAACAGTCGTCGACTCGACGATGCACGCAAAACGATGCAAGATGGATCCAAGGTGGAATGAAATGTTGGAAAATCATAAATTTGACTAAGTCTGGTGAAACTAGGTGCCCCAGGTGGCTTGGGGCGCCCATACTCTCTTGTGTTAGTTTTTTTTCACGTTTTTCAAGAAACATCGAAAATGCTTCAGTCAGCTTGTTTTCAATTGGCCAAACTTGGTCAAAAGTTAGTCAAAGTCAGGATTTCATCACAGATATGTTCAGACTGCTCAGATCACCCTCCATCCCGCCTCAACAGTCATCAGAATGACTAAAATTGAAGATCGAACAGGAGCTGTGGGCACAAAAATTGAGAAAAGGTACAAAATTGAAAATTTTTAGAAAATTTTCTAAGGCATGGCAAACCAGGTGCCCCAGGTGACTTGGGGTGCCCAAATTCTCTAAAGTTAGTTTATTTTTGAAGTTTTTCTTGAAAAACGTGAATCTCCTTTAGTCAGCCCAGTCTGGTTCAGAGTTGATCAGTTTGACACATTTTTTGAGGCGAACAAAAGGTACAATCAGCTCAATTTTCATTAGGTCTACCTATTTTCCAAATCATCAGACTCAGTTTCATCCCAGTTGACAAAAATCGACAGCCAAACAGGGGTCCTCCGCCATTGAAATGCGCACGCAAATCAAGAAATTAAAGAAGTTGAAAATTTTGAAAAAATGGCTAAGTGTTGGAAAACCAGGCACCCCATGTGACTTGGGACACCCAACTTGAGCAGTGTTAGAATATTTTTCATGTCTACAGTGTTTTCTAACAGTTTTGTGCCCAATCTTCACCCGTTGGCAGTTGTCGAGAGGTCAAACTTGGTCAAACGATGCCAGATCGTCAATCGGAGGCAGGGGATGGAATCTCAGTTGATAAGTCTCCAAAATGTCAGGATCAGTCATCTTTTTCAGTCAACAGTGACATTTTGCCGTTTGTTGAAGTCGTAGACAAACCATATTTAAGTCAAAACGAGTGTTGAAGTGTCGAAAACAAAGAAAAATTGGCTAGCACTTCTTTCAACTCGCGTGTTCGATGACATCATCAAAAGAAGATATTTTTCATCATCTTGCACATGAAGCCATAGGCAGCTACAAAATAGAGATTCTTCCTATTCGAAGACATCCACTTGGATTTATGCTTTAAAAGTTACTTTCTTCATGGATGAGAGTGAAGTTTTATTCTCACACAAATAAAGCTACTTTTTCGCCCTAAATATTTTTTAAAGACAAGCATTTGGCTTCTTTATTTCATTATCTTTTGCAGGTCGCATCCAGAGGAAAGATTTTTATTCTTCTTTCAACGAAGATTTGAAGACCCAAACGAAGTGCTTTTTTAGCGTTCTTCATAGTTTCGGGTTGAGGAAGTAGGGAGGCTCGCTTTTTCAGGGTCCTTGTTTCAAGGGGATCATTTTTCAAAAATCTAACCAAATCTTTTTCAGTTGTCATTGAGATGGATCCATCCAGATTGTCATCCTCTTGAAGATTGGGAGATTTGCTTTTTTTGAGAATCTGTTTTTTTCCTATTTTTTCGGGAAAATCTCCACTTTTTCAAAATCTGACAATCTGGGTTGCTTCGAAACAGAATTGCCTACAAAACCCATGTGACAACTTTTTTCGCTCAGAATATGCCTTTTAGAAGAAATCAGCAAAAAAATATCAATGGATGACATCACCAAAAAGCAAGAATGTCGATGAGGATGCATTTCAAAAGAAAGCAACTTTAAAACAAATTTTTTTTGTTTTAAAGCATTTTCTTTCATCCAAAGCTCATCCATTCTATATTTAGAAAAGAAATCACTTTGTGATAGTTGGAATCTTCTTTGCTTTAAAACACTTCACTTTAAAGCATTTGTTTATTGTATCTTTATCTTAGAATAGAAATAAAGCTTGCGAGTTGGCAAGTTAGGGTTAATCAAGGAGATTTTAGGGTTCCCTACTCCTTTGATTTTAGTATAAATAAAGGCATCCTTGCCCATTGTATGTAATGGTAATTGTGATAGCAAATTTGTTGTACCTATTCTAGCTTGCAAATCTTGATATTCCAAGTGTTTGTTTACTTTGTGTAATTTGTTCTCCAGTGTTTGATCGCTTGTTGTATGCCTACCTTTTTCTGCAGCATTGCTGTCCTAGAGTTGTGCAAACTTTATGATATTGAATAGAAGTCTCATGCCTATTTTACTCTGATATTCTATCTCGATTCATCAAGTTATCATCGTTAGATGTGTAGCTTTTTGTAGCTTTCATTTCAGATTTAATCATCAAAGTACTTTTAGTCTTGTGGTGTAAACCTGGAGGAAAACTACTTAAGTTTTTGTGTTAACAATCATTCTTTGTTCACTTTCAATTTCCTTTGCTCTGAATTTACTCAGGAGATTGAAAGCGTCATTAGTCTTTGCTTAGTTGTAGTAGAAGTTTTACAAAAGGAAAAAAAACTTCTTCTGTAGCGTTTAGAGTTTTATAACCTTGTGCTCGCAGCTAAGAATCAAAAAGAAGATAGGTGAAGTTTCATTTAATTATCTTTTTAGCGAACATCAGCAAGAAAGGGAACTCCCCCTTCCAATAGGAGACTAGTTTATCTGTGAATAGTTGTCCGTTTCCAAATCACATTCCAGAGGTGCGAATTGAAACGCCAACACAATTATAGCACAATCACTAGGCTTGGCGAGTTTCTTTGGCATGACGAACTCACTTTGGGTGTGACCAAGGAATTCACTTGCTTATCTGGTGAAGCCATTGTTCCTGGCGAATTCATTATTTCTGGCAAGTCCATTGTTTCAAGTGCAATCACTTGACATGAAGGAAGACTCAAATGAGAGCATCAGATATTGGTGATCACTGTATGACCTAGTCTGGCCGTACGACCCCCCATCCTCACTTAGGTGATTAAAAAGCTCCAGTCAACCATACTCAATTGACCCTCTCTCTCATACGAACCCCCTCATCGTGTGATTCAAACATTTCCATTGTATAGTTGACCCCCAATCTCCATTTCCAACCGTACGATTTCAGCTCTCAATCTGCAATCTTTACCTTATGAGTCAAGTTGTACAACATCCTCTTGCAAAACTTCCAATTGCTAATCGCACATGCTAATTGCCAACTGTACGATTACCCTATCAACCTACAATTCCTATCAATAGTATGACTTCTTTCTAACTACTTGCCCCAGTACATACTCTGCTTCCATACACCAATTACAATTGTCTATCGTACGATTATAGACTTTCTGTCAGTCGTACAGTCTACCTTTCTACCAGTTATACAAGTTTCAAGTCTACTTTTTCTACAATTAGTAGAATGGTCTGGGAGAGGAAAAATGGTGTGCACCATGAAGATCTGCGCTGCCCCTAGACCCCCACTAGGGGTGCTTCTCCTCAACCCCGTTGGAGGTGCTACCCCCAAACCCCTGTGAGGGGTGCTACCCCTCAACCCCAATGGGGGCGTTTCCCCCAGACCCCCATCAAATGAGGTAAAAACAAAAAATCATTCTTGTCGATTGGTGAATTAAATGGATGTACATTCATCGCATATGGGGACACTAAACAATCATGTCATGATCATAATGCTTCTAAGATGCTTGCAATATTATCTCGGTTCAGTGCTCAATTATGTACAACAGTCTCAGCCTTCAGTGTGCAACCAAATTGGGTCCTTTGGTTAGTTGTTCTTCACCATTTAGGATGTGTTGGTTCTGCTTCTACTTGTACTTTCAGGTTTTCCTCCAAATTCTTCAACATTGTCATCAGTTTGGCACAACTTACCTAATGTCACTTGATACTTAATGGTTTTTCCGTTGTCTGGAAGATGACTTTTTCTTTTGGAGGGGATGATGTAGTCAATGTAAAATGCCAATAATTATATTTGATAATTTGGGTTATCCAACTATGTATTAATTGTTTGTCGGCTCTCGGGTGGTTGTAAGAGTAAGTTTGTCCGAGTCAGTTAGTTGACAGTTGTGTTCCTCTTGGCAATCATCGAGTCTTTTAAATAGTCATTGTATTGTCAAGGAAGGGGTGTGATCTAGTCAAATCGACTCTGATCCTTGGCTGACCATCTCTAGTCTACTTCTGTAATACTTTCATGTGCTAATAAAGATATACTTTTACTCCTCTGTCTGGTATGCATTGTAAGATTTGTTCATTATTGCAAGTACTTAGTATTCATTTATCAGATAGGAAAGTAAACAATAGAAGTTATTTAAAAAATTTATCCTCAACATTGAACATTTTACCTTACTGGGGTCTCTATGGAGTACATTCAAATTCAAAATAATAATTTAGTTCCTTAGAGTTGAGGGTGACAAGAATCTGCATTCTTTTCTAGGATCGATTACTACACAATTTTATGATATTATATGCAAATACTCACCAGTCAATATTTTTTCTAATTTGAGTTTCTTTTTTATGATCAATAATGCAAAAGATCTTTCTAAACCTAATTTATAGAAACATGTCCCCACCTTCCAACTTGGTGTCCCTGTTCCCATCCCCAGAACATAGGGATGGCAGGAGTCATTCCTTGGCCATTCCCTATCCTCAAGGATTTCAAGGGCATGTCACCAAAATGCCTCCTGACATGACTCAACATCTTGAGGGCATCTGGTCATCCCCAAGATGATTGGGGATGTGTGTGATGTCCCTCAACTGTTCCAGGGATGTCTAGATGTCTCCCTTTTCTAATTTTAAAAAAGTCGCATTTTATTTAAAAAACAAAATAGAGGGGCCCTCCCACACCCTTTATAAAACCCTAAACCCTCCCTATATGTAACCCACTCACCCATTTGCAATTCACAATTACCACAATCAATTTTGCACTTGTCGCTGTGAATAGGAAGGAAAGATCAGGCATGGCCAGCATTTGTCATTGGCTGCAGTTCTTAGTGCCTTAATACTTCAAGATCGGTAGACTCCAACCACACATTGAGATGTTTATCCTGAAGATGCTAGAGATATTAAGGAGGCTGTAATATTATGACAAAAAATGAAAACTTCTAGGAAAATATTGAGAACAAATACTTGTGGTCCTTATTCCTATCAGTGAGCCACAAGTATGCATAAATCATTTCATGCAGTAAGGTGTTTTTCAAATCAGTGGTTGAACGAAACTTTAATAAAGGCTCTGAAAGCTGTATAGCACACCCTTCCATTTTCATGTACTGGCAAATACCTGCACAGTTGTACCAGAAATGAAATGGATATTAGCTAGAGAAAAGAAGAACTCAAATAATTTAATAAACAGAATACATGCAAATATAATGTCTAAAGATTAGCTATAAGTTTCTCTAGCATGGCATTAGAGCTCTCATTAATGTTTAAGACAACATGTTGAATTTAATGAGAATTCAGACGACAACTAGATAAGTGATTCAGTCTCAGAAATGCTCCTCTTAAACCTTAACAGGAGCAAATAATTTAATAAACAGAATACATGCAAATAGAATGTCTAAAGATTAGCTATAAGTTGCTCTAGCATGTTATTAGAGCTCTCATTAATGTTTAAGACAACACGTTGAACTTGCTGAGAATTCAAACAACAACTAGATAAGTGATTCAATCTCAAAAATGCTCATTTTGAACCTTAACAGGAGTTTTGATCCAATGCTAGAACAACTTATACTCACTCCTTTCATTTAGATGTTGCATGTATTCTGTTTAAACTGAAAACAAAGATTACAGAAATGCAGCATGAATTCACCTTTTACATTACTTCTTATATATCTTTAAGACTATTTTTTCCTCAAACGCACATGGAATAAGTTATAATGCAGATTCAAGTAGTTCCTAATTTCCATCTAGAAATAGGGCAACTCTTTATCCATAGATGCATTAAGAAAAGGATGTGGTTATCCTTCCCTTCATAGGTCTCACTTAGATCATGTGGTCTTTTTCAAATTTATCTTATACTTTATTTTCCCATATTATCAAAGGCTTTGAAGATCTTCTATGGCCATGTTAAAATGCTAGAGAAGTCGTGATAAAGCGTTGCAACTGGGAAAATTAAAAAAGTAACATATAACTTTCTAGGTGTGATGTAGCCCAACTGACTAGACCTGCTAACCAATTTAGGATATAGACATGAATGAATCTTTTTAAACATTAAAGCTGTATATTAAAAATGGAAAAATAAATGTCTAAAAAGTATGAGATCAAGTAGTAAAAGTGTCACAATTTGATTCAAATACCAGACAACATGATGAAGTGCTGAAGTTAAATAAAATGCCTTGGGCATTTTTACTTAACTTTTGGAGCTGTAGTTGGCACAGGTTCAAGTAAGGGCTTGACTCCTCAAGGCAGTGCCCCTTCTCAAGTACCCAACTTGCGAGGTGCAACTTAAGTTAGACGCCAAGGCTTGGCTAAGTTGATGGCTAATTCGAATCTTGAGGAAGCAAAGGTCAATGAAACGGATGTAGAAGATACTCCTTCTCATTGCAGATTTATTGACAATGCATGGTATAAGGATGTCATATTCTATCTTGAAAATATGAATTTTCCATCATGTATGGATGAGAATTAGAAAAGGACTCTCAAGTTGAGATCTCAAAGGTATGTGCTGTTCCAAAATGAGCTCATGTGGAGAAATCATGAGGGTATTGTTAGCACTCATTTTGACCTGGAGGTTGATTTTTCATGATTATGGGGTTTCTTCATTTGAACCCTATATCTTCTTGATCATTTTCCTATATGTTGGACCTCCTCAGCATTTTTCAGCTGCAGCATCATATTTTCCTGAGGAGGAGGTCATCATCATCATGTTCTCTCTCGACTTGTTTTTCATCAGGATCATCGTATTTCAATATCGGGTGATGTTTGGATAACATCCCGATCCTGCTGATGAGCTACAATGTGCCTTAATTTTCTTGCGGAGGGTGATTTCTCAAGTATCCGGTGATCTTCCAGTTATCACCCTGCCCTTTTATGATGATGATGTTGCCCCGATCTTCTGAAGGGGTTATTTTCTGAGTTGTTCAACCCGGCCTATTCTTTCTTAAGGGTCGTCTTCATCATCATCATCATATTTCCGGTTATCACTGTGTTGCTTGCGAGGGTTATCATATTTTCTACCTGCATGATCTTTCGCCCGGGTGATATTTTAACATCGGGTGATCTTGGTTATGATCATCCTGATGATGTTGCTGTAAAGTTCTAAGTGTGACCCGATATTCACTGGGGTCATCATATTTGAACGTCAGGATGATCTTAGTCAATATCATCCTGATGTTGTTATATCACTTCATGTTCGCTGTTTTATCATCCTGATGATGCTGGTATCAAGGAGGTGGCCGCCTGTCGGCTTCGTGCATTATCTAGTGGGGGGTGATCTTTTCAAATATCTGGCATATTCTTCTATCACCCCGATCTTACAGTGGAGCTACAGTGCAGCATGATATTTGTGCATCAGGATGATATTTCCAAATATCCGGTTATCTTCCGAATATCATCCTGATGTCAATATGATGATGACATCATCCGGATATGAGGAGGTGCGCAGTAGGCAGATATGCTGATGATGTCAGTAGGATATGATGATGACATCATCAGGATGTTCATCGGCTAGACTTTTGGTATTGGCTAAGCAGGAGGATCTTCCTCCGATGGATCAAGTTGTGCCGATGAAGGCGATTATCATGCAGGTGATATTGCGATGATGATGCTGACGTCAGGGTGATTTTTTCGAGCAACAAGATATCATGCTGTTGGAGGATGATGATGAAGTCTTATACTAGTGTCGTCAGGAGCAAAAGCACCGACATCATATATGCTCGCGACCTAGTATATAAGGTGATGAAAAGGTCACCACGGGGTGCATGTGGGATAATTGATATCCTGCATATTTGAAATATCATGATGATGTATCTTGGCGGGAAACGGTTGCGACGCACAGTATTCTACATTTCCCAAGGCCGCGGGTTGGTGCGCCATTAATGGCGATTGTTGCAGAGGTATGGGCGATGGCGTGGACGGATCTTGTACCCGATTGAAGATCTGGATCCCTAGGCGGTGGCGCGAGGCTCGAGATTTCTTCCTGTCTCCTCTCCCACCTGCTGCATTGAATGTTTGAGCGCCATTTTTCTGATACTGTGTATCTGGCAGGTTTTTGGTCAACCATGTAATTAATTGCTGTAGTACATTACCTTGCTGTATATAGCAGGTTGTGTGGCTCATTTGAAGGTTGTTGAAAGTTGAAGATTTTTGGCTCTGTAATTCAAAACAAGCTGATCTAGTTGCTCTGTACAGTTTAACCTGTGAGTCTATGTATCTCTTGTTGTATGTTTTGGCATGAACCCACTGATTTCATGATTAATCTTATATGAGAAATGCTATCTTAGCATGTGTTTTGTTAATTCTGTCTCCAGTATTGCATGTATTCTTCTTCTGAATCTGGATATTTGGGTAATATTTAGATTCTAGAGCATAGAATTCCTATGTTGAATGTCTGATCTTTTAACTTCTGCTCAAGGGGTAGATTAAACTGTTTTCAGGTTGAACATTGGGAAGGGTATACTGCAGTAGGGATGCCATAAGTAGAGATAACTTAACACTCTTTATTGGGAGATATCTGTAAGGCAGGTATCACATATATCCCCCTGAAATCCAGTTTTAGCTGTTCATGTTGATCATTCACAGGTGTATGTCTGCTGACTCCAGGCCCTGGATAGGCACCAATCTTGCTTTGTGTTTGTGTTACAACCATATCCAGCTTTGCATCCAAATCATAAATCAAAATCTAAATCTAAAACAATCTTTAGGACATTAGAATTAGTTTTAGGATCCTCAGTCCTCTGTCTACAACTGCAAATAGGCCCAAAGCTAGCCCCTTTGCTCTTATCTTTCAGTTTTGGTCTACTTACAGGAGGACTTATCTGCTTTCTGTCAGCATCCCAGCCTTGTATGCATATCCTCATGGATGCTGAGTAGGGAATACCCCCCTAGGTCTTGCAGAGCCTGAAGAAGAAGAGGAGATAAAATATAGAGTCTATCTCCTACACTGTTGGCCCCCTGGCCCAGAGATCCTGTTGATCACTGATGGCTACCTTGTAGGGAAATCTGGGAATAAGCATCCAGTCTGGGAAAAAACCAACAGAAATTGGTGACTCTACTGGGGAGTGGGAAGTAAAAGTACTATCTAATCATCTCCAGTAATATATGTGTGACCCATCTGAGTCAACCAATAGAAATTGGTGACTCCGCTGGGGATTGAGAAGTAAAAGTACTCTGGTTTTCAAAAGAAAACAGTTCCTAGTAATAGGTGGCGACTCCGAAGTAATCTCCCAACCGGTCAAAGTAAAATTTATATGCAGGGGAGAAGATCCCAACAAAATCCTTTATTTAAAGAGTTACCAGTAACTAGAAGAATGATGTATAGAAGAAAAGGAGCTGTCTCAGTTAGTCATGAGGGTTCCCCCAGAAAAAGTGATGATATGCAAGATAACCCTAGGCCATCAGGACAGCATGTGCCTTACTTTTCAAATGCAGAAGCTGATATTCAAGGCGCATATGAGAGGCAACAGGGTGGTAGTATGAGAATGAGGTCAGAGGTGTTCCAAGAACGCCCATTTCTAGACCCTAGTGAAAGGTTTGAAGAGGCAGAGTCTCTGAGGGGTGATGAAGATGATGACCAGAATGGTATGAGACCATCTACCTCCATGCCTAAGGATGAACAGTTAGCTGAAGAAATCAGAAATCTAAGAGCAGAACTAGAATATCTACAGGCCATGAAAATCAAAGATGATATGAAGCAGAAAGTGCAAGCTTTAAGAACTACCCAAAATGATTCAGTTCCTACCCTAGAAAATGCAAATGTGCAGAGACATCAGCAAAGAAATGAAGTGCAACATCAGCATAATGATGAGAGACAAAATGTGAATGATGCTAGGATACCACTGAACAATGTAAGAAACCAGAATGCCAACAGAAATGTCAATGTTAATCAGTTAAACAGACAGCCCATGCAGTTAGATAGATTCAGGTAGCTGGTGTTTGATGGTATTCCTGGGTATCCTAACCCCATTGACAAGCATCTGAGGCTGCAAGTGCCTAAATTTTCAGGAAACAACACAGTGTCAGGAGAAGATCATCTAAAAGCCTTTCAAAATGTCATGGATAACTTTGAGGTTGAACATGAGGATGTTTTCATGAAGTCATTCATGCAATCCTTAATAGATGAGGCGAGAGAATGGTACAAGAGTCTGCCTGACCGGAGTATTTCATCATGGGATGATTTTAAAAGGATGTTCAAGGAGCAATATGGTGACAAAACTGACCCTAGCTTTTTTGTAAATGAGTTCACCAGTATCACTAAAGGGTCAAATGAGCAGGTTGCAGATTTTAATGCAAGATTTACTAAAGTGTTAAACAAATTGCCACATCACATGAGGCCAAATGAACCAATGTGCATAATATTGTATATCAATGCCTTTGATGCAAAAACTGCATATGGATTAAGAGATAAAGGCCCTGCTACTCTCAGGGATGCTTTCAGAATTGCAGTGAATATTGAAAACAACAGGAAAGCATCGGGCAAGACAAATAAAAGGGATGATATAAAAATTCTGCAGAATCCAAACAAGCCTCAGAACACTCAAGGTAATACATCTGCCCCTGAAGATAAGATAGACAAATTGGCAAATGTTGTTAAGGACCTAAGCTATAGATTAGCTAGAAGTGAAAAAGGAATGGGTCCTGATAGGCAAGTCTATCAAATGCAGGAAAAGAGGCCATCATTGCATGATATGCCTTATAATACCAATTGGCATGATGGTAAGCCTGTATTCCCACGTAACCACACAAATCAGAGGGCCCAACATGTCAAAGAAACTCCTGATCCTCTAAAGAAAGCTATAAATATTGTTGATGATGCTCCATGGTGTATAATCTGTCAGATGCCACATTCACAATTACAGTGTATGATTGCTCAATCCTTGTATGATAATGCTACATCTTGTAATGAATGCAATGAGCCACATTATGTGCAGGATGATGATGTTAATATGATGTCCATAGGCAATGGATACACTCTTTATGATGCTGATGAGAGTACAAATGATCAAACTCAGGCCTACCAACAATTCCCATATGATGAAGATAATGAAGATAACTATGTGTATGCTCAGAGCTCACACAATTTTCTGAGTAACTTACAACGACCTTCTGATGAGGAAATTAGAGCCTTCACAGCTGCAGCAGTTGCTCAAGTCAAGAGCAATTACAATCTCAGAGGTAAAAATCAAGTAGGCAGCCCACATCAGCCAGAAGATATTTCTGCAGGTCAGCTAGTGCATGGTCATAAAGGAATTGAACCACAAAAAAGGCAGTGGGTAAATAATAAATAGAATTTTAGACATAGAACAGGTCATGAATCTCAAAGGCCAGAAAACAGAATCCCTCAGGCTGAAGATCAAAGTAAAGGTTCCCAAGACAAGAATGATGATTAGGGAACTATGAAAGTAAGAGCTAAATCAGTTCAGGATAAAAACAAGATTGTGGAGCAAGCTACAGCTGTTACACAAAATTATGCTCCATTTGATATAGCTCAAGTCCTCTCTCAGGTAAAAGTCTCTGTTCCACTCATGGAACTGATGAAAGTGGAAGAAATCAAGAATAGGACAATATCCCTAATCTCAGGGGTACCTTTTCAAGCTAAACAAAATGTTCAGACCCAGGGTGAGAAACATGTCATATGTAATGAAGAAGATGAGGCTCCTAAAGTCTATTTAGGAGTGACTATGACAAAGTGTCCTTCACAAGTGGAACCATTTTATGTTTCCCTGGTTATAAATGGAAAAATAATTAGAAATTGTATGCTTGACTCTGGAGCATCTACAAATGTCATGCCTTTGGCCATCATGCAACAAGCTGGATTGAAAATTGACAAGGCATGTGGAAAATGTTATGCTATGGATGCCAGAGAGGTACCAGTTATAGGAATCATGAAGGATGTAGATTTCAAACTGGCAGCATTTCCTGAAAAGAGATATAAAATGAATATAACAGTGGTTGACATCAAGCCACAGTATGGTATGTTGTTGTCAAGAAGATGGGCAGCACTAATTGGTGGAAGTATGCAGCTGGACTTGTCATATGCCATGATTCCAATGAATGGCAGGGATGTTAAGCTAATCAGAGAACAAAGATCATCAGAGACAGTGGAAGACCAAGAAGCAGAGGAACAGGTATGCTTTGTAGACACTGACTGTGATAACTTCAAGGTTGTCTCAGATGATACAGAAGATAAAGAGAAAAATGCCTGCATTGAAGAATCGGATCAGCAAGGTTTGTGGACCATGTTTTTTGATGGAGCTTGTGCAAAAGAAGGCTCTGGAGCTGGAGTTGTTTTCCTGTCTCCAACTGGTAAGCTCCTCAAATTCTCTTTCTTGCTGAGGTTTGATTGCACAAACAACATTGCAGAATATGAGGCTTTACTCTTAGGCCTAAATATTGCTTTCAAACATGGAATTAAAATGTTAAGAGTATTTGGGGATTCTGAGCTGATTGTATCCCAAATTAGAGATAAGTATGCTTCAAAAAACAAGAGATTGAAACAATACAAGCATGCTGTTTGGGATACCATTGAACTGTTTGATGCATTTTCAATAGGCTGGGTAGAAAGGTCAAGGAATGTTATGGCTGATTTCTTAGCCAATGTTGCAATAAGGCCAGATGACATCACTCTATCGGATGTTACAAATGTAGAAGTTAAAATTAGGCCTGCAATACCAGAAAATATATGCAGTTGGCAAGTGTTTAATGATGATAGGGACTTGTTAAAATTTTTGCACTGCATAGATGAATATGAGAATCAAGAAATTGATTTCCAAGCTTTTGTAGAGACTATAGATGGAAAAGAAACTCTTGTGGGAAAAGAGATAATTCAGTTGAAGACTAACAAAATCCCTAGAGGGTTAGTAGCTTTGGAAAGAGCCTTTGACAGTAGAGACAAATTGGTCACAAGGACATCTCCCACGAATAAGGAAGATTTAGAAGAGATAAATTTGGGGACATCTCAGGCCCCTCAGAAGGTATACATTGGTAAACAGCTCAAACCACACGTTAGGAGTATGCTGATTGCATTACTGAAAAGGTATAAACATGTTTTTGCTTGGTCATATGAGGACCTAAAAGTCTATAGGGAAGATTTATTCCAGCATGAGATCCCATTGAAGCCTGAAGCTAAGCCATTTAGACAAAAGCAAAGACCTATTAATCCTACCTTAGCTCCCAAGATGCAAGAAGAACTCAAAAGGCTCAGGGAAGCTGGAATAATTGTGCCAATCAGGCATTCAACTTGGGTGTCAAACCTTGTCCCAGTCAGAAAAAAGAATGGTGATATTAGGCTTTGTGTTGACTTCAGGAACTTGAATGCATCCTCTTTAAAGGATAATTATCCACTGCCTAATATGGAAGCTATGTTGCAGAGAGTGACTGGTTGTGAACTCTTATCCATGATGGATGGATTTTCAGGTTATAATCAGGTGAAGGTAAAGGAATCAGAATAGTATAAGACCGCCTTCACCACTCCATGGGGAACTTATGTGTATGTCAGAATGCCCTTCGGACTAACCAATGCAGGTGCTACATTTCAAAGAGCAATGGATGTTGCTTTTGCAGGGTTGATTGATTCAATTCTGGCTGTATATCAGGATGACTTGACTGCTTACTCAAAGAAAGAAGAGCAGCATTGTTTGCATCTGGAGCAGATTTTCATAAGGGCACTAGAGTATGGTATTTCTTTAAATCCAAAGAAGTGTGCCTTTGGGGTAGTTGAAGGAAAGCTCCTGGGACATATTGTTTCCAAGGATGGAGTCAGGATAGATCCAGAGAGAGTGGCTGCTATTGACAGAATTCAAATGCCAAAAACTGTAAAAGGAGTTCAGTCCTTCTTTGGACAGATAAATTTTGTTAGGAGATTTGTTCCCAACTTTGCAGAAACCACAAGGAACATTTCCAAGATGATGAAGAAGGATGCAACTGTCCACTGGGAAAGGGAAGCAATAGAATCATTTCAGAGTATCAAAGAGGCAATCAAGATGGCCCCTGTTCTTAAATCTCCTGATTTTTCTAGGCCATTCCAAGTATTTTCATTTTCTTCTTTTCATACTGTTGCTGCATGTTTGTTACAGAAAAACGAAGATGGTTTTGAACAGCCCATCGCTTTCTTCAGTATGTCCTTACAGGGCTCTGAGTTGAAATATGATATTATGGAAAAACAGGCATATGCACTAGTCAGAGCCATCAAAAGTTTCAGACCTTACCTGGTAGGATCACATGTAATTGCATATGTACCCCATGCAACAGTCAAAGACATATTCACTCAGCAGGAGGTGACTGGAAGAAGGTGCAGATGGATAAACAAACTGCAAGAGTTTAACATAGACATACAAGTTACCAAGTTGATAAGAGGACAAGGATTAGCCAAGATGATGGCACAATCAAACTTGGAAGCATGCCAAGTTAATGCAGTCCAAAATGAGAGTGTAAATGTATCAGGATCTGAATGGTACAAGGATATTATCTACTACTTGCAAAATGTGAATTGTCCTTCCCATTTCAGTGACAATCAAAAGAGGACTTTAAAGTTACATGCAATCAGGTATGTTATTGTTCAAGGTGATCTATACTGGAAAAACCCTGATGGTGTGCTGTTGAGATGTGTGGATAAGGATATGGCTAACAATGTTTTGATTGATATGCATAAAGGATTGTGTGGTGGACATTATACTGCCCAAACAACAGCTCATAAAATTCTCAGAGCAGGATATTGGTGGCCCACTCTCTTTTCAGATGCACAAAAGTTAGTGAGGAAGTGTGATCCTTGCCAAAGATTTTCAGGAAAGCTGAAATATGATGGTGCTTTACCCCTCAGAACTGTAACTGTGGATGCTCCATTTCAGCAATGGGGAATAGACTTCATAGGGGAAATTGCAGACAAATCAAGTGGGGGACACAGTTGGATTTTGGTGGCAACTGATTACTTTACCAAATGGATTGAGGCCATTCCAACTAAGAGAGCTACAAGTAAGGTGGTGACAGATTTCATACTAGAAAATATTATCATCAGGTTTGGAGTACCATTCAAGATAGTCACTGATAATGCTATGTGCTTCAGATCAGGTGAATTTGTTGATTTTTGCAACAGGTATGGGATAAATCTATCATATACATCACCATATCACCCACAAGGGAATGGTCAAGCAGAATCAAGCAATAAAAACATCATGAAAATTGTCAAGAGGATACTGGACAAGAACAAGAGAGCTTGGGACTCAAAATTGAACTTAGCAATATGGGCTGACAGAGTGACAGTAAAAAGGGCTACTGGGACGTCACCTTTTGAGCTAGTATATGGTGCATCAACCAGATTGCCCATAAACAATCTCCTACCAGTTTACAAGTTCATCCAAGAGAATGATGAGGAGATTGAAGATTCCATGACAGCAAGAGTGAACCAGCTGGTTGCACTGGATGAAAATAGAAGGAAAGCCCACCAGATTAATCTCAAGAGACAACAAGATATGAAATATCAGTTTGACAGGAGAGCTATAAAAAGGAAGTTTCAAGTCAATGATCTGGTGCTCATTTGGAATGCCAAGGGTCAAGAAAAGGGTAAACATGGTAAATTTGAACCCTCATGGATGGGCCCATATCAGATCTGCAGTGCTCATGGGGAGGATTCTTATTTCCTCCAGGCCCTAGATGGTGAAGTTCTGGAATTGCCTGTGCATGGCCAATTCCTTAAGTTCTATTTTGCATAAATGACTGGTCGCTGTGCACATTTGTAAGAAACATGTATGTAGTGTAAATGTCTTGTGCAGTTCGTGCTTTTTGGTTTTTTGCCTGGTCTGCCCAGAGATCTGGTTCTTGCTGCAGGTTTTCACCTGCACGTCCCCATTCGGAGCCAGTGTTAGCACTCATTTTGACCTGGAGGTTGATTTTTCATGATTATGGGGTTTCTTCATTTGAACCCTATATCTTCTTGATCATTTTCCTATATGTTGGACCTCCTCAGCATTTTTCAGCTGCAGCATCATATTTTCTTGAGGAGGAGGTCATCATCATCATGTTCTCTCTCGACTTGTTTTTCATCAGGATCATCGTATTTCAATATCGGGTGATGTTTGGATAACATCCCGATCTTGCTGATGAGCTACAATGTGCCTTAATTTTCTTGCGGAGGGTGATTTCTCAAGTATCCGGTGATCTTCCAGTTATCACCCTGCCCTTTTATGATGATGATGTTGCCCCGATCTTCTGAAGGGGTTATTTTCTGAGTTGTTCAACCCGGCCTATTCTTTCTTAAGGGTCATCTTCATCATCATCATCATATTTCCGGTTATCACCGTGTTGCTTGCGAGGGTTATCATATTTTCTGCCTGCATGATCTTTCGCCCGGGTGATATTTTAACATCGGGTGATCTTGGTTATGATCATCCTGATGATGTTGCTGTAAAGTTCTAAGTGTGACCCGATATTCACCGGGGTCATCATATTTGAACGTCAGGATGATCTTAGTCAATATCATCCTGATGTTGTTATATCACTTCATGTTCGCTGTTTTATCATCCTGATGATGCTGGTATCAAGGAGGTGGCCGCCTGTCGGCTTCGTGCATTATCTAGTGGGGGTGATCTTTTCAAATATCTGGCATATTCTTCTATCACCCCGATCTTACAGTGGAGCTACAGTGCAGCATGATATTTGTGCATCAAGATGATATTTCCAAATATCCGGTTATCTTCCGAATATCATCCTGATGTCAATATGATGATGACGTCATCCGGATATGAGGAGGTGCGCAGTAGGCAGATATGCTGATGATGTCAGCAGGATATGACGATGACGTCATCAGGATGTTCATCAGCCAAACTTTTGGTATTGGCTAAGCAGGAGGATCTTCCTCCGATGGATCAGGTTGTGCCGATGAAGGCGATTATCATGCAGGTGATATTGCAATGATGATGCTGACGTCAGGGTGATTTTTTCGAGCAACAAGATATCATGCTGTTGGAGGATGATGATGAAGTCTTATACTAGTGTCGTCAGGAGCAAAAGCACCGACATCATATATGCTCGCGACCTAGTATATAAGGTGATGAAAAGGTCACCACGGGGTGCATGTGGGATAATTGATATCCTGCATATTTGAAATATCATGACGATGTATCTTGGCGGGAAACGGTTGCGACGCACAGTATTCTGCATTTCCCAAGGCCGCGGGTTGGTGCGCCATTAATGGCGATTGTTGCAGAGGTATGGGCGATGGCGTGGACGGATCTTGTACCCGATTGAAGATCTGGATCCCTAGGTGGCGGTGCGAGGCTCGAGATTTCTTCCTGTCTCCTCTCCCACCTGCTGCATTGAATGTTTGAGCGCCATTTTTCTGATACTGTGTATCTGGCGGGTTTTTGGTCAACCATGTAATTAATTGCTGTAGTACATTACCTTGCTGTATATAGCAGGTTGTGTGGCTCATTTGAAGGTTGTTGAAAGTTGAAGATTTTTGGCTCTGTAATTCAAAACAAGCTGATCTGGTTGCTCTATATAGTTTAACCTGTGAGTCTATGTATCTCTTGTTGTATGTTTTGGCATGAACCCACTGATTTCATGATTAATCTTATATGAGAAATGCTATCTTAGCATGTGTTTTGTTAATTCTGTCTCCAGTATTGCATGTATTCTTCTTCTGAATCTGGATATTTGGGTAATATTTAGATTCTAGAGCATAGAATTCCTATGTTGAATGTCTGATCTTTTAACTTCTGCTCAAGGGGTAGATTAAACTGTTTTCAGGTTGAACATTGGGAAGGGTATACTGCAGTAGGGATGCCATAAGTAGAGATAACTTAACACTCTTTATTGGGAGATATCTGTAAGGCAGGTATCACATATATCCCCCTGAAATCCAGTTTTAGCTGTTCATGTTGATCATTCACAGGTGTATGTCTGCTGACTCCAGGCCCTGGATAGGCACCAATCTTGCTTTGTGTTTGTGTTACAACCATATCCAGCTTTGCATCCAAATCATAAATCAAAATCTAAATCTAAAACAATCTTTAGGACATTAGAATTAGTTTTAGGATCCTCAGTCCTCTGTCTACAACTGCAAATAGGCCCAAAGCTAGCCCCTTTGCTCTTATCTTTCAGTTTTGGTCTACTTACAGGAGGACTTATCTACTTTCTGTCAGCATCCCAGCCTTGTATGCATATCCTCATGGATGCTGAGTAGGGAATACCCCCCTAGGTCTTGCAGAGCCTGAAGAAGAAGAGGAGATAAAATATAGAGTCTATCTCCTACACTGTTGGCCCCCTGGCCCAGAGATCCTGTTGATCACTGATGGCTACCTTGTAGGGAAATCTGGGAATAAGCATCCAGTCTGGGAAAAAACCAACAGGTATATTGCTCAAGTGTTTGGATCAAGAAAAAGCTGAAGCAGTAATCAATGAGTGTCACCATGACATTTGTGAGGGACATTTCAAAGCTAAGATCACTGCTCATAAGATCATTAGAGGTGGGTGTTGGTGGCTAACTTTATTCAAGGATGTAGCACAGAAGATAAGAAAGTGTGATGCTTGCCAATGGTTTTCTAGTAAGTTGAAGTTTTCTAGAGTACCACCCCTTCTGCCCCTCATAGTTGATGTACCTTTCCAGTAGTGGGGAATTAACTTCATTGGAGAGATACAAGAAAAATCTAGCAATGAGTTTGAATGGATCCTTGTGGCCACTGACTAATTTACCAAGTGGGTAGAGGCAGTCCCCACTCACAATGTAACTTTCAAGGTGGTCATTGATTTCATGATCAACAATTTAATAATCAGGTTTGGAGTGCCAGCTAGGATTTTGGTAGGCAATGCAATGTGTTTCAGGGGTCTCAAGAAATGTTGAACATGTGTTCTAAGTTTGGTATAATCCTTGTATATTTGTCCCCTTATCACCCCCAAAGTAATGGACAAGCGGAATCAAGCAATAGAAGTCTGATGAAGATCATAAGAAGAACATTGGATCAAAATAAGAGAAGATGGAATGGTAGTTTGAAATATGCTCTATGGGCTGACAGGATAACTTTCAAAGGATCCATAAGTAGAAGCCCATTTGAACTGGTGTATGGAATAGTGGTGAAGATGCCCATCAACATGGAACTGCTAGTCCATTAGCTGCTACAAGACACAGAAGAATATCAATATGATGCAATGTCCCAGAGGATAATGTAGTTAATTGAGTTAGAGGAACAAAGAAAAGCTGCACATGATAAAAAATTGAATCATAAGCAGAAAATGAAGTATTTGTTTGATAAGAATACTATGTCAAGAGATGTTTAGATTGGTGACTTAGTCCTCCTTTAGAATGCAAAATCTGAGGATAAAAGGAAACATGGTAAATTTGATCCATTGTGGCTTGGGCCATATGAAGTGGCTGAGAAATTTAAGCTCAACATCTACCATTTGATGACTCTGGAAGGAGATCTCATGGAGCTGCCTACTCATGGACAACATCTGAAACTTTACTTCTCATAAGTATTGTGGTACTTCAAAATTTTGTGATGAAGTCTTGTTATATCTATTATTTCTGACCTCGAGCAGTCTTGACCACTGTTGATCGTGATGGTGTTTTGTTTCAGTTCTTGTGTGTCATTTTTTGGTGTTTTTTGGTCTACTCGAAGATTTGGATTCTCATTGTGCCACTTTTTAGCACACGTCCCCAACTAGAGCCACTATTGGGACCCATGTTTTCAAGCCAAGTATTTGCAAAATCTTGCCAAGTTTCCCAAACATGCTAATCTTTCCAAATTCATCATGAGTCCTACCTTGTTCCTTTTCTAATGCAAGGAAGAAACCCCAAAAAATAGCTAAGTCAAAAAAATTCTAAGTGTTTTCCTTGTATTTTCTACCTTTCTGGGGTTTCGGGGTTTTAGGTTCCTGCCTTCCATCATGCCATCTCTATTGGCTCTAAAATCTGCATTGGTTCTTTGCAAAATTGCCTAAGTATTTCAGGCATCGGAGGTCAGGCTTGCAGACTTTCATCTTCTTTAGGGCATGCGTTTAGGGAGAAGTCTCATTTGCTGAAGGCCACCGAAGTTTCAAAAGTGTCTAAGTGTTTCAGGTGCCAGAGGTCGAGAGGTTCATTTTCCTCCTTCAATTTGTAAGTGGTAGATGGAAGGGTCCGATTGCCAAAGCCCAATGAGTTCTAGTGTTTCTAAGTATTGTGGGACTCAGCGATTGGGGGGTTTTCTCTTCCTCTTTCCTTTTGGAAGAAGGCAGACAGAAGGGCTAATGGCTGAAGTTTGGCAGGCTCGTGTTCTTCTAAGTGTTTTGGAAGGCGGTGAGTGGGAAGTTTCTTTTCTTCCTTCTTTCTTTTGGAAAGCGGAAGGAAGAAGGTCCAAGGCACGACCCCTGGCGATTTTCAAAGTTTGTTCTAAGTATTTTGGGATCAATTGGTTCTTTTCTTCCTCTTCAAAATACATGGTGTATGGTGGAGGCCCAACCCCCGAAGCCCAATTTGTTGGGGCATGACTTTCTTTCCTTGCTCTCCCTGTCATCTAGAAACATCCAAAAAATGTGGGAAAATGTGCCAACAACTTCCAGGATAGCCATTAATGCGAAATGGGTATTCGAAATTGATGTTTTTATTGCAATTGGTGGGGTTGTTGGGGGTTTTCCCACTTCTTTCACCCTCAAGTCTGAATTGTGAAGGCTATAAAGGTAAAATCAAAATTCATTCTAAGGGTTTATCTTTTGGCATTTCTTCAAGAGACAAAGTGTAGAGCTCTCTAGGGTTTCAAAGAACAAAAGGTTTTGGTTCTCCAGCAGGGCATATAAAAGTTATGAAGGTTTCATATTGATTTCAAGAATCGGTGTATGAACTTCTCCTTCTTCTCATGTAATTTTTCAAGGAAATCCTAAGTTTCAGCTAGGGTTTCCTCTTACCACACTTCGTGGTATGACTGTAACCATTGATCAGATGAATATGACAAATTCTTAAAACATTACATGCTATGTGATGATCTTTTCTATGGTTGTAGATGAATGGTTGCATTTTGATAAAAGATTACTATGTATATTCTTTATTGGTTATTATTTTTTGCATCTGGTATCCAGAAAGTGCATGTTTCATTTCTATTTTATCTTATCCTCTGTTGAACTGTGGACTCTGTAGCTCATCCTACTAGGCACCAGTCTAAAATGTTTGATCACCCACACCTCTTTTAAAAACTAAAACAAACTTATCAATTGTGAGATAAATAGTTACTACTGTATGCATAGTTGTGGTTTTGTGTTGAAACTAAGAAATAGTATCAGTGAATCTTCAAAGTACCAATTTTAACAAACCAGATATTCATACCAGCACCTTCCATTATTGCAGGAAGTGCTTTTCATCAGCTTAAATAGAGGTTATAGTGCAACAATCCTGTCTTAATCTAGTGACTATATCTTGTTGGGAATTAAGGTGTCTCAACCTTGGTAATTCCTTGCATTATTTATGTTTGTATTTATTATTTAATTGCCTATGTTGTAAATATTTGTAAATTCCATATTGTCATATTGTGGGATGTGGCATGGTGATGTGTCATCCTACATAGAATATGACAAGTTGTAATTTTGGCCTACTCTATTCTTTCTTACTGGACCACAACACATCTTCAATTTGACTTCTGGTAAAGGCACACCATGTCCTACGGATGTGTGGGATGGACTTTGTTGCCATCAATAACAACACTCATAAGGCTACACAGTGTCTTTTGCCAATAGGTTGGACCAGGTCTCATACTTATATGTGTGCATCCAAGTTGCGGCCATCCAAAGATTTCCTTTAGAGGTCACTCTATGCTCTGCTTAAAAGACATGGGTTTAATCCCTTGAGGTCAAGGAAAACAAATTCTTCTGTCTCTCATGTGGTAGTTGTAGACATGTTGCTGATAACTGTTCCCAGAATAACACCAAGATGGACCTCCATATGGTTAAGTCAGATCGGGGCACTTCTCCACTTGGTCAAGATGGTCCAACCCATCCCCCATCCAATTCAGATGTGCGCCCTCCTCTTCTGCCACCTCCTCCTATAACAAAACCTCCTACCAACTCTCCTTCCCTTAAGGGTCCTAAAGATCCCACTCCTTGCTCTCCCGAAGTTGGACCATATCCTAAAGTGACATGCTCCTAGGCTACTACAACTAGTAAGCCACAGGCTCAAACTCCACTTTCAAAATTAGAAGCAATAGCAATTCCGTCAGGACTGGCTACTCCAAAATCCTTGACCCTGGCCCTTTTAGGAAATAAGGGACCACCCCTCCTAACTGCGAAACTCACCATCTGAGATATGTTAGCTAGGGCACGTGGAGGCAATGCCTTCGCCAACCCCTAAAACTCAACCTATTGGACCGTGGCCTTTCTGGCCCAGTCTAGTTGGTGCCCTCACTAGTGCCATCCTAGACTTGTTCTTTCTTTCCAAATAGCACATGTCTCCTATTGGTTTTTCCAATAAGTGGCACATGTAAACTCTACATTTACTGTCTCTGCTCCTTCATGCCAACACCAAGGCAATTGAATAAGAGATCGCCCCTCCCACACATGCAGTATTGTCCTATCTTCAAGCGAGTTCACTGAATAAGCACTTCTAACAAATTTAGAATTTTGAATCAGAGGCACACATTCATCATTTGGTTCAGTAGACACACTCGGATGGGACTATGTATTTAATGTTGAATTTATTTCCTTCTCAACCTGAGTTTATAAAACTCCATGGTTCTTCCATTTCTACATTGATGGTTACCGTTACTTCAAACTCCCATGTCTCCCCATGGGCTTCGCACCAATTCATGGCTACAATTGCCCATGTGACACCAATGATGTTTTTGTTTAGATTCGATGTATGTTTACAATTTAGAATGAGGACACCATGCGGGCCTTGGTATAAGTTATAGACCCAAGAGTTCCAGCGGGTCTCCATCTCCACGATCATTTCTTTCTCGGGAGGTTTTTGGCCCAGTTTATGCTAGCCCATGGCCACAAAGGCCTAACATGAATCACAATGAAGCGAGCGGTGGCTCCTCACTTGCAGACACTTGCACTGGATGCAGTCTCCTTCAACAAGTGATCATCCTTTGGAAGCTGGGGTGGCGTTTTCGAACTCAGACAAATTACATAGGAATGTAGACATGAGATGGGTGATTACTTTGTTCTGGGAAGGTTTTATTCAGGAAAATATGGAAACCTGTGAATTCGTGGTTGGTTTCTTGGATCCCCCACTAATAGAGGATCGTCGGAGGTGGCTGAAGCAGTTTGTTGTATGTATCTGATACCTTCTCCACCAGATTCCAAAATAACAAAACTTCTGTACTTTTTGTATTATCTCATCTTGTGATATGTTATCCTGTTGTATTACCTATGTACCCTTGTGACAACAAGGCATGCTTGTTGTATGAGATCGATTCCCTTAACCGCATTTATATAAAAAAAAATAATACAAAGAATGAGAATATAAATAAACACACAACACAACAAATATTTATGGGCCAATACGTTCCAATATTTGATAAATTTAGACATAGAATAAACTCTTAAGGTAGGGCAACTCCACATGATGCTCCCTATAGAAGAAGTCACTCCACACTATATCGTCAACATGAGATCCAAACTAAATACAATACTCTTCACATCTCCTTAAAAATATATTCACCTCTTATATATAGATCTCCTCCTAATAACATAATGGAGGGGTAAACCACTAATCACAACATAGGTTGACTCATTATCCAATATAATTAGTTACACAAGTTATTTACAAGATCCAATATAATTGACTAAAGGGATGTGTGCCATATGTTGGCACCCCATTGCTATATGCTCAGGTTCATAAAACTCTAATTGAATTTTTCTTTTACTTGGTTAAACTAGATATCAACTTAAAATAGATGGTGCCTTATTTGTACCATATTGAATTTTCAGAATTATTTCCTGTTATGTCCAAGAAAATTATCCCAATCTGTGAAAGTTATGTATATTTTTATACATACTTTGTAGGAGATATATTTATTTAAATATAACATTCCAGCAAGTACCAAAGAAACTTTATGTGCATTTTGATATCATGGCCATAGATTAAGTATCTTCCATTTAACTCTAGGTTTTGTCAATAAGAGGTGGAATATGAATGAAACTGGACAATTTTCACTTATGGTGTGCACAATGGGGAGGTAATTATTGATGGAACAAGTGGACTAGAAACATATTGGCATGATAATTGCTGTCCATTTATTGTTAATGATTTAATCCTCTCACATTTGTGCTTGCCTTGTATCTGTTAAGTGGCATTGTTTTACATTTTGCTTGCAAACTTCAGGCTGTGATTACTAGTTTAGACAGCTGCCATGACAAGTTTGATGGATAGACCCCCAATGAATATGTTTATTCTATGATGATTACTATCTTAATTAGCCGTTTATTTAATTTAAGCTACCTTCTTTGCAGCGCATGCTTTTGTTTTAAGCTACTGGTTTCAATTTTTCGGACAGGTGTATTTGAATGCTATTGTTTTCCAAAGTCTTGTATTGGCTCATGCTATCTTGCAATTTTTTCAGAATTCTTTTTTGAATCTCTTGTACTTCCACTCTTAGGTGTTACAGTATATTTAATATTTCTTTCCAGCAGTTAAATTTTTTTACTAGTTAAAAACGTACATTTACACTTACATGCACGTCCAAGCACCCACATGTACACGCATACATACATATATTGAGAAGACACAAGAAAAACAAGGGCTGCGCTGCAGCAGCAGTCCCTACCTAAAGCTGCAGCAGCAGTTGCTGAAGAGGCATTAGCTGGCATGATACAACTGCAGAAAAAATATATAAACACCAAAATCTGTCTTTTTGATGTTCGAATCTTGATGCATTGTACAGTCTTGCTATTTTCCAAAAAATAGCTATTTTAACAATAAGAAAAATATTTGCCAATGGGCTAAAAAACTAACAAGCCAATGAAAAAAGCATCTTTAGCTAATATCGTTGTCTCAATATTCAACAAAATAAAAATACCATAGGCAAAAGATTGATTTTTTCCATTGCACAAATATCAATGCCAAATTAATATTGGCGAGCGATTACAACAGTTACCCTGCCTACGGCAGGGTGCTAGTGCTAACGTTGCATTTTTTCATGCCTTTTTATTGCAGAGCATACTTGGCTACAAAATGCCAAGAAGGCTCCTAATGTTAATCTTGGGGAGACTATCAGAGCAAGGCTTAAGCAATTTTCTGTGATTAATAAATTCAAGAAGAGAGCATTAAGGGTTGGTACCAAGCCTTTGGTCCTACATATAGACTTCTCTGCTATTAGAAAAGAGTTTGCGCTGTGCTTGCTTATAAACATTAGACAGGGTGTTATTTTATCTATGATGGTTTCTGAACATTGCGATTATGTTTTTTGGATGCTTTTAGGTACTTGCAGAATATTTATCTGCTGAAGAAGTGGCTGGTGCCCTAAATCATCAAAAGCCAAATATTTTGTAATTGTTTGCACCAAGATTTTCAAATTTACAAATGCTTATCCCCTACCCTAGTGATCAAGAACAAAAGCCTCCATCTACACAAAAGCATGACCTTTTCAACAACACCCAAATCAGGAAAAATCAATAATCAAATTTTATTTCAGGAATACCCACAAAGATTCAGAAAAACATTCCTAATTTTGTACTTTTGCAGGTACACAACTTTAAAGAACACGAAAACAAAATACACATTTTGTTACCATACCCTTGCATCATCTGACCCATATACTATAAGAGAACCTTTTGAATTCCATGCTAGTGCATTGACACATCCTTGGTGAGCCTGCTTATGGAATTTTATCAATTAAATGTCATCCAAAGACTTTTGAGAAAGTAGAACCGTAAAAAAAAAAAGAAACATGCCATTCAAATTGTTTCCAGATCAAGTATATCACTCAATGATTTCCTTTATTCAAGTAATAGACCTTTCATTTTTCCAATGATATCTGTCTTAAAATGAACTAAAAAATTGCAAAAGATTATCTTTCAAAAGCTAAGCACTCTAAAAATACTAAATTGCAAAAGATTATCTTTCGAAAGCTAAGCACTCTAAAAATACTAGATTATCTTACCATCCAGAGAGCAGGCACCAAATAGTCTAACAGAATGACAAATTAAAATCATTGTATAAAACTGAATTTGGAGCAAGGACAGATGACTAATGTCAAAGTAGAAACACACTATTGAACAAACAATGTGAGAGAAAATCATAACACATCCAATTGACCAAATTCCATGTTCACATTAACCTATTGCACTCCTTGTTACTCAATAACCAATTCACTCTATTAGTGGAACCCTTGCAAAACAAATGAAAACAAATATTCTTGTTCAGTTTTTCACACTATCTTATATCACAAAATATGCATTCAAATTACAAACCTCCAACTCTGTTTCTAAGGCTAGCCGTTGTATAAGAGAAGAGTGCATCTGCAATTTAGTGTCAGCATCCTGATCTGAATATGGATATGGCCTCTGCATCAAACAAATTCAAGATTTATGTTAGTATTGTACTAAAATACCATAACATAACAAAACAATGTTCTCATGACTACATTAAAATTCCAAACCATCTTTCTAAATTCTCATTAAATTTCAACTTAAGGAATTTTTGGAAAGACATTTAGGAGATCTCAGAAGAGAAATTCTCTGTAACTTGCAGCTATCAACCAATTGTAACAAATTTTTGGGGTGCAAATTCTAGTATCTACTTGAATCATTGGAAAACACTTGCATCAACTTGGGAAAGTTATAAAAATTCCATAAATAATAGTTACGAACAAAAAATGACAAGTGGAATGAGGCCAAGGAAAATGAAGGGAAGAGTGTAAAGTGAAAAGTGCTCAAGGATGATTGCTGGACAAATGTGATGGCGCTTGTTGTCAAGGCCATTAGATATGTTGACACTTCGGTAGAAGAAGAAAAAGATGAACACATCATTACATGGGCATTACATGAGAAAGCTTACACACTTAGCCCAAATGGTGTGTGTCAAGGCTTGCAAAAGTACACGTTACTGAAGATGAAGAGGTGAATAAGGGGTTTATAAAGTCCAATAGAAAGATATCCTTTGTACTGAATTATTGTTCTGGATTACGGCAAGCCATGGCTTCTTGAAAGTATGCTTGGAAGCATCAGGCCTCATAACAGTCCTAGAATTGCATCTTTGTTTCCAATAGCTCATGCACAACTTGTGTTTAATGGTCTTTTATTCCTTTGCAAGGGATATTCTATGTATGTCTCGTGTAGATCCAAATGCCAAAATAATCATTGCAAGGATACATAATATGTGCTGGGACAAGAAAGAAAAAATATTGATACACACCATGGTAAGAATTTTAAATTTCTTCCTTTTCATGGTACCCAATTAGAAACTAAGTGCAAATTTGATGATTTTCACTTTATGTTATTCTTTTGTCTATCTCTTGGTGCATATGAGATTCATCTTGAAGATCCATGTTAAGATGGAGGTATGCATATGTATGTGTGTGTATGCCTGAGTGTAACATACATATAAAAAAATTATAGAACTTGTCATGCATGTTTACAAGTTTGGCCCTGTGCCTCCCAATTGCATTTGTTTGAACATCCACACAACCTTTTCAATGAGTGCATTTGTAGTTTAAGTTGATGTCTAATCTTGCAAGTCATAGAAATTTTAGATGATTGTCTAAACAGTAATATGTCAATCACTTGCAATTTCAATTTTAACAGGGTATGTTGAAAGTCTGAATACAAATTTGCTTTAAGTTAATGTCTAATCTTGCAAGTCACCGTATGTTGAAAGTCTGAATACAAATTTGCTTTAAGTTAATGTCTAATCTTGCAAGTCACCGAAATCTTAGTTGATTGACTAAACAATAATATGGCAATCACTTGCAATTTCAATTTTAACAGGGTATGTTGAAAGTCTGAATACAAATCTGCGCATTCCTCACTAAGAGGCAATTTGTATTTACTATGTGCACAATTCTTCAAAAAGTTTTAGCATCTCCTGGAATGCTACCATTGAAGCTCACTAAATATATGAGCATTCTCACATGGCATTGAAACTGTTTCACCGAACTCAAAAAATAGGTGTCCAACTTGGTCAGTCAGCCTTTGCTATCAAACAACTAGCCTGTCAAGAGCTTTATAACAGGGTATGGACATCCACCAAAGGATAATAGAAGGAGAATTTTCACACTGTTTTTGTGTGTTTCTAGGAAAGGGAAAGATGCAGACATGGTTTAAGGATTCTCAAAATTTGGTGACAGCTATTAAAAAATTCTCTGTTACCGGTTCTCTCAGAAAAACCCCCAGATCTAGGTCTAGGTTCATTCACAGTCTGGTTTGCCGTGGGTGTGGGTAAGGGACAGACTTTGGGCCCAGATTTGGCCGGCATATCCATGGATGCAAATCTGGGGTCCAAATCCCATGCCAAAAGTGAACCCTCTGTAAACCATGGCCTTTTTTTGGGACATTTTTGGCATTTTCTTCACACACTAATTTTTGTTTTTTGTCATCACATCAGTTATGAAGCCAAGAAGAATGTGTTAGAAAGGCCACCATTCCCCGAGGCTACTCCTACCTACTTCTTTGTCCAATGGAGGCCATTGACTGATGAGTATGTGCATAAAAATGAACGTGTTTTGGTGGTGGTGTTATTACTGTTGGTTCTGCTGCTGTTTGAAGTTTGTATGTTGCTCTTCCACTTCTTTTTAATTTGGGGATTTGTACAGCTGGTGGGGGGTTATGGCTTCATTTTATGGTAAGTCTTAAAGAGTATTACCTGCTGCATTTCCTTGTAAAAAGCAATAATTACTGGCTTCATGTTACTAAAAATAACACATGCTTTACTTTTTATTTTTGGATAAATGCAACTCAGATTAGACCAAACATAAAACAAGGTATGCAGGAAGACTAACAAGTTTTCCAGGCAATTTTTTTTCTAAAGAAATGCATCTCATTTATACTAAAGATAACATGAGGTGCACTGGTTGGTTGAGCAACAGGCTTACATGGAGAACCCTGTAGTATGATACTAATGCCAACAAAAGTCAATAATACATAACAAGAGGGTGTGATTTCCCAGTGAAATTGACATAGTTTTATCTTGCCAGCCAGGGTTTGAATCCAGCTAGAATCTACCCCATCCACACTATGTTGGAATCAATGGAATGCAACCAAGTGCAAGTCCCGGTGTTCCCAAATGTATCCAACCAAACTTAAGGAGAAAAAACAATGCAATGCAAAAAACAAATAGAGCGTCTAACTAACTGTAATGTCCCCTAAGATATTTTCTAAAATACTGATCTAATGCTTACCACTTGATTCACATATTGAGATAATAATTGTCCACTTATATACATTTGCATACCAACCAACAATAGCAACAAAATAGCTAGTATCGAATAGAATTTGTTTAAATTAAAGATTTGAATAATGAAGTTGTTTCCTTCTTCATACCAATACTCAGCTACCTCTGTTGATGTACAGTGATTTGATGGTAGCAATCCAACTTCATTTCACAACTTTTCCTCACACGTTTCTGATATACACAACTTCTAATAACTTTGACACAACCTGAATACTCCACGGATTCCTTATTGGTTATATTGTATACTTTGTAGTTAAATGAATTCGCAGCCTAAGGAATAGACCAGCTTGATGTGATTGTCTGATGAAACTCTAATGATTCTCTACCAATCCTTCGAATACCCCCGGTTTGTTTCCTGAGGAAGTTTGTTAAATCAGCTCCCATGAAACTTAACGAACTAGCACGAGCTTTACGTCCATATGTCTAACCAGCGCCGAGAGTGGTCTTCTCAGATTTGATAGCAATTCAAATAATATTGATCAGCAACAACAATCTGTAATATCTTATAATATTTTCAGCGATTCACTATTTTCGTATGATTATATTTTTACCCCCCTTAAATTCCATTCGCTGAATTCTTATTTATACTCTTACTTGCCATGAGACGTGACTGTTCTCATTCGCTGGCTGTGATATGATCGCACCCTTTTTGGGTAACATAATTGTTGTTTGCTTATAAAGTATTGCTCCATCTTATTAATCGTTGCCATATTCAATTGGTATCATGAGAAACATTGTCCAAAAATCTCTTCACATACTTTGTCTTATTCTAAGGGATCGCTGACTCTTGGTCAGCTTTACAATTACTTTGTTATAAGAGAAACATGCCTATATTTATAGTATATAAATATATTTATAGTTAGAATATTTGAATATATATATATATATATATATATTTATTAATATTATTTATAATTGCTTCTTATAATAAATTTATATTATTATAATTGTTATATATTAAATTATAATATTCATATTGATAGTATTTATATTATATATGTTTATTTTATGATTATCATCCAGGCAACTTTTTATCTATCATGATGTTTAAATCTTTAATTTAAACAATGTCTTAATATAGGAGCATGACACTAACCTAATTGAGGGTTTTCTCTAAGCTCATGCTTCATATGCGACTTCCTGGATGACATCCTCTGTAACCTACGAATGCGCTGACATGACATAAATTTCTGGTGTTTCTCTCTGCACTCGCTGGGTTTCCTTTGGTGCCTCCAGATCAGGCCCCTTCTTAGCTTTGGCAGGCAGAGAGGCAATGACCGAGCATTGGCAACTGCCCTGGTACCCATGTATGAAAAATGTGGCAACTGCCCTGGTACCCATGTATGAAAAATGTGGAAGCGTAGACAAAGCACGTGAATTGTTTATAGAATGCCACAAAGTGCCTGCATAATATGTGTCCTCCCAATTAAAAAACAACTGAAATGCGCCAATCAAAAAATCAAGTGATGAGAATTTCTCCCCCATAAAATTCCCAAGGGAAAAAAACATTAGAAAAAACTTTAATTTTTAGCAAATGCACGGATGTCCAAGCAGATTAATAGAAGCCAGCAAAAACAATAGTATCCCTGCCAATCAAAAAATCAAGTGATGAGAATTTCTTCCCCAAGGGAAAAAAAACATTAGAAAAAACTTTAATTTTTAGCAAATGCACGGATGTCCAAGCAGATTAATAGAAGCCAGCAAAAACAATAGTATCCCTGCGGAACCCAAAAATAGCCATTTTAACAATAATTTGCCAATGGGCTAAAAACCAACTAACCAATGGAAAAAACAACTTTAGTTAATATCCTTGTTTCAATATTCGACGAAATAAAAACATTATAGCCTAAAGATTAATTTTTACCATTGCACAACTATCAATGCCAAATTAATATTGGCGAGTGATTACAACAGTTACCCTGCCTACGACAGGGACTAAAAAGGAAAAAGGATATGTATTGTATTGGAAATCTTTTGTAATATATGTATATCACAATCCTTTTTCTTATTTAAAAAGAAAAAGTCCCAATAGTAAACCTAATGGTACCATTACCAACCTATTTGCATTGCTCATTGATATTTCACCAAAAATAGAAGAAAAGCAGGAAGTTGCCAATTCTAAACTTGATTGTAACACTGCCAACCTATTTACATTGCTCCATGAGCTACAAATGATATTCCACCAAAAACCCATGCTCTTACATTGCCAAGATTTAGTGGTAGTAAACCATAACATTGATAAAACCACAGTAACCAAAACAAACAAGCCTGCCAAGAACTGAACCAGGCACCACCTTAGTTGTGCATTCCACCACAAATATTGCACCATGGTGGGCAGAAGCCAGGTGGTGGGTGGACTGACACTTGTAGCAGGAGCAAATAAATCCTTCCAGTTGGTTGATATGTTTCTCCAGGGCCTAGAAGTGAGTCTTCATCTTCTCGTGAATGGCATCCATTATGACCCCTGCAGTAGGTGCACCGTCTGGAGCATTGATATTGTTGATTTTCTGTGTCATCACAGGTTGGAAGGAGGGTCCATCAAAGGGCTTATCCTCGCTAAGAACAACTGAAGGAAGAGGGAATACGTTTCAAACAACACCACCTGAGAGCAGACCAGAGATTATTGTCCTCACTTTTGACTGGATGTAGCTGATGAGGCCTGCTGTCGCCACAACTGTGATAATTGGTATTTCTGCCCATTTTTTCTTGCCCTTGTGGCTCCGCTGCCACTCATCAACAATGTCCTTGTAATTTGGATCCCGGGCTTCACCACCCACCACAAAAAAGGAGTCAACATCAAAGTTATCCGCCATTTTTTCCACATTCAAGCAATTATTTACCCAAGGAGTGTGTGATTATCATGTGTCCACAATTTTCAAATTGAACATAGCAACTATTAGCATGAAATTATTCAACATAGATTCAAGGCACAGAGACACAAGTGATTTGTGAAAACAGAGCTTGAGCGAGTTTTTTCTGTGAGGATGCATGCTATTTAAATAGGCAAGGTTTACAGTTAGGCAGACAAAGCTCTTGTCAACGGTTTTTAATGTGATAGAGTGCACACACCAGCCTTTGGATGCGCCCACCTGCGGGCTGTTTATGGATTTTTTTACTCTGTTTTCTGTCAACTTTTACTGTCGACCTCTTTACTGTAATTCATTCAACCTGTTTAATAATCTTGCTTATCAATCAATTTGTTTTACAAGGCACCAGCTGGTTAAGCTTTACCCTTTGGATGGGTGCTAGAGAACATTGCTACAAAAGAATGCCAAAGGTGTGTGAAAATTATTATTATTATTATTATTATATTAAAGGCTGAATTCGCCCCAGAAAGAGACATGACATAAACCTGTTCCCTGTAAGATTAATTCAGGTGATAGTTCTAGGTTTTAAGTGAGGCAACTTGTCTGAGGTGCTTCAATTTGCTTATCTCTAGTATCTGTGCTTCAAAAATTTTGTGGAGGGATTGGGCTATTGGTTGAATTAGTGAACAAGAGCAAAACTTGTAAACCCTGCATTAAACCCAATTCCAGAGGAATAAAGCTTAAGTTATTTCCTCATAACCTCAATTCCACTAATTGGTTGTGATTCAAAGTTTTGCAGCGACTCAACCAGATGTTGTTTTGATTGAAATAAGTTCTGAAAGGTGTTGCAGCAGTCCAAGGGAGGACAATATGTGCCATGTGAGCTGATTTTGGATGGTTGAATCAAGAGTGATATTGCTGCACTGAAGAGATTGTCAAGAGTTAAACTCTGGTGGGCTTTGTGCAGTTATGGCTTGGTGTTGCATCCATCAGCTATCTCAAACACACAATATTATATATGGTGTGCTTGATGATGCATATGAATGTAAAAAAATGATGCCCTATTACACCCTGTATTGCAAACAGATAGCCAAGATGGGACCCTAGGAGGCTGTGATATTATGTAACATGCAGCCTTCCATTCTCGCTCTGATATTATTTATCATTTTCTGTTTTGATTGCATTCCATTTATCATTCCATTTTCTGATATTATGTTGATTTAAAGAGACCTTAAAATCATAGCAATAATAATGACAAACACAATTTAATAAAAATATTGTGGTTGTAATGAGCATGTTTTATAAACAGTCATGAAATTACCAAGATGGGACCCTAGGAGCCTGTGATATTATGTAACATGCAGCCTTCCATTCTCACTCTGATATTATTTATCATTTTCTGTTTTGATTGCATTCCATTTATCATTCCATTTTCTGATATTATGTTGATTTAACGAGACCTTAAAATCATAGCAATAATAATGACAGACACAATTTAATAAAAATATTGTGCTTGTAAAAATATTGTGGTTGTAAAATCATAGCAATAATAATGACAGACACAATTTAATAAAAATATTGTGGATGTAATGAGCATGTTTTATAAACAGTCATGAAATTACATGGTGTTAAAAATTATTTATTTTGCAGCCCATAAGGTGCAGTCTGAGTGGCTGCATGGTTGCTACTAGAAGCCGTGGGACTTTGGTTTAAGTCTCACAATGGGACTTTGTGGTAGATAATAACCCCTTAAAAAATTTGAATATGCATATAATAAAATAAAGTAGCCAAAGCTTGACCTATTTGCCCTTTTTTATTTCCGTGGCTTAGCATATCGGTGAATGAGTGAAGGAAGAAATTTAACATTCCCACACAAACTAAAAGGGATAAGAAGGAAGATGTACTCGTAAGGAAAGTTTTTTCGTTTACTTTCTAGGTTGGGTCATAACATTCTATCTTGAGATAGCATTTTTTATCTTGTATGCCGAGAAGCATTCTACAATAATAGTGGGGTGGAGATGAGAGCACTTATTTTTTCCGTGAAAATATATAGCCAAAATTTTTTTTTAAAAAAGCCAAAAAAAATTGGAATTTTTTTTTTAAAAAAAGCTAAAAAAGAAATTGGAAATGTTGAAGGAAAAAAAGTGGAGAAAATCAAAAGAACTATGGAAACAAAAAAGAAATTGGAAAAAAGGTGGATAAAATAAAACCAAAAAAGTAATTGAAAATGGTTGACGGAAAAGAAGGTGGAGAAAAACACAAAGCTATGGAAAATACAAGAAGATATCTCTCGGCATACTATAGATATATATTTTTATAAATATAAATATAGTTTTGTTGGTTTCCCCTTGTTTGATCCTAGACTTCCTTCTCTCCCATTACCTCGGTAAAACATATAAATATAAAAATGGAAATGATGTCGATTTCTTCTAGTTCTTAGGCTTTAAACATATGGAATGTGTGTTAAATTTATTACCTTTCTATATTGCATAAAAATTCTATCTATGATATATAATTTATTTTCCAAGCTTGGGCTCAATCATAATTGATAATGAGTTGTTACCAATAATCTCAAATAAAAAAAATAGGTCGTAAACCACAGTAGTTCCCTATCAAAAAGTCGAGGTCTTAGCTTAAACTATGCAAATTATGATGTGAGATTAAACAAGATTAAATATCATATCACAAATCAAAGTGTTTAGCAACTTTTCCTAGGCTCATGTTAGCGGCACCAAGTAGATATTGAGATTCAACACCACCAACAGGAGGATCACCACGACCAACACCCATTTTGGTGGCATGTTTTTTCTCTTCATCTCTCTAACCTCGTAATATTACTGATCAAGGGTTTGAGTAGTGACTTTATTGACTAGAGTTACGAAACACATTTTCTTGTCAATAGGTTGTAATATGAGAGCTTCTATTCATCTCTCTCTAACCCCATCTTAGAACTGCAAACAATTCTATCACAGCCAAGGCTTTGGAACATGAATCTAGTACCTCCATCTTGCCTCAGCTGACACAATCTTCATTCCTTATTGATTCCTTCTTAAGGAAATACAAGTCATGCATTACACTTGCTAGAAAATTTAGGGGTTCCCATACACGAGGGGTGTTCAATAACAACAATTTATGGACCTTTATCAATAATATTAACAATATCTAAGGGGTTGAGGAGGGAATTTGATAGTTGGAGGGCCAAATTTGAGAAAATTTCTCAACTAGAGATTTTAGCATAGCTCTCATTTTGTTAAAACTATGGCAATCTTTGATCTTTCTTACGGGAAAGCACTCTAGGGGGGAGTGTACCTTCCTCCCACCTTACCTTTTCCAAGCTCACTTGGATTAAATCCTAGCAGGAGATCAAAGAGGATTATCTTGAAATAGAACCATCAAGAGAGGATACATTATTGTGGTGGCTATAGTCACAATTGGGGATGGGGGAGGAAAGGGTGGCGGGCTTTTGCATGTTGTGGTGGGTATAGTCACAACTGGGGATGGGTGAGGAAAGGTTGGGAGGGATTCTTCATTCATACCATAATAAGGGTTGACATTGTTGTTTGCAACATTATTTTGAGACCATGTTCCTCCAAATTTGTTGTGTTATCCATCATTCTCCTTACCACTTTGATCCAAAGTTCAACGATAGGGGGTAGACAATAAGTTTACAATCAAGACAAATCTAAGCCCAATTTTGCAAGCTAAGCATTGAGGAGTAAGGACTTTCATATTGTTCTAAGAGGACTCAAGCAACAAGCATGTTCAAGTACCAATGGAGTACTTGTAGTAAAAGTCAAAGCACTTATGATTTGTCATGTCTCAAACTGCTATGCTTTCTGAACTTAACTATAATTAGAACTATTTTATGGATAATTGTTTGTGGATTAATTGAATGATTCAAAATGATGAAATATATAGTGCTTCGGCTATGGATTGGTCACTAACCTAGTAATGGAGAATTGAGTTTAATGATGGCAGGTTGTCAAAGACAAGAGTATGGTTGAGGTAGAGGTGATTAGCCACCTAGCAAGGATGGGATGGAGAGACTCTAGGTTGAACACACACAAGCACTTAGTTGCATTTCATTTGCATCTTATAATTGCATGAATGATCCTATGCCGATAAATTAATTTATTGCACATGTCAAATTATCTCCATTATGCCTTCGAAATTACCAAACTAACTAATCGTTCTTTAAATTTGAAGGTTATTTTATTGAATCAGAATAAATTTAATAGCTATATTCTTTTAAATTTTATGTGGAGAAGATGATTTTTCTTTTAATAACTTACTTCCTAGAAGTTAATTATGTGCTAAATTGAAATGATAAATAAATATATATATATATATATATATATATATATATATATATATATATATATATATATATATATATATATATAATTTTTTTATTTGTTTTATCATAGTAATTATCCATTCGAATAGTAGAGTCCTTTATCTTATTTAGATAATGACAAAACTTAAAAGATAAAATAAAACAAGGAAAATAGAAAGAAAACTAAAAAATAATAGAAAGAAAACAAAAAGGAAAGAAAGCAAAAAGATAAAAGGAAGAAAAAGTTAGAAACAAGAAAGGAATAAAAAGAGAGGGAACACAACACAGATGAAAAAAAGAAGAGGAGGGAGAAAAGAAACGTTTAGACAACAAAGATGAAGGAAGAGCAGAGAGCAAGGAAATAAGGAATGGACTTCAAAATCTGGGTATGTGATTTAAAAAAGGAAATTCCATTCTATATTAATCGGCCCTCATATACATTGAATGTCTTTTGTTTCCAGCGAATTTAGTGTCTCCAGACCCAACTTTCTGGATTGAGCCGTTCCTTGGCTTATTAGAAATATGTATGACTTTTGGTTCTTTATCTTCCCCTAAAACCAATCGACCTCCTTTGAGAACCTCTAAGTGCTAGAAAGTGTTGCCTCAATAAGTCACCTACTGAATTATGTCTTGTCCACTGCATCGCCCTTTGAATGGTGTCAACAATCGAAATATTGATTCTTACTACTCTTATTATAATTTCAAAATGTGTCTCGTTCATCTATTAAAATATTCACAATTTTTTTTTGGTTTGCTACCTTCATTCTTTTGTTGTTTGTATATGTTTTGCTTGTTGATATATATATATAAGAATTACTAAGATTGTCGTTAAAATTATTATTAGAACAAGATTTTTTTCTTAGTCGCTAGATGCATTTATCTATTTTATGGGCAACGGAATATCCAGCATGCAAACAAGACCCTTTTTCCTTGACCTATTTATGTAGAATATATCTATTGAATTGCTAGGTGATATTTCAGTTATCACCATTATTTTTTTTCCATTGTGTTTCTTGTGGATTAAAGAGTGCCTCTTCCTATTTTTTTTATGTTCTTGGGCACCGAACTTTTCTTATTATGATATCAGAACCTAAGCTATAAAGTTGCATTAAACGTTATAATCAGTCACCCTTTTAGTTGTTGTACCATGGGTTAAATCCCTATTTAAGCAAGCCAATATTCATGTTATTTCCTTGAACTGTACTCCAATCCTTATAGTGCTGCGACCTTTGTATGGTTACCTAAAAAGCTCATTCCAACGGCTTATAGGAGTTCTTTTGGCAACCAGTGCATCACCTTTTATCTGCTATATCGCCCATAATGAGATAGATTGTTTCAGATTTACTATTATTGCATTCCCTGTGAGGACATCTCTCTAAGGTGTTCTTTCAACGATTGGCATGTTGAGCCATCCTCACACAACTACCTTTTTTTTCATGTTCTTTTATTAACTTCAACTTTGTACAAATCTGCCTAATGAAAGCCCCAGGTTTTTCTTGTATAAATTTTCATCATAGAAAGGGCTTTGATATAGGTTAGTTTCTTTATTTATGATGAATTAGTGGATACCAAGTGATAGAAATTTATCATATATAAACTAGAAAGCATTTATTACCTTGTGGTCATTTACTTGCATAGTCTTCTTTTAAATCATTATTAAGAAAAAAGTAGGTGTAGTTACCTTATTTGTGTATAAATATAGATTTATTGATCTTAGAAATGAATGTAATCTGGTTTTAAATAATAAAAGGTTTCGTACAGGGCTCAAATTTGATGGTGGGCCCTGCCTGCAAACAATTTTTTTTGAGGTTATCCATTCAAAGGTGCCCTTAAAATACTATGACATACTTAGTATAAATAAAATTATATATAAACCAAATATATATATCATCATAATCCTATATAAATTTTGACAATCTCTTCAAAATGTCTCCTTTAATGTGATACAATCTCTTTAAAATTTTAATTGTATTTTACGGCAAAAATTCCTAAACACAGCTATACAGCCATCAAATTTAAGCCCTGGTTCCGTAATGTATTTTCTATAATGATTGATTCAAAATGATGAAATGTATAGTGCTTCGGCTATGGATTGATCACTAACCTATTAATGGAGAATTGAGTTTAATGATGGCAGGTTGTCGAAGACAAGAGTATGGTTGAGGTAGAGGTGATTAGCCACCTAGCAGGGATAAGATGGAGAGACTCTAGGTTGAACACACACAAGCACTTAGTTGCATTTCATTTACATCTTATAATTGCATGAATGATCCTATGCCGATGAATTGATTTATTGCACATGTCAAATTATCTCCATTATGCCTTCGAAACTGCCAAACTAACTAATCGTTCTTTAAATTTGAATGTTCTTTTATTGAATCAAAATAAATTTAGTAGCTATATTCTTTTAAATTTTATGTGGAGAAGATGATTTTTCTTTTAATAACTTACTTCCTAGAAGTTAATTATGTGCTAAATTGAAATGATAAATAAATATATATACAATATTTTTATTTGTTTTATGATAGTAATTACCCATTCAAATAGTAAATTCTTTTATCTTATTTAGATAATGACAAAACTTAAAAGATAAAATAAAACAAGGAAAATAGAAAGAAAACTAAAAATAATAGAAAGAAAACAAAAAGGAAAGAAAGCAAAAAGATAAAAGGAAGAAAAAGTTATAAACAAGAAAGGAATAAAAAGAGAGGGAACATGGCACAGACAGAAAAAAGAAGGAGAAAAGAAACATTTGGACAGCAAAGATAGAGGAAGGAAGAGCAGAGAGCAAGGAAATAAGGAATGGACTTCAGAATCTGGGTATGTGATTTAAAAAAGGAAATTCCATTATGTATTAATCGGCCCTCATATACATTGAATGTCTTTTGTTTCCAACGAATTTAGTGTCTCCAGACCTAACTTTCTGGATTGAGGCATTCCTTGGCTTATTAGAAATATGTATGACTTTTGGTTCTTTATCTTCCCCTAAAACCAATCGACCTCTGAGAATCTCTAAGTGCTAGAATTACTAAGATTGCTGTTAAAATTATTATTAGAACAAGATTTATTTATAAGTCGCTAGATGCATTATATCTATTTTCTGAGCCGCAGAATATCTAGCATCCAAACATGACCCTTTTTCCTTGACCAATTTACGTAGAATATATGTAATGAATTGCTAGGTGATCTTTCATTTATCACCATCATTTTTTTTTCATTGTGTTTCTTATGGATTGATGAGCACCCTTCCTGTTGTTTTCGGTGTTCTTGGGCGCCAAACTTTTCTTATTATGATATCGGAACTTAAACTATAAAGCTGCATTAAACATTATAATTAGTCGCCCTTTTAGTTGTTGTACCATGGGTTAAATCCTGATTTAAGCAAGCCAATATTCATATTATTTCCTTGAACTGTACTCCAATCCTTATAGTGATGTGACCTCCGTATGGTTACCTAAAAAGCTCATTCCAGTGGCTTATAGGAGTTCTTTTGGCAACCAGTGCATCACCTTTTATCTCCTATATCGACCATAATGAGATAGATTGTTTCAGATTTACTATTATTGTATTCCATGTGAGGACATCTCTCTAAGGCATTCTTTCAATGATTGGCATGTTGAGCCATCCTCACACAACCACTTTTTTTTACATGTTCTTTTATTGACTTCAACTTTGTACAAATCTGCCTAATGAAAGCCCTAGGTTTTTCTTGTATAAATTTTCATCATAGCAAGGGCTTTGATATAGGTTAGTTTCTTTATTTATGATGAATTAGTGGATACCAAGTGATAGAAATTTATCATATATAAACTAGAAAGCATTTATTACCTTGTGGTCATTTACTTGCATAGTCTTCTTTTAAATCATTATTAAGAAAAAAGTAGGTGTAGTTACCTTATTTGTGTATAAATATAGATTTATTGATCTTAAAAATGAATGTAATCTGGTTTAAAATAATAAAAGGTTCCGTACAGGGCTCAAATTTGACGGTGGACCCTGCCTGTCAAGCAATTTTTTTATGACATTATCCATTCAAAGGTGCCCTTAAAATACTATGACATACTTAGTATAAATAAAATTATATAAATACCAAATATATATATCATCATAATCCTATATAAATTTTGACAATCTCTTCAAAATGTCTCCTTTAATGTGATACAATCTCTTTAAAATTTTAATTGTATTTTACGGCAAAAATTCCTAAATACGGCTATACGACCATCAAATTTAAGCCCTAGTTCCGTAATGTATTTTCCTTAGTAGAAATTGGTAGGGTATATTAGATGAGCAAGTAATTGTTGTAATAGTCTTTAAATCGGCTTTATTCTAACCAAACTGGTATAAATGGTTAGTAGCATCTGTGGTATCTTCTTTTAGATAAAGCATGTCTTTTAGCTTGACAAGAATTTATACTCTGAGTTGGATGATTGATAGAATGTTAAATTTATATTTTGTCTTACCCCATCTATAGGATCTCGGTGTTCATAAATAGTGCCTCATCTTTGAAGGATATATATACATTTAGAATTGAATCTATGATATCAACTTATTAAACTTATTAAATTATGTGTGTAAGTTGGGAATGGTAAGTCTTGAGTATTATGTTTTAAGTAGTTTTCTTAAACTGATTTCGTCATAAATGATTAAGTAGTTTCCTTAGTTGAGTGCAGATGCTAGTATGTCTGTTATAACAATAGTAGTAGTTCATTTTACTATGTGTAAGGTAGAGCTTACCTTCCGAGACAAGATGTCGAGTGTGGATTCATAAAGATGGTAAACCTTTTTTTCAAGTTTTACCACTTTATTTTTATTGCTTTGGCCAAAGCTAGATGTACCATTGAAATAGATGGAAAATAAAAGCCTAGTTGTATTTATTTATTTGTTTATCTCTGCCACATCCTACATGCAAGACATAAGTCATTCTAGTTTAGAGTGCATATAGGCATCGGACTTGCATCAAGAGCTCCCTCCTACCCATCTGTTCCAGGTTTCTAGGCTCCTCGTGCAGGGTAGGGGATTTATTCGAGTTATGAAGAAACCTGGGGAAGTGTAGTGCTTTGTGATTGGGTGGAAAAAGCACCTTAACCATGCTCTTGACTTCGGCTTGTGGAAGACCAGTGGGTCATGGCAGCTGAAGATAGATTTCTTATGTTATGTGACTCAAGATGGATATTTCATTGTACTGATCCTTGTATGGCTTGTTTAGCCAAATATGTAACTGTACTTTTCACTAATGTATTATTGATGTATTTGGGACAATTGAAAAGATGTAATATTATTTCCTTCTTGTGCTTGTAGATGCACTTTACTTATATTGGAAACTTGCAAATGTTATACATTTATGGATATCCCAGTTAATGAACTGATTCACTTTCCATTTTTGGATTACGTTGCTTTTCGTAGGTTATTTTTAGTAAATGATATTTTCAGGCTTTACATGATTGGTCAACATCATCTAACACATGATTTCACATTAGTCTCATTATTGGATCACTTGATCAACTATTTAGCAAGAAGCTTTTCCCATTGAATGTGCTAACAACTAAAGCATTTTTTTAAATCAAGGATTCACTTTTTTCAAACTCTAGTGCCTTCCATTCTTGATCTACATCATTCTTTTGAGATGGAAACATATACGTTTGATTATACCATACGGGATGTTCTAAAACAAGGGCATCACCCTGTTGTACACTATTAAAAAATATTTTATGTAGAAGTAGAGAACTACGATGCATTTGGAAAATAATTATATGCATAGGTAAACTACTAAAGTAACGGACGTGTTGCATCCAATCCCTCAAGTTTTTGAATTTATCTTTGAGGATATAAGGACATTAATTTGTCTTATATTTATCACTTTAATCTCCTTATTAAAATAGGGATTGCTTAGAATAGAGTTGTTGATATGTTAGCACACCTACTTCTAAGGTCTTCCATATTCTGAATTCTAGATTTATTATATATGAAGATTAGATGTCATTTTATTTCATGGATCCACAAGTTGGATCAATTCCTCTTAATTATAAATTAAGAGATGGTTTGTAATACACATTAGATTAAATTTGTGTTCTACATGTTTTAGCTCACCTTGTATTGATTAGAGAAGACATTTTCCCCATTACATGGCGGTCTATTTGGGACAATAAAAAATTGTAACAATTTCCAAGATATTTTTATTGGCCTTCTACAAGGAAGCACATGGAATGTTTATAAAGAGATATTCACCATGCATCCAATCTATGCCTTTTAATAGAAAGATTGGTTTGTATTGCTGACTTCTAGCTCCTTCTATGCCTTTGTAATGCATGTCCATGGACTTTATTAGTGAATTTCCACTTACTCTTAGGAAAATGATTGCATATTTGTTTTGACTACAAATTTTTTATAAATGGCGATATTTGTTCCAATCAACAAGATTGTAGATATTTCAGTGGATATTTCTATTATTATTTGGCTCAACCTTCTTAAATCATATTTAGAAAACCTTGTGTAAGCTTTAGGGTTGTCAATTGAGGTTCTCTACATCCTTTCATCCATAAGTTGATGCCAAGATTATAATATTCAACCACAATTTGGTTCACACTCTTTGCAAATATCACAAATTTAATAAGCCATGGAATACTTAATCTTTGTGTAATACGACATAGATTTTAACTATACATGACATTCTTCATTTGAGGATTGCTATAGGTATTGATCCCTTGTTCTTATGAGATTATGGTAGTCCTACCATAATATCTTTATTTCATTTACAAAATTAGCAATCTAAAGCCTTTTTTTTCAAACATTTAGATAAAGTCCATACATATTTTTGTGGTATGTTATTGAAGACTCAATCCAAATACAAACAGCTTGATGATTGACTTTGAATTTTTCCACATTTTTAGTTTGGTAATAAAGTTTAGCTATACTTGGATGGACATAAATTTATATATTAGAAATAACCTAAGTTCAAACTTACTCATTATGGGACTTATACTATTTTGTAGCTTATTGTTAGATTTAATAAAGATTATGCAATATTAAATCTCCCTAAGATTACAAGAACAAGATGACACCAATTCAAATGCAAATAAGATTAAAATAATACATGATTTGATTATTTGTATTCAAGAGTATGTAAAACTAGGAATAAAATACAATATATAGACTCTAGGCATGCACAAGTTAAGGTGACATGTGTCATAGAGGAGAACAGTAAATTAAAGGATTGACTCAACTATAGGAGCAAAGGTACCAAATGAACTTATCTTGATGAGGGAGATGTGACATCTAACTATTGTCAATCAAGGAGATGAATGAGATAGAGGCAACAAATGATCTCATCAATCAAGGGAGTTGACGAGAGTTGATATGTGCTTTTATTTCCTAATTTACCTAAGTAAATAATATTAATTGATGAAGTAAATTTAATATAAGGTGCAATATAATATTACATAAACACCCCCTTAAGTGCAATTGAGGTAATAAAGAAATGTGCTCTAACGAGACAAGCCATATCAAGTACTCACGTACAATTTGAAAGAAGCCCAACATACAAAGAGAGCGCACCCCCTTAGAAGAAGAGAGAAAACTTGTAGGAAAAACTCTAACCTGAGGAGAGGCAGATGAATGAATGAATTTGGAAGCTTCTTGTGTACCTCAATGTTGATGCTGAATTGTAACTAAAATTGATTGATTGGATCAAGTACCATGAAGATTTGGGAATATTGAACATAATATTTATGATTTTCAATTTTAGATGTCAACCAATGCGAATCAAATGCAAGATTGAAGAAAATTTACAATAGACAGATGACTCTCAATTTGAGATGTGAATTGATGTGAATTGGGATGTGTCAAGTCATAAGTATAATGTAGGGGAGAGCAAGAGGATCCACAATAGTTGATGCAACATGGTGTGAGTTTTCATCAAAATGGAGGTGGAATCATAATGTATGTCATGTGATTACACTACTCATCCCACAATATGTCCTATTGTATAGAAACACTACAAGCACATGAATTTTAATCCCTCCCATGATGAAACTTTATTTTGTAATAACATGAGTGGTGACACTTTATAAGTTGAGTATGTTTGTATTAAACAACCCCCAAATAGTTCAATTTAAACACCCTTAGCAAGTTACAATGTTTGTAACTTATAAATTATTGCATTTATAAAGTGGATGCTAATTTTTTAAAATTTTACAATGTCTAATGTGGAGCAGAAAGTTGAAAATACCATCAAATGGAAACATAGAGAACAAATAGCTATCGCCATTATGTAGTTCTTAAAAAAATATCCACCTATTAAAAATGGTACTCAAATTTGAGTCCGTTTGTGAAATTTGTGAGACCTAGAAGTTCAAAAATTGTAGTTGGGTAAGTGCAAGAAGATGGGGGGCCAAAAAAGGGTCTTAAGTGGCCACTTTTTTTCTAAAATCAGGAAATGCTGGCCTTGGATGAGAAATTGAGCATAGTTACACTCAAAATTTGGAGATGCAACCAAAACAATGTTCGTAGTGCTCCGAGTCTACTTTCTAAACTACTATTTTTTTTTTTAAATGGTATAGATTAAGGGGTTCAAAAGAGGCATCCACAGAAATTGGTGTTGTTTCTATTAAAAAAACATAACATAGCATGTTTTGTGGCTCCCTCAAAAGGTTAACCTTTTTTTGTATTTTTAAAATTGCTTCAGTGAGAAATTAGCTAATAGCATGTAGTTTATGCCCAATTTTTCTGATAATTTTTTGATAAATATTTGATTTTTACTAATTTTCAAAGTGGACACATCCTAAAAAATAGAATTTTGACCGTGCTACCGCTATAAATTTTGAAAACTAATTGAAAATCATTTTTTCTTTTTTTTTAATATGTGTAGAATGGAGTCTAGTTTCTAAATATGTAATTTTTTTGAAATTTCAATGAATGGTTAATTTACAATGAAAAAAAGACCAAACAGTGGTTTTTGCCCAAAACCGGACACACAAACAAAAGAAATTAAAGATGAAAGGCTTAACATTGTCAAAATGTGAAAAAACTACCTCGTTAAATAGCTAAGAGAAAGCCTACTAACATTACCCAGGTGTTCAATTTGTTTGACCTTGAAACACATGCAAATCTAAGGGTTAGCACAAACAAAATTATGTGAAATCTTGTAGAATTTGCAAAACACGTCTATGGATGTTGAAAAGGCACTCCAAGCCTTTGGGTTGGAAATCCAAAGCAAATCCCAAGCCCAAGGCTTGGGATTCCCAAAGCACAATATAACGTGAGCGCGTTATATTTTTCTTTTTTTCCTTTTTTGCATGTTTGCTGATGTTTTCCCAGTTCGACATAACGCACCTGCGTTATGTCTTCCTTTGAATGAGATATGTTCAAATTTCATAAGTATGTTTCATGGATGTTTATATCTCTTCTTGTAGGTATGTATGCATGCTTGTATGTATGTACATGTAGCATGCTTGTATGTATGCATCTTTGTATGTATGTATGTTTGTATGTATGCATGCATGCATGTATGTATGTAAGTGTTTTGGATTTAGTGTATATAAGGACCTAAGCCTGTATAGTTTTGAGGCTTAAGGGTTGAGGGTTGAGGGATTAGGGCTTAAGTAATAGGTATAGGGTAGAGGGTTGAGGGTTACAGTTGAGGGTTAATATTCAGGTTGTTGAGTGTATAAGATTAAGTGTGTAAGGCGCGGGGATTAGGGTTTAGGGTTTACGATATGGATTGAGGGTATATAAGGCATAGGTTGACTTGGGTTGAGAGCACGTATGGTTTAGGTTTAATTTAAGTATAGGGTTGAGGCACAATATTCGAGGTTTAGGATATAAGGGTGAGGTTATATGGTCTAGGGATGAGGGTTTGAGGGTGTAGGCTTTAGGTTTAAGGTATAGGGTTGATGATTGAGGGATTAGGGCTTAAGTATATTGTTGAGGGTATAGGTGAGGGTTTAGGGATAGGTTTTAGGGTTTAAGGTTTAAGGGTTAAGGGTTGAGGGATAAGGTTTAAGGTTTAGGGGTAAGGGATTAGGGTTTAAGGTATAATGTCTTGGGTTGAGGGTTTAGGAATAGGGATAGCATTTAGGGTTTAGGAATGCGAGATTAGGGTTGAGGGTTGAGTGTTGAGGGTTGGGGGTTGAGGGATTAATGTTTAAGGTATAACTTGCTGAGGGTTGAGTGTTTAAGGATAGGGTTTAGGGTTTAGGGTTTAGGGATTAGGGTTTAGAGTTGAGGGATTAGGGTTTAAGGAATAGTGTTGAGGGTTGAGGGTTTAGGGATAGGGTTTAGGGTTGAGGGATTATGGTTTAGGGTTGATGGATTAGGGTTTAAGGAATATTGTTGAGGGTTGAGGGTTTAGGAATAGGGTTTAGGGTTGAGGGATTAGGGTTGACGGATTAGGGTTTAATGTTGAGAGTTGAGAGTTGAGGGTTTAGGGTTTAGGGATAGGGTTTAGGGTTGAAGGTTTAACGATTGAGGGTTGAGGCTTTAGGGCTGAGGGTTAAGGGATTGGGGTTTAAGATATAGTGTTGAGCATCGAGGGTTTATGGATAGGTTTTAGGGTTTAAGTTTTAAGGGTTAAGGGTTGAGGGATAGGGTTTAGGGTTTAGGGATAAGGGATTAAGGTTGAAAGTATAGTGTCGAGGGTTGAGGATTTAGGAACAGGGATAGTGTTTAGAGTTTAGGGATGAGGGATTAGGGTTGAGGGTTGAGGGATTACGATTTAAGGTATAGTGTCGAGGGTTGAGGGTTTTGTTAGCACTCATTTTGACCTGGAGGTTGATTTTTCATGTTTAGGGGGTTTCTTCATTTGAACCCTATATCTTCTTGCCCATTTTCCTAAGTGTTGGACCTCCTCGGCATTTTTCAGCTGCATCATCATATTTTCTTTGAGGAGGAGGTCATCATCATCATATTGTCTTCGATGATGGTCCGCATCATCATGTTTTCTGTCGACTTGTTTTTCATCAGGATCATCATATTTCAATATCGGGTGATGTTTGGATATCATCCCGATCCTGCTGATGAGCTACAATGTGCCTTAATTTTCTTGCGGAGGGTGATTTTTCAAATATCCGGTGATCTTCCAATTATCACCCTGCCCTTTTATGATGATGATGTCACCCCGATCTCCCGAAGGGGTCATTTTCTGAGTTGTTCGACCCGACTTGTTTTTTCTTAAGGGTCGTCATCATCATGATCATATTTCCAGTTATCGCCGTGTTGCTTGCGAGGGTCATCATATTGTCTACCTGCATGATCTTTCGCTGGGGTGATATTTTAACATCGGGTGATCTTTGTTAAGATCATCCTGATGATGTTGCTGTAAAGTTCTAAGTGTGACCCGATTTTTATCGTGGTCATCATATTTTGGACGTCAGGATGATCTTAGTCAATATCATCCTGATGTTGTTGTATCACTTCATGTTCGTTGTTTTATCATCCTGATGATGCTGATATCAAGGAGATATCCGCCTGTCGGCTTCGTGCATTATCTAGTGGGGGGTGATCTTTTCAAATATCTGGCATATTCATCTATCACCCCGATCTTACAGTGGAGCTACAGTGCAGCATGATATTTGTGCATCAGGATGATATTTCCAAATATCTGGATTCTTCCGAATATCATCCTGATGTCGATATGATGATGACGTCATCCGGATATGAGGAGGTGCACAGTAGGCAGATATGCTGATGATGTCAGCAGGATATGACGATGACGTCATCAGGATGTTCATCGGCTAGACTTTTGGTATCGGCTAAGCAGGAGGATCTTCCTCCGATGGATCAGGTTGTGCCAATGAAGGCGATTATCATGCAGGTGATATTGCGATGATGATGCTGACGTCAGGGTGATTTTTCGAGCAACAGGATATCATGCTGTTGGAGGATGATGATGAAGTCTTATACTAGTGTCGTCAGGAGCAAAAGCACCGACATCATATATGCTCGTGGCCTAGTATATAAAGTGTTGAAAAGGTCGCCGCGGGGTGCATGTGGGATAATTGATATCCTGCATATTTTCAAATATCATGACGATGTATCTTGGCGGGAAGTGGTTGCGATCGACTGTTAGATGTTTTTCCCAAGGCCGCGGGTTGGTGCGCCATTAATGGCGAAGGTTGCAGAGGTATGGACGGATCTGGTACCCGATTGAAGATCTGGATCCCTAGGCGGTGGCGCAAGGCTCGAGATTTCTTCCTGTCTCCTCCCCTACCTACTGCATTCATGTTTGGGCGCCAATCTGGTAATGCGTTGAGTGCCATTTTTCTAATATTGTGTATTTGACGGGATTTTTGGTCAACCATGTAATTAATTGCTGTGGTACACTACCTGGCTGTTATAAGCAGGAAGTGTTACTCATTTGTGGTTGTTGAAAGTTGAAGATTTTTTTTGGCTCTGTAATTCAAAACAAGCTGATCTGGTTGCTCTGTACAGCTAAACCTGTGAGTCTATGTATCTCTTGTTGTATGTTTTGGCACGAACCCACTGATTTCATGATTAATCTTATATGAGAAATGCTATCTTAGCATGTGTTTTGTTAATTCTGTCTCCAGTATTGCATGTATTCTTCTTCTGAATCTGGATATTTGGGTAATGTTTAGATTCTAGAGCATAGAATTCCTATGTTGAATGTCTGATCTTTTAACTTCTACTCAAGGGGTAGATTAAACTGTTTTCAGGTTGAACATTGGGAAGGGTATACTGCAGTAAGGATGCCATAAGTAGAGATAACTTAACACTCTGTATTGGGAGATATCTGTAAGGCAGGTATCACATATATCCCCCTGAAATCCAGTTTTAGTTGTTCATGCTGATCATTCACAGGTGTATGTCTACTGACTCCATGCCCTGGATAGGCACCAATCTTGCTTTGTGTTTGTGTTACAACCATGTCCAGCTTTGCATCCAAACTTAAAATCAAAATCTAAATCTAAAACAATCTTTAGGACATTAGAATTAGTTTTAGGATCCTCAGTCCTCTATCTACAACTGCAAATAGGCCCAAAGCTAGCCCCTTTGCTCTTATCTTTCAGTTTTGGTCTACTTACAGGAGGACTTATCTGCTTTCTGTCAGCATCCCAGCCTTGTATGCATATCCTCATGGATGTTGAGTAGGGAATACCCCCCTAGGTCTTGCAGAGCCTAAAGAAGAAGAGGAGATAAAATACAGAGTCTATCTCCTACACTGTTGGCCCCTGGCCCAGAGATCCTGTTGATCACTGATGGCTACCTTGTAGGGAAATCTGGGAATAAGCATCCAGTCTGGGAAAAAGTCAACAGAAATTGGCGACTCCGCTGGGGACTTTGTGAAAGAACCCTGGTTTTCAAAAGAAAACAGTTCCTAGTAATAGGTGGCGACTCCGAAGTAATCTCCCAACCGGTCAAAGTAAAATTTATATGCAGGGGAGAAGATCCCAACAAAACCCTTTATTTAAAGAGTTACCAGTAACAAGAAGAATGATGTACAGAAGAAAGGGAGCTGTCTCAGTTAGTCATGAGGGTTCCCCCAGAAAAGGTGATGATATGCAAGATAACCCTAGGCCATCAGGACAGCATGTGCCTTACTTTTCAAATGCAGAAGCTGATATTCAAGGTGCATATGAGAGGCAACAGGGTGGTAGCATGAGAATGAGGTCAGAGGTGTTCCAAGAACGCCCATTTCTAGACCCTAGTGAAAGGTTTGAAGAGGCAGAGTCTCTGAGGGATGATGAAGATGATGACCAGAATGGTATGAGACCATCTACCTCCATGCCTAAGGACGAACAATTAGCTGAAGAAATCAGAAATCTGAGAGCAGAACTAGAATATCTACAAGCCATGAAAATCAGAGATGATATGAAGCAGAAAGTGCAAGCTTTAAGAACTGCCCAAAATGATTCAATTCCTACCCTTGAGAATGCAAATGTGCAGAGACATCAGCAAAGAAATGAAGTGCAACATCAGCATAATGATGAGAGACAAAATGTGAATGATGCTAGGATACCACTGAACAATGTAAGGAACCAGAATGTAAACAGAAATATCAATGTTCATCAGTTAAACAGACAGCCCATGCAGTTAGATAGATTCAGGCAGCTGGTGTTTGATGGTATTCCTGGGTATCCTAACCCCATTGACAAGCATCTGAGGCTGCAAGTGCCTAAATTTTTAGGAAACAACACAGTGTCAGGAGAAGATCATCTAAAAGCCTTTCAAAATGTCATGGATAACTTTGAGGTTGAACATGAGGATGTTTTCATGAAGTCATTCATGCAATCCTTAATAGATGAGGCAAGAGAATGGTACAAGAATCTACCTGACCGGAGTATTTCATCATGGGATGATTTTAAAAGGATGTTCAAGGAGCAATATGGTGACAAAACTGACCCTAGCTTTTTTGTAAATGAGTTCACCAGTATCACTAAAGGGTCAAATGAGCAGGTTGCAGATTTTAATGCAAGATTTACTAAAGTGTTAAACAAATTGCCACATCACATGAGGCCAAATGAACCAATGTGCATAATATTGTATATCAATGCCTTTGATGCAAAAACTGCATATGGATTAAGAGATAAAGGTCCTGCTACTCTCAGGGATGCTTTCAGAATTGCAGTGAATATTGAAAACAACAGGAAAGCATCGGGCAAGACAAATAGAAGGGATGATATAAAAATTCTGCAGAATCCAAACAAGCCTCAGAACACTCAAGGTAATACATCTGCCCCTGAAGATAAGATAGACAAATTGGCAAATGTTGTTAAGGACCTAAGCTATAGATTAGCTAGAAGTGAAAAAGGGATGGGTCCTGATAGGCAAGTCTATCAAAGGCAGGAAAAGAGGCCATCATTGCATGATATGCCTTATAATACCAATTGGCATGATGGTAAGCCTATTTTCCCACGTAACCACACAAATCAGAGGGCTCAACATGTCAAAGAAACTCCTGATCCTCTAAAGAAAGCTATAAATATTGTTGATGATGCTCCATGGTGTATAATCTGTCAGATGCCACATTCACAATTACAGTGTATGATTGCTCAATCCTTGTATGATAATGCTACATCTTGTAATGAATGCAATGAGCCACATTATGTGCAAGAAGATGATGTTAATATGATGTCCATAGGCAATGGATACACTCTTTATGATGCTGATGAGAATACAGATCATCAAATTCAGGCCTGCCAATAGTTCCCATATGATGAAGATAATGAAGATAACTATGTGTATGCTCAGAGCTCACACAATTTTCTGAGTAACTTACAACGACCTTCTGATGAGGAAATTAGAGCCTTCACAGCTGCAGCAGTTGCTCAAGTCAAAAGCAACTACAATCTCAGAGGTAAAAATCAAGTAGGCAGCCCACATCAGCCAGAAGATATTTCTGCAGGTCAGCTAGTGCATGGTCATAAAGGAATTGAACCACAAAGAAGGTAGTGGGTAAATAATAAACAGAATTTTAGACATAGAACAGGTCATGAATCTCAAGGACCAGAAAACAAAATCCCTCAGGCTGAAGATCAAAGTAAAGGTTCCCAAGACAAGAATGATGATCAGGGAACTATGAAAGTAAGAGCTAAATCAGCTCAGGATAAAAACAAGATTGTGGAGCAAGCTACAACTGTTATACAAAATTATGCTCCATTTGATATAGCTCAGGTCCTCTCTCAGGTAAAAGTCTCTGTTCCACTTATGGAACTGATGAAAGTGGAAGAAATCAAGAGTAGGACAATATCCCTAATCTCAGGGGTACCTTTTCAAGCTAAACAAAATGTTCAGACCCAGGGTGAGAAACATGTCATGAGTAATGAAGAAGATGAGACTCCTGAAGTCTATTTAGGAGTGACTATGACAAAGTATCCTTCACAAGTGGAACCATTTTATGTTTCCCTGGTTATAAATGGAAAAATAATTAGAAATTGTATGCTTGACTCTGGAGCATCTACAAATGTCATGCCTTTGGCCATCATGCAACAAGCTGGATTGAAAATTGACAAAGCATGTGGAAAATGTTATGCTATGGATGCCAGAGAGGTACCAGTTATTGGAATCATGAAGGATGTAGATTTCAGATTGGCAGCATTTCCTGAGAAAAGATATAAAATGAATATAACAGTGGTTGACATCAAGCCACAGTATGGTATGTTGTTGTCAAGAAGATGGGCAGCACTAATTGGTGGAAGTATGCAGCTGGACCTGTCATATGCCATGATTCCAATGAATGGCAGGGATGTTAAGCTAATCAGAGAACAAAGATCATCAGAGACAGTGGAAGACCAAGAAGCAGAGGAACAGGTATGCTTTGTAGACACTGACTGTGATAATTTCAAGGTTGTCTCAGATGATACAGAAGATAAAAAGAAAAATGCCTGCATTGAAGAATTGGATCAGCGAGGTTTGTGGACCATGTTTTTTGATGGAGCTTGTGCAAAAGAAGGCTCTGGAGCTGGAGTTATTTTCCTGTCTCCAACTGGTAAGCTCCTCAAATTCTCTTTCTTGCTGAGGTTTGATTGCACAAACAACATTGCAGAATATGAGGCTTTACTCTTAGGCCTAAATATTGCTCTCAAACATGGAATTAAAATGTTAAGAGTATTTGGGGATTCTGAGCTGATTGTATCCCAAATTAGAGATAAGTATGCTTCAAAAAACAAAATATTGAAACAATACAAGCATGCTGTTTGGGATACCATTGAACTATTTGATGCATTTTCAATAGGCTGGGTAGAAAGATCAAAGAATGTTATGGCTGATTTCTTAGCCAATGTTGCAATAAGGCCAGATGACATCACTCTGTCAGATGTTACAAATGTAGAAGTTAAAATTAGGCCTGCAGTACCAGAAAATATATGCAGTTGGCAAGTGTTTAATGATGATAGGGACTTGTTAAGATTTTTGCACTGCATAGATGAATATGAGAATCAAGAAATTGATTTCCAAGCTTTTGTAGAGACTATAGATGGAAAAGAAACTCTTGTGGGAAAAGAGATAATTCAATTAAGGACTAATAAAATCCCTAGAGGGTTGGTAGCTTTGGAAAGAGTTTTTGACAGTAAAGATAAATTGGTCACAAGGACATCTCCCACAAATAAGGAAGATTTAGAAGAGATAAATTTGGGGACATCTCAGGCCCCTCAGAAGGTATACATTGGTAAACAGCTCAAACCACACATTAGGAGTATGCTGATTGCATTACTGAAAAAGTATAAACATGTTTTTGCTTGGTCATATGAGGACCTAAAAGCCTATAGGGAAGATTTATTCCAGCATGAGATCCCATTGAAGCCTGAAGCTAAGCCATTTAGACAAAAGCAAAGACCTATTAATCCTACCTTAGCTCCCAAGATGCAAGAAGAACTCAAAAGGCTCAGGGAAGCTGGAATAATTGTGCCAATCAGGCATTCAACTTGGGTGTCTAACCTTGTCCCAGTCAGAAAAAAGAATGGTGATATTAGGCTTTGTGTTGACTTCAGGAACTTGAATGTATCCTCTTTAAAGGATAACTATCCACTGCCTAATATGGAAGCTATGTTGCAGAGAGTGACTGGTTGTGAACTCTTATCCATGATGGATGGATTTTTAGGTTATAATCAGGTGAAGGTAAAGGAATCAGAACAGTATAAGACCGCCTTTACCACTCCATGGGGAACTTATGTGTATGTTAGAATGCCCTTCGGACTAACCAATGCAGGTGCTACATTTCAAAGAGCAATGGATGTTGCTTTTGCAGGGTTGATTGATTCAATTCTGGCTGTATATCAGGATGACTTGACTGCTTACTCAAAGAAAGAAGAGCAGCATTGTTTTCATCTGGAGCAGATTTTCATAAGAGCACTAGAGTATGGTATTTCTTTAAATCCAAAGAAGTGTGCCTTTGGGGTAGTTGAAGGAAAGCTCCTGGGACATATTGTTTCCAAGGATGGAGTCAGGATAGATCCAGAGAGAGTGGCTGCTATTGACAGAATTCAAATACCAAAAACTGTAAAAGGAGTTCAGTCCTTCTTTGGACAGATAAATTTTGTTAGGAGATTTGTTCCCAACTTTGCAGAAACCACAAGGAACATTTCCAAGATGATGAAGAAGGATGCAACTGTCCACTGGGAAAGTGAAGCAATAGAATCATTTCAGAGTATCAAAGAGGCAATCAAGATGGCCCCTGTTCTTAAATCTCCTGACTTTTCTAGGCCATTCCAAGTATTTTCATTTGCTTCCTTTCATACTATTGCTGCATGTTTGCTACAGAAAAACGAAGATGGTTTTGAACAGCCCATCGCTTTCTTCAGTATGTCCTTGCAGGCCTCTGAGTTGAAGTATGATATTATGGAAAAACAGGCATATGCACTAGTCAGAGCCATCAAAAGTTTCAGACCATACTTGGTAGGATCATATATAATTGCATATGTACCCCATGCAGCAGTCAAAGACATATTCACTCAGCAGGAGGTGACTGGAAGAAGGTGCAGATGGATAAACAAACTGCAAGAGTTTAACATAGACATACAAGTTACCTAGTTGATAAGAGGACAAGGATTAGCCAGGATGATGGCACAGTCAAACTTGGAAGCATGCCAAGTTAATGCAGTCCAAAATGAGAGTGTAAATGTATCAGGATCTGAATGGTACAAGGATATTATCTACTACTTGTGAAATCTGAATTGTCCTTCCCATTTCAGTGACAGTCAAAAGAGGACTTTAAAGTTACATGCAATCAGGTATGTTATTGTTCAAGGTGAGCTATACTGGAAAAACCCTGATGGTGTGCTGCTGAGATGTGTGGATAAGGATATGGCTAACAATGTTTTGATTGATATGCATAAAGGATTGTGTGGTGGACATTATACTGCCCAAACAACAGCTCATAAAATTCTCAGAGCAGGATATTGGAGGCCCACTCTCTTTTCAGATGCACAAAAGTTAGTGAGGAAGTGTGACCCTTGCCAAAGATTTTCAAGAAAGCTAAAATATGATGGTGCTTTACCCCTCAGAACTGTAACTATGGATGCTCCATTTCAGCAATGGGGAATTGACTTCATAGGGGAAATTGCAGACAAATCAAGTGGGGGACACAGTTGGATTTTGGTGGCAACTGATTACTTTACCAAATGGATTGAGGCCATTCCAACTAAGAGAGCTACAAGTAAGGTGGTGACAGATTTCATGCTAGAAAATATCATCATCAGGTTTGGAGTACCATTCAAGATAGTCACTGATAATGCTATGTGCTTTAGATCAGGTGAATTTGTTGATTTTTGCAACAGGTATGGGATAAATCTATCATATACATCACCATATCACCCACAAGGGAATGGTCAAGCAGAATCAAGCAATAAAAGCATCATGAAAATTATCAAGAGGATACTGGACAAGAACAAGAGAGCTTGGGACTCAAAATTGAACTTAGCAATATGGGCTGACAGAGTGACAGTAAAAAGGGCTATTGGGATGTCACCCTTTGAGCTAGTATATGGTGCATTAGCGAGATTGCCCATAAACAATCTCCTACCAGTTTACAAGTTCATCCAAGAAAATGATGAGGAGATTGAAGATTTCATGACAGAAAGAGTGAACCAGCTGGTTGCACTGGATGAAAACAGAAGGAAAGCCCACCAGATTAATCTCAAGAGACAACAAGATGTGAAATATCAGTTTGACAGGAGAGTTATAAAAAGGAAGTTTCAAGTCAATGATCTGGTGCTCATTTGGAATGCAAAAGGTCAAGAAAAGGGTAAACATGGTAAATTTGAACCCTTATGGATGGGCCCATATCAGATTTGCAGTGCTCATGGGGAGGATTCTTATTTCCTACAGGCCCTAGATGGTGAAGTTCTGGAATTGCCTGTGCATGGCCAATTCCTTAAGTTCTATTTTGCATAAATGACTTGTCGCTGTGCACATTTGTAAAAACATGTATGTAGTGTAAGTGCCTTGTACAGTTCGTGCTTTTTGGTTTTTTGCCTGGTCTGCCCGGAGATCTGGTTCTCGCTGCAGGTTTTCACCTGCACGTCCCCATTCAGAGACAGTGTTAGCACTCATTTTGACCTGGAGGTTGATTTTTCATGTTTAGGGGGTTTCTTCATTTGAACCCTATATCTTCTTGCCCATTTTCCTAAGTGTTGGACCTCCTCGGCATTTTTCAGCTGCATCATCATATTTTCTTTGAGGAGGAGGTCATCATCATCATATTGTCTTCGATGATGGTCCGCATCATCATGTTTTCTGTCGACTTGTTTTTCATCAGGATCATCATATTTCAATATCGGGTGATGTTTGGATATCATCCCGATCCTGCTGATGAGCTACAATGTGCCTTAATTTTCTTGCGGAGGGTGATTTTTCAAATATCCGGTGATCTTCCAATTATCACCCTGCCCTTTTATGATGATGATGTCACCCCGATCTCCCGAAGGGGTCATTTTCTGAGTTGTTCGACCCGACTTGTTTTTTCTTAAGGGTCGTCATCATCATGATCATATTTCCAGTTATCGCCGTGTTGCTTGCGAGGGTCATCATATTGTCTACCTGCATGATCTTTCGCTGGGGTGATATTTTAACATCGGGTGATCTTTGTTAAGATCATCCTGATGATGTTGCTGTAAAGTTCTAAGTGTGACCCAATTTTTATCGTGGTCATCATATTTTGGACGTCAGGATGATCTTAGTCAATATCATCCTGATGTTGTTGTATCACTTCATGTTCGTTGTTTTATCATCCTGATGATGCTGATATCAAGGAGATATCCGCCTGTCAGCTTCGTGCATTATCTAGTGGGGGGTGATCTTTTCAAATATCTGGCATATTCATCTATCACCCCGATCTTACAGTGGAGCTACAGTGCAGCATGATATTTGTGCATCAGGATGATATTTCCAAATATCTGGATTCTTCCGAATATCATCCTGATGTCGATATGATGATGACGTCATCCGGATATGAGGAGGTGCGCAGTAGGCAGATATGCTGATGATGTCAGCAGGATATGACGATGGCGTCATCAGGATGTTCATCGGTCAGACTTTTGGTATCGGCTAAGCAGGAGGATCTTCCTCCGATGGATCAGGTTGTGCCGATGAAGGCGATTATCATGCAGGTGATATTGCGATGATGATGCTGACGTCAGGGTGATTTTTCGAGCAACAGGATATCATGCTGTTGGAGGATGATGATGAAGTCTTATACTAGTGTCGTCAAGAGCAAAAGCATCGACATCATATATGCTCGTGGCCTAGTATATAAAGTGTTGAAAAGGTCACCGCGGGGTGCATGTGGGATAATTGATATCCTGCATATTTTCAAATATCATGACGATGTATCTTGGCGGGAAGTGGTTGCGATCGACTGTTAGATGTTTTTCCCAAGGCCGCGGGTTGGTGCACCATTAATGGCGAAGGTTACAGAGGTATGGACGGATCTGGTACCCGATTGAAGATCTGGATCCCTAGGCGACGGCACAAGGCTCGAGATTTCTTCCTGTCTCCTCCCCTACCTACTGCATTCATGTTTGGGCGCCAATCTGGTAATGCGTTGAGCGCCATTTTTCTAATACTGTGTATCTGGCGGGATTTTTGGTCAACCATGTAATTAATTGCTGTGGTACACTACCTGGCTGTTATAAGCAGGAAGTGTTACTCATTTGTGGTTGTTGAAAGTTGAAGATTTTTTTTGGCTCTGTAATTCAAAACAAGCTGATCTGGTTGCTCTGTACAGCTAAACCTGTGAGTCTATGTATCTCTTGTTGTATGTTTTGGCACGAACCCACTGATTTCATGATTAATCTTATATGAGAAATGCTATCTTAGCATGTGTTTTGTTAATTCTGTCTCCAGTATTGCATGTATTCTTCTTCTGAATCTGGATATTTGGGTAATGTTTAGATTCTAGAGCATAGAATTCCTATGTTGAATGTCTGATCTTTTAACTTCTGCTCAAGGGGTAGATTAAACTGTATTCAGGTTGAACATTGGGAAGGGTATACTGCAGTAGGGATGCCATAAGTAGAGATAACTTAACACTCTGTATTGGGAGATATCTGTAAGGCAGGTATCACATATATCCCCCTGAAATCTAGTTTTAGTTGTTCATGCTGATCATTCACAGGTGTATGTCTACTGACTCCAAGCCCTGGGTAGGCACCAATCTTGCTTTGTGTTTGTGTTACAACCATGTCCAGCTTTGCATCCAAACTTAAAATCAAAATCTAAATCTAAAACAATCTTTAGGACATTAGAATTAGTTTTAGGATCCTCAGTCCTCTGTCTACAACTGCAAATAGGCCCAAAGCTAGCCCCTTTGCTCTTATCTTTCAGTTTTGGTCTACTTACAGGAGGACTTATCTGCTTTCTGTCAGCATCCCAGCCTTGTATGCATATCCTCATGGATGTTGAGTAGGGAATACCCCCCTAGGTCTTGCAGAGCCTAAAGAAGAAGAGGAGATAAAATACAGAGTCTATCTCCTACACTGTTGGCCCCTGGCCCAGAGATCCTGTTGATCACTGATGGCTACCTTGTAGGGAAATCTGGGAATAAGCATCCAGTCTGGGAAAAAGTCAACAGGTTTATTGATAGGGTTTAGGGTTGAGGGATTAGGTTTTAGGGTTGATGGATTAGGGTTTAAGGTATAGTGTTGAGGGTTTAGGGATAGGGTTTAGGGTTGACAGATTAGGGTTTAGGGTTGACAAATTAGCTTTTAATGTCGAGGTTAGGGTTAGAGTGTCAAGGGTAGAGGGATTAGGGATATGGTTTAGGGTTGAAGGTTTAAGGATTGAGTGTTGAGGCTTTAGGGATGAGGGTTTAAGGCTTAAGATATAGTGTCGAGTGTTGAGGGTGTAGGGATAGGGTTTAAGTTTTAAGGGTTAAGGGTTGAGGGATAGGGATTAGGGTTTAAGGTATAGTGTTGAGGGTTGATGGTTTAGGGATAGGGTTTAGGTTTGAGGGATTAGGGTTTAGGGTTGATGAATTAGGGTTTAATGTTGAGAGTTGAGGGTTGAGGGTTTAGGGATAGGGTTGATGATCAAGGGATTAGGGTTAAAGTAGAGTGTCAAGGGTAGAGGGATTAGGGATAAGGTTTAGGGTTTAAGGTTTAAGGATTTAGAGTTGAGACTTTAGGGATGAGGGTTAGGGAATTAGGGTTTAAGACATAGTGTCGAGTGTCGAGGGTGTAGGGATAGGTTTTAGGGTTCAAGTTTTAAGGGTTAAGGGTTGAGGGATAGTATCGAGCCTGTTGAGAGTTTAGGAATAGGGATAGTGTTTAGGGTTTAGGGATGAGGGATTAGGGTTGAGGGTTGGTGGATTAGGGTTGAGGGTTGATAGATTAGGGCTTAGGGATAGAGTTTAGGGTTTAGGGTTTAGGGTTGAGGGATTAGGGTTTAAGGTATAGTGTTGAGGGTTTAGGGTTGAGGGATTAGAGTTAAGGGTTGAGGGATTAGGGTTTGATGTTGAGTATTGAGGGTTAAGGGTTTAGGGATAGGGTTGAGGGTTTAGGGATAGGGTTGAGGGTCGAAGGATTAGAGTTAAGGGTTGAGGGATTAGGGTTTGATGTTGAGGGTTGAGGGTTGAGGTTCAAGGGTCGAGGGTTTAGGGATAGGGTTGAGGGTTGAGGGATTAGGGTTAAAGTAGAGTGTTGAGGGTATAAGGATTAGGGATAGGGTTGGAGGGTTTAGGGATAAGGGATTAGGGTTTAAGGTATAGTATCGAGCCTATTGAGGGTTTACGAATAGGGATAGTGTTTAGGGTTTAGGGATGAGGGATTAGGGTTGAGGGTTGATGGATTAGGTTTGAGGGTTGACGGATTAGGGCTTAGGGATGGGGTTTAGGGTTTAGGGTTGAGGGATTAATGTTTAAGGTATAGTGTTGAGGGTTTAGGGATAGGGTTTAGGGTTGAGGGATTAGAGTTAAGGGTTGAGGGATTAGGGTTTGACATTGAGGGTTGAGGTTTTAGGGTTGAGGGTTTAGGGATACGATTGAGGGTCGAGGGATTAGAGTTAAGGGTTGAGGGATTAGGGTTTGACGTTGAGGGTTGAGGGTTGAGGTTCGAGGGTCGAGGGTTTAGGGATAGGGTTGAGGGTCGAGGGATTAGGGTTAAAGTAGAGTGTCGAGGGTATAAGGATTAGGGATAGGGTTGGAGGGTTTAGGGATAAGGGATTAAGTTTTAAGGTATAATATCGAGCCCGTTGAGGGTTTAGGATTAGGGATAGCGTTTAGGGTTTTAGGGATGAGGGATTAGAGTTGAGGGTTGAGGGATTAGGGTTGAGGGAGTATGGCTTAAGGTATAGTGTTGAGGGTTTAGGGATAGGGTTTAGGGTTGAGGGATTAGAGTAAAGGGTTGAGGGATTAGGATTTGATGTTGAGGGTTGAGGTTTTAGGGTTTATGGTTTAGGGATAGGGTTGAGGGTCGAGGGATTAGAGTTAAGGGTTGAGGGATTAGGGTTTGACGTTGAGGGTTGAGGTTCAAGGGTCGAGGGTTTAGTGATAGGGTTGAGGGTTGAGGGATTAGGTATAGGGTTGAGGATCGAGGGATTAGGGTTAAAGTAGAGTGTCGAGGGTATAAGGATTAGGGATAGGGTTGGAGGGTTTAGGGTTTAAGGTATAGTATCAAGCCTATTGAGGGTTTAGGAATAGGAATAGTGTTTAGGGTTTAGGGATGATGGATTAGGGTTGAGGGTTGACAAATTAGGGCTTAGGGATGGGGTTTAGGGTTTAGGGTTGAATGATTAGGGTTTAATGTATAGTGTTGAGGGTTTAGGGTTGAGGGATTAGAGTGAAGGGTTGAGGGATTAGGATTTGATGTTGAGGGTTAAGGGTTGAGGTTTTAGGGTTTAGGGTTTAGGGATAGGGTTAAGGGTCAAGGGATTAGAGTTAAGGGTTGAGAGATTAGGGTTTGACGTTGAGGGTTGAGGGTTGAGGTTTAAGGGTTGAGGGTTTAGGGATAGGGTTGAGGGATTAGGGTTAAAGTAGAGTGTCAAGGGTATAAGGATTAGGGATAGGGTTGGATGGTTTAGGGATAAGCAATTAGGGTTTCAGTATAGTATCGAGCCCGTTGAGGGTTTAGGAATAGGGATAGTGTTTAGGGTTTAGGGATGAGGGATTAGAGTTAAGGGTTGAGGGATTAGGGTTTAGGGATAAGGTTTAGGGTTTAGGGTTGAGGGATCAGGGTTTAAGGTATAGTGTTGAGGGTTTAGGGATAGGTTTTAGGGTTGAGGGATTAGAGTGAAGGGTTGAGGGATTAGGATTTGACGTTAAGGGTTAAGGGTTGAGGTTTTAGGGTTTAGGGTTTAGGGATAGGGTTAAGGGTCGAGGGATTAGAGTTAAGGGTTGAGGGATTAGGGTTTGACATTGAGGGTTGAGGGTTGAGGTTCGAGGGTTGAGGGTTTAGGGATAGGGTTGAGGGTTGAGGGATTAGGGTTAAAGTAGAGTGTCGAGGGTATAAGGATTAGGGATAGGGTTAGAGGGTTTAGGAATAAGGGATTAGGGTTTAAGGTATAGTATCAAGCCTGTTGAGGGTTTAGGAATAGGGATAGCATTTAGGGTTTAGGGATGAGGGATTAGAGTTGAGGGTTGAGGGATTAGGGTTTAGGGATAAGGTTTAGGGTTTAGGGTTGAGGGATTAGAGTGAAGGGTTGAGGGATTAAGATTTGACATTGAGGGTTGAGGGTTGAGGTTTTATAGTTTAGGGTTTAGGGATAGGGTTGAGGGTTGAGGGATTAGAGTTAAGGGTTGAGAGATTAGGGTTTGACGTAGAGGGTTAAGGTTTGAGGGTCGAGGGTTTAGGGATAGGGTTGAGGGTCAAGGGATTAGGATTAAAGTAGAGTGTCAAGGGTATAAGGATTAGGGACAGGGTTGGAGGGTTTAGGGATAAGGGATTAGGGTTTAAGGTATAGTATCAAGCCTGTTGAGGGTTTAGGAATAGGGATAGTTGGCTTTAGGGTTTAGGATTAAGTGAGACCTAGATGGCTAAGGATGGATGGAGAGATAGACAAGGAGTGACTGAGAGACATAGAGAGGGGAGAGGTAGAGAGGTGAGGGGGAGAGATAAGTGAGATATAGAACATGAGCTAATAGAACTAGAGGTGAGATATTGTAAAGGTGCTATCGAAGGTGAGATAGGCACAAATATTTATGGATCAATCTATAGCAGGACAAAATACAAGCGTGTTATAACGCGCTCACGTTTTGTCCTACTATAGAAATGGTAAAAAAATGTTGACCCCCGTGATCCAGGCCCACATGCTCTATTTTCATGCTGATTATGTGCGTGTTCCGACAAAAAAGTACTTTCATGCTTTTGGGAAGTTCACATGCACATTTTACACATTCTACCACCTTTGCATGATCTTTCCACCACCTTTTCTGCTTTTCCAACTTGAGAAGGAGGAAATAACATAGTTTTCACACCAAATTTGATATATATCTATTCAAGTTTCAATTTTTGTAGTGTTGCAATGTTAATTGTGATTCAATTTTAGGAATTTAACATTATAGATTGGTTAATAGTATTGTTGTTACTAATTATATTTGAGTGTTATTCAATTTAACATTGAAAAGGAAGCAAGTAGTGAAAAACTCAAATTATTGAGGAGTTTGATGTAAGAAAAAAAAACACTACATAATTGGGTACTCTCTCCATTTGAATCTTTATTTTTTAGGTATGTCAAGTCTTTACATGCATGTTCTTTATATTTTCCTTAATTCTATTTAAATTACTTTATCATGCTTTATCATACATGTTTAAAATAGACACATTCCCAATCAAGAAAGTAGCCTACAATCTCACATGATGTCATGTATAATTTCTACACTTGGGCTCTTTAATAATTGTGTAATAAACAGACCTTAACACACCGTGATGTCAAACTATACAAGAATAAATCCTTACAATATAATAAAAATACAATCCCACTATTATCTTGTCATATTAACAAGTTAAAATACAAATAAATAGGTGCCAAGATCATACAAGTATGCACATGACATGATGATTTGTATGCACATATCTTGGGCTAAGACATTCCTTATGCACCTATTCATGATGATTTGTACATGCACATGACACAACAATATTTCAAAATTTCATAATTGTCCTTTGTTAGCACATGATGGTGGTTACCTTGATCGACTATATACCATTCAATACCCTAAATTACAGAGATTAGTCTAATGATTTTTATGACAATCCTAGGTATGTGATGCAGAGGTAGGGTTCAACTCAATCCAAAGGGATCATACCAATAGTTTTTTCAAATTTCATAAGCTTTCCTCTCAAGCAATCTCCCTATACAAAGGCACAAAGAGGGTCTTCAATACTTTAAAACCTAACAAGGCTACTAGAGGTCTTCTTACCCCTCAGGAACTTAGACACAACTATTCTAAACCCTTATTGAAGTCTACACTCTTTAATTGTTGTCTATTCCTTCACAAGCCACCCAAATCCTAGTATCCCTAGTACCAACAAAACACCTTCTCAATTCCAAATCCTAGTAGCAACAAACATGTCAAATTGGGTCTACCTCAACCTTTTCAAGCATGAAGTCCCATGTACTCTTCACTTATAGCCTCAATAGGTGACTCTCCTTTGACCTTATCCTCATCTAGGACTGAAGTGAACTTTGTACCATAATGCTTTGTATGGCTGCAATAACATTATGCGATAATGCTTTGTATGGCTGCAATAATTTGCTTTGTATGCTTTGTACCTATTTTGGTTGAGTGACATTTACTCTTTTACATGATGATTGTATGTACATTTACTATGAAGGGTTGAATGACATATATTTTAGATATTTGTATGGATTCATTTCTTAGGAACTAATATTGGTCTCTTTACCATGCTATAGACAAATTCTCTGTCATGCTGAGGAAACGATCATCAATTAAACCAACACAAGAAGAGATAGAAGCTAAGAATCCAAAGAAAGCAGCAGCTATGAGGGAACTTCGTGAGAAGAGGAAATTGGACACGATAAATGAAGACATGCCAATTGAAGAGGAACCACAACCATCACAAAGAGATATGGTATTGGCGGTACAAAGAGAACGAATGCAAAAACTTTGTGCTATGAGAGATTTGAATACCATAGTTGGAGACACGTTCTCTACCGCAAGTCAACATGTAGGGACACCATCTACCACATCTCAAGTTAAGAGTACATCATCACTCACATGTGATGAAGGAGGTACGCCATTGTTCCCACCTCAACCTCAAGGTATGTCATCTATTCCATCTTTGATCGAAGGTATGCAATCTAGCCCATCTCATTTAAATATTGATGACATTCCTAATGTTGAGATGAATTTACCTAACTTAACACCACCTAGAATTTTGCATAGAAATCCAAAGTATTTGATTGATATTGATGAGAATATTTTGCAGCCAATGGAAGGTAAGATTCCAAAACGCACTTGTAGAAGATATGCTCATAAGATTTGGAGATTGTTCTTTGAAAAGTTAAATGAGACTGCGAGATGTCAACTATTCATTGAAATGATGCGAAGTATAAAGTATAGGTCCATTATGAAGATTCTTGGGTTGAGAACATCAGAGGCTTCAAGTGAAAAATCTATTGTCAAGAATCTAATGAGTGCATATGAGAGTGTGGGTAACACCTCACGCACAAAGATAGTAATGCAACACGACGTGTGATTACATCAACTATAGTAAGTAGTCAAATGAGGAAATCTCTTCTCATTAGAAAGACGAGTCAAGAATTGAGAATTAATAGGAAAACTTTATCAAGAGCCGTTGGAAGACACCAATTAATTGAGAACACTAATGCCAATGAATTATGGGCGTTCTCGGGGAGACTACCATAAAAAGATAAACCAATTGTTGAAGCATTGAGATTACTAATTGAAGACTTTTGGAATAATTACACAAGGGTATCTCCAAATCAAAGCGATATGGTAAGAAGGAGAATCAGTAGTCAGAACTGTGAGCCACATCCAAAGCATTTTTTGGATGAGACTCAAACACAGTTTTATGGTAAATTTCTAAAGAAGTATCCTCAAATTAAAATTTGTAAAAGATATTTTGAAATGCTAAAACCTTTCTATGTCAAGATAAATCACACACGCACTACTTATTGTTGTAGATTACATTTTGAATTTTCTAACCATTTTGATGTTTATAGGTTTATATGTTTAAATTTGCATACTAACAATGTTTTGCAAGGTTGTGCCATACGTGCCCCACCAACATCTTCAAGAGACTTCATATCAATAATTTTATGTGAAAGAGAGGAAGGTCAAATATTCTACAAGAAATTATACTTGGATGGCACATGTCATCGTTGCGGTGGTTTGCAACGTTTGCCAATATGTGAACATATGGAAAAAACACATGCAGTTGGAAATGAACTAGTAGAGTTTGGCAAGTATAAAATAGTGGCATACAATACAAAAGATGGTAAAGAAGCAAAGAGGTGTGAATTGGTTATTGAAAAGATTCTAGTGTATCAGTTTATGCCTATATTTCGTGACAACATAGTGTATGAGTATGCAAGACATGCCCATAGAGCTCGATGGTTGGACTTGCAATTCAAGTTATGCAAGAACACATTTTCGGTTGGTAGCATTGTTTCAGTCGTCGACTTTGCAAAGAACTACAGTCTACAGCCATAGCGTGAGGTGCAATCACATTATTATAACTCCACACAGGTTTCTATATTTGTGTACATTGCATTCATTTTTGCGAATGATAGTACAGAGGATGATAGAAAAATCATAAGGGAGTATAATTTCTATTTCAGTGATGATCGCACACATTCTATGGAGTTCATGCAAGGTTGCTTTCAGGTGTTCTACAATGATTTGGCTAGAAGGGGCATATCATTCAGTTAGCATATCATATGGTCAGATAACTGTGCGTCACAATTCAAGAACTCGCAGAATTTCTATTGGCTAAGTAGGAGGCATAATTTTACAGCTATTCAACATATGTGGAACTTTTGTGAGGCCAGGCATGGAAAGGGGGAGCATGATGGTGCAGGAGCATGTATCAAAAGAGCCATAGCACAAGAAGAGTTAAAGTATAAAGACAATACAAAGTTGACAGATGCAAAATCGATCGTCGAGTGGTGTAATGCTTCCATGGGTCCAGGTAATGAAGGCAAGTCTTCAGTTCGTAAATTTTTTTGGTTGATAGATGATACTAACATTGCACCATATGAGAACTGTTCTACACTTACAGGATCAAGTGAGATGCACTCTTTTAGAAGCTTAATTGTAGGTTCATGGAGTATGCATATGCGAAAGATGTCATGCTTTTGTTCTTCCTGTACAATTCAAGCCTAGGATGAGTGTGAGTCAAAGGAGTGGGTTGACGAAAGGAAGTTATCTTAGCCCCACTTGACACGTATCGACCCCCGACGACACTGGAACTAACACAGATGGAATCATCAATTGACTTTGACCACATATCAGATCTAATTCAACTAGGTAATATATCTCTTTGCATAGTTTTTGAAATTCCTAATGTCATCTTACTTTGTAGTGTTTTTGTAATGTTGACTAATTTCATTTAATTTGCTACACATATCAATGTAGGGCATGTATATGCAGTTATTGCATATGAAGATAATGAAGAGGGAACATATTATTACTTATGTCGTTGTGTTGAGGCCAAAAAGAAATTGGAAGCCTTAGTTACAGATGGAGAAAATATCGAATACCCTACAAGCTCAGTGGTTATTACTAGAACATGGCTTAGAAGGTACCCACATAAGAGTGTTAATGTTTGGCTGTTTCGGGACTTTGACACCCATTGGAAGATTCTTCATTACTTGAACCTTGTCATTGCATCCAATGTTCATTTGATACAGTATTGGGGTAGACCTTTGAACAAGACCTTGTGGAAGGTGTGTGAGTCTGACCATGAAGCAATACTTGACACAATAAAGAGTAGAGTAGACCCGGATGGTTCATTAGATTAATTTATAAGTATTCACATTGATTTTGTAAAGTCATATTACATTGAGTTGTAAGTATGCACATTAATTTGTAAGGTTTGTCTTTTTTTATTTGCTGTTGTATTTTTACACATATACACATTTTTACATCATGTTATGCTTCGTGGGGTTAGACCTAAGTGATGGATGAAGTTGATCCTGAGAATAATGTATAAAATCTAGGTAATGTATAAAATATAGGTGTCTCTAGGTGTCTTGGTTTCTAACTAGATAATAGGTGTCTCTAATTGTGTCTTAGGTATATACGATATGTCAACTAGGTAGACAGAGACTAGAAAATAGGTGTCTTAAGTGTCCTACGTCTACTAGACTACATGTGTCTTAGGTCTTAGGTGAGGCCACATGAGCTTCCATCTTCACGTGGTTGGCTTTTTAAATATAGAATATTTATATTTCTTGAAGCTAAGGGAAGCTCTTTTTCTTAATAGGAAAACTTTATCAACTTTAGTTGCACTAATGGTGCAGGGGCATCCAGGTTGTCATGCCTCCAAGAGGGGTCAAAAAATGAAATTTTGTTTTGATTGAGTCAATTGTATGTAATAAAGTCTTCTAAGACCATTTCACTTGTTTTTAAGTCACTCTGAGTCATTTGGGGTCAGTTTGAGTCTTTGAGTCCTATTACAAAAAGTGTCAATGTTGTCAAGTTGCATAAAGCAACTTTTGCATTTTTGGTGTCCTGCTCCTAATGCGACCAAACTGATAGTTCCAATGTGTCTAGATGGGTACATTTAGGCTAGGCATGGTTCTATTTTTTACCCAAACATGTCGAAACAGTCTGAGCTACATTGTACTGACGATGTCCCTGAAGAGTCCAAAGTGCAAAAAGATAGCAATCTTTGACGAGATGTTACTCAAAAACCATGCCACTTAGAAATATTATGTATAAGGCAACACAATCACGTAGAGTGCCTCTACAATAACCTTTCTCAGTTTTTTATATCTTTGAGGTGTTTTCCCGTGGTGAAAGGTTTTCTATTGCCCCAAAAATCGTTAGAAGGAGGCAGTGTAAAGTTGCAAAGGGGTGTAACTTTTGCCCTGCTTCTGATGTGACAAAACTAATTGTTCCAATGTGTCTGGATGGGTACATTTACACTAGGCATGGTCCTTTTTTTCACCCAAACATGTCGAAACAGTCCGAGCTACATTGTACCGATGATATCCCTGAAGAGTCCAAAGTGCAAAAAGGTAGCAATCTTTGACGAGATGTTACTCAAAAACTGTGGCACTTAGAAAATTTTTGTCTAAGGTAACGCGATCATGTAGGGTTCCTCTACAATAACCTCTCTCGGTTTTTTATATCTCTAAGGCATTTGTCCATGGTGAAAGGTTTTCTGCTGCCCTAAAAATCGTTAGAAGGAGGTAGTGTAAAGTTGCAAAGGGGTGTAACTTTCATCCTGCTCCTGATGCAACCAAATTGATTGTTCCAACATGTCCGGATGGGTACATTTACACTAACCATGGTCCTATTTTTCACCCAAACATGCCGAAATAGTCTAAGCTATATTGTACCGATGATATCCCTAAAGAGTCCAAAGTGCAAAAAGGCAACAATCTTTGATGAGATGTTACTTGAAAATTGTGTCACTTAGAAACATTCAGTCTAAGGCAATGCGATCACGTAGAGTCCCTCTACAATAACCTCTCTCAATTTTTTATATCTCTGAGGCGTTTGCCCATGGTGAAAGGTTTTCTGCTGCCCCAAAAATCGTCAAAAGGAGGTAGTTTAAAGTTGCAAAGGGGTGTAACATTCGTCCTACTCCTGATGCGACCAAACTGACTATTCCAACACATCTGGATGGGTAGATTTACACTAGGAATGGTCTTTTTTTCACTCAAACATGTCAAAACAGTCTGAGCTACATTGTACCAACGATATCCCTGAAGAGTCCAAAGTGCAAAAAGGCAGCAATCTTTGATGAGATGTTACTCGAAAACTATGTCACTTAGAAATATTTCATCTAAGGCAACATGATCATGTAGAGTCCCTCTACAATAAACTCTTAATTTTTTATATCTCTGAGGCATTTGCCCATGGTGAAAGGTTTTCTATTGCCCCAAAAATCATCAGAAGGAGGCAGTGTAAAGTTGCAAAGGGGTGTAACTTTCATCATGCTCCTGATATGACCAAACTGACAGTTCCAACGCATCAGGATGGGTACGTTTAGGCTAGGCATGGTCCTATTTTACACCCAAACATGTCGAAACAGTCCGAGCTACATTGTACCGATGATATCTCTGAAGAGTCTAAAGTGCAAAAAGGCAACAATCTTTGACGAGTTGTTAGTCAGAAACTGTGTCACTTAGATACATTCTATCTAAGGAAACGCGATCACATAGGGTCCCTCTACAATAACCTCTCTCAATTTTTTATATCTCTGAGGCGTTTGCCCATGGTGAAAGGTTTTCTGCTGCCCCAAAAATTATCAGAAGAAGGCAGTATAAAGTTGCAAAGGGGTGTAACTTTTGTTCTTCTCCTCATGTGGCCAAACTGACAGTTCCAATGCATCTAGATTGGTACGTTTAGGCTAGGCATGGTCTTGTTTTACACCCAAACATGCCGAAACAATCTGAGCTACATTGTACCAGCGATATCCCTGAAGAGTCTAAAGTGCAAAATGGCAACAATCTTTGACGAGCTGTTATTCAGAAACTGTGTCACTTAGATATATTCCATCTGAGGCAAAGTGATCACGTAGGGTCCCTCTACAATAACCTCTCTCAGTTTTTTATATCTCTAAGGTGTTTGCCCATGGTGAAAGGTTTTCTGCTACCCCAAAAATTGTCAAAAGGAGGCAGTGTAAAGTTACAAAGGGGTGTAACTTTTGTTCTTCTCCTCGTGTGGCCAAATTGCCAATTCCAATGCATCTGGATGGATATGTTTAGGCTAGGCATGGTCCTGTTTTGTACCCAAACATGCCGAAATAGTCTGAGCTACATTGTACCGATTATATCCCTGAAGAGTCCAACGTGCAAAAAGGCAGCAATCTTTGATGAGTTGTTACTCAGAAACCATGTCACTTAGATACATTCTGTCTAAGGCAATGCGATCACATAGGGTCCCTCTACAATAACCTCTCTCAATTTTTTATATCTCTGAGGCGTTTGCCCGTGGTGAAAGTTTTCCTGCTACCCCAAAAATTGTCAAAAGGAGTCAGTGTAAAGTTGCAAAGGGGTGTAACTTTTGTTCTTCTCCTCATGCGGCCAAACTGACAATTCCAACACGTCTAGATGGGTATGTTTAGGCTAGGCATGGTCCTGTTTTGCACCCAAACATGCCGAAACAGTCCGAGCTACAAACACTAACTAGTCTTCAATCTTTAAACACTACAAATACCATGATATTCTGCATAAAGTTGTCTTTTAGCCTTTTATAAAGGCATGCCCATCAAATTCAACCGCATAGAGATGATTGTTTGTATTCCAAATTCCTTTTAAATACTGACCTTCCAATCCTTTTTCCTGCCCTCATATCAATTAAATATGACCTTCAATTATGATATGGCGCTCAAGCTTATGAGAGTTTACCAGAGACATCGGTTGAGTTAGGTTGAAGGGCCGGTGAACTAATGACTTAAAGACCCTTTAGTAGGTTGATTTAAGTGATAGTAACTTCTGATTATAGGTCAGTATTAAATTAAAACAAAAGTGCAATTTACACATGACAGGGAATTGAGGGTTTTAAAGTCTTAAGAAAAGTAGATTCTTTTTAGGGTTTAATGCCCAATATGCAAACCCTAACTATCAATAAGATTATGATTATGAAAGCTTGTGTCTTCTCTAACTTCTTATTACATGAACAAAATGACATCCACCATGAATATGAACCTTGCATCATATCAACCTTTCAAGATAGACCTTATCATGAAAACCATATTCACAACAAAACCTTGCATGAACAAAACCACATCCACCATGAACATGAACCTTGCATCATATGAACCATGTTTATCTTGTGCAACATCAACATGAATTGAGAGACCTTATCATGAAAACCATATTCACAACATCATGCACCTCATGACCATCACCTACCTTGAATCACTATATCACCTTATCAACATCATGGCATCAACCTTGACATCAATGACAAACAACCTTGAACCTTGATTGTTGATGACTTATGGAAGCCTATAGCCCCAATGTTATGTTGCATACTAAAATTAGGTAAGACTCAATGTAATCTCATAACTTCACCTTATATGCAAGAGGAATTACATTTAATAACCACAATGGTCATCAGGTGCTCATAAGCATATGATTTTGACTATCTTATTCAAAACAACAAACATACTCTTTGCATCCCAATATGGTATAATAATAAGAAATTAAGAAATATTTTCAATTGACCAACTCATAAAGAATATGGATCAGCATACTCGTTTGAATATTTTCAATTGAGTAACTCATAAAGAATATGAATATTTTATGTTCAACATGATGATTCATTTTTATTTTAAATACAACTTTTATCTTTTAGTTCCAAAATGAGGTTTAGGTGATACTTGAATAATAGTAGCTGGCTTATTGGATCAACAAACATCCTATGTAATACAATTGGAGTTTAAATATTTGAAGTAGCCATCTACAAATATCCATTCAAATGTGGATTTATAATGCAAGTATGGACGCCATCAATAAAAAAGATTTGTATTAACCAAATATCCATATAGGCATACATCAATATCTGTCGATATAAGTATAACATATATACAAAATAACCATATAGGCTTACAAGAATGCCATATAGGCATACAATGTCAACTATATGCAATACAAAATATATGTCCACAAATGCCATAGAGGCATACAACAAAGGAACACAATAAAAAGTCATTCCCCTCTAGCTAGTGAAGAGAATAGATCACGGGCAGCCTTTGATCTTCTAGGGGATGGAGACGTGTATGTGGGTGGTCTACTACGAACCTGAGGGCTACTCCTCCTATTTAGTTCTTCCTGCATCTGTAGCTATTATAATAAAATTATAGACATTAATATATAGAAATTACATGTTATAAAAAATAAAATATTTAACAAAATAATCACTTACCGCTACCATATAATCTATCTCCTCACTTGCCTTAGTAGCAGGATTAGGCTGTGGTGATGTCATGTCCTATAGAAACCATCCAGATAGAAATTAAACTTCAAATCAATAATCTTTTGATTTTTCAAAAATAAACAACTATAACAATGAATGTAAATTGAAATTTACTAATCTGCCTCATACCCCTATCAATGGCATGGAGCTATGAATCATAGAGGTCACACCATGCTCCATTGCCCTATGAACATCGGGAGGTGTCTCCACAACTTGTATCATCTGGAGATAAAACAACATTATTCAATTACAAAAACTATAATAGTGATGCAAATCATGGCTCCTAACATACACACACGTTCACCTAAACATGGAAGTACACACAATAAAGCACTCAAGTCACATACAAAAATCTAATAAGTACATTTCATTCATTAAACTATTTATTTTATTACCTCTGTGAAGCTTTGAAGTCCACCACCGTTGGCAGGTGTTGCCGTGAAATCTCCAATATTAACCTATTCAACATCTAAAATTAGATATTAGAATACCATTCATATAATGATGCTATTCACATGTAATATTTATAATTGTTTACTAGTTACATACCCCGACAGTAGATGATGTAGTGTAATATGTAGGTGGAGAACCACTAAAAACTGCATCAACGCTATGACCCTGAAATTTCATTAAAATCATCAAACGAAATTAGTTAATCTTGCATTTTAAAAATGAAATTTAATAAATTAAATTCAATGAACTTACTAATATTTACCTGAGTATCAAGGCTGAAAGTCTCACTCAGGAGGGTATCTTTCATAACCATCTGCTTAGCTGCAAATGTAGCCTGTGCACCTGCGTCCTGACTATCCATGGGGTCATAACCACAGGCTGACCTGCAAGTCTGATAAGTATGGGGTGGGACCCTACTCCTCACACTATCTCCCAACCCACGCTGTGCTACAGGACTGGCATGCTCTATGATGCTCTGGGTCAAGGCACTAATGGACTAAAGTGTATCGACCTCAACACTCTCCTTCATAATGGAAGGGATAGACACTAACTCATGAGTCTCACTGGCCACTATGGGTCAACACATGCCCCTGGTCTATCTTGTGCTGACCCCCCACCTCTACCCTAGAAGTCCCACATATCAAAATAGTTTGGCACTTTATTGAGGACGAACTCACAGTAGAGTTTCCTCAAAAAGTATTGCGAGACCTCATTATTATTACATGGAGGATGGTCAAAAACCATCCACCACCTCTACCCAAAAGTGTCCTTTATCGCTTGGTTGTTGCACCAATGGATAGGGAACCTCTTGCACGTAATGGGTGGAGGTTGATTTGTTTGTGGGTTTGTGAAAATGGAACACAAGTCCAATTTTGTAATTTATAACTTTTTCACATCTTCATATGATAGCTTGTCTGCATAATACTCTCTAAACTCTCTCCTCTTATCCAACCAACTAGATATTTGCTTGCTAATTGAATCTACATTTGATAACATAGATTCAAGAGATTGAACAAGCGTGGACCTATGCAAGGTTGAAGTTGAAGGATCTTTCAACCTTGCAATTATGTCTTCAATTTATTTTTTATTGTTTTCAATTTGCCCCATTAGATTTTCTTGTGTTCTAGGGGCATGTCGAGGAATGGATGGAGGAGTTTGTTGTTCAGGTTGTTCTTCAGCAGGTATTTCCTCTTCAGGATTTTGTGGATTTTGAGGAGGAGGAGGAGGAGGTGCATTAACATTTCCTGACAATTAAGGAAATTTACATCAAAAATCAACTCAAACCTACCTATTTAGAAACAAATTCAAATAAAATAAATAAATAAAACTCACTCATTTGGCCTACTCGACATAGTGGCGGCATTTTGGTGATGAATCAATGAGATTTTGGTGTCGAATTGGGTCTTCAAAATTGTGAGCACGCTCCTTAGGGTTTGTAGGCCACGGGTGTAGAGAAAAAAAAAGATATCAAATGAGCAGAAATGCTCTTATATATATATAATTAAACATAACGTGCTCACGTTATAACGCGAGAGCGTTATGGTTTCATTTTGCCTAGCCTTAGGCTCGTCATTACCAAACCATAATGCAAGTGCGTTGTCTTAATTTTTTTTGAAAAAAATTTGGCCACTTTTTGGCCCCCCAACTTTTTGCACTTACCCAGTTACACAACATATTCTAAGAGAAAATTGATATTTGAAAATACCAATAGTCATGAGCATAAATGGATTATATCATCGCAAAATTCATAAAATTTTGACCCATTAAAAAAATTGGACTAAAAATTACCTTTGTATGATGAAGATATGGCCTTTTGAAGTTGACCTCATAAAGTGCAATGTGCATCAGAGAGGGGATGAGAACCCTTAATCAAATTTGGAACCATAGCCAAAATCTCCACCAATTTAGCAAAATTTGCCAAGTTTAACAGTTTTAACAAAAATGTCGTAAAGGTAAAAATCTACCGGATAAATTAGAAAACCTCTATATCTAGAGGAACAACTAAATTTAGCGAAACACTGCCAAATTTAAAGTTCATGGTACCAACTTTAGAGAAGCAACTAAAATTGTGGGATACCAACAATCATTGCCAAAATGGTGGATTTGCCACTTAATATAATTGTTAGCAAAAATTAACAAATCCCACATAGGTCGTATGGAGGAGGGGCCACCATATTAGTAATGCCACATAGGCATGTTGAATTTTTTTGAAAGTAATTTTAAAACATAGAAAAAAAAGAGGATGCTTAAGCCTTTTGGGGCTAGGATCTGGTGGTGGTGGCCCTACCTCACACCATAGGTTGTGGCTTGGTAGTGAAGGTCGTGCCTCCCACTAAGCACTACGACCCTTTTGCATAGGCCATAGCCTATGGAAAATGGTTGTGGGCCTTTTCAATTTTCTTATTTTGACTTTTTATATATATATATTTTTGAAACTAAAAATGGGTTGCAAAATTATTTTTTTTTTCAAAAATATACTTTTTCTTTAGAGCTCAAAAAAAAAAAAATTATACCTTTACAAGTTATTATCTTGGGAAATGTGTTCGGAACCAATTTTTTATGCCTCAAGATAGAGTTCAACACAGACTTGTTTATTGTTGATTGTTATAGATTTCTTACTTTTGGATGCAATGGCATGACCCATTTTTAGTAGGTCACTTCGTGCAAAAATCAAAGAAAACCCTTCCTTTGGTCACCTTCATGTTTGTCTTATTTAGACAAAATAATAGTGGATCCTAGTTAATTTGATTGTTTTAGACACATTGGTGAGCTTGGAATAGCTCCACCATTCATCATATATGTGAGGAACTTATATCCATGAGCACTCAAAACCTAAAAATGGATTAACTCTATGACATCATGGCTTTGATATCATGTTAGATTTAATAAAGATTATGTAATATTAAAACTCCCTAAGATCAAAACAACAAAATGACACTAATTCAATGCAAACAAGAATAGAATAATATGATTTTAATATTTTTATTCAAGAGTGTGTAAAACAAGAAAATTGACTACAATATATAGACTCCAACATGCATAAGTGAGAGTGACAAATGTTTTAGAGGAGAGCACTAAACTAGAGGATTGACTTAGCTATAGGAGCAGAGGTGTCAAGCAAATTCATCTTGATAAGGGAGATGTGACACCTAACTGCCATCAATGAAGGAGACGAGTGAGATAGAGGTGGTAAAGAATCTTATCAATCAAGGGAGTTGACATGTGCTCTTTTCTTAATTTAACTAAATAAATAATATTAATTACTTAAGTAATAAGTAAACTTAATATAAAGTACAATATAATATCACACCAATACTTATTGACAAAAATGCTTTCATGTTGATCATTCTTCTTAGTTTAGAATAGATGCTATTTGAATTTATAATTCAAATTAAGCTTTACTACCCAAAAATTTAGAGGAACCAATAACTCTCTCATCCTTATGATAATATCCTAGGATTTTTTTTTGGGGGGGAGGAAAATACAAACTACTAGGAGTCACCTTACTACCACTTATGTTATTCACTACAAGCTAAGTGACAATTGCTAAGCTTGCGACATAAATTAGGTATAATTTCCTGTAAGTTAAGAGGAGATGATAAGACACAAGTCACATTCGATATGAGACAATGACATATATTTTAAAATTTTATTGTAAATTTTTATTTCTCATAATACATCACATAGGTAGAGTAAGTTCTTAAAGGTTGTATCTCTATCTTCATATCTCTTCTCGTAGGACTTTCCTTCCTCTAGAAGCTTATGAGTACATCCTTCATACACACACACACACACACACACACACACACACACTTGTCTACAACTAAAGTAATCTCTCATGCTTTATATTTGATTCTCTTTCTCACAATTTTTCATATCATTGATAGCAAAGCTAGTGCATTTAGTCTACAAGTCAATGTATTTGTATGAAGATACATGGCTTTGAAGAAAGGTGGTGTGAGACCTGTGCATGTAATGGACTTCGATGTCTATAGCATAACACATATAGAGGAGGGCTCTATATTTGATTCTCTTTGTTTCAATTGTTTATATCATAAATTTCAAAGTTAGTTGCATTTAGTTTACAAGCTAATGTATTTGCATGAAGATACATAGCTTTGAGGAAAGATGTCATGAGAGATGTGCATGTAATGGATATCGATGTCTATAGTACAACACATATGGAGGAGGCTATATTGTATAAACCTAAAGTATGTGTAGAAGTGATCCAAATTAAGATGGTCATTTAGAGGACAATATATTAGTTAAGGAACTTAACATATAAGTAACAATTGAACGAATTTCAAATAAGATAAGATTAACAACTAGTGAATAGATGAAAGGAATTGATTATTATTTTGACTGAGAGCTTATGTAAAACAAATGGACTCTGTAGCAGAGCTATATGTCTTATACTCTAATTATATGCTTCAAATCCAACTATTTTATAGTGTAATAATACAAGAAACAAAAACTTACTAGAATAGTAAATTAAGGTTCTTGGTTAGAATTGAAGAGTTGCCATGCTAGGTAGTGACTTGTCTTCTTGGAAGTTGAAATGGACACTCATACAAGGACAAACTTGTTAGAAATTGAAACTGTAAGTTGGATTTATTGAATTTTGGCACTCATACTTGTCAAGATTATAACTCGTAGCTTGTTACTTGAAATTTGAAGTTCATATATGTGTAAAGCTTAGGCTACGAACTAATCAATTTCGAATGGGTCATAGTGTAAGTAGGATCCAATGGTTGTATTGCCAAATTTCTCTCCAAAGGGCCCAAAAAATGTAAAATACAAAACTATGGAAAATAATAAAAAATAGATTTTTAGAAATCTTCAAAATATTGCCCAAAAGTGCTAAAAAATATTTTTCATAAATTTTAGAATGTTGCCTAAAAGCACTATGTGGATGATTTAAAAAAAATTGGATCAAGAAGGTATATTTTGTGATAGATAAGATGTTGGACATTGGGATAATCTCCCAAATTGTGAAAAGTATATGTGTTATACTCAATAATTATTTTCAAAGAGGAAGGAAAGATAATTTCTCTTTTCTAAAGCTTGAATACAAACACAACACAAAAAAAAATTGATGCCTCATCTTGTTCATAGATTTCATCCTTGATGAAGCAGTTAGACACAAGATTTTCTCAATTCTTAATGGATTTAGTGGCTAATTAATTAGATTAACATTGCAAAATAAGACAATCTAAAGACAACCTTTGTGGTTAAAAGTAGTACATATTCTCATAATATCATACCACTCATGGTGTGCATTGGTTAGACCACCTTCTAAAGGATCATATTCTACATCTTTGAAAATATTAGGACAAAAAAATTCAAAGTCCTAGATGGTTGTCAAATGTGTGAGAGGAATGGTATACTTGAGAGTTTTGGAAGAGAAAATGAAAATATTCCAAGAGGATAAGTTGATGTTGAATCCAAAGAAATGTTTGTTCATGACATGGGTCAACAAGTTGTTAAGGGTTTATTGTATTCTAAGTAGGGCTGAAGAGAGATCTAAATAAGATCTATATGGTAAAGCTAATGGAGGTTCTACAAGATGGAGGAATGATTTATTCATCCCTTGGACATCTTGAGTGCTACATACAAGGAAAGCCACATGCTCTACCTCAAACATAGCTCCACATAAAATCATGGGTTCTATTGATTTTGTCTCTTCTCATGGATAAAGGTCTATTGATAGGTTATTTCACACAAGGAAAATTCCCAACTTTGAGGGGCTAGTCTTGACATAGTATAGTCAAAATGTTTAGAAGGATAGGAAAGATGATAAATACAATCAAAGAAAAATTCTAGGAAACCTATATCAAAAGACCAAGTTAGGGAAGTAAGCTAGAAAGGAAAATAAAGACTAAAAAGTTCTTAGCAAATCAATGCCTCCAAATTCTAATCTAGTTATATGAAAGTGAACTGACCTAAACAAACAACAAAAAACACATTCAAGCATACCACAAATAGGACTTTTAGGAAATAAATCTTCCTACAATCATTATATTTAAAAGAAAAATAAGAAAATAAAAACATAAAAGTTTAGTTAAGATGTGTTGTACTTCACCTATCTAGCAACAATTTAAAACTATTTTATTGAATAATTAAAAAAGATGTGTTGTACTTTATGTTTGTAGTTTTATGATTATGTATGCAAGCAATGAGCCAAATGAAAACCTCCAACTTAGTGAAGAATGCTTTTTAAGACATCTAATATACCTCTATTTATAATGAATCAATCAATAAACTTATTCTAAAAGTGTTGTAAAATAATGGTTACCTTAGAAATTAGGAAATATGATATGAATCTAAGCTAAGAAAAACATGTAGAAATCTTAGAGAAAGTTAATTTAAGCCTAGTGCATGCATAATTAATTTTTCGAGACAACAAGAATGTAGCTATTTTTCTTTTCATATTCAAATGATATGAATTATATTGAAGCATGAAAGTGTTGGATTGCAAATACTATGAATACAAACTAAATTGAAACAAAGCAAAAACAAAAAAAAACTAGAGGATTACTTAATTCTTCCAAATGTTGGAAGTGCAAGAGAACATACTATAAAGGATTGTACAATATTAGATTACAAAATTTTTAATAGTCAAACATTTTGTAGATGCACATAAATTATGTTACAAATATGAAGAATGCAGTAAGATTAAGATAGGACAATGAGAATGGGTAAAATTTGTTTTAGATGAAGTGCGTGTGTACAATAAAATATTTGAAATGTTAGGACATGTCAAGATAAAATATTGTTTCAATCTCAAAGAATGACAATTCAATGATGCAAAAAACCAAATTAAGATGAAAAGTACTATGAATCAAAAGCATGAAAACACTCAAAATGCCAAGGAAATTGAAAAGATCATCATCCTTGATGAACCTCCTCTTGCTCATCCTCAAGGTCATCATCCTTCTCACCCAATTCACCATAGTTGATTCATGAAATTGTGTTGCCTCCTCTTTAGATGACATGTCCTCTTCATCATCTTCATCATTTCCATGGGAATTGATCCAGGAACCTCCAAAACAATCTCATTAGTCCTTGCATGATAATTTATTATTATTTAAAGCAAATATTATAGTTTCTTCTTTATCCTCATCACCCTCTTCATTGCCATCATTATCATCCTCCCTTGACAACCCTATAATTTGCAACCTTGGTCAAAGGACACTCATAAAGCTTCACTTGAGCTAATAGTGTGAGGTTCACAATATAATGAATTTTATTGCTCCACACATTGAGATCTCATTGCTTCTCTAGAAAATTGAACCCCCTAGCTTTGCAACTATCCCTCAAAATAAGCTTTTTATAGAAATATACAACATCAATGATAATGTCAACTGGGTTATAGCCTACAACATTGATAGGTTCAGTAAATTTCACAACAGGCTAAGTGCAAGGAGATGGGGCACCAAAAAGTCACCACCATCTCCAAATTTAAAGCAAAACGTGAGCGCGTTATAATGCACTCACATTTTGCTTTTGATAAAAGCAAAAAAAAAATTTGCACATTCACCCATGGCTTTTCTCTTGACAACAACAAAAAAACCTAAGAAAAACGTGATCGCGTTGAAGAAAAGGAGATTCAATCAAGTGCACATGAGAAAACAAGAAATTCACAATGCCACCTCGCCGCCAAAGACATCCTCGTGCAAATTTGGAGTCTCCAGCACAGGAAGAAGGTAGGGTTTGTCTGATTTTGTTAGTTTTAGAACAATTTTTTAGTTTTGCAATGTTTGATTTATGTTTATATTGCATTTACAGTTATTGGAGAAGTAGAAAATCTAAATCCAATTGAGGAGGGTGAAAACAACCCCCAAAACCCTCCAAACCCTCCTTCACCTCTATTTCATGTAAGGGATAATCAAGAACACTACTTCGGGATAATAGAAGAAAACAAGAAACATCTTGAAACTATTATTCAAACCCTAAACAATCCAAGTGGAACCACTAAGCATAGGAGGGCACTTGCAAAATAACTACAGGAGATTGTTTCCTACACAGATTTGGTGATGAAAGAAATCACCAATTTCCATGACTATAGGGAGAGGAGTCGGCAATATTATGCTGACAAGTTGTCATATGAACAAGTGAAGAAGGAAAAAATTACAAAATCTCAATTATGTGCACAATTAACTAATCTCAAAACTGGCCAAACATTAGAGAAAACTTGCAAATGGTTTCCTATACATTGGTGTAGGAATGAAGACATATCCCAAAACTTTTGGGATAGATGGTACATGATCTTCGATGAGCAGCCATGCAATAATGATGAGGTACCACAATATTTTTTGAGGAAACTCTATTGCGAGTTCGTCCTCAACAAGATTCTCAATTATTTTGATATTCATGATTTCCAAGGTAGAGGTGGTGGCTCTGCCCAAGATAGACTCGGGGCTCAGTGAGATGAATAGCATGTGCCTATACCCCGAGGGAGGCTAGAACGTAGGTCACTCCCTTTGGATTTGAAAGAGAGTGTTGAGCTGGAGACTTTACATTCATTGACTACTCTCTCCCAAACTCTATCACAACATGCAGATGATTTTACCCAGGGTGATGAGGGTGAGAGTAGTAGGTGTCATGTGTCCCCACATTTGTGCAGTACATGTAGGAACCTATGTGATTATGGGACGCAGGAGGCATGAGAGGACTCTGTGACACAGGGGCAACATGCTACGACACAGGGGCAGCATGCTGCAACACAGGGGCAGTACATATTGGATGATCTTATTCTCAGTGAAGATCTCTTACAGTATACATTTGGTATTGAATCTCAAGTAATTTGTTACAAGTTTAATCTTGATTTAGTATATTATTATTTGAAATTTGTAATTAATTTTATCTGATTATCTATATTATAAGTCAAACATAATGTATGTAATTTTTTACGCAATGAAATTCCAGGGTCAGAGTCTTCATCCTGCCTCTATTAGCCGTCCATTGGTGGCTTATGAGTGGAGGTCAAGTCAACAGGTATGCAATTTATCACATATTCGTAATTATTGTAGATATATCAATGGTAATATTATTTTGTGACTTGATTTGATGATTTCAACAGTCACCAACACCTCCACAGTTTCCTTGGTCTCCTGGATGCCAAACCACCACTTTTACTTAGGTAAATCGAACCATTTCTAATCATTATGCATTTTAAAAATAATGTTATGTATTTATTTTATTTTAATAATCTTGAACTTGATTTTTAGATGCTGAATACAGTGGAGACTCCTCATCTTTGTGAGTCAGCGCAGATAGGCATTGATGCAGCCATGATGTCTGTAAATCCTTTGACTGAGGTATGAGCCAATAACATGAAAATATCATAATTTTGTATTTCTTTTTTATCTCATGTCATTTGATGTACATAAATGATATTTATGTTTAGTTAATTTTGCTTCTTGATGCTTCTCACAGGAGGTCACAACTCCAGTCCGTCCAACTACGGATGAAGAGAGAGTCAAGATGATGGAGAGCGATCATCAGTTGGTGGTAAGTGATCAATTACATATGTGATGTTATATATTTCATACATTTTTTATACTAATGCGCATATTGTTTGTTTGTATTAAAAGGTGCAGATGGATGAACTTTATTCCAAGAGGTCTACTCGACGGCAAAGAGAGGATGTGTCACTGACTGGCTCTCCATCTTCATAGTCAAAGAAGGGCCGTCGACTATTTCCTAAAAGTCCACAGGAAACTAGTTTTGGGGAACTTTTTGGTATGCCTAGATGGCTTTGTATACATACTTTTGTATGTTAATCCGATGTATATTTTTGTATATTTGCCTATATGGCTTTGTTTGGACATGCCTATATGGATTTTTATATAAACTAGATGTTATGTTCATTATATTATGTATATATCACAGTTTATATTAAATATTTAATATGATAATCAATTATTGTTATAGGAATTTGGTTTTACAATTGCCAATTGCATTTGCTTGAAAGTTTATGAATCATTTTCAAATAATCCATTTTGTGCATAACTTGCAATCATTGAATTATGTTCGACTGTACATTTCTTTGAGGCATCATTTTAAATAGTTCACGTGCCTTGTCTATGCTTCCATACTTTCCATACATGTCTACAAGGGCAACTTTGCAAATACAATACATGTGAGAAAATTCCTATATCATTTATGCTTTGATGGTTGTCCACACCATGTTCTCTAGATCCCATTATAGCATAGGCAAGGAGGAAGTTGGTTAAGGTTGTGCAATTTGGTTTTAGATGTGCCAAAATTTGTGTAAATGGTTGAAATTTATTTTTGTGCATTTTCTTGAGAGTTTTTAAAGCCTTATAAAAAATCTATTTCGTGCATATCTTGCAATCATTGCATTCCATGAGACAACATTTCTTTGAGGCATCGCGTCTAACAGTTCATGTTCATTATATATGCTTCCACACAAGTTGCATACATGTCTTGCAGGCTACTTACAACTACGACATTTGACAAAATTCCTATATCCTTTATGCTTTGATGGATGTCTATACCGTGCTCCAAACATACCATTTCTAAGGTTTTGGAATTTGTCTTTACACTTGCTAATTGCATTTTATTGGAACTTTCTAAAGGCTTATCAGTAAATCCATTTTGTTCATAACTTGCAATCATTGTATTCCATGAGGCGACATTTCTTTGAGGCATCATGCCAAACAGTTCACGTGCCTTGTCTATGCTTCCACACTTTGCATACATGTCTTTGAGGGCATTTACAACTACAACATTTAACAAAATTCCCATATGTTTTATCCTTTCGATGGATGTCCATTTTGGCATAGGCAAGGAGGATACTGGCTAAGGTTGTGGAATTTTTCTTCACACCCTCCAATCGCATTTGCTTGAAAGTTGCTAATGCCTTATCAAAAAATCCATTTTGTTCATATCTTGCAATCATTGCATTCAATGAGGTGACATTTCTTTGGGGCATCATGCCAAACAGTTCACGTGCCTTGTCTATGCTTCCACACTTTGCATACATCTCTCTGAGGGTAGTTGCAACTACAACATCTAACCAAATTCCCATATGTTTTATCCTTTTGATGGATGTCCATTTTGGCATAGGCAAGGAGGATACTGGCTAAGGTTGTGGAATTTTGCTTTACACCTGCCAATCATATTTGCTTGAAAGTTGCTAATGCCTTATCAAAAAATCCATTTTGTTCATATCTTGCAATCATTGCATTCAATGAGGTGACATTTCTTTGGGGCATCATGCCAAACAGTTCACGTGCCTTGTCTATGCTTCCACACTTCTGAGGATAGTTGCAACTACAACATCTAACAAAATTTCCATATGTTTTATCCTTTTGATGGATGTCCATTTTGGCATAGGCAAGGAGGATACTAGCTAAGGTTGTGAAATTTTGCTTTACATCCGCCAATCGCATTTGCTTGAAAGTTGATAATGCCTTATCAAAAAGTCCATGTTGTTCATATCTTGCAATCATTGCATTCAATGAGGTGACATTTCTTTGGGGCATCATGCCAAACAGTTCACGTGCCTTGTCTATGCTTCCACACTTTGCATACATGTCTCTGATGGAAGTTGCAACTACAACATCTAACAAAATTCCCATATGTTTTATCCTTTTGATGGATGTCCATTTTGGCATAGGCAAGGAGGATACTGGTTAAGGTTGTGGAATTTTTCTTTACACCTGCCAATTGCATTTGCTTGAAAGTTGCTAATGCCTTATCAAAAAATCCATTTTGTTCATATCTTGCAATCATTGCATTCAATGAGGTGACATTTCTTTGGAGCATCATGCCAAACAATTCACGTGCCTTGTCTATGCTTCCACACTTTGTATACATGTCTTTGAGGGTGATGTAGTAGGTAAGGAGGATGATTCAACACCATGGAAACATATTTCATGGTGCAGGAGCACCTTAGCCATAGCCAATCTTGGCTAGGAGCATGTCATAACAAGGTCCTAGGACATGATAGGACAAGATGATGGTCTTGTGTCATCATTTTGCATGTAATAAGGTCAAATGACCAATGTCATTTGTATTTGGAGTCATGTTTTATGTTTTTGTCAAACAAAAAGTCTAATAATGCAAGTAGTGGTAAGAAGTTGCTTTGTAAACTTAACAAATCATGTAATAAGGAGGTTACCCAATGATCAAATAGGTTGAAAGTTAGTTATGATTGACTGGAACTATTGTAAACATGTATAAAAACCTTCATACACATCGAGGTCTCATTTTGTGTGCCAAGCGTCGCATTCGTTCAAGGCAACAAGCTACCGATAAAGTCTCTTAAGCTCCTTAAGACGAAAAAACTGCCAAACTTTGACAGGACAGTTCTTGAAATTTGTGGAAGTTGGGAATGTTTCATTTGGACCTACAGGTGCACGTGGAGTTTTTTTCAACTCCAGTCCATTTGATCGTGCCAAAATCAAATGCATTCTTGCAAAATGCTTCAGTTTCATGCAGTGGAAAGGTGCTAGGAGTGACATTTTACATTCCATAGCTCGTGGGTTCGAACGGACTTCACCAATGTATCAGGGTGGACAGGTAAATGCCAGGGGAGGTCTCGTTTCATGTGCCAAGCATTGCATTCGTTCGGGGCAGTAGGCTACTGACAAAGTCCCTTAAGATCCCTAAGACGAAAAAATTACCAAACTTTGACAGGACAGTTCTCAGAATTCGTGGTAGCTGGGAACATTTTGTTTAGACCTATAGGTTCACGTGGAGTCTGTCCATAATAACCTCTCTCAGTTTTGTTCAACTCCACTCCGTTTGACCGTGCTGAAATCAAACGCATTCTTGCAAAATGCTTCAGTTTCATGCAATGGAAAGGTGCTAGGAGTGACATTTTGCATTCCATAGCTCGTGGGGCCGAACGGACTTCGCCAACATGTTAATTTGGTCGGTTAAATGCTAGGGGAGGTCTCATTTTGTGTGCCAAGCATCTCATTCGTTCAAGGCAACAAGTTACCGGCAAAGTCCCTTAAACTCCCTAAGATGAAAAAATTACCAAACTTTGACGAGACAGTTCTCAGAATTTGTGGTAGTTGGAAATGTTTCATTTGGACCTAAAGGTGCACATGGAGTCCTTCCACAATAACCTCTCTCAGTTTCATTCAACTCTAGTCCATTTGACCATGCCGAAATCAAACACATTCTTGCAAAATGCTTCAGTGTCATGCAGTGGAAAGGTGCTAGGAGTGACATTTTGTATTCCATAGCTTGTGGGTCCGAACGGACTTTGCCAATGTGTCAGGTTGGGTGGATAAATGCCAGGGGAGATCTCATTTTGTGTGCCAAGCGTCGCATTCATTTGGGGTAGCAGGCTACCGGCAAAGTCCCTTAAGCGCTCCCTAAGATGAAAAAATTGCCAAACTTTGACGAGACAATTCTTAGAATTCGTGGTAGATGGGAATGTTCTGTTTAGACCTACAAGTGCATGTGGAGTCCATCTACAATAACCTCTCTCATTTTTTTTCCACTCCTATCCGTTTCACCGTGCCAGAATCAAACACATTCTTACAAAATGATTCAGTTTAATGGAGTGGAAAGGTTTTAGGAGTGACATTTTGCATTCCATAGCTCGTGGGGCTAAATGGACTTCGCCAACATGTCGGGGTGGGTGGGTAAATTCGAAGGGAGGTCTCATTTCATGTTCCAAGCGTCGCATTCGTTCAGGGCAGTAGGCTACCGGCAAAGTCCTTTAAGCTCCCTAAGACGAAAAAATTGCCAAACTTTGACAGGACAGTTCTCAGAATTTGTGGTAGCTGGAAATGTTTCATTTGGACCTACAGGTGCAGGTGGAGACCATCCACAATAACCTTTCTCAGGTTCGTTCAACTCTAGTTCGTTTGATCATGCTGAAATCAAACGCATTCTTGCAAAATGCTTTAGTTTCATGTTGTGGAAAGGTTGCCAGGTGCCATATTTTTTGTTCTACTCATTGTTGGACCGAATGGACTACACTAACATGTCGGGGTGGGTGGGTAAATTCTAGGGGAGGTCTTGTTTCATGCGCCAAGTGTCTTAGTCATTCCGGGCTACAAGTTACTGGTAAACTCGAAAAGTGTTAGGTCTCGGTAGCTTGCAAGCTAGAATGACTGGGATGCTTGGCACATAAAACGAGACCTCCCCTATCATTTACCCACCCAGCCCAATGTGTTGGTGTAGTCCATTCGGCCCCATGATGAGAAGAACAAAAAATATGGCACATGGCAACCTTTCCACTGCATGAAACTGAAGCATTTTGCAAGAATGTGTTTGATTTCAGCACGGTCAAATAGACTGGAGTTGAACGAAACTGAGAGAGTTTATTATGGACGGACTCCACATGCACCTGTAGGTCTAAATAGAACATTCCCAGTTGCCACAAATTTTGAGAACTGTCACATCAAAGTTTGGCAGTTTTTTTCGTCTTAGGGAGCTTAAGGTACTTTGTTGGTAGCCTGCTGCCCCGAACAAATGTGACGCTTAGCACATGAAACGAGACCTCCCCTAACATTTACCTACCCACCCCGACACATTGGAAAAGTTTGTTTGGCCCCATGATCTATGGAATGCAAAATGTCACTCCTAGCACCTTTCCACAGCATGAAACTAAAGCATTTTGCAAGAATACGTTTGATTTTGACATGGTCAAACAGACTGGAGTTGAATGAAATAGAGAGAGGTTATTGTGGACAGACCCCACATACACCTATAGGTCCAAACATAACATTCCCAACTGCCATGAATTCTGAGAACTGTCTCATCAAACTTTGGCAATTTTTTCGTTGTAGGGATCTTAAGGGACCTTGCCAGTAGCCTGTTGCCCCGAATGAATGCGATGCTTGGCACATGAAACGAGACCTCCCTTGGCATTTACCCATCCACCCTGATGCGTTAGCGAAGTTCGTTTGGACGCACGAGCTATGGAATACAAAATGTCACTCCTAGCACCTTTCCACTGCATGAAACTGAAGCATTTTGTAAGAATGCGTTTGATTTCGACACGATTAAATGGACTAGAGTTGAATGAAATCAAGAGAAATTATTGTGGAAGGACTCCATGTGCACCTATAGGTCCAAACAGAACGTTCTCAAATGCCACAAATTTTGAGAATTATCCTGTCAAAGTTTGGCAGTTTTTTCGTCTTAGGGAGCTTAAGGGACTTTGCCGGTAGCCTATTGCCCTGAACGAATGCGACGCTTGGCACATGAAACGAGACCTCCCCTAGCATTTATCCACCCACCCCGACGTGTTGGTGAAGTCTGTTCGGCCCCATGAGCTATGGAAAGCAAAATGTCACTCCTAGCACCTTTCCAAACATGAGGAAGAACCACAACCCAATTTAACTCCTAAAAGTATGAAGACATTGAGAACACTGAAGACATGGAGGACAAAGAAGCATGAACTAAATCCTATCATGAGGAAGAACCACAACCACAATCCTACTATGTCCTATGATTGTAACATGATAAAGATGAATGTTATGAACTAACATCCAAACCCTTTGACATGAATCTTGATATGACATGAGTGAAACACAAGTGAACATGATTAAGACCAATTAGGATCAACTTCATCCATTACTTAGATCTAACCTCATGAAATAAATCAAATGAAATGTACATGAAATATATAACATCACTTATATAATCGATCACTTACCGCCATCTGATGATCATTCTCCATCATCTTTTCTCGAGCTTCTTTGTCCGTAGTTGGACAAACTAGAGTTGTGACCTCCTGTGAGAAGCATTAAAAAGCAAAATTTACTAAACATAAATATACTAGAAGGAAGCAATTCATACTACTATTTATATACAAAACAAAGTACATGTAACCATCTAGGAAAGTTTTATGCATATTTACAAATTAATCCAATGAACCATCTGGGTCTTCTCTACTCTTTATTATGTCAAGTATGGCCTCATGGTTAGAGTCACGCACCTTCCACAAGGTCTTGTTCAAAGGTCTACCTCGATATTGTATCAAATGAACATTGGTTGCCATGACAAGGTTGGAGTAATGAAGAATCTTCCAATGCATGTCAAAGTCCTCAAACAACCAAACATTAAGACTCTTATGTGGGTACCTTCTAAGCCATGTTATAGTAACAACCACTGAGCCTATAGGGTATTTGATGTTTTCTCCATCTATAACTGGGGCCTCCAATTTATTTTTGGCCTCAACACAATGACACAAGTAATAATCTATTCCCTCTTCATTAACTTCATCTACAATAACTGCATAAACATGCCCTACAATGATATGTGCAGCAAATTAGATGAAATTTCCACAACATTACAAAAATATTACAAAGTTTAAGATAACATTAGGAATTTCAAATTTAACATAGTACAAGTAGATACATTACCTGGCCGAACTAGATCTGATATGTGGTCAAAGTCAACTGATGATTCCATCTTTGTCAATCCTAGTGACGTCGGGGGTCGATACATGTCAAGTGGGAAAAGATAACTGAACTGCCATTCGTCAACCCACTCCCTTGACTCACACTCATTCCAGGCTTGAATTGTACATGCAAAACAAAAGCACGCCATCTTCCGCGTATGTATACTCCATGAACCTATAATTAAGCTTCTGATAGAGTGTAGCTCACTTGATCCTGTCAGTGTACAACAGTCCTCATATGGTGTAATGTTAGTATCATCTATCAACCAAAAAAATCTATGAACTGAAGACTTACCTTGACTACCTGGACCCATCGAAGCATTACACCACTCGACAATTGATTTTGCATCTATCAACTTTGCATTGTCTTTATACCTTAACTGTTCTAGTGCTATGGCTCTTTTGATACATGCTCCTGCACCATCATGCTCCCCCTTTCCATGCCTAGCCTCATAAAAGTTCCACATATGTTGAACACCTGTAATATGATGCCTCTTGCTCATCTAATAGAAATTATGTGAGTTCTTGAATTGTGATGCACAGTTATCCGACCATATGATATGCTAACTAAATGATATGCCCCTTCTAGCTAGATCATTGTAGAACACTTGAAAACAAACTACACGAACTCTACAGAATGCGTGCAATCATCACTTATATAAAAATGATACTCCCTTATGATCTTTCTGTCGTCCTTTGTACTATCATTCACATGAATGAATGCGATGTGCACAAATATAGAAACCTGTGTCAAGTTATAATATTGTGATTACACCTCACACTATGGCTGTAGACTATAGTTCTTTGCAAAGTCAACTATTGCAACAATGCTACCAACTGGAGATGTGTCCTTGCATAACTTGAATTGCAAGTCCAACCATCGAGCTCTATGGGCATGTCTTACATACTCATACACTATGTTGTCACAAAATATAGGCATAAACTGATACATTGGAATCTTCTTAATAACATATTCAAACCTCTTTGCTTCTTTACCATCTCTTATATTGTATGCCACTATTTTATACTTGCCGAACTCTACTAGTTCATTTCCAACCGCATGTGTTATTTCCATATGTTCACATATTGGCATACATTGCAAGCCACCACAAAACTGACATGTGCCATCCAAGTGTAATTTCCTGTAGAATAATTGACCTTCCTCTCTATCACATAAAATCATTGATATGAAGTCTCTTGAGGTAGTTGGTGGGGCACGTATGCCACAATCCTGCAAAACATTGTTAGTATGCAAATCTAAACATATAGACCAATAAACATCAAAATGGTTAGAAAATTCAATATGTAATCTACAACAACAAGTAGTGCGTGTGTGATTTATTTTGACAAAGAAAGGTTTTGGCATTTCAAAATATCTTTGAGAAATTTTAATTTGAGGATACTTCTCTAGAAATTTACCAAAAAACTTTGTTTGAGTCATATCCAAAAAATACTTTGGATGTGGCTCATGGTTTCGACTACCGATTCTTGTTCTTACCACATCCCTTTGATTTGGAGATACCCTTGTGTAATTCTTCCAAAAGTCTTCAATTAGTGATCTCAAAGCTTTGACAACAACTTTGTCTTTTCATGGGAGTCTCCCAGAGAATGCCCACAATTCATTAGTGCTTGGATCCTCAACTCTTTGACGTCTTCCAATGACTCTCATTAGAGTTTTTCTATTTATTTTCAATGCTTGACTTGTCTTTCTAATGAGGTGATCTTTTTTGTTTGTTGGCTTACAATTGTCGATGTAATGACACGTCATGTGACATTACTATCCTTAGTGCATGAGGTGGAACCCACACTCTCATATGCACTCATTAGATTCTTGACAATTGATTTTTCACTTGATGCATTCGATGTTCTTAGGCCAAGAATCTTCATAGTGGGCCTAAATTTTAGATTTCTCATCAGTTCAACAAAGAGTTGACATCTTTCAGTTTTATTTAAATTCTCAAAGAATAATTTCCATATCTTATTTGCATATCTTTGGCAAGTGCACATGGGAATCTTATCCTGCATGGGCTCCAATACATTCTCATCAATATCAATTAGAAACTTAGGCCTCCTATGCAAAATTATAGGAGGCATTTTATTTGGTAAAGTAGACTGAATATTAGGAATTTCTTCAATATTTACTTGAGATGGGATAGATGATGTACCTTTGATTGGAGGTGAAAAGGTTGAAAATGACGTACCTTTAACTTGAGGTGTGAATGATGGCATGTGACCAACTTGAGAAGAAAATGTAGATGTGCTTTCTACTTCACCTATGAAAGATGGAGTGTTTCCAATTCGAGAAGATAATGATGGTGTTCCTTCAACTTGACCTATGGACGATGGAGTGCCTCCAACTTGGAGATTCACTTTCCTCATTGCACTAAGGTTTTGCATTTGTTCCCTTTGTGCCACCAATTCCATCTCTTTCTTAGCTTCGTTAGATGTGTCACATTCCTCTTCAATTGGTAATGGTGGAATATCTTCTTGTATGGTTGACAATTTCCTACTTTCCTGAATTTGCCTCATTCTTTCTCTTTTCCTCTCATTCTCAGCTTCACGCTCTTCTAGTGTTAGAGTCTTTACTCATTTCCTCAGCATGATGATGATTTCTGCAAGCATGAAGAATAAGGCAATGATCATTAGAAATTTTATAATGTCAATGAATAGCACAGTCAGAATGAATAACAAGGTTTTACAAGCTTCTGAATAAGACACCTCATATCAAGATAACTTTAACATACATAAGTCATGGAGTATGCATTTGAACACACATATACACTTGAATCTAGTTTGAATAGAAGAGAGGAGGATGAACTTGGAGGAAGAAATAAGAAGTTATACCCTATTTTTCTACTATAACTCGTTATACCCTTTTTCCATGCATTTTCCAAGTGGAAAGGGTGGCTAAATAGTGATTCTTTGTGAATTTGAATGCAACCTGGCCAAGTAAGTGTTCCTATAGCATATGCAGGCCTATTTAAAGGTGAATCAATTGTTAATTTGTTCTGGGTTGGAGTGGATATGAGATTTTCATTAAAACCCCCTTATTTGTGAAGAAATGAAGGGTTTTCTAGTTTGCACCCTAAATGAGCATGGCTATACTAACCAATGGTGGAATTTGAAGTTTTGTGACATATAGATCTATTTTTTTGGCATTTGGAGTGGTTATTGAATGATCCTAGGGTACTTGCTTTGTTAATTGGACCAAATTAGGCCTATTTCTAGAGACAAAATTAGTTTGAATACAATATATTGACATGGTGTATGCTTGTGTTAGGGTTGGGGAATAGCTTGGAGCCCTTATGCCTTATGATGCCCTTAAGCACCTAGTTGGGCCATTGCAAGATTTTGGTTTATGGTTGAGTTGATTTGTGAAATATGGTATTAATGCTTTGAATTCCTTCTTGTGTCTGTATCATAAATGATCATGCCACTTGAATGTGAGTGTGGATTTGGGAGTTTGGCAACCTGAATAAGGACTATTTACTGAGTTTAGGGGTTTGTGGAAAGTTTGAAGGCAATTTCCTTTGTGATATAGGCGTAATTAACCCTTTTAGGACAATGAATAAGGTCAGTTTTGAGGCATATTGTCCAAAGGAGTCTATACTGAGTTCAAGATATGTTATGCAACTTGGTAATGGGTATTCTAAACATTCATTGGAGTTTGGGTTTGAAAACTTATGGCGAAAATAAGTCAGAAAAACCCCTTAAGTAGGGCTACTAGGATTTGAGGGCTTGGGCAGATTGGTTGCTAAGAGGGGATCCTTGTGACTTGAAGAGTGGTTTAGTTGGTTCTAGTTGGTGAACATAATCTTGTTAGATGTCTTATCTAGTTCATATGAAGGTCTGAACCCTAGTTGTGTGTTGGAGACTTAATGCATTGAAGGAGCACAAAGCAAACACCACTAAAAATTGTAGAATGATGCACAAAGCAAACACCACTAAGGAGCATATTTTCCATAGCAAGGATGGAAAAAGAAGTAACTCTCCAAAACTAAGGGAAGAGAAAGGTCAAAACAAACTCAAAGAAGATAACAAACAAGTTGATTTGAGTATGTACAAAGCTAACAACTATTGGTCTTATTTCAAGGTTGGAGGATATTGTTATGACAAGTGTTAGAAACTTCATCTAGAAATTCACCCAAATGACAAACACAAGAGTAAGAAACCACAAAGGAAAAAAAGCATCAACATTCAATGAGAGAACATCTCTCACATGAGTCTACATCAACATTCAATGATGTTAGTATGTAATGATACTTGGATAGAGTATTTACTTGATTTGAAAAGGAGATAAGTGTGAGTTGCTCTCATTTGTAGGGGCATTTGATTAGCACTCCAAGTTTTTCCTATGGATTGAGTTGTGTTCAAGTTTTTCACTTGTAAAGCAAGCAAGTAGTAGGTTTCACTCACTATGGTGAGTATGAGAAGTATGGCCACTTGGAAGTCAAGAAAGGATGTAAGGAAAATAGAGAATGTAAGAGCTAGCACGATGAAATGTTTTGGGTGTTGTAAGCATGCACATTTGTGTTCCATAGTAACATAAATGTTGTAGCATGTAACATAGATAACTTGTAGCATGTTGTAGAATTTAACAGTGATGGTTTTCATTATTGTAATGTGTACAAACTCTTATCTCAGTTGTAGCATGTGCATAGTTGTAGGAAGAGAACTCTTTACACATTCATTGTAAACAATGTATAAATGTATGAATTTCATTGTACATAGATGAAACAAGAAGGACCACTTTGTAATAAATTATAACTTTCATAGCATTGTAAAATGACCTTCAAATGCAAGGAGGATCATACATGGCAGCAGGGTTATATATAGACTACATGATAGTGGATTGTTATATAGACTTACATGACTATCCTACACTCATGAAAACCTCCTTTTTAGTGTTTTATCTCCTTGTAACTCCCTTTGTATCATCTTATGTCATCCTAGGGAAAAAATTAAGAGTCTTCCAAAATCAATTTTGGCTCCATGTATACACTCGAATATGAGTATGACAAACAATTGTTCACTAAAATTATTTTATAAAGTATTTGATAATGTTTTTCTCTTGTATAGCTGAAAATAGGTGAAATAAAGGCATGAAGGGCTGAAAAAAGGTGGAAACATAAAGAATTTGGAGTCTCTTTGACTAAACTAACTGATATACCTAGACACATATATGTCAAGAAGAACATAAAGATCATTAAAAACATAAAGACATAAAGACATTTAAATACATAAAGAACATAAGAACATATATATATGTGAATTAAAATTGAACATACCTTAGAATTTGATACTGCAGTTGACCAATTCTCTAAAAGATGGCTTCAAAATCCTCAAATTCTTGTTTTTCTCAAGTTTGATTATGAATTCTATATAATTCTAGAATAGGATTAGTAAAATTTATGTAAAAACAAACATATATCATCAAATTCAATCTATATATCAATGGTAATTAGCTTTGAAACAAAATCACACATGAAACATGAAACTTTTAGTTTAAATAATCAAATTTTCTCCAAAAACATGAAAAATCACTTCTTCTACATTAAAAAAACAAAAAAAGGTGGTGGATTCATATAAAAATAATTCTCAATTAGTCAACCAACATGAAAAGCATTTTTTTGTCTAATATACTCATGAAAAGTAGGAATAACAGGCATGTGGGGTCTGAAACACGGATCCCACATGCTTTTTTACCATTTTCCATGCTTCCAATAATGTGCTCGCATTATAATGCGAGCGTGTTATGGGAAGCATGATAACATAAAGGTAACCTTGTATCTACACGAGAGAGTCTCTCTCTCTCTCTCTCTCTCTCTCTCTCTCTCTCTCTCTCTCTCTCTCTCTCTTCATTTCTCTATCCTATATATAAAGAGGGATCGGGAGACATGGAGAGATAGAGAGGGACATGCAGATAGAGAGGATAGGTGGAGATAGAGACGGGTAAAGGGAGAGATGGGGATCGAGATAGAGAAAGGGGTCTATAGAGGGAGAAAGATAGAGATACATATATAGAGAGAGGGGAGATATATGGAGATACATCTAGCAAGGGAGAGATAGATAGGGAAATACAGAGAGAGAGAGATAGAGAGGGGTATATTAAGAGATGGGGTTATGAGGATAGATAGCTCAATAGGGAAAGAGATCAAGAGATGTCTAGAGACATAGGGAGAGAGATTTCAAGAGGTAGGAGGATGGGGAGAGAGATAAAGAGGAGAGAGAGGTAGCGAGGGATAGATTAAGAGATAGGGATCCATATGTCTAGAGAGATAGAGATAGGGATCCCTATTCTCCCCTCTACCTAAACCATAAACCTAAACCTCTAAACCATAAACCCTAAACCCTTAATAATGCCCCTAACCCCTATCCCTAAACCCTAAAATCTAGCAACCCTAAAATCCAGCAACCCTAAACCCCTAAAACCCTAAGGTCCCTAAACCATAAAACATGGAAGCAAAGGTTATAGTTAGAGAGAGGGATAGAGGAGACAGAGATATCTCACCTAGGCTCAGTCTCTTATGTATCTCCCTATTCGCCTCTCTACCTCAACCATAAACCTAAACCTCTAAACCTTAACCCCTAACCCCTAAACCATAAACCCTAAACCCTAAATAATGTCCCTAAACCCTAACCCCTAAACCCTAAAAAGAGCAACCCTAAACCCCAAAACCCCTAAGGTCCCTAAACCATAAAACTTAGAAGCAACCCTAAACCTCTATCTCCCTATCTCTCCCAATCTCTATTGGTCCCCTCGCTCTATCTCTCTCTAAACCCTAAACCCTAACCCCTAAACTCAAGTAATCCTAAACCCCTAACCCGTAAACCCTAAACCCTAACCCCTAGACCCTAAACCCTAAACTTGAGCATCCCTAAACCCCTAAAGCCTAAATAATTCCCCTAAACCCTTACCCTAAAACCTAAACCATATTTACTTGAGAAACCCTAAACTCGTGTAAACCTCAAATAGTGAGGGAGAGAGATAGAAAGGTAGAGTTAGAGAGAGGGGATCAAAAGAGATCTAGCAAGATAGAGAGACAGGGAGAGAGAGATAGAGAGGTAGGTATAGTTAGAGAGAGGGATAGAGGAGACATAGACATCTCTCCAAGGCCCGGTCTCCTCTGTATCTCCCTATTCACCTCTCTACCTAAACCATAAACCTAAACCTCTAAACCTTAACCCCTAACCCCTAAACCATATATAATGCCCCTAAACCCTAAAAATGAGCAACCCTAAAACCCTAAACCCCTAACCCCTAAACCATAAAACCTGGAAGCAACCCTAAAACTCTATCTCCCTATCTCTCCCAATCTCTATAACATGAAAACATGAAAACATTAATCTTTCATTGCAACCAAATTCATTCCTAATCAATCCCAAATCATCCCTAATCCATCCAATTTCATCTCTAATCATCCCTAAACCACTTCTAATCAGCCCTAAACCACTTCACACCATCCCAAATCACATCCAAATCAATTTAAATTCATCACATCCAAATCAATTTAAATTCATCCCTAATCATTTTCCAATCAACCTAGATTTCATCTCAAATACCATCCCTAAACTATTCCTAAATCATTCTAATCATTCCCTAATCAGCACTAAACCACTTCAGACTATCCCTAAAACCATTCTAATCATTCCTAATCTAGTCCTTTTCACCTCTCATCATCCCTAAACCAATCCATTTCATCCCAACTCCATCCCAAATCAATCTAAGCTCCATCTCAAATGATCCCAAAAATAATCAAAATCAAACAAATACCTCACCAAGAGCCATTAGAAGATCATAGTGCCAATCTGTTAGTCATTTGCACCATTTTGTATATCGTATGTGCCAATATGATCCTTAGTAGCACCTACCTATCAATCACAAACATCATTCTACACCTTAGCCAATCATAGGTGTCATTCTACCCTCTGCCAGCCACAGAAGCCATCAGAACATCATAAGTGCCAATATGTTAGTCATTTACACCATTCTATACATCATATATACCAACCATAAACCCCAAATTTGATCAACCCTAAACCCTTATCTCCTTGTCTCTATCATCCCTCTACCTCTCAATCTCTCTGCCTATGTCTTTGGCCATGTCCATCACCCTCTATCTCACTATCTCTCCCTCTCTAAACTCCTAACCCCTAAACTCTAAACCCGATCAACCCTAAACCCCTATCTCTTTGTCTCTATCATCTCTCTACCTCTCAATCTCTCTGGCTATGTCTCTAGCCATGTCCCTCACCCTCTATCTCCATATCTCTCCCTCTCTAAACTCCTAACCCCTAAACCCTAAACCCAATCAACCCTAAATTCGATCAACCACCCTATCTCCTTGTCTCTATCATCCCTCTACCTCTCAATCTCTCTGCCTATGTCTCTAGCCATGTCCCTCACCCTCTATCTCCCTATGTCTCCCCTTGGTCTCCTCTATATCTCCCTATCAGTCCTCTCTCTCTAAACCCTAACATAAACCTCTAAACCTTAACCCCTAACCCCTAAAACATAAACCTTAAGTTACCCTAAATAATGCCACTAAACCATAACCCCTAACCCCTAAACCCTAAAACTGAGCAACCCTAAACCCCAAACCTCTAAACCATAAACCCTGGAAGCAACTCTAAACCTTTATCTCCCTAGATCTCTCCCAATATCTATCGATCCCCTCACACTCTCTCTTTCTAATCCCTAACCCGTAAACCCTAAACCTAAGAAACCCTAAATCCCTAACCCCTAAACCCTAAATAACTCTCCTAAACCCTAAACGTGAGCATCCCTAAATGTCTAAACCCTAAATGATTCCCCTAAACCCTAAACTTAAGCAACCCTAAACTCATAAACCTGACCCACCCTCTCTCTCTCTAAAACAAGAAAGCTAGGAGTCTCTATCTCTCTCTCCCTATCACCAGGTATCTCTCCTAGGTTTCTCTCCCCTCCATCTCCATCCTCTCTCCCTTTTCCTCCCTCTCGCTCTCCCTTGTCGACAAAGAACATGGAAATGTAAGAAAAATAGGACATGTAAAGATGGATGAGGATATAAATTTGGATTCAATGAAATGGAAACAAGATAATTTATGAAATTTCATTAGATGGGATGAATGAGGAGGAGAGGTAGAGAAAGGAGGGTAGTAGAGAGTGAGAGAGAGGATAGGAGGTAGAGACAAGATGGAAGTAGAGAGTGGGAGAGGACCGTAGGAGGTAGACAGGGCAAGTAAGAAGAGAGAGAGGGTAGGAGGTAGACAGGGGAGGGAAGCAGAGACTGAGAGAGAGGGTAGGAGGTAGACAAGGGAGGGAAATAGAAAGTGAGAGAGAGGGTAAGAGGTACAGAGGAAGGGGGAGAAGAGAGTGAGAGAGAAGATAGGAGGTAGAGAGGCGAGGGAAGCAAAGACTCATAAAGAGGGTAGGAGGTAGATAGGAGAGGGAAGTAGAGAGTGAGAGAGACAGTAGAATGTAGATAGGGGAGGGAAGAAGAGAGTGAGAGAGAAGGTGGGAGGTACAGAGGGGAGGGAAGCAGAGACTTAGAGAAAGGGTAGGACGTAGAGAGGGGAGAGAAATAGAGAGACGATAGGAAGTGCAGCTGCCCTTGTAGACATGTATGTAAAGTGTGGAAGCATAGACAAGGCATGTCAATTGTAAGACGTAACACCTAAAAGAGATGTTCTATAATGGAATGCAATGATTGAAAGATATGCAAAAAATGGATTTGTTGAAAAGGTTGATGAGTCTAGTTTATGACTCAATTTTGTTAAACTTTATTATCCACTTGTTGTAGTTATCTTGGACTTTGGTACTTTAATCTTGATCTTTCTATGTCATTACCCCAAAGCTATAACTTGTTGAGCATAGGTCATTTCTTATATCCTTTTATGACAAAGACATGCTATATGAACTATCTATGTTAATTTTACATATAGTTAATGAATATTACTCCAAGGTAGTTACGGACGTGTAATTATTTGTGTGTACTAATATTGTTATGCAAATATAATCGACATCCATAAAAAAGAGGAAGATTCTGCTGGTTGGTCGCTTACCATAAAAGTCAAACATGGTGATCATTCAAATGTCAAATGGAGGGAAGGCATCCACTTTGTAACTAATCTTAAATACCTGTTGAGAAAATTTAGGAGTTACTGTTATGCTAGATCTACGTTAAAGCAACTTGCTTGACCAAGTTCCCCTGCATGCATAACCTCCTTTCCACTTTCTATGTTTTCCATAATGAGGTGTCCTCCTATTCTATTGGAGTTGATCGCCCTACTAGGTAGTTAGTTTTGTAGTTTTCCTTCTATAAATAAGACTCTGATGCTCCTTTTGAGGGGTTGTTGATTATTCAGAGATTGTACTTGCATTATCCAGTTTTTAGTAATATAGTTATAACATTCAGTTGTACTCATCCTTTCGAATGAATAAAATGAAGTTGTAAGTTCGCATTTCTGATTTTACATTTGTCTTAGGGAATACTCATCCAAGGGGGCCCACTTAGTGAGAATTCCACCCTCTAGTTTAGTTACATTTTCTGTTAACCATTTAGTTAAATCTGACACTTAATGTTCCTGCAGCCACTAGAATTCTATTCTGTGTCTGTTCCTGCAACCAAAGCAGACAGAGTAGTTTCCTATTTGTTTGCCCAGACTTTTACTTTATGTCATGTACTTGATCCTAAAATAGTTGTTGCTTAATGTTTAGTATTCTTGTTATTTCCTTTTTAGTAGTTTATCTTCAACATTATGTCTTTCTTAGCTATAGAATGAATGTGGCTACTTTGGAAGTTCTTAGTGCACATACCGTGCTGCCCCATTTCAAGTTCACGTCCTTGGGTTGACAAGTGAAATGCATCTCCATAAGTGATTAAGACAGTTACTTAAGTTAGATGTCCAATCTCTGAGTTACAGTTTTAAGAGCTCAGTTGTTAAATCATTGTAAAAGACCAACATTTTTGGCACCATTGCCAGGGATGGTGTCAAACTAAGAAGATCTTTGGAGTCATCTTTAGTATTATTCCTTGCAGTTTTTCCTTAAAATGTGTTTTAGTTAGGAATAAACCATCTACAACCCATCAACATTTTTTGTGTGAGAAGTGGCTGATACTGAGTATATTGCATGCATAGAGGTAGGAGAAGAGATGCTTTAGGGAGATTCCTTCCTAATGATTCAACTTACCTAGTAGAAGAAGCAGAAGTGAATCCTTTCCTTGATGCATTCCCTGATTTGAATAGTTTTGAAATATCCTCTGAAGAACAAGATACCCCAAACCTAGTTGAAAACCCATTTACCTTGATAATAGGTCCAGTAGTCATGGCTTCTCAAAATGTACCTAATCAACCAACGTTTCCATTTCTGATTGCTCTTCAAATGAAGCAGATAATCTCAAGAACATACCTGCTTCAGCTCTCCCCAAGTTCTATGAACTTGCAATAGAGGACCCAGACACCTTGTTTGAATTTGATATCCTCTGCAGAAGCTATGACTACACTATTGATGCTCATAAACTTAAGTTGTTTCCTACTACCATGAAAGAAGTTGCATTAAGGTGGTTTATGAGTCTAGGTAGTGATGTTGTCAATACCTAAGAAGAAATGAAAGATAAATTTCTTGAGAAATATAAAGACTAATGTAGGAGTGGGGATATGAGAGGAAATGATATTTTTAGAATGCAGCAAAAAGAAGATGAAAATTTAGAGGATTACATCTCAAGGTTCTTGTTTTGTTTACAAAAGTCTCCCCATCATGCACTCACTGAGGACTCTCAGAAACTACTCTTCCTCAAGGGAATAAGTGAGAGTTGCACAGATGCCTTGGATTTAATGGGAGGAGATATTACCCAAGTGTGTTGTGATGATATTAAGAAGTTGTGCCAGAATTATTCTAGAGCAGCCATGAAGAAAGGAAGAGGTTCCCATTCCCTTATGGGCAAAACCTCTACCAATGGAGTTTCAAGGATGGAAATAAGCCACTTGCTATCTGATTTTAAGCAAGATATTATAAACAATATGGCCACCTAGTTGGACACACTCCAGGCAAAGAAGAAGCATGAAGAGGCTGAGGCAATGTTAGCCGAATATTGTCTTCATTGCAAACAAAAGAAGAGGGACTGCAGATGCAAGCTGGTAGCTCACATTGACAACAAGCAGATTCCACATGAGTTCAAGCCAATACAAGTTGAAGAGGATCAAGTCTTCTATGTTGCACAAAGGAGGCCATGGGCTCCAAGACAAGGTATGTCACCAGATTCATTATCATATGCTAGACCGCATTTTAATACTTATGCATCTGGTAACCAATGGCAACAGCCATTTCCATCTAGTTATGGAGGATATCCACCTCAACCTTGGAAAAACTCTCAAAATACTTGGCTAAATTACCAAAACCCTACACCCCAGTAGTAGCAGCCTCCAGGGAATTGGCAGTCACCTCCAAGAAATTGGCAGCAAACATCTCAATGGAGAGGGGGACAACAATGACCAAATCAGACCACTAATTACATGCAGTCACCTCCTCAGCCCCAACAGCCTGCTATAATGCCTCCACCTGCTAGCTCCAATTCAAATACACCTAGACCTACTTAGTTACCAGTTCAACCCTCACCTAACCTAAATAATAGACCACAACAACAGCCAGTATATTCTGCTGATCCAAATCAATTCCCTGCATATGTTGTGAATGTAAGTGATATACATCTACGTTCAGGAACTACCTTGGCAACTCCTTCAAGACCTGTCATTACTGAGCTTTCTGAGGAGGAAGTGGAACTTAACAAAAACCCCATTCAATCAGATGTACCTAAAAATCTTGAACTAGTGAAAGTCAAACAAACTCCCCAAGAACCACCATTTCCACAAAGGTTAGAAACTATGAAACAAAAAGTAGTAGAAGAGGAACCCACCTTTGATATTCTAGATCAGTTGAAACATGTATGTGTCAAGATCCCTCTATTTCAAGCCATAAAAGATGTTTCTATATATGGCAAAGCAATTAAAGAAGCATGCCTTAAGAAGCCAGGCAGAAAAGGGAAAGACCCCACTATGGTCCATGTGGTGGGACAATTGGCTAACATCATGCTTGGGAAAGTGGTTGTTCCCAAATATAATGACCCAGAAAGTCCTAGGGTAGGAGTTGTTATAAATGGAATCCAAATCAGAAATGCTTTGATTGATCTTGGAGCAGCCATAAATGTAATGACAAAGGATATCTTGCAGCAACTGAATGTTGCAACCATGCAACCAACTCCTACTGTCCTGCAGCTTGTTGATAGCTCTACTGTTAAACCTGATGGGATAGTCGAGGATATTGTGGTATCCTTGGACTCATGGGAATATCCAGCTGATTTCATGATACTTTCTCCTAAAGCTACATTGGGAGGATACCCCATCATTTTGGGAAGGCCGTGGTTAGCCACAGTAGATGCTTATATTGGGTGTCAGTCAGGAGACATGACCATCTCTGATGGGAGAAGCACTTGTTGTCACCCAGATTTGCACCCTTGCTGAATTGTAAAACTCAGCAATCTGGAGAAACATGGGAATGATCTCAAAGTGTGGGACCTTGCGAAATGAGATCAGACCTCTAGAGAAGGCCGACTTCCTACCTCTAAGCCTAATGCTTAGAGGAAAATATCTAAACCTAGTGCTAATGCTTGTAGGGGAAATGGGTTAGAAGGAAACTGAAATGAAAGGGGATGATACACTAGATTTAAATGTGTTTGGCTGCAACTGAATCAACACAGTAATAATCTCACAGCTGGAAAGACTTACACAGACTCATATTAATTCTAATGGAGGTCAAGACAGAATAATGGAGGAATGAAAGGGACTGTTTTGTCCACAATACACAGCCTACACTAATCCAAAGAGCAGACACAGTGCTAAAAAAATAAAAGAGAGGCAAAATACCAGTTTATATTGATTATAGAGGCCAAGTAGCCATTACAAAACAACCCAGAAGAAAAACCAACAACAATACATCTGTTTCCCATGTATATATATCATTTTACATTTTTTAACCCCACCTCAGTCGGTTACAATCCATTTTGCCCATGGGCTACGTCAGAAAAAATATCTACGTCTGAAGAGACGTCCACCTGCAAGAAGTTATGGCATAAAATATCTGGAACAGGGCAGGTGGAAGATATTTTGGGCCTTCAATGTGAGCTGCTGAATTATTGGCCTGCACCCATAAATGCAACAAATATCTACATCTCCACTCGCCAAAAAAAAAGGTCGCTGAAACGTCCAGTCGATCGAGCATGCAAATCTAGATCATATTTTGAAAATAAGAAAAATCCCCCCAAAAGCCCGCCAGATGAAAGAGGAGGCAAAAATAAGCACTTTTGCCTTTTGAAGCATGTTCAAATTCGCCAGGATGAGGGAGATATGGGCGGTCAAAGTTATGGTCAACTGTGTCTTGTATCTGTTTAGCGCTTTGCATACCTGCACTTGTATATCACCATATCTTGCAATTGAATATACAAGCGCACATGCACTTGACTGCTGGGTTCACTTTATGCATTTATGTAACTTCCCTCCTTTTGTATATTCAAATTGCCTTGCATATGCAATTGTATGTGCCCTTTGTATATGCTTTTGCCTTTGTATTACCTTTTGCCTCTTCTACCCCTGCCACATGTCAACATCTGATTTGCCGTTGCGCTGAAACTGAGAAACATCGCTGAACATTTGCATGCTTTATCGGTTGTCGGAAAGACTTTAAACTGAGTTGCCAATGCACTAAGTCTCGCCGAAATCCCTTTGTATATGACCTTTGTATATTGACTTGTATATGAGATACAATCGCATATACATACAATGCAAACTCAAAGGATTATCAGCCATATTGGAACTTTGCAATAGGTCCGGCCTTGCATCTTTGCCTTTTTGCATATTGGCATATACAAGCACTTCATCATATACACTGCGAAACTCAATGTTGAATTTGCCAAATTTGATTTCCCAGTCAGGTCTACCTTGTATATCGTCGTTGTATCTAACCTTTGTAAATCGCATATACAATGTGCAATATACAAACAAAAACTACATAAAAACCTGTACATACAAACATGCATCTGAACTTGTACCTGCCCTTTGCACATTTGACTTGCATCTGCCTTTGTCTATTGCCTACATGCAATGCGAACATACAAACAAAAGACAATCGCTTGTGCCTTTATCGACCAAAATGCATATTATTTTCAGGGTCGGGACTTGTATATCAGGAATGTATATGCCCTTGTATATGCGATTGTATGTGCAAAGATACAATCGCATATTCATACAATTGGTGGGCCCCAACCTTTGTATCTCTTTTATTTGTTGCTTTGTATATGTGATTGTATATGAGATACAATCACCTGATATACATTCACCTTTATATTATGACCTTTGCATCTTTCCTTTGTATCATTTGCCTTTGTATATGCAAATGCATCGGACCGTCAGGGAGACCTCAAACTGAGCCGCCAATGGTCATTGTCACGTCAAAAATCCCTTGTATGTCTGCCCCTTGTATGCTTCATCGACCATCAGAGAGACTATGAGTTGAGCCGCCGATAAACATGTCACACCGAAAATCCTTTGTATGTCTCCCCCTTGTATATTGCCTTATGTATCTTGCCAATGTACATTTACCTTTGTATATGGCCTTTGTATATACAAAATACATACAACAATACATACAAAGGACCCGATGTACAGTAACACTGTACATGACCAAGATACAAGGAATGTATCTGAGATGCAAATCGATCAATTGACAGAAAAACCCAACACAAGGATGACGTCATCATCATATACATGAAAAATGACTAAGTATAAAACTGAGAAATCTCTGCGATGGAAAACAAATGGAGACAAACGATTTCTGGGTTTTCTGCAAAGATTCTCAAGGTGAGATTTTTGGGATTTTTTTTTGCAAGGCACAACATGAATAATTGAAGGATTTAAGCCTTTTTCTCCTTCTATTTAGGCTTTCTCTGACCGGATTTCTCTGATAGAAGGAGAGAAATAAAATATTTTGTGGTCAACCAAAATATGACATCACTAAAACACTTGTTATTTACCCACCTGCACAGCCATCTCATGACATGGATAATCATGTTTGGCCTCATGTTGGTGAAGAGGCGGAGGAAGCTGATTCTATGGAGCAACTTATGATGATAGGCAGAAGTTCTTTCCTGCAGCTTCAAGGAGAGGAGGAGGTGTTGTCTAATATAATTCAAAATCTTTATGAAGTAGAGGAAGCATCATCCTCTCATTCTGCTGATCCAGAAAGGATGCTTGTTCCAATTTTTCCTGCAGCATCAGGTATGTTCCATACATTGCTTCCACAAGAAATTAAGACACCTAGCATTAATGAAGTAACTATGGTTGACTTCACAACTCAAGTGGAAATTTTAGAAGAAAGATATCTTAATATTAATAGCAACTTGACTCAAGCACAACAACTATCCTTGGAAAATTTGTTAAAGAAACATAAAAATGCTTTTGCATGGGATTATCATGACATGAAAGCATTGGATCCTACATTATGCACTCACAGGATTTACATAAAGGAAGATTTTACACCAGTAAGACTACCACAAAGGAGAATCAACCCTACACTAAGAGAAATTATCAAAGAGGAATTACAGAAGCTATTAGATGCAGGATTTATCTACCCAATCTCAGATAACCAATGGGTGTCTCCTTTGGTTCTTGTTCCCAAGAAGGGAGGAAAATGGAGAGTCTGTATTGATTATAGAGAATTAAATTCTGCTACCAAAAAGGATCATTTTCCCCTTCCTTTCATAGACCAAGTATTGGACTCACTTGCAGGAAAGTAGTACTTTTCCTTTTTGGATGGATTCAGCGGTTACAATCAGATTCAAATTGCACCTGAAAATCAAGAGAAAACAACATTTACCTACCCTTTGGGGACATATGCCTACTCAGTGCTTCCATTTGGCTTATGCAATGCACCTGCAACTTTCCAAAGAGCAGTCATTAGCATATTTCCTGATATCTCACATGATTGTATGGAAATCTATATGGATGATTTCACTACTTATGGTGCTACTTTTGAAGAGGCATTAGCAAACTTAGGCAAGGTGTTGAAAAGATGTGAAGACCATAGCCTATCATTAAACAGTGCAAAGTGCTTCATGATGACGCAGGAAGGTGTAGTACTTGGTCACTACATTTCTCCAAAAGGAATACAAGTAGACCCAGCAAAGATTGAAGTCATCATCAATCTGCCCATTCCTGCAAAGCAAAAGGATGTCAGAAGTTTCTTGGGTCATGCAGGGTATTACAAATGTTTCATCAAAGATTTCAGAAAAATGGTATCCCCATTATATACTCTTCTTACAAAGGATGCTGAATTTCAGTGGAATGAAGACTGTGACAAAGCATTTTCTGATTTAAAGATAGCCTTAACCCATGCTCCTGTACTTAAAGGCCCCAATTGGGAACTTCCTTTCCACATTCATACTGATGCATCAGATTATGCCATAGGAGCAGTTTTAGGCCAGAAAGAAGGAGTTATTGAGCATGCTATTTATTTTATTAGCAAAAACTTACAGGGTGTTGAGTTCAACTATACAGTAACAGAGAAGGAAATGTTAGCAGTCATCTATGCACTTAATAAATTTAGGCACTACATAACCGGTTATCAAATCTTTATGCACACAGATCATGCAGCCATTAAGTATCTCATGAACAAACCTCTCATATCTGGTCGATTAGCAAGATGGGTGTTATTAATGCAGGAATTTGACATCAGTATTGTGGATAAGCCAAGAAAGGCCAATGTGGTTGCAGACTTTCTTTCAAGAATGACTACATCAGAAGATAACCAAGTCATTGATGACTCTTCTCCTAATGAAAATTTGTTTTCACTCACTGTGCAAACACCCTGGTATGCTGACACAACCAATTATCTAGTAACAGGAAGAGTTCCCCCTCACTTCTCTCCTAAGGAAAGAAGGGTACTCATTGAAAAATCTTTTCCTTTTTCATGGATTGTTGGATGTTTGTTCTACACTGGACTGAACAATGTCATGAGGAGATGTGTGAGAGAAGATGAAACATATGACATTTTGCATGCCTGTCACAATGAACCTTGTGGAGGACATTTTGCAGCAAAGCGAACAACAATGAATATTTTGAATGCAAGTTATTATTGGCCTACACTATACAAGGATGCAACAAGATATACAAAGAAATGTGATAGTTGTCAAAGGATGGGATGACCAACAAAATCTGATAAGATGCCCCTTTATCCTCAGCTTGTGATTACTCCATTTAATAAGTGGGGATTAGATTTTGTAGGACCCATTGATCCTCCATCTAATGGTAAATCCTATATCTTAATATGCACTGACTATGTAACTAAATGGGTAGAAGTTAAGGCCATGAAGCATGCAAGAGACAATAAGGTTGCAAAATTTCTCTATGAGGAAATTTTTACACTGTATGGAGTTCCCAGAGAATTAGTAATTGATCAAGGAGCTCAATTCACCTCAACTCTAGTTGCAACATTAGTGCAGGAATACAACATAAGGCACAAGAAATCTACTCCTTATCACCCCCAGGCTAATGGCCAAGTTGAGGTGACTAACAGAGAAATAGAAGACATTTTGACCAAAACTTTGGCTATCCATAGGAAGGATTGGGCAAAAAGGTTGCCAAAAGCTGTCTAGACCTATAGGACAACCTGGAAAACAACTACTGGTTTTACTCCTTTTGAGTTGCTGTATGGCAAAATAGCCATGATGCCTATTGAATTTGAACATAAAACTCTTCGGACTGCACTTGACTTGGGGATGGATCTATCTAAAGCACAAAAAGAAAGAATCATGCATCTCAATGCTTTGGATGAGATGGGAAAAGCAGCTTTACATCATACAGAAGTGGTGCAGAATCAGAGATTAAGGTGGCATGACAAATACATCAAAGATAAGAAATTCCAGCCTAGTGACTGGGCTTTGCTTTATGACTCAAGGTATCAGGATAATGCTGGAAAATTACAGACAAGGTGGCTAGGGCCATATGAGGTTGCTAAAGTTTTTTCCAATGGTGTTGTTTAGCTTACTACTATTGACCCTGTCAAGTTTAAGCTATTAGTCAATGGTCATCGACTCAGGTTATATCACAAGCTAGCCTCCAAAGAAGAATTCCTGCAGCAATTCACTCAACATGCAACTCCTGAACTTCCTACAGCCAAAGGTAGTGGACCTAGTGTCCCTTCTTATGGCTAACCAAGGTACGACCCTTGTCATAATAAAGATTTCCACATTTGTGGGAGTCCACTCTTTCACTTCTTCGCCCATTCACCCACCCATATCCATTCTTCTCTCTTCCATCATGTGTATTGATTACACTTCATCCCATCTCGCTTCAGCCGACTCCATTTTCATTCATTGCTCAATAAATTCTTAAGCATTACCCATTACTTTCTCCATGATTTTTGCAACCAATCTTCCACAAGTAAAGGTACGCACACTTTAATAATTCTCTCTTAATTATCGTGTGGTTTGTTCATTTAATTATTGTACATTAATATCGATATTTCTCGTAGCATGTCATTATTCCCTTCCTTGTCCTATCACGCATCACTATTCCGCATGTGTGGACACATGCCTAAATATAGGTTGGGGAGGGAGTGTTAATATGATGTCCACGTGTTAGTCCATCCATATGTTTTATGCCTGAATGTCAGTAAAGTTTTAAAATTGAATGATTTGAATTCTAAGTGAGGTGATGGCTTGTAAGTGTGAGATGACAACCTTCATCGATCATTCATTAATGTTTGTACCACCCTTGTCTTTCATTCCCAAGAAAAGAAGCTGAAAAGGAAAATACAGATAGCATGAGTTATTGAAAATTTAACAGGATTGCAGGAAGGTGAAGCTAGTTTTCAAACTTTTTGCTGAGGAAAAAAAAAATTGCAGTGTGATTGTTTTCAGGCAGCTAAGTCATGGGAGGAGGATTAATTCAGAATGAACCCATAGTTCATGATGTATTATTGCAGGATGCACTTAGCCAGGCTGAATTTAGAAATTGTGGATGGATGGACTATTTCTTGAAGTTAAATAGTTTTGATGAAAATGTTGCATTAGAATTTGCTCAAACATTTACTGATGGTAAAGCCATGGTAAGAGGTTTGGAGGTGTTGGCTACTGAGGCAAGAATTGAAGAAGTTATAGGTCTTCCTATTGATGGTGAAGATTACCCTGTTACCTGAGATGCCAAGTCAGCTAGAGTCAAGTTTACAGAACCTAGTGATCCACCATTGACTATAGACAAGCAGGGAGCCAAAAGAACCTCTCTGCCTGTACTGTGGAAATAGGTAGCTGTTCATGTGGTGAAGTACATTACTTGTGAAGGTCGACAGTTGAACCTTCATTCTATGCATTTCAAATTGTTGAATCATATGAGGCACAGGAGAAGAATGAATCTGCCAAACATGCTTTATCACCTTCTCTCAATTATGGCTGCCGAGACCCAAAAAGGTAGGCCTAATTCTATCTCTCACCATTGTTTAATCAAATTACTTGTTGAAAAGTCTATGCATGATGTGTCCAATATGACTTGGGAGGAATTTCTGGAAATTGATCAAATAAGACCAAGCCATTTGCGACCTGTGGTTGTGCCGCAACATCATAGAACTAGGAGAAGGGTGTGTTATGTTGAAACTACTTTGTGAACTTCAAATTCTAGTGCAAACCCTCCTGCAGCAAAACAAGCTATTGAGATTAGCTCTTCTGAAGCAAAGCATGTAGAAAAAGAAAGTTCTTCAGATTTTGACAATGAGGATATTCCTCTTAGCAGTTTAATTCAAACTAGGGCACAGAGAAGAAGGGCATAAATAAAGAGGCTAAAACGAAAAAGCAAACTACAGAAAGGAAGGTGATGCACTCTAGGAAACAGAAGGCTAACACTATTCTTCCTACAGCAGAAGAGAAACATAAGAGTCCTTCTAGTAAATCGAGACCTGCTGAGCCTGCCTCCAGTGCGTCTACGCAAATAAATCCTAGGGTTGAAGAAATGACAGTTGAGGATACAGAGGTCCCAATGGGGCATGTGAATGATGTAGAAAAAGACATAATTGAAGAAGCAACAGATGTAACTTTGGCAGACCTTGCCGCTGCTGCTGAGCATATTGAGAGACAGAAACATGAAGATAAATAGGAGTTCCTGCAGCAAGACATCCTGCAGCCAGAATTGGCTGAGCAATCAGAAACCCTGCAGCCTATGCTACATGAAGATCTACCATCTGTGCCAGGAAAGCCTTTGGTAGGAATACATAGACCTCCTAATTTTTCTATGCACATGGTAGCCATGAATTTGTGGAATGAAATACAGAGGAGAGAAGAAGAATGGAAGAAGGAGAAACGTAGATTAAAAGATAAAATTCAAAAGAAGGATGAAGAGATTAAAGAAAAGAATGCAGAAATTGCAACTTTAAAAGAGAGAGTGGATAGTATGGTAGCTTTGGTGCCTCAGGTATTAGAATGTAGGACTCCCCTGAGACTTCCCCAAGAGTCTATGCTCTGCATTTAAAGGAAAGATACCTCTCTTTTAAGTTAGCAAGGATTGTTTCTTGTTTGAACCCTTCCATTGAATCTCCTCTTGAATTTTTCAATGCTTATAGTATTGCTCCTCCAGAAATAAAGAATTTGTTGTGTGAATTTTATTTACATAATTTTGCTGTGTCCCAAGACCATGAGTGGAACCCCTTGTTGTATGTTGGGGATGTTTAGTTGAGGGCATTTATGTCCTAGATGCAAACTGAGGTTAGTTGGGGACAACAATTCAGGGCTTATAAGCAATTAGAATTCAACACTCCATTACCTGTTAGAGCTGAATCTAGAAATCCAGGAAGCATTTTCAATGATTGGCATAGGATGCTTTATAGGCCAAACTATGGTAACAGAATCCTACCTAAAACAAAAGCAGCTTACAAAGAATATGAGAAGATGGCACACACTACTAGAGAATCTGTGAAGGGACATTTGACACAAAGGTGGAATAGTTTATCTGATGAGCCAAAACAAGCAGAGCCTCACTCCTTGCAGAATTATGCTGCAGCATGTAAAAGAGTGGATAGATATATATAGATTGGGAGGACAAAGGGACAATTCTAGATTCCCTTAATCTTTCAACCACCTATTATATTGTGGCCTATGCCAAATTACAGATTTTACTAGTATAATATTGCTGAAGAGAGACAAAGATGGAGCAGGTTGGATAGGCAGCAAGGGTTCTATTGGGATCCTACCTCACGCACCAGAGAAACTGATATAGGACAATTGGTAGTTGCTAATTTCAGGGCATTAACCAAGCAAAAGAACAACCCTTCCTTTTCTAGAGGACCAACAAAGTCTTAGGTTGGGGAGAGTGATGAGTCTAGTTTATGACTCAATTTTGTTAAACTTTATTATCCACTTGCTGTAGTTATCTTGGACTTTGGTACTTTAATCCTGATCCTTCTATGTCATTACCCCAAAGCTATAACTTGTTGAGCATAGGTCATTTCTTATATCCTTTTATGACAAAGACATGCTATATGAACTATCTATGTTAACTTTACATATGGTTAATGAATATTACTCCAAGGTAGTTACAGATGTGCAATTATTTGTGTGTACTAATATTGTTATGTAGATATAATCGGCATCCATAAAGAAGAGGAAGATTCTGCTGGTTGGTCACTTACCATAAAAGTCAAACATGGTGATCGTTCAAATGTCAAATGGAGGGAAGGAAACTACTTTGTAACTAATCTTAAGTACCTGTTGAGCAAATTTAGGAGTTATTGTTATGCTAGATTTGCGTTAAAGCAACTCGCTTGACCAGATTCCCCTGCATGCGTAACCTCCTTTCCACTTTCTATGTTTTCCATAATGAGGCGTCCTCCTATTCTGTTGGAGTTGACCGCCCTACTAGGTAGTTACTTTTGTAGTTTTCCTTCTATAAATAAGACTCTGATGCTCCTTTTGAGGGGTTGTTGATTATTCAGAGATTGTACTTGCATTATCCAGTTTTTGGTAATACAGTTATAACGTTCAGTTGTACTCATCCTTTTGAATGAATAAAATGAAGTTGTAAGTTCACATTTCTGAGTTTACATTTGTCTTAGGGAATACTCATCCAAGGGGGCCCACTTGGTGAGAATTCCACCCTCTAGTTTAGTTACATTTTATGTTAAGCATTTAGTTAAATCTGGCATTGAATGTTCCTGCAACCACTAGAATTCTATTCTGTCTGTTCCTGTAGCCAAAGCAGACAAAGTAGTTTCGTATTTGTTTGCCCAGACTTTTACTTTATGTCATGTACTTGATCCTAAAATAGTTGTTGGTTAATGTTTAGTATTCCTGTTATTTCCTTTTTAGCCTTTTTATCTTTAGCATTATGTCTTTCTTAGCTATAGAATGAACGTGGCTACTTCGGAAGTTCTTAGTGCACATACCGTGCTGACCCATTTCAAGTTCATGTCCCTAGGTTGACAAGTGAAATGCATCTCCATAAGTGATTAAGATAGCTACTCAGGTTAGATGTCCAATCTCTGAGTTACAGTTTTAAGAGCTCAGTTGTTAAATCATTGTAAGAGACCAACAAAGGCTTTAGAAACTTTCAAGCAAATGCAATTGGCATGTGTATTGCTAGTTATGCTCATCATAACGCGAGTGCATTATAATGTGCTCGTGTTATATTCAACTTTATTTGATGCATTTTTATTAGTTTTTAGAAAAATCTGGAGATAATCGAGAGCGTGCTTCCCATCAGGATGGCACTTTTTTCAATGAAAACTCAAAAAAAATACCATGATAATCTTAAGCTCTCTGTTAGCTATCTAACCATATTTTTTTTTTCACATTTTGAGTGTATTTAGTGTTTCATCTTGAATTTCTTTTGTTAGTGTGTCCAATTTTTTTCAAAAACTAGTCTCTAGTATTTTTGACTTTTTTTTTAACCATTCATCAAAAATTGAAATAAGCTATATTTTTAAAAACTAGACTCCATTCTACATGAATTCAAAAAAAAATTGATTTTCGATTAGTTTTCAAACATTTTAGGGGGGAGCACACTCAAATTTTTGTTTTTTAGGATGTGTCCACTTTAAAAATTACTAAAAAAACAATTATTCATTTAAAAATTATCAAAAAAATTAGGGATAAACTACATGGTGTTACCTAATTTCTCACTGGAGCAATTATTGAAATACTAAAAAAAGTTAACATTTTAGGAGGAGCACACCAGACGCTATGTTATATTTTTTTCAGAAAAATAAGACCAATTTGTGTGCTCCCCCTTTTTGAATCCCTTAATCTCAACCATTTTTGGAAAAAATTAGTAGTTTAGAAACAAGATTTGGAGCACTACAACTCTTGTTTTCGTTCCATCTTCACATTTTGAGTGTAGATATCTTCAATTTCTCATCCAACATCAATGTTTCCTGATTTCAGAAAAAAAGTGGCAACTTAAGACCCCATTTTGGTCCCTCATCTTTGTGCACTTACCCAACAAAGACTTTATAGGGTAAATAAATTCTACACTTTATGCCACAACTACATAATAATTCCCATTTATTTTTGTGTGGAAAAATTTGTTTGATCGGGAAGTCAATAAAAGTGTGTAGCTACTTCTAGGTAGAATGAATCATAAGTGACTTTGATAAGAGACATAATTGTTTGTGATCTTGATAAGAATGGCTGACATTGATTTCATGGTCGGTCAATGCATTTTGGATCTTTCAAGCGATTATTTATTTTTTACACCTATATTAGGGCTCACTCTTTCATAGAGGGGAACACCAATCGACACAATAACAAAACCATAAATGTTGCAAGATAAACTCCATATATGCATTAAAGATTCTAAGAATTGAACACATTAATAAAAGAGTGTTGTAAAGTAACATATAATCTAAAATAATAATAATGATTAACAGATGTAACATGAAGAGGAGGAGTTGAGGGAAGATGTTAACTTGACTTTTCAATTTGATCAAGGGGATGTAGGACGTGACTCTTACAATGAAAATGATTACGAAGATGTAGGGAATGACATTGGTACCTTTCACAATGAATTGAATAAGTTTGAGATGAATGAAAAAATTTACAAAGATACTTAGATGAATGAGCTGGCAAATAGACTGGAAGAGATTGAAAAAGTTTTTCATAAGAGAATGGATTGTACCACTTGTCAGGATAGCTTGACTAATATGTTCAGTATGCTACAGATGTACCAACAGAGAATGGTGAGACTACAATAGGGTCTCAAGGATTTGACTAAGTTCACTAATGACATTATGAGGAAAACAACCTCTTATGTCAAAGACATTCAAACCCAGCTGGAGAAACGTAAAGTTCATTAGGCAAAGGAGATGGATGCTAGTAAAAGATAGAAGACTGAGCATCATAAGAGCTCCTCTTCCTAGGAGCAGATGATGGCTCAAATGCGTGAGGATTGGAGAAACACTACTACTTAATCTAGTGGTTTATGTTTGGTTTTTTGTTTTTATTCTGTACTATTGACTGCTATTATCTTGTTGTTTTCTTTTTGATTCTTTGACTCGGTTAGGGTTATTTTCAGGGATTACTATTGATATTTTACTTTATATGATGAACTATTGGATCTACTATGTTTTTCTTGATTCCCTAGCCCAGTTAGGGTTATTATTAGGGTTTATGGATGTAATAGTGGACTGTTAGTACTTCTTTTGTATGGGTCTGGGACCCTTTCCCAACTAAACTTAATCAAAAACATATAATATAAAATAGGGAAAAGTTATTTTTATTTTGCTATGATTTATAATATCATTTTCACAATGGATAATTATAATCTCCTTATTCCATAATGGAAAGAATATTTGGTTGATGATGTTTTTAAGAATTTCAATGGTGAAAATTGCACATCTTGTACTTTTCCCTTTCATTTTGGACTTACTTTGATTGATTTGTCTTCAATGTAATGACTAGTGTGTAAATGATGTATTTTACATGGAATTTGACAAATAACATAATCCTAGCTTGATTCTATTTGCACTCAATTCAAGAGTCCAAACATGACCCTTAGTTTATTTTTCCATTACCTTGGTTTACATATGTGATTTGTAAAATTGATTGCAACTATTTCAAAATTCAAAATTTTAATTTTAGGCCTAGACATTTCCTTCCATTTAGCTGTTATGAGATGACTAAATCATAAAATAATTTCAATTGCATGCCTCGGTGTTATATAAAAGGAAAATCCCTAATTTACTTTGATCATCGATCAAACATCTAGAATCTAAAATCTAGAGCATATCGAACACACATCTAGGAATATTGTTAGCAAACTCTATTACTCATTGCATCATCACAAGATCATAACATCAAAATTGCATCAACACTCTAGGCATATTGTATTAGTGTCAAGCTTGTCTTCTATCATTGTGTAGTGTAGGAAAAACTACTCCTTAATTGAATATCTTCAATCAAGGGAGTTTTCCACTAATGGTACACTCAGTTTCTACTATCTAAGGTGTTAGCTATATAAGAACCTACTCTAGGTCTTAACAAAACTACTACGTGTCCCAATCAAAGAAAGACAACTAGACTAGGTGCCTGACAATGAAGGGAAAAGAACAAAACTAATGAAATTGAACAACTATGTACAACATTGAGAAAAATGATAGCAGAGGCAGAAAGAGATAAGAAAATGGAACATGTAGCTAGAGGGAGGAGCTCACTGCCTTGGATGATAGTGTACCGTGAAGATGTCTGTGCTAGGCGCTAGAGTCCAAAATGCAAAAAAATAAAAAAAATTACCAAGTATTTACAGACCTAGAATGTCTGCACAACACAAATTTAAACACAACACATACCCAACATCATCCAGGTAACACAAAATAACAAAGGAAACAAATATGCTATGAAAATCACACAAAGAAAAAGGAAAGAAGGGAAACAAAACCTCCGTGCAGTTATGAAGTCCTTACTCCAAGAAGTATTTGCAAAATGAGAGAAGAGAGGGGTTGTGCTGCTAAGGAGCTTGCCTTAGGCAAGCCCCAGTTTCATTATTCCTACCTCCATGAGAAACAGATTGATAAAAATGATTTGAAAGCAAAGAAATGAGTGTGTGCTTTTATCCTAAGTGCATCTAGGAGTTAAGAACAATCAACAAAGCAAGTAAACTAAAAGGATTTACTTTCTTGGTCCACGAGGAAGAAATCATCAACATGCAACAAATGCAAAAGAGAAAGATGGTGGTCTACACCAGAACAATGCAAGAAAATAGTGGTCTATACCATAACAATGAACTACACAACATCAAACAAATTTAAATGAAATAATATTGAGAAACACAATGAACAAACTTACCAGTTTAATGAAAGAGAGAAAGTTGCAAGTTTACAGAAGCTCAAATATGGTATACAGCTTAAAACCCAACAAGATAGAGCTTCATCAATGAGCACAAGAGTGAATAAAAACCTCCAAGAACTTTTGAAAGTGATACAACACCATAAAAAGTACTAGGGACTCGAGTAGCTGCTATAGAGATTAGATTCACAAAGGAGTTTTGCATATTAGAGCCAAGAATATTGTGAGTTTTGCAAGACCAAGTGAAACAAATTGAGAGAGAGATTGAGAGACTATTAGAAAATTAAGGTTTACATATAATAAGTTAGTTTTTAGGTAGTTAGTTGGGTGGGAAGTTATTCCCTAGGTAGTTTGTAAATGAGAGAATAATTGCTTTTTAAATCCATTGTATGGAATGTAATATGATATGGTTGAACTTAATGAAATTCAAGTATATTTTTGTTGTTATTTACAATGTGAATCTTTAATATTGTTTTTTAGTTTTGTTGCTCTACAAATTCAATAGTGGTATCAGAGAGAAATTATTTTTTGTGCCTGTGTGTGAGTTTTGAAGGTAAAGAGAAGTAGAGATGAAAAGGCATGGTATGCTTTGAAGGAGACAAGGGACGACTGCAACTCTACCATGGGGTCATCGATCTCTATGGAGGTGTCTAGAAGAATGAAGAAGATACCAACGTTCATAGTTGTTATATCATTATTATTTCTCTGATTGACGGTAGCCGCTTAGGTGAAGGAAAGCATACAAATTGACAAGCACATGAGTTGTTTGACAGATTGCATCTGGGATCTCGAATATTATATTTACTATAGAATATAGAAGACATAGAAAGGCGTTTGAAGTGGTTGTAGATGTTGTTGAAAGGAATTTTGAATATTTGATACAATCAAATAGCCATTGAAGCAGAAGAAATCACTAGAAATTACTTGAAGTCAATCATTGAAGCCGTCAAGTTTAAAGGATCAATTTGGATTGAAAGAAGTTGTCCCCATTCCAAAGCAAGTTGATTTGGAGAAATAGGGAGAACAAGACAAGGCATGTGAAGGAAGATTGACTGCACTGAGTGATGAATAAGGTGTGTGATATCTTGGCATGCAATGTTCTTTCAAATGGTTTGAAACAATATTTCATTCAGATCTGAATAGGCAGATCACACTCACTCTAGTTTTAATTTCTTTTCTTATATTCTAATACACTCATTTGCCCCTCATAAGTGCGCAACCAATAACAAAAGTGCAACATATGTAAGTTCATAATTTCACATTTATGCTAAAGTTTTTTCTAGTTATCTTCTACAAAGTCACATTAGAAATAGTTTGGTGCAATTAGGTGAAAAACCAACAGATAGATCAATTGGTGAGGATATTTAAATTTTTAAAAGTGGTTAGAGGTTCAAACTTCTTAAGCGTATATTGTTTTGTGAAATTGTTTGTAAGATGTTTGGGTAAATGTACATTCTTGAAATATTTTTGGTGTTAAAAAAAAAGGAAGAAGTGATTAGAAAATATTTATGTTCATTAGAGTTAAATTTTCTTCATTGAAGTCTACAAATCTAAGGAGAGAGAAGGTTGTGTTCAAAGCTTTTGGAGTTATTTAAGGATTTATTTTGTAAAAGGTACATTTTCGGTGGAATCTCACACCTTGTCAAATATATTCTTTATCATGGCCACACATATTGTTTGTGCTCTTGGGGCCATCTTTGTTACACCTGACAGGGCCTTTAAAGACTCACATGCTTGTTCTATCTGAGAGATTAATGAGACATAAAATGGATAAAGTGTTACAAGGTCAAATTGGAGGGTGGAGGCATCGAAGGTAGGAGGATTTTCATCATCTTGAGCTAGCTTCTCGCTCAGAGATTATACCTTGCATGAGAAACACATGTTTCATCTCTAGTCCCTTCAGGAGCAAGGGGGGCTTGGAAGTGATTTGTTGGTTTGTGGATAGTTGAATCCACAAATTTGCTATGGATAGTTGAGTGTGTCTCGATCCAAAGTTTTACAGATTTGTATTTGTGGATAATGGAGTTAGTCTCGATCCACAAATTGGAGAGTTACTGTGAATAATTGAGAGTCTCAATTCATAGTTAGTTGGTCATTTTCCTATGAATAATTGAGTGTCTTGATTCATAGATAAACGTTGTATAATTAGGACATTTTCCTACACATGAGGAGTTTGGGTTGATGCTGATATAGAGTTGGATAATTAGGACATTTACCTAAACATGAGGAGTTTGGGTTGATGTTGATGCAATATTTCTTTTATTTTTCCTTTTTTTTAATGTAAACCTTAAGGAGGGTTGTTAGAAAATTAAGGTTTACATATAATAAGTTAGTTGTTAGGTAGTTAGTTAGGTGGGAAGTTATTCCTAGGTAGTTTGTAAATAGGGGAATAATGGATTTTTTAATTCTGATGTATGGAATGTAATATGATACGGTTGAACATTGTGAAATTCAATTATATTTTGTTGTCATTTACAATGTGAATATTTAATACTATTTTTTAGTTTTGTTGCTCTCTAAATTCAACAGAGACAAGAAAGTGAGACCACATGCAAGGAAAGAGTTGTTCGGAGCTCGAAGGCATTACGTGAATCTTGTCAGCTACAGGAGTAATTCAAAATGTGTCCAAAAATAGCTTCACTGAACGTTTCACTTTCATGGGATGCCAGTGCAATTCACAAACATCTGCGCTAGGTGCTGGCGTCCAAGTGAATCTACCTCAGAATCTCGTAAATCTTCTTTGCACTATGAGAATCACAAAAACATAAAACAAAATTTTAAGAAAAGAAGAAAAATAGGTGAAATAAAGAAAACACAACCCTAACATACAAAGAGAGGATGCAAACGCTAAGGTGGTTGTCAAATGTAGTGTGAAAGTGAGAGGGATACACAATTTTTGATGGTACACATTGTTCTAAGATGTTAAATCAATATCTAGGGGTTTGACCAAGTGAGAATCACCCTTGTCTAGCAAACTCCTCAAAGGTGTTTGTCAACACTACCTCTTTATTATTGCAATTCCAAATACCCAAGAAAATTTCCATTTAATGGTGCACTAAAGAACCATTGTCATTAGATTTAGATCTATGGTTGAGGTAACTAAGGAGCTCGAGGATGAGTCCAATGAGGACTACATACCTAGAGAGGAAATGGATGAGTTAACATCAGAGGATCTAGTTCATGAGGATGAGGAGGCAACAACAACAGATGCCACTCCTAGACATCACCTTACTTTACTTTCAGAGCTAACAAAGGAGGAGATGAGGATAGTTGATCCATCATGGTAGCTGAGTGATCCTTGTGTGTACTAACTAACATACTCCTACTACATTCTTGCACTTCCTTTCTTGAAACATGATTTAGTTCTAACGTGGATTGACATTCTTTCCCTTTCTCTCTTATTCTTTCTTGCACACTATTGACAAGTGGAAAGACTTTGTTAGATTTACTTTTCTATACACTGTGGTCCCTGCTAGTGGATGTGCTTGAGAGACACTTCTAGTCAATGTTGGGATTCTATCTTGGGTAGGTCACCATATAGATTCATTTGCTCCTTATCATGCTATCTAGGACTTATCTTCTCAGCACACTAGAGTTTCTACATTGGAGGCTAAGATTGCTTTGCTTTGAGAGATGGCCCATCTTGATGTTCATAGATGATCTTTAGCTTCACTAGTCCCTACTAATGTAAGACCATCTCATTCATGGATACAGAATCACATTGCTTCACGAAGTCACACTCACAAGACCCCTAGACCTTTTAATGCTACAAATAGCAAGAGATGGGACTTCCTTGAGGGAATTTATTTATTTCTTTCCTCTTGAGAATTTTCCCCCTTGTATGGGGAAGATTTATTATACATGTGTGCACAATTATTACATCTTTTTAAGGCTCCCTTGATGGAGTAAATTATACTCAAAACACTCTTTACTATCACTACAACAAAACAGGTAATTAGCACCTAAAATAGCACCAAAATTTAGTGCATTTCAGTTCATGAATTGGACACTTCTGCCAATGCAAAACTTGGCGCCAAAATGCGTGTTCACTTTGGTGCCGGGTTTAGCGTCGGATTTAGTGCCAGATTTTGCTGCTTCCAGTTTGGTTTCTAGGTTTGCTTCCGGTTTTGCTTCTAATTTTGCTTCCAGTTTTGCTTCCAATTTTACTTCCGGTTTTACTTCCAATTTTGCTTCCGATATAACATCGCTTGTTGCATCCAATTTTGCTTCTGGTTTTGCTTCCAAGTTTGCTTCCGATTTTGCAGCTTCCAATTTTGCTTCCACTTTTGCTTCCAATTTTGCTTCTAGTTTTGCTTCTAGGTTTGCTTCCAATTTTGCTTCCAATTTTGTTTCTAATTTTGCTTCTAGTTTTGCTTCTAGTTTTGCTTCCAATTTTGCTTCCAGTTTTGCTTCCAATTTTGCTTCCAATTTTGCTTTCAGTTTTGCTTTCAGTTTTGCTTCCAATTTTGCTTCCAATATAATGTCACTTGTTGCTTCCATTTTTGTGTCTTTTGTTGCTTCTAATATGGCTTCTATTATTGCATCTTTTATTGCTTCTAAAATTGCTTCCATTATTACTTCTTTGTTTACTACCTGAATTGCTTTTGTTTTTGCTTCCTAGATAACATCAAGTTTTGCTTCCAAGATTGCTTCTGGTTTGCTTCTAGTTTGGATTCCATTGTTGCTTCCTTTTTTGCTTCTAAATATGCTTCTTGTTTTGGTTACATTTATTAATTTAATATGTTTTTTTTAGTTAAATAGCTGCTAAGGGGCAGTACCCATTATATTGATAAACAAAAAGATTACATTGTAGTTTTTGCATTGACCACCATCACCAAGTTTTCCTACCATTCTTACTTGACCAGACATCACTATCCTTTCGACCTTTCAAAATACATACACCAATCCTTATACATTTGGGCTTGCTTATACAAAATTGCCCAATACAAAATAGAAAATAGGAAGAAAGACTGGATACTAAGACCACAACCACTACCTACTGGACACATAGGACTCCTTGTTCAGTCTCCTTCTTCATGAGCATGCCTTGCCACCACCACATGAGCTACCATTGGGCACTCTGTACTGCAAGCATGGTGAACTAGACTATCTGTTGCTTCTTCAGAGGAATGTTCATCCATCTCCACCTAGTCTTCACCTTCGCCCAACCCCCAAACACGATCGTCCTCAGGGACACCAGCTGATTCCAAACCTTCTACTTCCATGTACCGCCTAACCTAGCCAGCTTCAGTCATGCACACTATTCCCACCATCATGCCCAAATAATTAATGCTCCTCTCAATTTCACCCCACCTCTTCTCCAACTCAACCAGCCTAAGAGTTCGAACAACCATGAATTTTCTCACCTCTGCACCTCGTGTCTTGGACATGTAGTAGTTTTGTACCAAGGGAGAGAGGAGATTATCATCAACATTATCAAGGGACGCATCTATCTCTCCCAAAAGAGAGTGCAGGAACAACTTCTGGCACAAGAATTTTGCTTTGGCTTTGCCTACTCTCATATACAAAAGAAACACCAAGAACATGGCCTTGATATCTGTGTTTACTCTGTAGTGATGAGTAGCCTTCAAAAATTCATCCCCCAACACCTTCTTTACTACCCAAAGCACCAAGGGATGGTTAAACACAAGAATAGCTTTGAGTCTTTTGTCAGTCACCTCCCCTCGGAACACCATATGTTGCTTCATGGATTCCAAACATATCGGTGTGTCCATGGATTTGGGCTCTAACAACTTGTAGAAATAGAGTGAGAAAAGAGAGAAAGGTATGGCTCTCTTGCAATCCCCACCCATATTTGTAGACCCCCACATTTATTAATGATGAGTAGGCTGGCAAGAGTGTATCGTCCACACGAGCCCGCCGATATACAGATCTTGAAGCCCACTATGAGTTTTAACATCCCAACACCGTACCTTGAGTACTTATCTAATTATTCACCTACATGATGATTACATGATGTATCACTCCACACTTGCCAAATTAAATTGCCAATTCAAATTATGATTACACGATGTCACCAAATGAATTAACTCTAGGTACTTTCTGCCACCACCTTTGCCAACTCATCAGCCACTGAGTTGCCTTCTCTGTACACGTGGCTCAATCTGTAGTCTTCAAATCTATCCAGCATCTATCTGATGGGCCGCAACCATTGGCCTAAAATCTAGTTTGAAGTATTGTTTTGCCTGATTGCATAATTGTGATGAGTGAATCTCCTTTCAAATGGAATTAATTTAATATGTTTTATTTCAATTTAATTAGTTAAATATATCATGCCTCTTAAATAACTCATATGATTATAGAGTAAGTAATTTAATTATTTAACTCATATGATTAAATAACAAGATAATTATTATAACATGATCATCGTCTATAATTAAAACAAGTCAGTCAAATATCTATCATTTAATTGAATTTGACATCCATCCTGAGCAGTAAATTAAAATCATCATACGTAATAAATATCCATCCAAAAATCATCGACCACTTTCAATATATATAAATTGACAAGTCAATACTGATAAGATCATTATCATATATAACTAAAACAAGTGAAATTCAAATATGTCAGTAGATCAATAACATGTCAAAATGATACATGTCCAACAGTCAACATAAGTCAAAATGATACATGTACAAATGATATAAGTAAAAATGATAAATTATGTAACTCAAAATGATACAAGTCAAGATGATACATGTCCAAATGATATAAGTCAAAATGATACATAAATTTATGAGACAACTCATTAATATGGTACTGCAGGTCGTGAAAAGGATACATATGATAGTAACCATGAAAAGAGGCATCATAACAATATATCAGCAATGATCCATGATCCAGTCTATATGATCATGAATGTCACTGGCTACTACCAGCAACTGCCTCATCATCATCATCACCATCGTGATCATCATCGTCATCATCATCATCATCATTGGCCTCGATGTCTTCTGTATTTGCGTGATCATCATCCTCTACCATGTGATTTGTACCAGAACCAACATAATCTGGATCTATATCATGAGGATCATCTTGATCTTCTGGAAGACCTGTGTTCTACAAAAAAAACATTTAAAATGAAAATTTATTATTTATTTCATTCAATAATTCATTTTTCTGTTATATATCTAATATTACAACATATGAAATGAAACCATAATCATATTACATCATATCAAAGTGCACATACCATAATAAAATTTCAAAAACGTTACAACTAATATGTCATATTGTTGGAAACAAGTCAGATAACTGAGAGGGGGGTGAATCAGTTATCTCAAATATCTTAACTTTCTTTTCTCCTTTAATAATTAGTGCAACATCAAAACATATAAGAATACATAATCATGAGAGCAGAAATAAAATCAACACACATAACACAATGATTTTTACGTGGAAAACCCTATTAAGGGAAAAACCACGAGGTGACTAACCCAAGATTGTATTCTCTGTTAAAAGAATAAGAAGTACAAAATGGCACTTGCCAATTAGGGCTCACTGCCCGAGCACACTGCTCACAAGAGGCACACTGCCTACAAGAGACTCACTATCTACAAAGTTTATAGAAGGTAACCAGGTGTTTGAACTGATGAGAGGCATCCACAAATGTTGAAGTTTAGTTCTAGTTAGGCTCAATATACTGATCTAATGCACTTCATTCTTCCTCTACTCTAGTGCTGCTGCTTTGTCACATACCGAACTTGTATTACTGCCTCCACACTTATCTCTGCCTTTCTTCACACCTTATTTCTTCACCTCTATACACACACACACACTCCTTCATACTGGAATCCATCTAGTATATATATCCGCACCAAGGATTTCAACAACTTTTTAGTCGACAACTAGAATACTCAAGATATTTACAAGATACTGATCAGTTGACTGAATCCATACTTGATTTGTGATGCGTATCAAAACATAGACATAGAAGTCATCAATTATGTCAGCCAACATTGTATGATCCCTCAAATATCTTGATCAACATCAATTACTCATCCGGGTTGATGTCTGATACTCTGTCGGTCAGTTCTTCCTCAGTCTGCTCTACCTGTCAGGAACCCAACACTCAAATGCTCATATCTTTTCCATGTTTTATCACTGGAGGCTCAATCTCTAGAATATAGTAGTCATGATACTACTCTTGACTTGTCCAAGTCCACAAATTGCTGAGTTACACCATCTGAGAGATCCAGACCTGTTTGTCAGACCTTGCTACATGCTTTGTTCTTGTTCACCAGATCAAAACAATCTTCAATCTGACTTCCAGTATAGGCATACTATGTGCTGTGGATGTGTGGGATAGACTTTGTTGCCATCAATGACAACACTCATGAAGCCACATAGTGTCTCATGCCAACAATCTCCCCCTTTGGCATTGATGGCAACACTTAGTGAAAAATGACTAAGTGTCGCAGTAAACTCCCCCTTGGTTGATGCTCTATCTTATGCATTGTTTTACCGGAGCTCCCCCTTAGTTGGATTCCACATTTTTCACTACTCCTCACTCCCCCTTTGACATCAATGGCAAAGGGTGGAATCCGTACACCAAAATTTACAAAAATTAACCTATACATAGCCATATAAGTATATATTAATGTTATACTTACATATACTTAAGTATATCCGCAAAAGTGGCCTTCAATTGTACAAATTTTGTTGCCCAGCTCTGCTTCATCCTGTCCAAAATGGAGATGTGACCACTCAAAAAAAATGCATAAGCTTCTGCCCTTCTTAAGTCTACTGGATCACTGGTCTGGGCTATGGTCTGAGCATCTGTTAAGGCCTCATGCATTGCCTCTAACTTAGTGATAATTATCCCTCTAAGTTCACTCATCCTGCTTATTATATTCTTCTTCTCTTTGTCCAGCCTCTTTATTTCATTTATAATGGCAATATCCTAGCATTCTTGATTCATTATGGATGTAGTGAGGGGATCAAAATTCTAAGATCAACTTGATAGTTTACCTTCTTATTCTTTCACCTTCTTTTCAATATCCTCTGTCACTTTGGACCAAGATAGACAAAATTTATACATGTCCCCACCATCTTTAAGAGCATTTTCAAGGCTCTTTATCCCAATATCTAGGGTCCTCCTATCATTAGCTATGAGTCCCTGTACTTCAGTGAATCTCTTTCCCAAAAACTCTTTCCGGACCTTTTCTTTTGCTGATTTCTCTAAAGAATCAAAATGAGTGCTAACAGAGTTTACCAGAGATTTCAAATTACTAGATGGAGAGGCCGAAGGGTCCTTTTAAAATGATGGCACGATCTTCTCCAGCATACCGGATGCAATCTCTAACAGCTTGTAGTCTTCCATGTGATATTTTAGAATCTTTTCTTTTTCCTTAGCTTGGGCAAAAGATGCTATTTTCATTGTCTAGACCGGAGAGAGGGAATCAAAATTTAGAGGTCCTTGGAATAGTTCTGGTTCATCTATCTCCATCAGCTCTTTGTTCAAGCAATTCTTCACTACCTCTGTAGTGTCTCTTGCCAAAGACTGAGTCTTCTTTTCTTTTGGAATCTCTGAACTGTCATCAGAGATCTTCTTTATTTGTTCTTCTTCTCTTCCCTTGACCTCCTCTTCTTGACTCACTTTCTCCTCTTTTCTTCCTTCTCCTTCAGTTCCTAAATCTGGAATGTCTGCAGTGGGATCCGTAGGAGAGATGTTAACTTCTTCATGAACTTCCTCTTCTAGAACAAAGGAATCCAAGTCCTTAGACTTCTCCTCATCTATCTCTTGTAACCCTCTTACATTTTTGTCAGTAGATTCTTCATTTTATGCATTTAATCCTTCGACATCCATGGTAGAAGGTTCTTCATGTATTTCCTCTATAATAGGAAGATTGAATCTTTTGAAGGCATTCTGGAGGATGTCTTCTGTTTCTCTTGCTACCTAATCAGTTTCTCCAAGCATAAGTTTGTTGATTCTTGCTTTGCTCCGGAATTCATCCTTGCAGTCCTTAAAGATCATGTTCATTTGCTTTGGAGTAATGGAAGGATAGAGCTAAATTGCAATATGTTCTCAGATCTCTAAGTCCTTTGCCTTGGCATTCTCTTTTCTAAGTTCAAGTACCTTCTCTAGACTTTTGGGAATTAATGAAATGATTTCAATGAATGCTTTATTATAAATATTCAGGTACCTGACTGTAGCATCTTCCAAGATCCTCTTGTCAGTATCACTATATTCATCATAGAATTCTGTGACTGGTTGTAGGTTCCCATCCACAGTGACTGCCTTGATGATATCATCAATAGAAAGAGTGGGCTGTTCAACAAATTCTTCTGCCTCTTCTTCTTTGTTTTTACCGGTAGAGGGTTCCCCGGATGTTTTCTTCTTCTTCTTCATTTTCTTAACTTCCTCATCAGACTCTGTTTCTTTATCATCCTTGTGACTTGTGTAAGACTTGGTGGCTTTTATTTTCATTCTCTTTTCTCCTTTTCCGAATGTCTTAACTTCCGGTTTGGTGGCTCTTGAGCTCTTAGGAGTGGCAGGTGCAGAGCTCTTGGAGGATCTAGTTCGGGAGGAGGCTTGCACCGGAACACTTTCTTTTTTTGCTTCTTGTTTCTCTTTCTCAGCTCTTTCTATTTTCTCTTTGTTTGCATCAACTGCCTCTTTTGATATGCCATATCTTTTGGCAATTTCCTCTACTTCCCTTCTAACTTTCCTTTTTATCTCTGGTTGTCTCGACTCAACATGTATCTTTACACTTAATTCTTGAAAGGTTCCAAACCTTTCTGCTTCAGGGTCCATTGACTGGCTCAATAGGTGTTGAATATGTAGCTCCAAGATTTTCTCATGTACTTCATAACCCATTGGCATTATCCATACTGTTCTGGGCTCAACTGCCTCCATTAGGCATTGATCAGTGTTAACCATGAAGCACACTGTATCCTTGTATTTTTCAACTATGGATTGATGAATTATTTCTCTGGCTTGCATCATACTTTGGAAGTTCTTAAAGTATCCCCAAAGTGTTGTGCTTTGAGCCTTAGCATCACCAAGTCCATACATATAGTCTCTAATCTGTATTGCAACCGGTCTATCATTTTGCCATACCCAACCACTTGATTTGGGTAGCTCATTCATATAGTAAAAGAATAGACATAGTATTAGACAACCGTATTTGAAGGAGTTCTTCTTGCCCTTTTTGATCTTTTGCAAATTTTCTAATAATTAATTCAGGAGAAGGTCGCATAGATCATAATCTGCATTTTCCCTTAACATCTGATATGTTGTATATATAGCAGTTCTAGACACAGAGTTCTCCCTGCTAGAATGATAGATCTTATATCCAATTATAATTGAAGCAAACTTGACATCCAGATCTGTGATGTCATCAATTGTCATTGCTCTTTTGTCAAACTTAGATCCGGTAACTTTAGTAATTGTCTGGTTCTTGATAGATTTGAGTGTAGGTAACCCACCGGATGAGTGTAGTCCAGTTACTGCCCTAATGGCATCTTTTGTTATCTTGAAGGGCTTCATTAACCACATGAAATTGTCATGTATTCTGCTAAGAACATACTGGACCCAATCATCTTCTACAAAATTGGGAAAGTGGATGCAATGTCCAAAGTGCTTATCCCGGAGGGCCTTGTATTGAGGTTTAAGTTCAAGACTTTCATCTATTAATTATTTATGGTAGATGTCCATCAACTTAGATTCTCCAAATTCCTCAATATTGGCATGGATGTAAACCCTAACATCTTCTACGTGCAGTACCCCATGTAGAATGCTAGAAAAAGCGCCTAAGGGATCAACTTCTAGGGATTTGTAGGGGTGTTTCTTGAACTTTGGGTGCGGCCTATTAGTGATCTTAACAACCATTGGAGTAGCCATTTTTGCAAAAGATTCAGAGAGAGATATTCAGAATGGAAGTACCTTTTTACGATTTTAGGGCTCAAAATAAGAGTCGGAACAAATCGCTGATTGAATTTGATTTTGCGGTTGATCTTTGAGAGAGTTGTAGAAACTTGATGTAGAGATCTTCTTTTCTTCTTCTCGAATGCAAATGAGCAAATGATGAGTGAAATAACCCTTTTATTCTTTCACAAAACCTAATTTCCTTTTGCAATAAATGCACAACTTAAGTTATCCGATTGCCTTGTTCTGAGAGAGATCTTTTCAAATCACTGTGTTGCACTTAGAATCATTTTCAGTGATAATTGACAATGTATCTTCTTTCCTTCAATCATACCATGGATCTGCAGATCAAGATATCTCAATTTTGAATCATACCAAATCTGTCTGTGAAAATCCTACTTTACCGGATGGCTGTCAAACTAGATCAATCTTGGATGATTAAACTCTTGCAAAACTCCATGCGAATCTTTCATATTTTCACCGAGGGTTATTTAGATAATTTTCTAAGAACCCTTTAATCCGCAACATTTCATGTGCCAAATTTAGGCACCAAGTGACTGGCTGGGGGAATTTATTTTTCTTTGTGACTCCCCCTGAGCTAGAGCTCATTTGTTCAGTTTCTGGAAGGAATATCAGCACCAGATTCCGGTGCGGATCCATCCCCAACATTTTATCTACTCTTCTTCACCCAAATCTTGCTCATCTCCCTTTGAACTTCATCCGCATTCACTTTGCCTTTTCCCTTGTCTTGATTTTGATTATGATGCACCGGACCCTTTTTATCCTGATTTTTACTTCTGCAGAATTTGGCAATATGACTGGATCTATTACAATTGTAACAAACAACATTTCTTTGCATATTTGACTGATATCTTCTTGATCTGCATTGATTAGCCATATGTCCCATTCTATTGAATGCAAAGCATCTACCATTGAATGAATTGTTTATTTGCATATTTCTGCATTCATGAGATTTGTGACAATACCTTTTGCAATTGAAACATTGTCTGGAGAAGGATGGATTGGTTTGATTCATTCTCCTTCTGCACTAAGTTGCTTTATGACTGAAGTTGTTGCAATTGAAGCAATATCCATTGAAGGATGGATATCTTTGAGCATTTGGTTGCCTTACCAGAGGTCTTCTAAGCCCGTTTCTTTGATTTCCTGATCCAAAATTCTTCTGACCAGATCCAGAGCTTTCACCTTTCTCATATCCCAAGCCACACTTGTCACCTACCCTCTTTTGGCTTTCAAGAAGAACTTCAAGTTGAGCTAAGCTTATCTTGAATTTCTCTTTGTATTCATTTGTTGTTTGAAGATCTTGTTTAAGAGTGTCTATCTGATTCTCAAGTTGTTCTTCATTATCTCTAGCTTCTTCAAGATCATATTCAAGATGCTTGATTATTCTATCCATTTTGTGGCAGTCCTCTGTTTTCTCCTTGAAGGATTATTTTAGATTATCTTCAGTTTTCCTTTTCTCTTCAATTTCTTGGGTGAATCTCATAACCCCTAATTCCATCGCATGCCTTACCATAATGACCTATTTTGATAGCTTCTCACATAGCTTTTTTTTCTCATTCAGATCTTCATTAGTATCATTGGATTCACTCTGAATTGCTAGTTTTTGAAGTAGTTCCTTTCTCTTTTTCACAGAGATACTCAATTTTTATTTTAGCTTATTTATGAAATCATCAGCTTGTTTGAGTCTTTCTCTCAAGTTATTGACTTCAGAGTGAGATTGTTCAAGATCATCTAGGGCAGGCTGAAGTTGTTCCTCCATACCATACATATCCATTGAGATTCCCAGATCTTCCTCAAGCTATTAGGCTCTGTTTAGAGGAACTTAGCTCTGATACCAATTGTTGGAAACAAGTCAGATAACTGAGAGGGGGGATGAATCAGTTATCTCAAATATCTTAACTTTCTTCTCTCTTTTAATAATTAATGCAACATCAAAACATATAAGCATACATAATCATGAGAGCAGAAATAAAATCAACACACATAACACAAGGATTTTTATGTGGAAAACCTTGTTAAGGGAAAAACCATGGGGTGACTAACCCAAGATTGTATTCTCTGTTAAAAGAATAAGAAGTACAAAATGGCACTTGCCAATTAGGGCTCACTGCCCGAGCACACTGCTCACAAGAGGCACAATGCCTATAAGAGACTCTCTATCTACAAAGTTTATAGAAGGTAACCAGGTGTTTGAACTAATGAGAGGCATCCACAAATGCTGAAGTTTAGTTCTGGTTAGGCTCAATATACTGATCTAATGCACTTCATTCTTCCTCTACTTTAGTGTTGCTACTTTGTCACATACCAGACTTGTATTGCTACTTCCACACTTATCTCTGCCTTTCTTCACACCTTATTTCATCACCTCTATACACACACACTCCTTCATATTAGAATCCATCTAGTATATATATCCGCACCAAGGATTTCAATAACTTTCTAGTCAGCAACTAGAATACTCAAGATATTTACAAGATACTGATCAGTCAGCTGAATCCATACTTGATTTGTGATGCGTATCAAAACATAGACATAGAAGTCATCAATCATGTTGGCTAACATTGTATGATCCCTCAAATAGTTTGATCAACATCAATTACTCATCCGGATTGAAGTCTGATACTCTACCGGTCAGTTCTTCCTTAATCTACTCTGCCTATCAGGAACCCAACACTCAGATGCTCATATCTTTTCCATGTTTTATCACCGAAGGCTCAATCTCTGGAATATAGTAGTCATGATACTCCTCTTGACTTGTCCAAGTCTACAACTTGCTGAGTTACACCATCTAAGAGATCCGGACCTGTTTGTCGGACCTTGCTACATGCTCTGTTCTTGTTCACCGGACCAAAACAATCTTTAATCTGACTTCCGGTATAGGCATACTATGTGTTGCGGATGTGTGGGATAGACTTTGTTGCCATCAATGACAACACTCATGAAGCCACATAGTGTCTCATGCCAACAATTCCAATGATGTAAAACATGCAACAATTCAAATAAACATTAGTAAAGATCATTAAAAAAATTGTTATACAATTTAACTATCAACTGTAAATTCTATTACATAACCTTAAGTGCCACAAATTGCTTGGTCCATGTATGTTCTTTTTCACTATTAATCTAATAACCTGCATACTATTTGGATTAATGTGATTGAAGTATGTACATCTCTCATCCACTAAACCTGCATCGCTGCATGCACCTAGAATACAAGCAAAGATTACAATGTTAGGATATGTTCTAGAGTACTTAATTAATTCAAAGATTTTGAGAGCATCCTTGCAAAATCCATTTTGTGCATATCCTACAATCATTGTATTCCATGAGATGACATCTCTTTTAGGCATTCTGTCAAATAGTTCACATTTTTTGTCTATGATTCCATATTTTGTACATATCATGCAATCATTACAGTCCATGAGACCACATTTCTTTGAGGCATTCTATCATATAGTTCACATGCCTTGTCTATGCTTCCACATTTTGCATACATGTCTAACAGGGCAGTTGCAACTACAACATCTGACAAAATTCCTCTATCCTTTATGTATTGATGGATGTCCATACCCTATTCCAAGCTCCCATTTTGACACAGGCAGGGAGGATGCTGGCAAAGGTTGTGGAATTTGGCTTTACACCAGCCAATTGCATTTTCTTTAAAATTTCTAAAGCCTTTTCAACAAATCCATTTTGTGCATGTCCTGCAGACATTGCAGTCCATGAGAAATCAAGCATAATCCACTTTCATTTGAGTTATTTCTTATCCATTTCTAGTTTGTTCAGTGGCCCCTAGTTTTGTAATATATAGTGGTAAAGGGGACCTTATGACACAATTGGGAGTTTGTTTTGATTATGTTTATGATGATAAACTTTTTACAAAGCGCTTCCCTAGAAACTAAAAGGATTATGCAATTGAATGCCTTTATTCTCTTCCTCATAGTTGTATTCATTCCTTCAATGATTTGGCAAATGCTTTTGTACATCACTTTAATGTCAATATTGGTTTTGTTGGTACTCAAATTTGCAAATTATAAAACCCTAAAGATATGCCAAGTCTTATTATTAGGTTTTATATGTGAATTTGGCCAACTAATAGAATTGATCAAATTAATCAAAATTCTCTGCACTTTAGGCTCTGTTCAAGCCTAGGTGGGTGTTACCTTGTTTCACCAATGACAATTTACTTTGAAGTTTGCTGTTGACTTTAGAACAAATTAAGGAGCTTATGTAATTTTGTCAATTAAATCATCCACTTCACTTAACCCAATCTGCCATACAATTTGGATTAATGTTTTCTATAAATCTTGAAACCCTACTCCTAAAACAGAAAAACAAAATTGGATTTTGAAAATATATACAAGGGAATGATTTTCAAAAGAGAATGACCGGTGCCTGCCTTTGGGTTACAGAGTTTTCACTCTAAGAAGAATATGTGCTTCCCTTTTGGCCACAACTCAATTTTCTTGGCAATTCTAGGTCTATGACTTGCATAAACATGCAAATATGAAAGTTATCAGGTTCTTCTTTAACAATCCAATTTAACTTTCCAAAGTTACTATGATTCACCTATAGGATTTTAATCCTTGCTTGAAGGAGCCCAATAAACAAACCACACAAGAAACATCAAATTTGTTCTGACAAATCAACAATATACTTAATAGGTTGATTTGAGTAACAAAGAAAAAGTAAATTGGAGAGAACCAGATAAATTAGTAGCAATCCAATTCAACAAACAAATGAGAACCAAAAGTTTAGCACCAAAGAATAGTAGCTTTTATATTGATTTGCTTCAAAGTACAGGCAGTGCAATGTCTCTTTTAAAGAATCAAAATCTCAGATAGATCTCGAGCCATAAGGTCTTGGTTTCCTTGTATAAAGGAAGCAACAAGCTTTAGACCTTTCACATTCAAAATGGCTCTTTATATTCCTAACCCTTGATATTACAATATTTGCCTTTTATAAGTCCAATTTAGATTTTCAAATATATTTGAATACATTTTGAAAACATGAAGAAAACATAAAGAGACAAAAGGAGAGCATTCAAGATGTGGTGGTGCTATTTAATGCCAGCATATGGCTCATTGCTCCTCTGTACCTGAACCTGTGCTGCTGATGATTCATCTCTAAGATAGAAAACCCATATTCCAAAACCTTTAGTAACCCTTAGCTACTTAGATTTAGAAGAAAAATATACACAACTTGGAGACAGATAACCAAACACATGCAACAAAGCATTACTCATTTAAAAACAACATGAAATTGTTAAATTTTATGCATAAGACATCCAACATATAACTCATAAACTTACAGCACAAAATAGAGCAACCCAGAGACCCTGTATTTTCATTACTTCTCCAAAATTTTCCAAGTCTTCAACAACATTAAAATGACTTATACAGTTCCACTATATAACAGGAACGTGTACCCTCAGCAATTAATACATTGTCTTTCAACTTCAATGAATTTAGAGAAGCACCCAAAGGCACTGAGGAAACATTAATTACACCAGAAGAAAAAGAAAAGGAGTGGTTGGCCTTGAGAAACACAAGGACCTACCTAGGGATCTGCATTGTTGTGGTTGGAAGATAGTAGCCAAGTTGTCATTCTTTAGGTCCATATATGTCCTACCACATACTGTATGTACTCTCAGCCGGCCAAGGAAATGAGATGACTTCTGCTATCTTACTATTGTTGCTGACATATTGTGCATCTAGGATACTTTTGACATTTTTACCAAATAAATCAAATGTGATGTCCACCACATGTGCCTTTCAAGTGTCCAACTTAACACATGCAGAGCTGGATCTCCCTTATCGCAATAAGATGGAATTAACTGATTACCATTATCGATGATTTCCTTCTTCCACTTGTTCATGTCCTTTGTTGTCCCATCAACTTCTAAAATGTGAGGTAACCATTTTGTGTCCAGCTTCTCAACTGCTTGCATTTTATCTCTTAGTACTATATCTAATTTTAATTGATAAGTAACCACCTCCTTAAATTTTTCCAACATTCCTACTACCAATTGCAACTCAAGAGGAGCATCTAGATCATATCTAGAACACTTGAGAAAGTCTCTAATTTTTCTAATCCTTGGTAACCAGCTGGTCTTCATAGTTGATATCTTATGTTTGTCTAATTCATTCTTTTCACGTGCTATCCTTAACAGAGAGTAAGACCTATGGGTCTCCTCCAACCTAGCCAATATCCTATTGATTCTATACATGATTAAATTTGTGGCTACACCTTCCACTATTCCTTCTACTTCTCCTTTCAACTTCTTATTTTCCTCTTTCAGCTCCTCTATTTCTTGAAGCAGGGGTTGTGTATCCACTGGTAATGACTCTATAGTTTGTATAATTAGAGGTGTTTGAGATGGACTAGCTTCCAATTGAGGTTGACTCTCATAAACATTAAGTCTGGCCATTGCTTCTGTATATTTACCCAATAATTCATTGTAATCTTTTTGTAGTTTGAGTGTTGTTGCCTCTACAAAATGTGTTGTCTGTACATTCAAGATGGTTGCTTGAGGAGTAGGGGTGTCTGACACCCTCTTGATGATCACATTACCAGTCAATTCTTCCAAACCTACCTTTGGTTTCTTATCATTTGGGGCCAATGCCCATATAGCCAAGGTATCAAATTTAGGGTCAAAGATAGCACCCTGCAATGCCCTCCTGGCTTGTTCTTCACTTACATCTACATCATCCTTGGTAATGGTATCAAATGCAATAGCATCTGGCAATAGTAGGATTTTGCTTCTCTTCACAAGTGCTCTCCCTTCCTTAGGAGTCATGGCACTGATGTCCTTGTTCACTTCACTCAAAACCTTCCTTGTGATAGCATCATACTCTGAAGGGTTTGCACCACTTTTTGCTTCTTCTATCTTTTTTCTGAAATTCTTCACTCCTCATTCTTAACACAAAGGATTTGAATTCTAGAGTGGAAATGAATGCATCATCAGAGATAAACTGATTGCATGCCACCTCCCTCACATATTCGGTGTCCACCTCATTGTTGATTGCGGATCTTGTCAACCTATTTTCTGGGGAGGCATATGGTACTATCCTTGGGGGAGAATGCAATTGATGTGAGGGTTGTGGGTCTTGTTCCTCTATCACCTCCTCCTCTAGATTCACAACTTCCATTTCTTCTTTTGTTTCAAGATCAATTATTTTTGCTCTCTTTGGGGCAGGGGCTCCAGGGGAGTCAAGGGAACTTTTCCTAATGTACTTACCCATTAAACTGCCTGGTTGATATGTGGGCCTCTCTTCTCCAGCAGGTGCCTCAATAATCAATTCATCTCCTTTAGTAAAGAACATTTTGATTCTTTCAATGGGGTTTTGAATCTCATTGAAAGCCCCTTGATATGCAGAGTTAGCATTCTTTTTCCTTTTCTCTGCATCCATTATCAATTTCCACTTATTTCTCAAGAAAAACACTTGTTGCATTGATTCACAATTTTTTATAGTATCCTCATCAAGCAAGACATGGTGTGGGAATGCAGGCCTACTGACTTTATGCCTTGTATCATGAATAAAACCTTCAGGATCAAAGAGCCTTATTTTCTTCATACTCATCCTATATCTTTGCAACATGAGACCAATTTGGTCCAAGCCACTCTTATCAATTGTAATAAAATCATGAAGCTTTAGAGATGTTGGGATAATAGATCCCTTCTTATGCTTTCTGAAGTGTTCCTTGTTTGCTTCATTTAGTTGTCTGATGATCTCCATAAATCCTATTCTTCTGGGCACAAATTTTAGTAAGGAATAGGGTGGAGCCTCACACCCATAGACTCTGATACAAGTTGTATTTTCATGTAAAAACTAATCTCCCCAATTGTGATTGATCTTCAGATGGGGGGTCCTCTCCATTGGTCTTAGAAAATCCTTAATCTCCTTTGGTATCCTTTCTGCAGCTGGCTCCAAAAATCCCAATACTTTCCTCACAAAATGCTCCTCAAAAGTGATATAGCTAGCATATTTGAAATGCATGTATAGCATGCAAGTCCACATCTAAATTGACATGGCATTGCCTTCTGCATCAGTCATTCTCAAATGCAACTCTTTGCCCCAATGGCCAGACAGAAAAAATAGGATCATGTGGCACATTAACAAATACCAAGTGAATTTTACATGGTGACTTGGAGTGTACATATTATTCTTAATGGCCAACATCTGTTCATGCATCTTTTTTGACAAGTAACCTACATAATCATATGGCTTATCGGCTCCATAATCTTGGATATCTGCTGCCATTGTCATTAGAGACATCAACATTCTATCTGATGCATCTCTTCCAAGCACATGACACAAGCTATGATAGGTTTTAACAAAATATTCCATGAATAGGCTACATCGGAGAGGCTCCTCTTCTATGTCAGGGATTTTGATCAAACCTCCATCAACCCCCTTTAATCTATGCTTGGCCAATTTATGAGACCTATATGCATACCTAAGAGTTTTGTATTTTTCTCTGAAAGCATTCAAATCTATGGGTATACCAGTAGTAGGGTTAAGATTGAAGATAGTAGTAATATAGGCCTTAGTGAATCTAATGATAACACTGCCATTTCTAGACAAGACAGGCATGGTCTTAAGGTCATACCTAGTTGCTACAGCTCTCATCAAGTCTGTGTTTACGAAGACATCAGGGCATATTAATTTAGCTAAGTCAAGGGTCTAGGCATGGCAGATTGGGGCTTTGTAATCACTTTGATTTTGCTAATGTTCAAATAGGCTCCAAGAAGACATAGGGATCCTAGCATCTTGACAATCTACACAAAGATCATATATTTTATCATTTCTGCCAACCTCTCCTAAATTTATCAGAGGTCTCTTAGACGATCTGAGACACTCAATCATGATGTCTTCATCCAAGCTACTTTTTGAGGTCGAAGCTTGACTTGACTGACTCATTTTGTAGTTTATGTAGGCAACCTAGGGTTTATGCAATTAATGGCTTCCCTAAATGTCTCAGAAAATTCTTATAGATAGAAACATAAGTGCAGGGGAGAGACAATGACTTACTGGTTTTTGACGTCGTAGAGGTGCAGAATTGTTTCCCCTTGCTCGTTTTGATGATTCTTTGGCTCTGAACATGATTGCTCCTTGAAGAGTGATGAGAAATACCTTGAATTATGATGTTATAACATCAAATTTTACATATTAATGGAGGTCACGACAACCATAACTCTACTCGTACCACAGTCACTCAAAGATTTTCTTTGTTTGCATTTTTTGAATTTAGATCGTTGATCATTTGTCACCTTTCTGAAATCCACAGCCTTGATTCACTGACTAGATTTGACAATCTTAGTCATCTTGGTTGACAAGTCACCGCCCAATGAGAATGAGCCAAATCATCTGTACTTTCCTCACACATCAAATCATCTTTGGCACAGACTAGACGCGTGTCACCTTTTCGCGGCGTCGTAGTCGAAGAGGGCCCACCATACATCTACCGCATGATGGTGCGACATAGAACCCATGCACCTTTATTATACTTTCTTTTTAATCGGTGGATGCCACGTGTCATCATCTCACCATCTCGTGGTGAATATTCCCTTAGAAAAGATTCCCCTGTGCTGGCGCACAGCCGTTGGATCTTAAGTTTGCTCTGACATGTGGTGGCAAACAGTTGGCTAAGGCGAACACTTCATAGGCAAAGATTACATGGACAGGTGGCGGCCTGTCATGGTGTCACAGTCAGGTACTGATGTCATCCTGACATGCTCTACGATGGTGTGATTTTCATTTTATAAGACCTACCGAAAGCAATAGGTAACGACTAGGTTAAGGGGCTAGTCAACCCACGGGCACCAAGACTTAAGGTTGTGACTTAAAATATTGACAACCAACAATAATGGTCAACACAAGAATATAATAATAAAGTGCATGACCTAAAGGAAAGGGGAAAAGGGTTTTTAAAACTGGACAGTTAGAATTTTTTTTTAAACCTAAAACCCTGACCCAAGGGAGGAACCACCAAGGCCATGGTAAGATTTAGGTGTCTACATTTCTAATAGTGCATTAGTTTTTGGGTCAATGAATAATGATCACAATTTATCTTTGGTAATTTTTTCCTTCACCATATCATGAGACAATTTTGAGGAACAAAATTGATGACAAATTTCTCTATGGGTTGCCCATGTATTTATTTTCCTTCACTAAGATAGATTGAAGGAATATGAGAGCATCAAACAAGGATCAAATGAGTGCAATCATGATTATGTTATTGGATTTCAAACTTTGTCAACAAAGATACACTATCAAATTCCTATTGATGAATTGTAAAGAATATTTGTTAAGGGCTTATTACCTACTTCCAAGCTGAGACAATGTACCTAAACAACTATTATTCTTCCATGGATTTGTGTGCAAATGTAAGAAACATTGAATTGAAACTTCTTAAGTCTAATGCACTTAAATATGGATCTCATCCTTCAAAATTTCAATAGGAAAATTTAGTTTTCAAAAGGGTGAAAATAAGCAAGAAAATCAACAAAATGCTCACCATGTTGCAGTTAATTTACAGTCAACTTCATATGTTATTTAATCTAATTCCCAAGGTGAACTGAGGGACAATCCTATATTATCTATTAATGTAATAAGATCATAGAATACATAAAGGAAAATAGATATGTAAAACAAAACACATTCAAATATAGAAGGGTTCTAACATATATGTCACTTCTATTCAAAATGAATGAAGGAAATATATAAAGAGGTAAGATGAACAAATGTACTCAAACTTGTATGGTGCCAACTAGATCATTGTGGCATGTGGCGTACATGGACAGAACCATGTGTCAGACGCATATAGTTCCAATTATATGATCATTTTTTGCAATACAAATGTCATTAGGTGGCACACATGTATGAAAGCATAACATGTGGTTGTTGATGTTCCATGTGTCTAACTAGCCACCAACATGTGTAGCAATGTGTATAGCCACACTATCTAGATCCTTGAAGATTTGTAAACCCTAAATAATGCCCCTAAACCCTAAACCCTAACCCCTAACCCCTAACACCTAAACCATAACCCCTAAATAATGCCCCTAAACCCTAATCCTGAGAATCCTAAACCCCCTAAATCCTAAACCGCAAACCCCTAAACCTAAACACTAAACCCAAGAAACCCTAAATCTCTATCTCCCTATCTCTATCATTCCTCTACCTCTCAATATCTCTCTCTCTCTCTCTCCTCTCTCTCTCTCTCTCTCTCTCTCTCTCTCTCTCTCTCTCTCTCTCTCTCTCTCTCTCTCTCTCTCTCTCTCTCTCTCTCTCTCTCTCTCTCTTCTCTCTCTCTCTCTCTCTCTCTCTCTCTCTCTCTCTCTCTCTCTCTCTCTCTCTCTCTCTCTCTCTCTCTCTCTCTCTCTCTCTCTCTCTCTAAACCTGAGCAACCCGAAACCCCTAAACCCTAAATCCAAGCAACTCTAAACCTCTATCTCCCTATCTCTATCATCCCTCCACCTCTGAGTCTCTCTCCCTATGTCCCTAGCCATGTGCCTCACTCTCTATCTCCCTATCTCCATAGTCTCCTCTATATCTCCTATCATTCCTCTCTCTCTATAAACCCTAAACCTCTAAACCTAAACCCCTAACCCCTAAACAATAAACCTTAAACCCTAAATAATGCCCCCTAAACCCTAACCCCCTAACCCCTAAAACTGAGAAACCCTAAACCTCTAAACCCTAAACCCCAAACCCAAGCAACCTAAACCTCTATCTCCCTATCTACCTCTCAATCTCTCTCCCTATGTCTCTGGCCATGTCCCTCACTCGCTATATCCCTATCTCTCCCCTCAGTCTCCTCTATATCTCCCTATTGGTCCTCTATCTCTCTCTAAACCCTAAACCCTAAACCTCTAAACCTTAACCCCTAACCCCAAACCATAAACCCTAAATAAATACTCCTAAACCCAAGTAACCATAAATTAGGCACTAAATAAGGCGCTAAATAAGGCACTAAATAGGCACTAAATAAGGTGCTAAATCAGGTGCTAAGAATGTGCTAAATGTGGCACTAAATTAGGCGCTAATTGGTGCCTAATTTAGCGCCTACTTGTTCTGATCGACACAAAAAATGCCAAAAATAACGCCATCCTGATAAATAGCGCTGACTTTTTCAAAAAATTGAAGAAAAATACATTAAAACAGTGGGTGGAAGCAAAAAAGGGAGCTAATCACAGGGATTTGTTGTAGTGTATTATGACATTAGACTTGTACTGTGTTGATCTATATGCTCTCTTAGTCAATTTCTTCTACTTTGATTTCCTCTTAGTGCACATGGTTGGATAGGACTTATTTATTTATGTTTATGCAAATGCTTATGTCTATGCACACCTATGATGTTCACATGTGATGATGATGATATTATTTTCGTTATCTTTTTTTGTTTATAATGTATGTAATGCACGTATGAATGTGATTCACATTTATGAAATGTAAAGTAATAGGTTAGATGCTAGATGCCATGATGGAATGACATGTTTTATTATTTTGTATGTATACAAATGGAGCAACCACTATGAATGTTCTTTAGTATGATTTTTGACTTAGGGGATTGTGAGTTGACCTAATATAGGATGACCTACTAAAGCTAGTTGAGATAGGATATAAGGAAATCAAGTTGGAGTGAGAGTTAGATGGAACAACTTTGAAACTTGGTTTTGCAGAGGGCTATACATTGATCCTTATCTAGACAAAATAATTTGACTAGATTTCAACTTAAACAAGCAACAAATTTTATTAGCACCTTCTAGACTTAGATTAGAGATGGCCAACAAGTTAGAACTAGGGTAAAGGAAGGGCTTCAAAGAAAAATATGGCCCTAAAAGATAGCTAGACTCTTAGCTTTTCCCAACTAGTGGATGTGTGTGCTTTGTACCTCTCTCTTTTATTTTCTTTGATAGGTGCCACCCTCATAGCTTTGATCTTAGATTTATCTCCACTTGAGAGTACAGACATTAGAAATCCTTTCTTCTCATTTTTTCCTTTTCTTTTCTCTTTCTTTTGATATTTTTGTAGTAATTCTTTTTTGATCTCTCGCTTTTTTTACTTTTTTGTGATTTTCTTGGTTTTGACTATTTTGATTATTTTTTGTATTTTTATATTATTTTTTATTACTTAACAGAGTTCTGATCCCCCTAACATTTTTGGCTAGTATGAATAAGGAGTTGGGTGCCACCAAAAGCATTCACTACCCCATAGGACTTCCTTCTCACTAAGGAGGATTATGGAAGATCTACTTGTATGGTTCTATTGAGTATCATAGGTTTGTGTACTTGCTATGTTTAGACTTGACAACATGATTTTCTAAGATCGAGATTAGTGTGAAGCTAAAATCTTGACTTCATTTGAACTCATTGGAGAGGAGGAAAATGGATAATGATGATTTTTAGGGAATCTTTAAGGCTTAGAAGGCACAACCTATACTAGACAACCTTAAGATTCCTTGCAAAGAGAAAAATCTAACAAGAGCATGTCACAAAAAAAGTGCAAGGTGAACAAAATGAAAATGCATGTTTTTGGATTTTTATGTTTTGTAATTTTCATGAAATTTTAATTTTTTATAGATTTTTTTGAATTTTTATGTTTTATGATTTTTTTGATTTTCTAAATTTAATACTTATTAAGGTGAAAGGCATTAACCATCTCACCAAAGTCTTGTCTTTTCATGGTGCTAAGGAGGTAGGTGTCAGTTTTGACATCTTTAATCACATATGGACCCTTCTAGTCCTCTTGAAACTTTCTTTTCTTTCTATGTCTCTTATTCTTAGTGCTCCATCTTCATAGCACTAGCTCTCTGACTCTAAAGGACCTGTTGGTTCTTGTTGCGCTATAGGAATGCTTGCATTTACTTATTCAGGATGAGCTATTATAAGGTGGGATAGGCATTAATATGCTTGGGGTGATCCCATAATAGTGTGTCCCACTTTTTGGCCAAAGTGGGACATTGAAATCAACATTTTAAACCAATTTTTCATTTTTTGACACCTAGAACAACTAAATCGTTAAGAATTTGAAGATGATTTGAACTAGTAATTTTTGAGATTTTGTGTTTAGATTATGAATATATTTTTAAAAAATTAAAAAAATAATTTGTGAAATTATTTATGTAACTTTTAATAACTTGTTTTTATAGTTAGCATTTTTTTTAAAAAGTGGCGTTTATACCATATAGCATAAATTTTTTTATAGAAAGCATAAATTATAAATTTTTAAATATAGATTCGTCACACCAACATCTAATGCATAGATATTTTTTTGTATTTCTTTGCTGCATTTTTTTTAATCAATTTGTGAAGTGAGATTAATTATAATTTAGACATAGGTTTATGCCATATAGCATAACTTTTTCTATATATATTGAAATTAACTTTTTTTTTGAAACAAGGACATCAATACCTAGTGCATATATATTTTTCAAAAAAATTTCTCTATTTTACTATTTTTCCACGTGTGAAACAAAGACCTTAATGTTTGGTGAAAAACAAATGTTTATTAGAAGATAGAAAATAAATATAATAATCAAATTAAATATATTTGAAATTATACTTTTTTCAAAGTTTAATCCAAGGGTTATGATCCTACAAATTATCTTGTCATGGAAAATCTGAGAAGAATAGTAGAAGAGGCCATCCAAGGGCCTTCATTCGAAGGACCTTTGAAAGAAGGTCCTATTCAACCTTCGTTTGAACATCCAAAATATATTAAAATATTCATAGCTAGCCACCTTCATTCTAAGGTCCCTATGTAAGAAAATATTAAAAAAATTGGGATCAAAGACCTTTGAACGAAGGTGTTTAAGCCAACCTTGAAAAAAATTACAATTTAGGGATTCTTTATAAATATCAAACATAATGTATTTACCTGAAAATTTAAAAAAAATCACATTTTTGGGATTATTTGTAGGCATAATATTTGGTAAAAAATTCTAGAAATTCTATTGTAATTTTGGGATTTTCTGTAGGGAAAAACATTTGGTAAAGAATAAATCAAATCATGATATGACAATGTAGGATCTATGGTATGATGATATAAGATCATGTTGGATCAAGGCAAGTAATCAATGGTCAAGGATAAAACATAACTATCATAGTATTGTAAATGTCACAAGCATAGGCATGAAAACATAAGTGGATGGTAACATAAACAAAGCATCATGGTAAACATGCAAATGTATAACAATCATGTAATGGGAAGTAATAAGACAACAAAAGAAGCCAAAGTGGTAAGGCATGGAATGTAGAATCATGAGTAAATAAGCATAAAAGAAAAAATACATGCATAAGAATGTGGAAGGTGAAGTAGGAAGACAATAAGTAAAGTGGAAAAGATAGGCCAAAAACAAGGCTAAAGCAAAACTTGTAAATATAAATAGGATGCAAACAAACAAAAGAGGAAATATCTCAAACAAGGAAAAGATGGGAAGAAGCAAATACCCTCTAAGCAGGAAAAGCTATGAATGACAACAAATATATAATGTGAAATGATCATGTTTAAAGCACAACAAATAGGGTGTAATAAAAAAGGCTAAGGTGCAATTTAAGTAATGGGGAAACAAAAGGAAACAATGAAATCTAAGTTCTATAGGTATATAGGCTTAGTGATGCTCATGTATCATTAAACAAAATTTGGAGACTCAACTTCCTCCAAAGGCTGATGCTCATCTTCTAAAAAATCATCATTATCCCAACAAACCATCAAATTTATCTTCATTTGCATTTTCTTCTTGTTCTTCTTTGCTTTCCTTTTCTAGTACGCATATCTCTTCTTTATATTCCTTCATTCTAGGTCTAAATATATTATTATGTGTAAAATTAGGCATGTCATTTCATACCCATATTTCTTGTTTCTTTATTTATAGATGTGGTGGAATGATTGCCATTGGATTGCTTTTGTATGTTTCTTTTGTTCTTTCTTTGTATCTTTTCTTGGTACATATGAGTGATTTTTTGTTCATAAGGATCATTAGAAGGTATTCATTTATCAAGGTCTTTATGTACATTAATCTCTGGTTGTGCAACTTGAGGCTCTTTTGCTTTTGGATAATCTCAATCCAACTACTTTTGAATTCTTTCTAGTTCATCCAAATGTGTCTTATATAAGTCATGCACGAGATCATCTCTCTCATATGGTACATCTTTTGGTGTTTTTAAAAATGCATCCAATGTGAAGTGACTAGCATCATATATGCTTGTAATGAGCTCTTTAAATCTTATTAACTTGTCCTTCATGTATAGTTTTAACACATCGATACAAAATCGAAGGAGAAACCTTAAATTCTTCTATCAATGTTCTATGAAGTAGTGTGTACCAAATCTATCCAAAGATGGTATCACATAGAATAAACCATGTAATTCTTTAGGACCTACTCTCAATCATAGAATAATACATTTGAATGTATTAATTAACATTTAATTAGTTATCTTCAATGAAATATGGGTTGAATGTGCACATTTTTGATGTCTAATATGTTTATTTAAGAGTTATTTTTCTATACATATGTTCTATTAGTATGAAATATCAATAAGAAACTAAGTAGGTGATTTTCCATAAAGATTACTAGCTAAATATAATGGGCCATAATTATTATCTTGTGAGATCTTCTGATTAGAAAATGTAATCAATGGAGAAGCACGAGAAGAAACAAATGTAGCATTAGTTTAAATAGTTCCCACAAAAGCATGTTCATGTGATGTATCCTCATTTTCAACATCATTTTATGTGTATCATGTACCTCAACATTGTTTAAATGATTTGGAAAAGGATTTGTTTATATTTTCAATTGATTATTGGTAGGCATAACTAATAGGTTTATGTTTCCATTGACAACTTCAACTTTGATCATACTATTAACAATAATGTCTTATACCTTATGATTAAGACCCATTCACGATTGATTTTAATGGCCTTTAACTGTATGGAAATTACAAAATGCTTGATCATTGAATGTCCTAGGAAGTAGTTTGTTGGGATCCGATGGATAAATAAGAGGAAGAGTGATCAAATTAGCACTCAATAAGCTCTAAATATCATCCATGTATTCTTGAATCTTAGTAAACTTCCAAGTAGAATTTGGTTTGAATGGAGGAATAATAGAGGTATTAGCAACTTGATGAACTTTATTTTCATGTGCCATTAGCCTTTGAAAGATTATTTGACTTTTGATACTTTGAAGGGTATGAATTTTTTTGACTTAATGATCCACATTTGAAAAAAAGTCTTCATAACAACTTGGATTCCACAATTTTAAAATTTTCACAAAGATGTTTTGCAATTTGAAATCATGTAAGGGACTAGTCATTTCATTGAATAAGGAATTAAATTTTATAAGTCACTAATGTGTTCATTTAATCCTTGGGCACACTTAAATAGATCAAAAAATATAACTCTAAGGCCCACATTAACTATGGATTGCTTTAAGAACACCTTTGTCAAATCATCAATTTGTGAATAGATCCTTGAGGAGGTGAAAAGAACCACTTGATAGCATATTCTTTAAGAGTCCATGGAAATAATTTAGCCAATATAGTCAATCCTCATAATGGGAATCTATGCATGTTGAGTTACAAATGAATGTCAAATGTGTGTTAAGATCACCCTCATAATATATATAAAAAATGGGGTGTCACAAAGCCCATAGGTAGAGGATGTTCAACAATCTCATAATATTATGGTGTATGTATAACATCTTTGAATTCCTCATTGTTTTTCCCATTATGTATTGCATCCACTCTTTTATCAACTTGATATGTCTTATGAATTAGTACATGTAGGGTGGAACATGAAAGAATAATAAGGGAGTGTTGAGGGCTACTATGGTGTGTATAAAGTGGGTGTGGGAAGTATGAGGGATGGAAGAGGTCATAGGGTGGGGAAGAGGCATAGAAGCAGAAAGATAATTGAGGGTATGCATGGAGGTGGATAGAGATGTAAAATAAGGGATAGACATGGCATGAGATGGGGTAGAAGATGTAGGGATGAAATGACTAAAAGGGGTAGTGATAAGTTAGGTAGTGGTGTATGATATGAGCATGGAGGTTTAATACATCATGTGAGAGGTGAGTATCTCAAGAGGGGTGAAGTTTGGAGGAAGGCCATATTGAGGAGGGAAAGTGGAGAAGGGATAATCACTATGTGATGGAACACTAGTAGTAGCAATATTATGAGGATGAGTGGTGATGGAAGGGTAATAGTAGAGGATGGATAAATGGTAGAAGTAGGAAAGGAGTTAGATGTGATATCACAATAATGGAATCAATCTTGGCATTAATTGCTTACAAGACCTATTATACATGTCTTGTTAATGAACACATTATTAATCATATCGTAGATAGCGGTGTAGGATTTCCAACATTAGCCTAACTATCTCACTTATTAGCAAAATCTTGGTTGGCTACATGGACATCATGGTCATAATATTGATTTTCCTCTAAGTTGTTTTCAACATGAGTATGGAGATAGATCCCAGACTTATTGGATTGGTGACTAAGTTAGTGTTTAGACAAGCACTCCTCAATAGAAGATTAGGATCACAAGTAGATTGTGACATAAACAAAAGATAGAAAGCTAAAGCCCAATAATTCACTTTCAAGTTCAAAAATAAAAAGAAATACTAGTTATATATTAGACCTAAAAATGAAAACCTAATGGGGTAACCAAGAGTGGGTGGGATGAGTAAAAGCTATATCGCAACAAAGCTCAAAACCCTAAAAAAGAAAATATGTAATAATGAAATAGTAATGAATCACAAAATGAAAGGGGTTTTTAGATCTAGAGCTAAGAAAAATTAGAAAATTAAAGATTTGAAAACCCTAATGTTTAGGAGAAAACCCTAGGGTAAAACTAGGTCATGTAAGAGTGAACAAGTTCACCAAAATGTAAAGGGAAAGAAGCTTTCCCTAAGATTAATCTAGGGTAATTAAATATGATGCATACACATAAGCATAAATTAACCTAGGTTAATTGATTGAGAGTCATGGGAGTGGTAATTAACAATAAATGTTATTCCAAGAAATTAAATGTGAAGAAGGAAAGATGTACTTAGCTCTAGGCTTGAAGATGGATGACTTTGATGTAACTTTAGAATTTGGATTATGTTAGGACTAGAAATATAACCTTTATGTTTGTGTAATGCCTTTAAATCTATTCAAGATATGTGTCTCTTTAAGGGTCGAGTCCATGCTAGTAGATTATTCCAATGTTATAGACATGTCCTCTTACACATGGATCTAAACCTACAATTTGTGTCTTTGCTCTTTGGTTTGACAATTTTATCGATGTTTACTTTGCTATGAAGATTGACGATATTTGAGAACACCTTTAGATGATTGCTACATCGTTAGGGGATAAGTTCTCCTAGGTTAACCCTAGGAAAAGACTTACCTTCCGATCATGCTAAGGATCGAAGACACAATCAATGTGTGTAAGTGCTCTAGAATGATTATATAGATTTAAATATCTTTTAGATGCTCCAATTAAAGTGTTCCTAGGATGGTCCTTCCTTAAATTCAAATGAATATTTGAATGATGCTTCTGTATGTGTGATTTGAATGCAATTGAATGCCTTTAAAGACAAACACATAGTGATAAGTCTTGCAAACATATATTTATTCATCTCACAAGGACTAGTGGAACAAGAAAGAGTTGATTAAATTTGAATTTGAATATTTGAAATTTCAAGGGTTAGAGAGGCAAAGAGATTGCAAGCTTTCGTGAACGACTTAAATTACAACAACAAGGTTTGGTATTTCATTGCTAGGTCCTACTTTAGAATTATAGCAACAAGCACATGATATTACAACTCTTATCATGGGCTGAAATAAATTTACAACATATACAAACTAGAACTACAAGATGAGGGGAAAAACATATGGAGAAGAGGCAACAAACAATAAGTGGGTGATTGGCAAACAATTGTAGCATGCAAGAATTACAACGAGATCACATTAACAAGATAGATGTTATATGATTGGTACAATTTAACATACCTTTTCAACATTAGACATTATTTTTATATTCTAACTAATATTTTTATACGAAGTTAGAGAACAATAAGACATTATAAATACGGAATTGTAAATGATAACCCTGCAATCAATAAATTGAATTTCAATAAATTTAAATAGTTGAAAATAAAAGAGTTTTTTAATCAAACATTAAAACTGGAATAAATACCATTGATTTTAAATTCTAATTGATTAGCGGTAGAAAACTAACAATCTAATGCGAATGTCTAAAGGAACTAATAATAGGAAGACAAAGAGTAAACAAAATAAAGTGAAAATTTATTAGTTGGTCTGCTAGTGAAGTTGAATGATCGTGAATGAGCCACAAGTGATGAGCTTGGAATCATTGCTAGATGACTTTGATGCAATGGATACCCTTCAAATATTCATATAACTAGCACTTGCACCCATAGGAGGTTCAAGAAATATGCGCCGATAGGAACAACCGACGAGTTTAGAAAATTTCTGGCGTGAGACAATTCCGAGCACTATAATGCTCACATATAAAAGCCTATCGACTAATAAAGAATTCATCATATACATTCCTTATTATATTGAATTATTATTATTTTATTGAAATAACAATTGAAAAAAAAAAATTAAAACCAATTTATTGTGGCATTCTTATAACTCAATTCTGAATTTGAATTTTAAAATACGTATAGAGATATATTTAGGTAAACAGGCCTAAAGAGGAGCGTATCCTAGCATAAATTTTGAATCTTTTAGTCAGATTATTATAATTGAGAAAGACTTGGATTATGTACACCATGATTGTGATGGTTGCATTGGATTCCATGCTTTATGCTTTCTTAGCTGTCAAGTGCGTCTGCCTCTCACACGATTCTGCATTTCTTCCAAGCAGTTTCCATAGGCTGTCTGCCACTTAATCTACTCTTTCCTGACATAAAGTTCAAATATTTTGGTCTGATTCTGCCTGTCCTCAATTATTATAATTGAAAAAGACTTGTGTGGTGATGTACACCACGATTGTGATGGTTGCATTGGATTCCTTACACACTCTACACGATTCTGCATTCTTAGCTGTAAAGTGAGTCTGCCTCGCACACGATTCTGCATTTCTTCCAAGCGTTTTCCACAGGCTGTCGGCCACTTAATCTAGGCTTTCCCTTTCTTACATATACTTGCTAGTGCTTCACCTCCTCAACAAGACCCTGCTTTTACTGGTTTCTCTTTCATTGTTTCTTCGTGCTTTTACTTAGTAGTTTAATCCATTTCAATGGCATCTACTTCCACACCTACATCTAACATGGAAGAATTAGCACCATCTACATTGGATCCTCAATGCCTACCTTTGTTAGATACAACCCTCCCACTACCAAACTTGCCTTCCGCAGCAAAGATTATCGGTCAGTGAAAAAAAAGTGAAAAAAAAGTTTACAGGTACAAAAAAAAAAAAAAAAAAACCAAAAAATAAATTGAAAATAAGAAAATCACATAAACTATGGAACCAAAAAAGAAATTGGACAAAATAAAAAATAAAAATCAAATTTTATTTTTTTGTTTTTAGATTAAAATTTTTTTAAAAAATTTTAGATTGGAGTCTCATAAAATTACACGAAATTGGAATCTTTCAGCCCTTCAACTCCACCCTTGTTGTGAATGTAGGAACGTAATTATTTAAAGAGTGTTTTAGGGAAATAGGACTAGGGCTTCTATTTTTATTCTAAGAAAAATTCATTTTATTCAAGATGAATGTATGCTTCGTAGTCTAAATTTGATAGTTTGACTCTGAAGCAAATTTTTCATGACAGTTATCTATTCAAACTTACCTTTCAAATACTAAGACATATTTTATTATAAACAAAATTATATATAACTAAATATATTAAATAATTTTTTTAAATTTTGATAGTGTATTTGAAATCTCCCCTTTCATATTGAACAACATTCCTAAAATTTTGATTGTATTTTATGGCAAAAATAACTTAATACTGCCATACCCATAGGGCCATCAAATTTAGGCACTCACTACTATCCTTACTTTCTCTGCTTGCATTTGGAGTCTTTAATATATTATTTCAAGGAATATAGCTATTTAATTATTTTATATTTTCATTTTTATAAAAATAATATTTTATAAAACCAATTATATATATATAATTTAAAAGCTGATAAATTTTAATTGCTTCTTTATTTTTGTTAATGTCTATTAATAAACATAGCTTAATTTGTTTAATTATTTAATTTTTAAATAATAAATAATATTTACATCTTTTAATTATTCAAACATATTTATTTAATTTTAAAATTTTATTTTAAATTTAAAATGTTAAAAACTTAAAATTTTATTTCAACTTTTTCCTTTATATTTTTTATTTAATTAATTATTTAATTGTTGAATAATAGATAACATATATTTCTTCATCAACCGCTTTATTCATCAAATTCTTAATTATAATAATTATTTAATTTTAAAATAAATACTTATATTTATTACTCAAAATAATTCTTAAATGTAAATTTTTCTTATGAGCCTTCCATTTAATATATAAAATCTCTCTTTTCCAACTCTTTTTAGATAGTACCTTTGTTGTTGCAGCTATGAAGCTAGGCTAGTAAAGATGGTGGTGAATGACCTAGTTAAGACATTGGATAGAGTGCCGTTAGAAGTTGCCAAGCATCTAGTGGGCATGGACAGCGTCAAGGATTCTCTCATTCAGAAATTAAATCTCAATTCAGTGGATGAGGTGGTTAAAATTGGAATATGGGGTATCGGTGGTATTGGCAAGATCACAGTTGCCAAGGCCATGTACAATCAACTTTATGCTGATGTTGAAGCTACTTCCTTTGTATGTAATGTTCGTGCCACTGCTACAGACCCCACATGCCTTACAAAATTATAGAAACGGATTCTCAAAAATTTATGCAACTGTGATAAAGAAGTAGACAGTGTTGATGAGGGCATATCTTTGTTCAGGCATCGCTTGGGAGGAAAGCGTGTGTTGCTTATTTTGGATGATGTGGATGCTCTTGTTCAATTGAATGCTTTGGTTGGGGATTGGTTGGCCCTTGGCAACAAAGTTATAATTACTTCTAGAGACAAACATATTCTCAAAGTTGCTGGGGTCTCATCTGAATGCATCCATGAGATGCGTGGATTGGAAATAAAAGGTCTCCAATTATTTAGTTGGCATGCTTTTCTTAGAGAATCTCCAAGTCCCAGACACCAAGATCGGTCCACAAGGATAGTAGAAGATTGTAAGGGGCATCCTCTTTCATTGGAAGTGATTGGATCTTCCTTATATGATAAGCAGAATGACACAGATTGTTGGACTGAAGCTTAGTAACATTACTCTCAACCCAGGGATTCATGAAAGACTCTACATCAGTTATAGTGGTCTTACTCATGAAGAAAAAGAAATATTTGTCGACATTGCTTGCTTCTTCCTTGGAGAACACAAAAGATTTCCCATTATTTTCTGGAAATCCTTGTATGAGAAGGTACATACTGCTGTAAATAATCTTTCAATGAAGTTGATGATAAAGGTGTATTTGATATGCATGACCATTTGCGTGATATGGAGTGGAGCATTGTTGAAAAAGAAAAGTCGGGTACCCGACTATGGGAGACATCTCTCAACATCGGCTCCAACGTCATCTCCAAAGATATTAAAGTTTCAAGTTTGTGAGGATTCATCCTCTGATTGTATTTCATGATAATGGATCATTGAGTGTGATCGGAAACATTTGTCTTGAAATTTTACAATCAGTTTTGTCCATATGCTTTATTTCATGACAATTGATGATTGAGCGTGATCGGAAACATTCATTTGAAAATTTTACGCTCAGCTTCGTCTAGATGCTTTATTTCATGATAATGGATCATTCAACGTGATTGGAAACATTTGTTTTAAAATTTTACGCTCAGTTTCATCTAGATGCTTTATTTCATGATATTGGAAAAAATTCAGTGTGATCAGAAACATCTGTTTTAAAATTTTACACTCAGTTTCGTCAAGATGCTTTATTTCATGACAATGGATCAATGCGTGTGATTACAAACATTTGTTTTAAAATTTTACGCTTAGATGTGGCTAGATGCTTTATTTCATGATAATGAAACATTGTGTGTGATCAGAAACATTTGTTTTAAGATTTTATGCTCGGTTTCATCTAGATGCTTTATTTCATGATAATGGATCATTTAGCATGATTGGAAACAATTGTCTTAAAATTTTACACTTAGTTTCGTCTAAATGCTTTATTTCATGATAATAGATCATTGAGCATGATCGAAAGAATTTGTTTTAAGATTTGACGTTTAGTTTCATCTTGGTGCAGGAGCATCCAGAGGTGTAAGGGCAATCTTGCATCACCCAAAAATAATGTTGATTCAAAATTGATATCTTTATTTTCACTTCTTTTCAAGATTTCTATTTTTGGATACCCATTTGCTTGAATAATGATTCAGAACCTTCAAAGTTTCCAACAGGCTAAGAATACCAGACTTACTATTTTTAGTAAGTCTTATCGGAGAAGCAGTTGAGCCCAAAATTTTTAGAAATGGTTAGAAATGTTGTACAAACCTGGTCTTTGCTATCTTCATTTGCAGTATGTGTTGATTGAAGGCATGACAAAAAATATGCTTTTCAGGCTTCCTCAAAGTTTGATATGGTTAAGGTTGGAAGATTGTGACACTATGATTCCATTTCAGAAGGAAATAGTAATAAGTAAGATGAATACAACACTAAGGAAGCCACGTCACTCTAGATTTGTGGGCAATGTCAGGAAACTAAAGATTATGCAACTAGATGGCTACTCTTTAACCAACAGCTTATTTCTCTCATCAGTATTTTAACTTCCTAATATACAACTGCAGCAATTGGTCGTGAAATCACGTTTTACCTTAAATAGCCTCCCCGATACCATTGACAACCTATCACGGCTGCAGCACTTGGACTTGGGAGAGTGTTGGGAGTTAAATAACCTCCTCGATACCATTGCCAACCTGTCACAGCTGTAGCACTTGGACTTGGGAGGGTGTGAGAGGTTAAATAACCTCCCTGATACCATTGGTAACCTGTCACAGCTACAACACTTGAACTTGCAAGGGTGTGAGGGGTTAAAGAACCTTCCTGATACCATTGGCAACCTGTCACAGCTGCAGGGCTTGGTCTTGGAAGGGTGTCCTAGATTAAAGAACCTCCCCCTACTATTGCCAAAACTTGTCACAGGCAAGGCACTTTCAACTTGGAAAGGTGTGGGGTCACAACTGCAATTTTTGAAGTGGCCGGATGGAAGTATTTTGAAGGACTAATATTCAGGGATGGCTACCTCCTTTAAATGTTAGAGTTGTTACTTTGAAGGACTGTAATAGAGCTTCAAGTAGGCCATTGCAGAGCAGAAATTGAGACAATCTGAGTCCTTTAAATGGTTTATTAAATGCTCTCATAATTTAACGGTATTCAAATTTCTTTTCCAATGTTTGCATGGAAATTCAAACCGATGTGATCTTTACAAAAATATGATCTATAACATGTTTTGTGGCACTGTCATTTAAGTTCGTATAGAGAGTTGATGTTGTTGATGATGTCTTACACATGTTAATCTGTATAAGAATCTATATCATTCACCCATGAAATCTACTGGACAAACTTTTTCTTCCAACATGGAGCATTGCTTAGACTTCAAATGAGAATGTTCTTCCTTTTAAAATTTTAATCTTAAAATTTAGTTGTGGCCCATTTAGTTTTTTCTAGGCCAACAAACTAATCACTTTCTCATTTTTCATTTTTTATGGGCATATACGAAATAGGTTTTTTAAGGGTTTTCATGTTAGTGTCCATCTCCTTTATTGTAAAGGTGTCTTATTAGTATTCAAAGAAAAAGAAAATGTATGCAGCTTTGAGGAGATTTATTGGGAAGATCTTGTGTTTTATTCATAAAGATATATGATATTTAAATTTTGATTAATTTTTTCTATCTTAATTAAGTATATTATGTCTACTAATTTTTATTTTAAGAGATAATTTGTGAAAAGATAATTTGAGAAGAGAGGCTCTATTATATTTTCATATAGTAAGAATATTTTGCAGTTCATATATGTTTTCCATTTTACTTTATATTTGAGGAAGAAAATACATTAACATCATTTTTTTTTAAAATCTCAAGTTCTATCTAGTTCTATCTTGTAGCTTTAGTGGGGTGAGCCTATACATTAAATAAGACTTGATCCTTGGTGGGCTCTTTGTGAGCCTTTAAAAAAATCAAGTATAGCTACATGCTTACGCATTATTTTATGCTTGTATGTTGCCTTTAAACATTATTTCGTACTAGTGACTTGGTAAGAAGGGTTTTACCAAAGCAGGACAATCCTTGCTTAAAAAGCCCTTAATGTTATCTTATGACACCACTCCCTTATAGATGTAGGAAGCATACATCAAGGCAAATAGTTTTTAGACACTAAAATCAATGAGGTTCAGGTCCCATACTAGGTTTAGATCTATAGTCACAACTCTTTAACATAGGACTCATTGATTATTTGTGTTAAATCATTGCTTTCTGTTGGTTTATTTGTATAGGGTGTACCTACTTCTCATGTTTCTTCTTCTAGTGTCATGACTAGTTCTCACCTTACTAGTCTTTCATCTATTTCTTACTTTTTTTGTACTAGTGTCACCACTATTGATTTGCAATCGTTGTAAAAACTAAAGTTGTGGTTTTGAAATATTTGATTATTTAAATACAAAAAACTAAATTATTTTCAATGTAAATTGAAACGAATCTATGCTCAAATACTACTATAAAAATGCAAGCAAACACAATGAAACACATTGCACATTTTTCACCTAAGAAACCCCTTGTAGAGACTTAAATTTCACCACATCCTAACATCACACCTAGTATTACATCCTAACACAATTCTAACTCCATGTCGACATTATCACCACACTAATTTTACTTATTTTGACACTTTTGACGCCATCCTAGTTAAATATAACCACATGCTCATATCACCTCACCACTAATTAATTCAACAAATTAGTCTTGTTTAATTAGTTAGGAAAATTTCTCACATTATCGCATCACCAAATTAATTAAATAAATCATAATTATTTAATTAAGCTAATTTCTTGCATCTCCATGTCACTAATTAATTAAATAATTTTATTATTTGATTAATTAGTCTAAAATTCCACTTCATCACTTAAATAAATAACTAAATCCTTTTCCATAGGCTAATTCCCACTTTGTCATTTAATAAATAAATCAAAATCCATTTCCTTTTCATTCAATCTTAGCCCTCCATCCACAACCAATCTCAACCATTCACCTTGGCTTTCTCTAGAAACTAATGCATCTTAACCCTCCATCCACAATCAATACCACTCACTAATCCTCTTAGCTTTCCCTAGAAGACAAGAAGCTTACCCTATTCAATCCCAACCCTCCATTTCAATCAAATCTTAATCATCTATCTTTCATCAAAACATCTATAAATAAACTATCATTCTCAATGAAATCAGGTGAGCTAAGATTTGCAAGTACATGCTACTAAAATGGCAAAGGTTTTTCATCAAGCCTCCATCAAATCAACATCAATATAGGTGCATATCACTTGGGATCTTGTACAACACATGAGCAACCACATCCAATAGCACATATGTTCAACAAGAAGGTATAATGTTTAGTTTTCTTTAAACATTTGTTGTGCTTTTAGCTTCTTAGCTCAATTTGAGATATTCTTGGGTTTGGAATAGGGATTCTTCAGTTTGCACATTGGGGTGATCCCACAATAGTGTGTCCCACTTTTTGTCCAAAATGGAACATTGAAATCAACATTTTTAACCAAATTTTCACTTTTTGACACCATTAAGAATTTGAAGATGATGCAAACTAGTAATTTTTGAGATTTCATTCATAAATTATAAATATATATTTTTAAATTTTTTAAAAATAATTGTGAAAGTTTTTATGTAACAGTTTATAACTTATTTTTTATATTAATAGTATTTTTTTAGAAGTGACGTTTATACTATATAGCATAACTTTTTTTGTATATATCAATTTTTTTTTGAAACAAAGACATCAATACCTAGTACATAGATATTTTCAAACAATTTAATTTTTTTGCATGTGTCGAACAACGACCTTGATGTTTGGTGAAAAACATACGTTCACTAGAAAATATAAAATAAATATAATAATCAAATTAAATGTATTTCAAATTATACTTTTTGGAAAGCTTACCCTGAGGGCTACGATCCTACAAATTATCTTGTCATGTTGATTCCATTTGCTGGTCCAACCCAAGGTTTGAAACTAAATTTTTTGAGGGAAATCTGAGGAGAGGAGAAAATGCCATCCAAAGGCCTTCATTTGAAGAACCTTTGAATGAAGGTCGCAAAGAACCTTTGCTTGAAGATCCCTTCATTCGAAGGTCCTTTTGGCCAATGACAATATATTAAAATTCTTAACAAATGACCTTTGAATGAAAGTCCCCAATAAAAGATATTAAAAAATTCATGATCAAAGACCTTTGAGCGAAGGTTCTTAAGCCGACATTTACAAAAATTTACAAAATTTGTGAATTGTTTATAAATACTAGACATAATATCAATTTTACTAAAATTTTAAAAAATGAAATATTTGCATTTTTGGATTATATGCAGGTAGAATATTTGGTAAAAAATTGTAGAAATTGTGTTTGAAATTTTCAGATTTTTTGCGGGGCAAAATATTTGATAAAGGAATTTTGGACACATTTTGCAAAGGAGGAGATGGGAAATAAAAGAACAAGGCAAAATAAGGATATGCATTTATATTCAGCAGAAAATGGAACATAAATTAAGTTAAGAAAGGGCACAAAGATATTTTAGAAAGAAATAAGGCACATATATATTTTTAAATTTATATAAAAATATTTCAAAATATTAGATTTTTATTTATCCATACTTTCTCAACTCTAGGGTTTGAATATAGTTGTTAATTTTAGATTTAATTTTAATACAAATTAGATTCTTAGATGTTCTACATTCATGTAAATTTTAAATTCTACATAGATTCCAAATAAATTATCTAGGTTAAATCCACTAGATTCACTAGTTCCTCTCTAGGGTTTGTATCTCTTTCCCCTACTTCCTCAACTGTAGGCTTTTAATATAGTTTCTAATTTTATATTTAATTTTAATACTTGAATTAGATTCCTATATGTTCTACATTCATCTAAATTTAAAAACATCTATGTAGATTCCAAATAAATTCTCTAGGTTAAATTCACTAGATTCACTAGTTTCCCTCTAGGGTTTGTATCTCTTTCCCCTACTTTCTCAAATATAGGGTTTGATTATAGTTTCTAATTTTAGATTTAATTTTAATACAAATTAGATTCCTACATGTTCTACATTTATTTAAATTTCAAATTCTACATAGATTCCAAATAAATTCTCTAGGTTAAATTCACTAGATTCACTAGTTTTTCTCTAGGGTTTGTATCTACTTCCCCTACTTCCTCAACTCTAGGGTTTGAGTATAGTTTCTAATTTTAGATTTAATTTTAATTTACAATTAAAGATCTACATTAAATTCACTAGTATCTCTCTCTAGAATAGATACCAATTTTCTAATTTCAATCAATGCAATTCTAATACAAATATAAGCTCATATACTTTAAGTCTAGTTGAAAACATGTTTAATTATAAGAATTCCATGGATAAGATACAACCTTCAATTAGATTACAAGAATAAAATGGTTGTGGTAACTTAAGAAAACCTCCAAAAGACAAATACACAAAACAAATAGTTTTGGTTAATAAAAGATTGTTCTTACACCTAGGATGCTCTTGCATCACATGTATAACCAAACCTTGACACCCAATTATTGATGATGATGTTACTCACAATCAGACACATATAGAAATTCTACTTCGAACACCTATCTCTCTTGAAATATATGATAATTCAGAATGAGTTTATAATTCAAAGGCTCCGTTAGTCAGGTCTTGACTTCGCTTGTAGTCACTCAGGTTCATTATAGGTTGTTTTACTTGGGGGACTTACACATCTTGCACTTGATATTCGTGATCCAGACAATTTCCTACAAATATCACTATTATCTTGTATGATCTTCACATATATTGTACAATTCTTGTCAACTTTATCAATTAATGATTGAACTTTGAGCAAATTCTTTGTGATTTGGACATAACTTTGATCAGTTCTTCTAAATTATCTTCAATTAACTAAATCTTTGATCAATTTGTGCTTATTTTGTGTAACTTTGATCAGTTCTTCTGAATTAGTTATGATTAGTTGATCTTTACACAATTCATCTAAATTCACTTAAAGATCTTTAAAGCATCAATTCAATTGATATTATTGATTATTTCCTTTGGATTTATTATTATTTGCACGTATTTAAGACAATTTGTGAAAATTAAAGACAAAAGTTGAGGTTCAGAAAGAAAAAGTCCTCAGAATTTAAGTTTTTAGTGAACTCACACATATATCATGATAATTTATGAATTAAAGTTAAATCTAGTTATACTTCACCAGGTGTTCCACAGCTATGTATAACAAATGCAAATATTCAAAGGACAATTGATAACAATAAGAAATGGTTCAAATGCACTCCAAGGGATGCAACAATTTGATATTCATCACTAGAAATCAATCGAAAGATCACTTATGATTTACAATGAGGTAGTAAACCAGTCTTCAATCCATTCATATGCACAAAATATACAAATTATCTCATTGAATGTGAGATAGAATCATGAGGTAAGCCAAAAAGTTACAAACTGTGCTAACTCAATGCTCAACAAATTTGATCAATTCAAATCCCCTATCTACAATGATTCAAATGCCTTTTATAAGACAAGGATCCAAAATTAGTTACAATAACCAACGATCGGGATCTCACTCTCAACATCAATGGTCAGGGAACAAGGCACATGATTGCTAGTTGACACTCAACTGTGGATGACAGTCGGCTCAACAAGATATTATGTCTTCATTGTATCAGAATTTGGGAATATTCTAGAATATCCACCCCTTTTACCACCTAATCCTTATCCATCCTTCACTTTCTCGCAACTCCCCTAAATCATCATCTAAATATCCACTTTACTGTACTTCGCCAAAATATATCCCAATTGAACTTCTAGTCATGCCAGAAATACTTAACATTACGATGAGCCTCATCACTCTGTATCAGATCCCTTATCTTCTTCGATCAACATTTGACCAAAATCTAGAGCGTTATATGCATCAGAGGAGGCGATGGATTTCTTGATACCATCCCTATCAAAGACTTGAGCCTTTACCTTGGCATACTCCTACATTTGGAGTTGACCTGTCAAGTTTATCCATTTATTGGTTTTGGCATCCATCTTCTCCTTATATCCTTTGATCTTCATATAGAGGTCCATGACCTCATCTATAGCCTTCTTCGAGAAGTGATTTACTGGATCCTCTAAAATTAGGCCATACTTGTCCTTGAAATTTATAATTGAGGCTTGCTCCTCATATATTTCCTTTTCATCCATCATCTGGCCAGTTATCTCCTCCAGAATCTCCATTTCCTTAGCCAGGAGGTCATGGATCTTTCTGCTGATGTATATGGCCTTAGTCGACAGGTTTTCAAAATCTCTTCCTCAAACTTCAAATCCTTCAACCAAGTTGACATGAGTGGCATGTTCTAGATGGTCATGATGTTATGGTGTATCAACATCTTGTTAGGTAGCACTTGGATAGCTTTTAGCTTCATGATGTCCTGATCAGTTTGGTCTAGACCTGTGGCACATGTTGCCTTCAAGACATTAACCTTATTATTGATGAAGGTCAAGGTGTCCCAGTTTGATAGAGTTGTCCAGATGACCTCTTCCCCTTCCTCTAAGAATTTTAGGTACCATTTCTCCATGACTTGAGCTTGATGCTTCTTTTCATGTAGCTTTGTTACCTGTTCTTGGGTCACCAATGTCAAGTTGGTTAGGACCTTGATTATTGATATTCTCAGAGTGAATAGGGGTGTGTGCAAGAAGTTGAGTCCATGTTTTGGCCAAAAAGTGGAAGTGCTTTCCCTGTTTTTTAGAATTTGTCACATTTGACCTTAAAATTTGAAGCACTTAGAGATGGAATCTTGAAAAATGTCACTAATCATAAAATGTAGTACTCGAAATCTAGTTTCCAAATATGTAATTTATTTGAATACCCAGATGATAGAAATTGATTTTCAATAGGCATTTCTAAAAACCATTGTTTAAAAGTCACTTTTTTTACTATACCATGCACATGTACATCATCCATATTTTGACCTAAATAATCATATTTTTCTAAATCCTTTTTGGAAAAGATTTGTAACTCACTAAAGCATGTTTTGCATATTTTTTTGTAATTTTTCATTGAATTTTTTTTTGTTAATTTTTATTGGCCATAGTTAGTGTTTTAAAAAATCATCGTGTACGTCACACATAAGATGACCTAAACTTATCAATTTTTGAATTTTTGTTTTGAAATTGAAAAGAATTGTCTAAAGTACGTTTTTCGTACAATTTGTTTTTCAAAAAATTATTTTAATAAAAAGTTATTAAAATACTTAAAAACCCTGATAACTCAAGTTTATGGACCTGTTTCATCATAAATTAATTGAAAAATATAAAAAAGAATCCAATTGTAAAAAAATTACATATTTGGAATCTACACTGTCTCATCTATATAATGGGTTTTAATTTCCTCAAAAAATTCTGCAAAAAAGGCCTTCAGACATATGCCCAAAGTCACTACTTTGTTGTGACATTAATGAAAGGAAGCTAGGTGTGCGGAAATCACTTCCTACACTAATCTAATGAGGGGAGAGCTATACAAATTCAATTTAATCTTTACAATTACAGCAACACGAAACATGTAATAGAGATATTGCAGCAATACACATAGAACCAGAAAGAAGACAGAAGAAGAGAGACAAGATATATCGTGGTGAAAACCCTTATCAGGTGAAAAACCCCACACTCAGAAACCTGCACAATGTATTATCAAAACTGAATATGGTTTACAATACACTTGCAATGCAAGCTTCAATAGTCTTCAACACTCGTGTCTATAGTCAATGCGACATCATAACTGTACATGTCAATCACATACTACATCTCCTCCAAGCACCTGTTTATATAGAATATACAAGGCAAAATTGGCTCTATCTTGGAATGGGTGTCCAACTTGGCCTCATGGCCCAAAACCCATGCCTATGGACACTTGGTCAACATTGTAAGATGTATCTAACACTAGTCCACATCTCCCATCCCAAAGAGGTCATCTATTTCCAAAATGGGCTATGACAGATGCTCTTACGACTCTTACGACCGTCATAGAATCTGTCATAGCAATTACAATTTACAGTTGTAAGAGAATCTATCATACACATGCTATAAATAGCATATTCTCTTACAACACATCATAGTCCACCTTGGGGTGCCCAAAGATGCTCTTCAACACATGTCTTCACCTATCTTACAAGCTTCTATTTCTGACTCTTACATGTCATAACTTCGTCATAGGAATCCGTCATAACCATTTCGGTCAACATTCCCTTACACAACATCCAAGATGCCGACACATGGCAAAATACTCCTACCATAAAGTGGGATGCCTATCTCCTCATGTGAGGACAAAATTACAAGTTGTCATCTTCCACATAGGATGACACATCACCATGCCACATCCCACAAAATGACAATATGGAATTTACAATTAATTTACAACATAGGCAATGAATAAATAAATATAATCATAAATAATGCAAGGAATTACCAAGGTTGATACACTTTAATTCCCAACATTCTCCCACTTGTCGAACACCTTGTAAGAGCCAATAGAATAACAGGATTTTATTGTTATAGGCCGAGAGGCCCGTAGACTCCGAACACCATCTGAGCTTCTTTGTGCTAATTGGTTTCGTTAATGCATCTGCAACATTCTTCAAAGTATCTACCTTCTCCAAATTTACCTTCCCATCCTCTACCATGTCTCGCACGAAGTGAAACTGAACATCAATATGCTTTGTTCTTGCATGGAAAGTTAGATTCTTTGCAAGGCAAATCACACTCTGATTGTCACAACTGATCGTAATCTGACCTGCATCAACACTAATATCTGGACATAATCTCTTAAGCCAAATGGCTTCCTTACAAGCATGAGTTGCTGCCATATACTCAGTTTCTATTGTGGATAAAGCAACCACAAGTTGTCTCTTACTCATCCAACTAATAGCACCACCAAATAGTGTAAACACATAAGCACTGGTGGATCTCCTACTGTCAATGTCACTTGCCCAATCTGAATCCACAAATCCATGAATATCAACAGAATGCGGAAGTCCTGTAACATTACCATGATAGAATATGGAATACTTGGAAGTACTCCTCAAATATCTGAACACTCGATTAACTACATCCCAATGTACCCGTCTAGGATTAGCCATAAATCGACTAAGGACTCCCACTGCTTGGGCAATGTCTAGTCTTGTGTAGACCATAGCATACATCAAACTACCAATAGCACTAGCATAAGGTACTCTGCTCATATCCTTTACCTCACTAGGAGATTTTGGACAATCCTCAATAGACAACTTTGTCGCCAAAGAAACAGGAACACACAATGGTCTACAATCTGCCATGCTGAACCTATCCAACACGGTCTTCACATATTTACTCTAGCTTAACCAAAGTTTTCTATTAGTTCTGTCTCTTTTGATTTCCATTCCTAGAATGTACCTGGCTACCCCTAAATCTTTCATTTCAAACTATGCTGACAACTGAGATTTAAAATCAGAAATCATATTCTTACCCTTCCCAATGAGCAACATATCATCAACATACAGTGCAACAATGAGAATGTGATCACCATCAAACTTATAATACACACAGTGATCTGATTTTGATCTCACAAATCTAATTGACAACACAAAGGCATCAAACTTCAAGTACTACCTCCTAGGAGACTGCTTCAAACCATACAAAGACTTCTTTAACTTGCAAACCAAATTTTCTTTACCTTTCACCATGTAATGCTCTAGCTGTGATATGTAGATTTCTTCCTCCAAATCACCATGAAGGAAAGTTGTCTTCACATCCATCTGTTCTACCTCTAAGTCATAAGCTACTGCAAGAGATAACATGAATCGAATGGATGTCAGCTTTGCAATGGGAGACAAGATCTCACCATAATCTATACCCTCCACTTGTGAATACCCCTTCGCAACCAATCTGGCTTTATAGTTCTCAACACTGCCATCTGCACCAAATTTCTTCTTGAACACCCATTTGCATCCAACGAATTTCTGTCCAGTAGGCAAAGGCACCAAGTCCCAAGTTTGATTCTTTTCCAAAGAAGCCATTTCATCCTCCATGGCCTCCTTCCAAGAACTTGCATCTTTCATATCCATAGCCTCTGATACAGTTCAAGGTTCATCACTATTAGTAAGCAAAGCAAAAGCACAACTAGAATCAAGCAATGAAAACCAAACCTCTTAGGTTTCTTCCTAATTCGTGTAGACCTCCTCAAGGGCTGAGGTTGAGGTTCAGCTTCTTCTTCTAAGATTTCAGAGCTGCTAGAGCTCTCCTCATCATTAGGTCCAACATTGTCTTTCTGTTCAGTCTTCTCAGGGGTAGCAAGAAACTGAACAACGTCCTCTTTCTTTTCTTTTTCTTCTAGTTGTAAAACAGTGGAAGAAGGTGTTAGCTCTCTGAAGATGACACTTCTACTATACAACACTTTTTCAGCCACAGGGTCCCAAAGCTTGTATCCTTTCACACCGACACCATAGCCAATGAAGATACACTTAACATCCTTGTTCTCCAATTTTGACTGCTTCTCCCTAGGCACATGTGCATATGCCTCACAACCAAAAACATGAAGATGCCTTATTGAAGGCTTTCTACCAGACCACACCTCCATGGGTGTCTTACCAACAAGAGTTGATGTAGGAGATCTATTGACAAGATAGCAAGCAGTGGCAACAGCTTCAGCCCAAAACTTTTGTTCTAGGCCAGCTTCACTAAGCATACTCCTAGCCTTCTCCATCAGTGTCATGTTCATCCTCTCTGCAACTCCATTTTGCTGCGGGGTGTATGGAGTTGTCTTATGTCTTTCAATCCCAAGTTCCTTGCAATATTTATTAAATTTTGTAGAACAGAACTCACCACCGTTGTCAGTTCTCAAACACTTAATCTTTTTACCAGTCTGATTTTCAGTAAAGGCCTTAAACTCCTTAAACTTACTATAGACTTCATATTTGCTTCTAAGAAAATAAATCCATGTCCTTTTACTATAGTCATCTATGAAAGATACAAAATATACAGATTTTGATAACGAAGGAACATTAACAGGACCAAATACATCAGAATGAACAAGGTCCAAGACACCAGAAGACTTATGAGAACTCGAATAAAATTGAACATGATTTTTTTTCCATATATGCAATGTTCGCAAAAGTCAAACTCAAGATTACAATCATCTAACCCCTCAATGAGGTTTTTATTTTTCAAGGTTCTAAGACCCTTCTCACCAATGTGGCCAATTCTCTTATGCCATAACATTCTTTTCAGCAGGAAGCTTAACTTCCAAGGCATGAATACAACCATCAGGACTAGATACAACAGATTTCTTCACTGCTCGTTCAGATGGTGGGGATGAAGTGACTGCTGCCCTCTTCCTTGAGTCAAAAGAACTATTGCATTGTGAAATGCATGCCTCCAGCTGAAACAGAGTACATCTCCTAGTACCCTTAGCAAGCACCATAGCTCCTCTAGTCATCTTGCATCCTTCTTTCAAAAAGACAACCTGCACACTTGCATCATTCAACATACTTACAAAAAGCAAGTTCTGTGCTAAGCCTAGGATGTGCATAACCCTAGAGATCCCCTTCACTCGTCCATCAGGGAATCGAATAGAGACTCTTCCATGACCAACAATCTTCAGATGAGAGTCGTCACCCAGGTACACCTTTCCACCATCGAACTCCTCATACTTAGTGAACCAGTCTCGATGCGAGGTCATGTGGAATCATGTACCAGAATCAATCAGCCACACATCATCAGATTCATGGGTTACCAAGGCTGCGATGAAAGCATCACCATCATCTTGTGACTTGTCAGAATCTAAATCTGAGTTCTTCTTTTTCTTTTTCTTTTCCTCTTTGTATTCTTTTCAAAAATGCCCAGTTTTGCCATAGTTCCAATAGAGAGCCTTGGACTTTCTAGGAGATTTAGATCTCCCACGGGATTTGGATCTACCCTTCTCAGCTTTCTTGTCCTTCTTTTTCCCTTTCTCCTTGGGTCTTCCACGAACTGCAAGAGCCTCTTTGGCTACCTCAGAAGACTTTCTCCGCATCTCTTTAGACAACAGCGAAGAAACCACTTCATTTTGAATGTGGATGTGGTGCTTCCAATAGCCAAGACAAGATGATCGCACAAGTCCGGCAAAGAACAAAGCAAGGTCATACAACGATCCTCCTCCTCCATCTTCACACCAACGGATGTCAATTGTGCAACCAGCATGTTGAAAGCATTCATATGTTCTGCAACAGATCCTCCGTCCTCCATTCGAAGAGAATACAACTTCTTTCTTAGAAAAATTTTGTTAACCAGGGATTTGGCTTGATACACATCTCCCAACTTCTTCCAAAGCAAGTTTGTAGTAGCCTCCTCATGGACATTTAATAAGATAGAATTAGCAAGACTAAGTCTTATGAGACCCTTAGCCTTTTGATCCTTGAGATCCCAATCAGCTTGTGACATTGTAGCTTGTTTTGTTCCACTAATAGTTTCCCAGATGTCTTGATCAACAAGCATGTCTTCCATCTTGAACTTCCATAACTCAAAATTAGTGCCATTGAATTTCTCCACCTCTATCCTTCTAGATGTGCTTGCCATCTCCTTGATGCAATAAGATTCAGAATACTCTACACAGACTCCCACTCAACTTAAGATTAGCTCAAAAAACTCCTACCCAACAACTAGGACCAACGGTGATCAAGCTCTGATACCAACTGAAAGGAAGCTAGGTGTGTACAAATCGCTTCCTACACTAATCTAATGAGGGGAGAGCTATACAAATTCAATTTAATCTTTACAATTATAGCAACATGAAACATGTAACAGAGATATTGCAGCAATACACATAGAACCAGAAAGAAGACAGAAGAAGAGAGACAAGATATATCGTGGGGAAAACCCTTATCGGGTGAAAAACCCCACACTCAGAAACCTGCACAATGTATTATCAAAACTGAATATGGTTTACAATACACTTACAATGCAAGCTTCAATAATCTTCAACACTCGTGTCTGTAGTCAATCCGGAAGCATAACAGTACCTGTCAATGACATACTACATCTCCTCCTCCAAGCACCTATTTATATAGAATATACAAGGCAAAATTGGCTCTATCTTGGAATGGGCGTCCAACTTGGCCTCATGGCCTAAAACCCACGCCTATGGACACTTGGTCAACATTGTAAGATGTATCTGACACTTGTCTACAGCTCCCATCCCAAAGAGGTCTCCTATTTCCAAAATGGGCTATGACAGATGCTCTTACGACTCTTACGACCGTCATAGAATCTGTCATAGCAGTTACAACTTACAATTGTAAGAGAATCTGTCATACACAGGCTATAAATAACATATTCTCTTACAACATGTCATAGTCCACCTTGGGGCGCCCAAAGATGCCTTTTTCAAAGATGCTCTTTGACACATGTCTTCATATGTCTTACAAGCTTCTATTTCTAACTCTTACATGTCATAACTTCGTCATAGGAATCTGTCATAACCATTTCGGTCAACATTCCCTTACACAACATCCAAGATGCCGACACATGGAAAATACTCCTACCACAAAGTGGGATGCCTATCTCCTCATGTGAGGACAAAATTACAAGTTGTCATCTTCCATGTAGGATGACACATCACCGTGCCACATCCCACAAAATGACAATATGGAATTTACAATTAATATACAACATAGGCAATGAATAAATAAATACAATCATAAATAATTCAAGGAATTACCAAGGTTGAGACACCTTAATTCCCAACAATTGATAGGACCTTCAACTTGCAGGTCAAACCAGGTCCAAAGCCTAGGTTTAGGTCCCTAAACCTTTTCTCAAACCGGTTAACAAAGCAAAAATTGAGCCTAGAATTCAAATTTTTCAAAACAGGTTCCCGCTTAGTAAATGAGATCTCGTTTTACTAAACGGGATCCCATTTCTTATTATACCGACACAGTAAGAAATAGGATCCCATTTAGTAAAAGGGATCCCATTTGAAACAGAATCCCATTTAGTAAATGGGATCCCATTTGAAACAGGATCCCATTTAGTAAACGGGATCCCGTTTACTAAGCGGGATCCCGTTTCTTATTGTACTGACACAGTAAGAAACAGGATCTCATTTAGCAAATTGGATCCTGTTTGAAACATGATCCCATTTAGTAAACAAGATCCTATTTTATAGAACGGGATCCCATTTAATAAATAAGATCCCATTTTTCTTTTGACCATTTTTTAATAGGGACTGTCACTGTCAGCCCTGCAACTTGTTCTGTATGGCCGACAATGACATATGCAGTGTTTTCCATCAACTTTTCTCTTCTACAAGTTTTCCAACTTGGGATTTGATTTGAATTTTGAAAGGAGGTATCATTGGGATATTGTTTGAGTGGAATTTTGTTGAATTGCTACTTGTTTGAAGGAGGAACAAAGAAGGAAGGCTTTCAATTTTTTGGCATTCATTTGTACATACTTCAGAATTTTTTAATCATGGGACCACAAGATCGTAATAAGAGGAAAGATAGGAAAGTATTGACCCCTGAAGAAATTGAAGCAAAGAGAGAGGAGGCAAAAAGACAAAGAGATAGAAGAACAAAGATTCGATCAATGAATAATGCTGAAGCATCCAATTCCACAACTATTGAAGATAAAAACATTGAGGAGACCATGAATGTAGACGATGCAAATTTGCAAGAGGTGAATGTGGAAACTAATATGATTATACAAACTACTCCTGGTATGTCTTCAAATCCCCCTTTCAATGCTATGGAGAATGTTTCAATAGGCACAAATCCAAGTACATCTACAAATCCACCTTTAAATGAAATGGAAACGGTGTTTATAGGACATTTAAAAGAAGCTGGATATAACAATGTTGAGATCTTTAATATTCGTAGAGATCAAGATTTGAGTCAAATTATTGTTGAAAATGAAAATGAAAATCTTTTTGTTGTTGAAAATGAAGATAAAAATGGTTTTGTTGGTGAAAATGAAAATCGTTTTGTTGTTGAAAATGAAAATCATTTTGAAGTTGAAAATGAAAATGAAAATCAAAGATGTGATGTTGAAAATGATTTTTTTTTAAAAAATTGAAAAGGATGTTTTGGATAATCTTCCTGGTAAGAGTTCTTGGAGACAAATAGGAACACATGCCAATAAATTATACAAAGATTTTTTTTATCGTAAAAAACTATCATTTCAATGTCAACTAATGATGCAATTAATGAGAATGTGCAAAATGAGAAAAGTAATGAAAACGTTAGGCATTTTTGTTAAACCAAGAAGAAAAGATCAATCACTAAAACATGCTATGTCTATTGTCGCTAGTGACATTGAGTCTATTGGAATGAATAGTCGATCTAAAGATAAGAATGCAACAAGACGAGCTATAACAACTGCTATAGTTAATAAAGCAACTTTGAATAGAAGAATGCTAAGCAATATTAGTGAAATTCTAAAAATACATCCTAAAACATTGGTAAGAGTGGCAAAGAGAAGAGAAAGTATAGAAAATGATCCAATCAACTAATTTTGGAGTTTTAGTGGTCGACTCCTAAGATCTGACATGAAACTGAATGTTGAAATCAAATTTTTGATTGAAAAATATTGGCATGATAATACTAGGGTATCATCTAATGCTAGAGATGTTTTAAAATTAAGGGTGGGGTCCAAATTTCATGATCCTTATCCAAAACACCTATTAGATACAATGCAAGCTGAATTTTATAAAATATTTGTGGTGATTTAGTGTTACCTGGTAATATTAGAATAAGTCAAAGATCTTTTGAAAAATATGAACCTTGGTTGCAAAGATTAATAAGCAACGAATATCTTGTTGTTGTAAAATGCATGTTCAATTTCATTATTATTATGACATGTTTCAATATATACGTTGTACTTTACAAACTAACATGATTATGCAGGAATGTTGTATTAATATGCCACCTGAAACAATAAAGGAGTTTATATCAAGTTTGTTTTGTGAAAGATCTAATGGGAAATTATTTTATTTAAGTTCATGTATTTTTGGACAATGCACTAGTTGTGACAATCTTTCTTTCTTAAGTGTTTGTATGCATGAAAGTGTTGAAAATGATTTTGGACAACAATTAGTGGTTGTTAAAAGATTTAAGAATGTTGACTATTCTTTAAAAGATGGAAAAATTGGAAACCATTGTAATTTAATTACAAAAAAAGTTAGTGTATATGCATTCATATCAGAATTTAAGAGTGAGATTGTACCAAACTATGTCAAGCACTCTCAACAAGCTCAATGGCTTGATGGACAATTTTGCGCATGTAGAAACACATTTTCAGTTGGTACTATACTATCAGTGGTTGATTTTGTAGAAAACTATACTATATAATGTGAAATTATCATGTTTAAAGCACAACAAATAGGGTGCAATAAAAAAGGCTAAGATGTAATTTAAGTAATGGCAAAACAAAAGGCAACAATGAAATCTAAGTTCTATAGGTATATAGGCTTAGTGATGCTCATGTATCATTGAAAAAAATTTGGAGAATCAACTTCCTCCAAAGGCTCATGCTCATCTTCTAACAAATCATCATTATCCCAACAAAAACCATCAAATTTATCTTCATTTGCCTTTGCTTCTTGTTCTTCTTTGCTTTCCTTTTCTAGTACACATATCTCTTCTTTATATTCCTTCATTCTAGGTCTAAATATATTATCATGTGTAAAATTAGGCATGTCATTTCATACCCATATTTCTTGTTTCTTTGTTTGTAGATGTGGTGGAATGATTGCCATTGGATTTCTTTTGTATGTTTCTTTGTATCCTTTCTTGGTACATATGAGTGATTTTTTGTTCATAAGGATCTTTAGAAGGTATTCATTTATCAAGGTCTTTATGTAGCTTAATCTCTAGTTGTACAACTTGAGGCTCTTTTGCTTTTGGATAATCTCAATCCAACTACTTTTGAATTCTTTCTAGTTCATCCAAATGTGTCTTATATAAGTCATGCACGAGATCATCTCTCTCATATGGTACATCTTTTGGTGTTTTTAAAAATGAATCCAATGTGAAGTGACTAGCATCATATATGCTTGTAATGAGCTCTTTAAATCTTATTAACTTGTCCAGGTTCATGTATAAATTTAACACATCGATACAAAATCGAAGGAGCAACCTTAAATTCTTCTATCAATGTTCTACGAAGTAGTGTGTACCAAATCTATCCAAAGATGGTATCACATAACATAAACCATGTAATTCTTTAGGACCTATTCTCAATCATAGAATAATACATCTGAATGTATTAATTAACATTCAATTAGTCATCTTCAATGAAATATGGGTTGAATGTGCACATTTTTGATGTCTAATATGTTTATTTAAGAGTTATTCTTCTATACATATGTTCTATTAGTATGAAATATCAATAAGAAACTAAGTAGGTGATTTTCCATAAAGATTACTAGCTAAATATAATGGGCCATAATAATTATCTTGTGAGATCTTGTGATTAGAAAATGTAATCAATGGAGAAGCAAGAGAAGAAAAATATGTAGCATTAGTTTCAATAGTTCCCACAAAAGCATGTTAATGTGATGTATCCTTATTTTCAACATTATTTTATGTGTATTGTGTACCTCAACATTGTTTAAATGATTTGGAAAAGGATTTGTGTATATTTTCAATTGATTATTGGTACGCATAACTAATAGATTTATGTTTCTATTGATAACTTCAACTTTGATCATACTGTTAATGTTACATCCCCAACTTACAATTAGACTTAATCATTAACTTTGCATTGTAATCGGGAGGATTAGTCATAGTTAACTAATTTGATATTGTGGAAATATCTGAATTGATCTTTGTTAATGATGTTAATGATTGATGTTAATTAGTTTTGAACATTAATTACTTTATATTATGAGATATGATTATGATGCACTGATCATGATTTTGTGGTCCTGAGTGTGAACATGAAAATTTAACAACCTTTGAAGAAGGAAGGAGGGTATCATCCTAGAGGAATGGTTAGATGTCAAGAAAACAAGGTTGATTAGTCATTTGAGTATCAGTTTCCATGTCCTTCTAAATCCCTTGTAAGTTGTCATGAGTCATGTCTTCCTTCTTTGTAATTCTATCCTTGTGATTCATTTTGTCGATGGTGCTTTAATGACTGGACGATGTTCTTGGAACAACGTCTCAAGTCATATGATAGTCAAGTTAAGAGTCAATGAGATCTCTCATTACTCTATTCTTAAATAGGGATATTATTTCTTTATTTTCTAGTCAATCGACTAAAGTTTACCGTCGTTGATGGGTGAGTATTACTCGACCCCGATTGCCCTAAGATTTTAGTGTGATATCTTTTGCTTTCATCTTTATGATGATTTTGCATATTTTAATAGTTCTTTAACCCATGTTATTAGTCGAGGGTGTTTATATATATATATATATATATATATATATATATGAACCCCTTTAGAGGTCAATGTTAATAACTCTTGACTATGGGAATAACTATCTTATCTTATCTTATTCTTACTTCATCAATGTCCTTAAACCCATGAGGAGTGGGAAAGGAGAGATGATAGGCTGAGTGGGTTGTGTGGATCAAAAGATCCTCCTAAGTGGTCATCCTAGATCGCATGCATAGAGTATGCTTTGGTTAGTTACTGAATGCCATCTTGGTGTCTTATGGAAGGGCTCAGTTGGAGTCTGGGTAGTTCTGGTTGTTATTTTCTGGTGTTAGACTTTGAGAGAGAAGTGGGTGTGCAGGTGGCAAACACTGGGGAGCTACATTCTCTTGTTGCAGAGAATTACAGTAGGAGAGAATGACTAGAGTAGCCAGAAGAGTTTGAGCTCTGTGATTTGCATCTTTAACTCTATGAAATATATTCAGGTATCTTTAATTTAGAGCCCTCGGCTCATATGATGTATTGACTGCAATATAGTAGAACTTCCTTTCGTCTGAAAGTAACGTCGGCATTGCCGAACATAAAGATTAAGAAATACTTTGCTTTTAATGTACAGATTTCAGACTGTATATTTATTTATGCATATTGATGAATGTTAAGAGTAGTCGAAGGCTCTTGGAGCCCCAAATGAAATATAATTCATGATACTTTGAAACTGTTGCTCTTTTGTGGCACTCTACCATCTTGAGGCCATAAACCTTACGTGGGATTGCATGCATGAGCACCTGCAAGTTTTAGCTCTTCCTATATGCCATACATTATGTGCCATACATCTTTAATGATGTCTTATATCTTTATGATTACCAGTTGTTAACTCTTGGAAATCTGTATATGCAATGAGCCCGAAATGGCAACATTCTGTAATGAATGAATAACGGTGGTATCGACCTGTTGAACAATCCTCACCATTATTTCTAATGGCCGCAACCATGATTACTTTAAACATAGTAAACCCAAGATAAAATGGGTCGTGCTACTGCACTCGAAACCTTATTCTGCCAATTCGATAGAAAAGTTGTCAAGAATCGAATGGCTATCAATAAATATACATGTTATGTGAACATGATAACTCTTTGAGGAGAGTAATAGAATACTATTCTTACACTATTATAGTAATGCTATCATGATAGCCGAGACTTCAATCTTGCCTTCATTATGAAGTAAAGTCTTGATATACCTTTCAATATTAGAATCTACCTTAGTTTTATTATAAGCTAGTGGTCTTATATGAAATGAATGCCGACTATATAAATGACAGTTATGTTTTTATATTGACTTTATGAAAGATTCTAGAGAAGAGCTTAGAGGGGTTCGACTCTATGAGTCTTTATGAACTTTTAAAAGATACTATGATTTGGGCCTTTTCTTTTATTATGAACTGCTTTCTTTTAACCATGACAATAGGAAAACAAGGTAAACATTGACCGATTAGGGTGAGAATTGAAAGCAAGATTGTATTCATTATTCTAGAAAACAGGATAATGTGACATGGAGTCACTAGTAACCAAGTGTTTATGAAACCAAGAACCTAAGTATGGTTTTTGAAATAACAATCCAGTGTCTAAGGATTGGACTTAAATGCATTGAATCCTACTTATACTAGACCAAGAATGGTCGAATTTGGTATGAATTGCATAGTGGAACAAGGTGGCAAGGAGTCACAAGTTCCACGTTATGAAAATAACCTTTTTAGTCATAACCAAACCATGAAAGGAGTCAAGTGTCCTAACATGGGCAAAGAATCGAATTGATCCTGTTTATTCTAGACTTAGAGAGAAAGGTCAATTTGAACTTACTGTAGGACATGACAGCTTATAAGTCAAGTCAGGGTGGTAGACATATGACAACGTACAATGCGTAACATTAATGTATGTAAATCTTTGGCAAAGTAATGCATCCATCTCTGCATGCATTGTCGGTCCACAATGCTCCAGATGGCCTAGTGTCTCCAATAGTGTCATACATAGTTAGAGTGGATCTATAGTTGTGTGACCATGAGACATTAGGAAGGACACAACAACAGATACTGATATGGCTAACCTAAGGGTTCCTAATATCTAACCTCAGGTTCGTGGTTGGTAGAAAAGCACTAGGATGATGCTCTCCTTCCCAAGCATGAGACAAGCTGAGGCTCATGGAGACAGATGCCATTGGTTCCAAATATAGTGTTTGCATTTATGACCAGATGGTCTATTGTAATATATGAATTGATTTATGATGCCTGACAAGATGTCACATGCCATAAGGTCCTAACACTTTAGTGGAAATTGTCAGTTTATCGACTGGGGTAGTGTCCAAGGCTGTCTGCAATAGGGAGTTTGGATATTTCATTGAGAAACAGTTTTCTAGATCTGTTAAAAAGTTGAAACAGTACATGAAATGAAACAACAATTTTATCCTTCTATAGAAAGCATTCAAATTCTATACTAAGAAGCATGAAAACTCTAGACTAGAAAGCATATAAATTCTACACTTAGAAAGCAGATAAACTCTACACTAAAAAGTAGATAAATTCTATGCTAACAATTCACAACTGCAATTTGCTAAGTTGCAAGCACTACAAATTCTAACCATCAGAAAATAATAATTCTAACTAAGGCAGATGCACCAGAAAACTTCTAATGAACACAGAAAGTTCAAAACAACAGTACACAACAGTTTAACTTTTACACAACACACCCTACAGGTTGACGACAGAAGGTAAACATAAACTATCTTCAACTGAATAAAAACATCCATAGAAATGAAAATACTTATCTATCCTACAGTCCTGCGAGTGGCCATCTCGTGGGAGAAGATTGTCTTAACTGAGGTCACATTCAATCACTTCAACAACACATGAGAACTCCATTCAAATCTTCATATTTTTTTCAAGAAACTAAAACTTAGAATATCATTTCCATTCATAAAAATTGCAAGTACACAACTCTGATGATTTTTGAAAAACTAAAGGATTGATTTTCATTCATCCATAATGTCTATTTATATCCATATTTTGAGCAACAACAAAAATTGAACTACTTCAAAAACTCCTAAACTTCCGATGGCGGGAAAATGCTAGTTGAAGAAGTCTTATAACTGAAAAACAAGATCTTAACTATTGTTGTCTTTTAAACATAAAAAGGACTCTGAGTGGAGTCATAATGTATTTTGGGTAACCACAAAAATAGCAGAATAAAACAAAGTCTTCATTAAATGCAAGCCTAAAATTTCTGGCGCCCTAACTTCCGACGCACTTGTCCACAACTGCATAATGTCCACTTCTTAGGCAATGCATTAACCTGCATAGTTACCCAACTTTTCATGCCATTAAATCAACATTTAAAAGCTAGTTTCAATCAATTTAGGAAATTAGGATTTGTACAATATTTTATTAAAAATAGATAAATATTGCTTATAAAAAATAAATAAATTGGCAAGGCTAGGGAATTGGATAGTGCAAAAAGTCTATTTGATCCATTAAAGAAATGAGGTTATTTATACCTCATCATTCCTCCCCTTCCTAACCTTGAGCAAGTCCTCCTGCTCTATGATATACCCTTTGTCTCTCTGCCTCCCTTTTCCTATTCAACTCATCAAACTTTGAGCTCAAGTCATATACCTCATCTACTTCTTCATCAATATGGTCAGGGACCTTCAGAAAACCTTTGTGAAGTTTGACTCTCAACTGCCAGGTATGTAAGTCTCTTGTTTCTGGCTCTGTAACTAAGACTGTAGGAGGTGGATGTAAAAGGAGAGGTGGTATGTATCTCATTCGTATCCATTTAGTCTTTAGTTGCTGAAGATTTTTTATCAATGCCTCTGCTCTTTTATATGACCATCTGAGGTTAGTGGGGGAAATCATTTCTCTTCTTTTTAAATACATAGGTAAGGGGGTATACCTTTCCTCACAAGCATTCCAAGCTCTGTCAATTAACTATGGTCCATTGATCTTAAAATCTTCATAACATATCCTAATGATTTCATTGTATTTTTATTTCATATGTTCATAACTCTTGACTCTCCTGAACTGAGCTTTGAAAGCAAAAGGTTTTCGATTGGGATACCTTATGTGTAGTCCTACAGTTCTCTCTACATGAAGATATTCTCTAGTTCTGTCCTGCCACTAAATCTGATTTTGCATATTTGACAAAAATGCCCTTAACTGGACTTTCCCCACAAACAGATTGATGAAGAAATCATTATGCTTCTCAAGAAATAAATTATGAATGAAGAACTCACATAAATTCTTTTGCGCAGGAGATGCTTCTTTAAATACCTCAAGGAATTGTTGGTCATAAGGATCATGTGGAAAATTGCAAGAGATTCTCAGGAGCTTCAATCTTAACAACTGTTCATTAAGGAACATTGAATATAGTCTGGACGGCTTCCTACAAGCCAGCAGTAGCTCTCCAATCTGACATGCATCCATCTTGGCCTGATATAATCTATCATAAGATTCCTTCAACAATACTATTTCTTTCTTTAATCTAGCATTTTCGGCTCCATCTTGCCTTAAGAAATAGCATCGTTCCATCCATTTGGTTAGCAAGGGAGGAATGTGAACCTGAAACCATTCCATTTTAGTAGGTTCGGTTTGAACCTCTTTTGATTCCACAGTTGGTTTAACATTAATTTCTTGTAAGTCTTGCTCCAGTTCCACAGTTCTGCTTATGGCCTTATTCAATTCAAGTTTTCGTTTCTCTTGCTCTTCTGCAAATGTCTTAAGGCATTGTTCTAATTTGAAGGTGAGATTCTTGATCTGTCTATCTTTTTCAGCTAGACTATCTAGATAGTGCTTATCCCTTTGCTGCAATTGGAATTGCAACTCTCTAATGGTCTGGTCCCTTTGTTCAAGAAGTTGTTTTTGTTCTTCTATCTTCTGTTGTTGTCTGTTTAACTATTCTTCACTCAACTGTATTTTATTCCTCAACTGCATAATTTTTGTGTTTAATCTCTCTGTTTCTAGTGCCATAGTTTCACCTCTGTTATCCTCTGCATCTATAGAGAAGGGAGTAATAAAAGCTTCTGCTTCATTGCCAGATATATGTTCTTCATTAATTGCCTCATATGGGCCTTGTTCTATATTATCCACATTATTTAAGGGAGACAATTGTCTCTCCTTAAGTACTGCATCAACTTCCTAAATATTTTCTGGCTGTTGGAATGAAGAAGTTGTTTTAACAGTCTCAAATTCTTGACCCTCTTCTTCTTCAACTAAGACATAATTAGGCATCTGATCACTAGTTTTCTCTTGTCATGTTTCTCCTTTTTCCTTGAGGTCCTCCTTAGATGGGCTAACTAAGGGTTTAGATGCAGGGGGTTCATCACTTTCCACGGTCTGAGTTATATCTGCACAACTTTGGGATACATTTTCATTGGGTCGAGTCACTTTTCACTGGGCTACCTTTCCTTTCTCTTTTTTCTTGGGAACAGGGGTAATTCATAGGTAGCAGTACAACTAGGCTCATCAACTAACTATTTATTTCTTCTCAAAGGGGTAGATCTTTGCAGTTTTGTTTTGAGCCTCTTTTCCTTTTTACAGTGCTGAGTACCTTCCTCCTCTAAGTCTACTAAATCTATATTTTCTTTCTTTTCTGGGGTTTTAGGTACATTTTGTGATTTGGGCCTTTCTTCATGGTCTGGAGGGTTTGAAGGATTTTCTGACGCTTCACCGCCAGGAGCTTGTTTGTCATCATGGGGTGCAAGGGAAAGCTCTCTTATATTTTGGTCTGCCCTACCACATGATTCACCTACCTCAAATTGTCTTGGAGGTTCAGGGGTTTCAAATTTTTGCAGAATTTTTTGTCATTTCTCATCTGGTTTCCTTTTTCTATGAAAATGATATTTGCAGACTAAATGTATAAGCCCATGATGCTTTAAAGGCCCAGACCCAATTTTGAAACGTTCTATCATGTAGACAAGGGAATCATGAAGGAGTGCAGGTATGTTAATTCTTAGTTTAGGATTTTCTAGACCAAGACGCAAATGAATGAGCAACTAAAAAGGGGGACCAACTACTATGGCACATTGTCCTTCACAGGTGAAATACTTAATAATCCATGCGACTGTCGTTTGCCGTGGTTCTGCAATGGACATTCTCTGAAATCCCTTATTTTGCCCGCAGGTACTGACAACTAATAATGGGTGAGGTTCCCCTTCCCGCACAAAAAGCTCTATCATTTTCTGATAGGAAATATTGGTAGTTTTAGACAAATTAATTCCTTCATTTCCACTACTAGATAATTTGGAGATGATTCAGGGACTTACCTTAAATTTCTTTCCACGCACAATTGACTGCCCATCTGCAAAGTTCTTGGCAAATTCCTTGACCAGCTGTGCATGATGTCCCTCAAATTTCTTTATGAATTCTAGCCACCCTACTCTCTGAAACAGTTCTAAAATATTCCCCAATGCCAGTAGTTTATCTGGTGAAACTGGCTCAGACTTGCGTTTGGCTCCTCCCATATTGCTCAAAGACTACTGAAATATCATGACACCTAGAGTGGTAAAACTGCTTAGGAAACTGATAGGAAGATTAAAGGAAATGCAGGTTTTGAGGACACTTGGGCTTCGGTAATGTTAGTTTAGGATATTTGGCTTTTCAGTAGTTAATCACAACAGTTAATCATTACTTTGCATGGGATAGAGTGAATGAGCCACCACCTTCTCTAATGAAGGGACAATTCACACATTTGCTAAATTTGGAAAAGAAAGGGGTTCGTGCCAACTTATCTATCTTTACTTACAATAAATGATCTATTAAAAATAAAATATGTACGTACCTTATGTCCCGTTATTGATTTGAAAGTTGCTTTTCTTTGCCAATGTAATAGCATCCTAGGTGGCAGTACTAACTAGTTTGAATGGAATGAATTTTATTATGATGTGATAATGGGGTGGCGAAATTTATTATGGTATGATGACGGGGTGGCTAAATTTTATTATGACAAAAAGTTGTCATAATAATGTTTATTTAGTTATGGTCAGAAATGTTGAACTCATGATGGCTTTCGCAATGGATTGCGAGATGAATGGTGTGTTTTCAGATAATAGGAACATTTATAGGGGTGTCGATTGCAAGTTTACAATGATGGAAGAATATATCAACGGGATGAATATGGGGAATACAACAAAGTTCTGGAGCATCGCTGAAATATGCAGCTAGAATGAAGGAATAAAGTTCTGAAGCATTGCTGAAAGATACAGCTAGAATGAAGGAACAAAGTTCCAGAGCATCATTGAAAGATGCAGTCGGAATGTAGGAACAAAGTTCCGGAGCATCGCTGAAAGATGCAGCTGGATTGTAGGAACAAAGTTCTGGAGCATCGCTAAAAGATGCAGCCGGAATGTAGGAACAAAGTTCTGGAGCATCGCTGAAAGATGCAGCCGGAATGCAAGAACAAAGTTTCAGAGAATCGCTGAAAGATGCAGCCGAACAAAGTTCTAGAGCATCGCTAAAAGATGCAATCGGAATGCAAGAACAAAGTTCCGCAGCATCGCTGAAAGATGCACCTGGAATGCAGGAACAAAGTGAAGGTATGGATCTTATTTAGACAACAAGTTTTGGAGCATCGCTGGAAGATGTGCCGAAACTTGTAATACTTCTTAAAAAATGAAACCCTACAAAATAGAGATGAAATTTAGGAAAGTACTAAGAAGAAAATATGAAGAATTGTTCCTAAATGCATGTACACACATTCAAACATGAATTTTTTGTTTTTTTTTTGAACTAAAAGATATTTATGGTATTGTTTCTACCGAAGAAGAATCAACACATTGAGTTTCTCCGTGCATTTCTACTAGTCGAGTAAATTCTTCTTTGTTGACAGGTTTATGGTAGATCTTGAGTTGATGTCCATTGACTAAGAGGGTTTGAGAATCACCATCAATGGCTTTGAGTTGTACTAATCCATTTGGGAATACCTCAGAAATCTCATATGGACCCAGCCAATGAGTTTTGAGTTTACCTTTCTGGTCCTTGTATCAGGAATCAAATAGCAGGGCCCAATCTCTAGAATGGAATTCTCTTTCTTTGATATGTTTATCATGCCAGGCCTTCCGTTGTTGATGTTGGCATTGAGCCAGCATCTCTCATGGGATTCGTGACATGGCTTAACCACCTCCTGTAGATTCATTAACTTTGGCAGTTGTATCAAGCATTAATAGGTCGACCTTTTGGTGCAACGACAATCATGTTTCCAACAATTGGTATCAGAGCCAAAGGTTCCAGGTTTGAATCTTCCCCACGAGTGATGCAGGCTCCCATGAGTGACACTAGGGGGGATTGTTGGCAGTGAGCCAACATCTCTCACAGGATTCGTGACATGGCTTAACTGCCTCCCGTGGATTCATTAACTCTGGCGATTGTATCAGGCATTAATAGGTTGACCTTTTGGTGCAACGACAACCATGTTTCCAATAGTTAAACTAGCTCAGTCTGATGAATGGCTTCTAAGCGGAGTTCATCTAGTTCACTAAGCTTTAAGACTCTTTCTACCTGAGCTCGATCAAGGTCGAAGTCTAGCTCCATTGTTCTAAGCGTTTGGAGTTTAAATTCAATGGGCAGAAAAGGTTTCTTCCCAAAGACCAATTCATAAGGGGTAAGACCAGTGGTGGATTTCCAAGTTGTATTGTAAGCCCAAACAGCCTCAGGCAACTTCCTGGCCCAATCCTTTCTGCCTAATGAAACTATTTTTGTTAGGATGTTTTCAAGCTCCCTATTAGTGACTTCTACTTGTCCATTTGCTTGTGGGTGATAGGGTGACAACTTTTTATGGCTTATCTGGAAATGATTGGTGAAGGCTAACGGAACTTTGGACATAAACTGAGGTCCCTGGTTTGTGACAATGGACCTAGGGGCTCCAAATCTGAGAAAAATTTTGTTATACAGAAAGTCTGCAACTTGTTCTTCTCGAGCAACTTTGAGGGCTTGGACTTCTGCCCATTTGGTAAGATAGTTTGTGCAGACCAGAATATATTCTTTCCCTTGCGAAGGGGGATCTATAGGACCAATGAAATCCAATCCCCACTTTTCATATGGTTCAAAAACTACCTGTGGTTGCAGAGGCATTTCATTGGATGTTGTAGGTCTTCCCACTTGTTAGCATTCATCACAATGAACGTAGTTCTTCACATCCTTGTGCATTGAGGGCCAATAGTATCCTGCATCTAAAATTTTATGGGAAGTTCTTTTGGCAGAGTAGTGTCCACTAGATGGGTCGTCATGGCAAGCTCTAAGGATGCTATATGTTTCATCTGGTTTGACGCAACATCACAGGACTAAATCAGGCCCATATCGGAATAACATGCCATTAATCCATTTAAAGTGAGCACTTTCCCTAATAAGGTGTTTCTTTTGTTTTGATGTGCAGTCTGGGGGAATCTCTGAAGTGGCTAAATAATTGGCAATGTCTACAAACCAAGGTGTTTTAATGGAGACAGCGAATAAATTTTCATCAGGAAATTCATCCTATACAGGAGTACAATCTCCATAATCTTGCTTTATCCGAGATAGAAAATCTGCAACTATGTTGAATTTCCCAGGCTTATCCATTATGGTCACATTGAATTCTTAGAGAAGTAATAATCATCTGATTATGCATCCATTCACTGAGGGTTTGTTCATCAGGTACTTGATAGCTGAATGGTCTATGAATATAGTCACTTTGTATCCTGTAATGTAATGCCAAAATTTGTTTATTGCATGGACTATTGCTAGAAATTCCTTCTTCGTGGTAGTGTAATTTTGTTATGTGGGGCTCAGGTTTTTGCTAATGAAGTATATAGCATATTTTCCTTTGTTCTCATCTTCTTGGCCTAACACTGCTCCAATAGCATCATTGGAAGAATCAGCATATATATGGAAGGGAAGTTTCCAGTTAGGTCCTCGTAAAACTAGGGCTGAGACAAGCTTTTCTTTAATGATGTCAAAAGATTTTTGACATTCTTCTGTCCAGGTAAAATCCACATCTTTCTGCAGAAGAGAGAACATGGGAGCTGTAATCTTCCTAAAGTTTTCTATGAATCTCTGGTAATAACCAGCATGTCCTAAGAAACTTCTGATATTGGTTTGATTCTTTGGGGTTTCTATTTGTTGTATCACTTCAATCTTCTTAGGGTCAACCTTTATCCCTTTGGCTAAAATATGGTGTCCCAGTACTATACCTTATTCTACCATTATGAGACATTTCTCATGGCTTAGAGATAGTTGATGATCTTCACATCATTGTAACACTCTATCCAGATTTTTGAGACCTTCATCGAAAGTGGAACCATAGACTATGAAGTCATCCATATAGACTTCTACACAGTCATTTACGAGCTCAGCAAAGATAGCCAAAACAACTCTTTGAAACGTGGCAGGAGCATTACAAAGCCCAAAGGAAAGAACACGATATGCGAATGTTCCCCAAGGATAGGTGAAAGTAGTTTTGTCCTGGTCCTCTAATGCCACTTGTATTTGGTTATATCCGCTAAATCCATCCAGAAATGAGAAATACTTCCTTCTTGCTAGATTATCCAAAACTTGGTCTATGAAGGGCAGTGGGAAATAATCTCTGTAGGTTGCTTTGTTGAGTTCTTGGTAGTCAATGCACACTCTCCATTTCCCATTTTTCTTTGGAACTACCACTAAGGGTGAAACCCATTTGCTATCTAAAATAGGATAAATAAATCCCACTTGTAAGATTTTCTCAATTGTAGTTTTGACAACATCTTTGAGAGTTGGATTGAGTCTTCACTAGGATTGACGGACTAGTCTAACGTCTTGGGTATAGATGTGGTGGGTGTAAACACTTGGGTGGATTCCTCTCATATCTATATAGTCCTAAGCAAAAGCTTTGGACATGTTCATCAAAACATCAAATAATTTGCGCTCATCAGATTCTGTCAACCAACTATTGATATTTAAAGTCTTTCCTGACAATAACATTATAGTCTTGGTTCCAGGGTAATTGGAGATGATAGTGTGAACTTCTTCTGTTAATGTGTTGAGAGGACAGCTATGTGGTATGATTCTATGAAGTTTGACAATATCTGAGAAGAAATGATTTGTTTTCAAGATGATATTTTCTAGGGGACAGGGTCGAGTTGTTAAGTTGGTATAATCATGTTCTTCATCGTTAATGTGGATTGGATGTCCTAAAATTTCTTCCACCTCTAAAGCTTCTTCATCTTCTGAGCCTATGGAAAGATGTTGGACGTTGTCTAATTCATCTTCCAGTTCTTCATTGTGTTGTTTAATAACCACCATGGCAAGTGAAGCTAGATTTTCTTGCTTATCAGATTCATCTGATTCATCCACCTAGACTTGGTTATATTCTGCAGGTTGAGCGAGGGGGTATAGACTTAGATGTTTGCTACTGAGACCATGTGAAATGACCATTCCTCCTGCTTTGTAGTCAATCTTGGTTGTGACTGTAGCTAACCATGGTCTACCCAGTATTACTGGGTAACTGTCTTTGGGTGTGAGGGACTGGAGAACTTGGAAGTCTACTGGATATTCCCAATCGTCAACCTTGACAGGGACATTTTATAAGACTCCTTTGGGAATAGCTATGGCCTGATTTGCCATTTATAATATGGTAGTTGTGGGGTGAAGGTCAGTGAGTCCAAGTTTTTCCATAACATCCATTTTTATAACGTTAATGGCTGCACCCAAGTCCACCAATGCATTAGGTATTGCCACTCCATTAATTGTTATTATTATAAGTGGGCTAGTTGGGTCACCATATTTTGGAGTTAAGGTTTTCCCAGATAAAAGTTCAGCTAGATATTTATTAATGTGCACCGTATTAATCTGTTTTGGTTTCCTTCTTGGTGTTTTAATGCACAATTGTTTAAATAGCTAGTTTAGTTCAGAATTTCTTTAATCATTTATAACAGAGGAATCTCGATATGGAGTCGTTTAATTTCTTGTATCAAAGAAGTTTCATTAGACAATGATACTTCTGGTGGGTTCTTGAGGACATTTGATCTGAGATGATCCAGAAAAGGTGCCTGGGTTTTCCTTCCTAACATGGGATTTTTTCTGGAATCGTTGGTGGTTTCTTAACAACTTCTTCCTGAGATGGTCCTACGATAGGTGATGAGGTTATCTGGGGTGGCGGTAAGGATGATTCCTCCTGAGTTTTCTTGGAGTCATGTTCTATAGGTACAAGAGGACTCTCAGGTTCTATGTTGAGTCCTTTGTCTGGGTCTTCTGTAACTTCAACAATGGTCGGTTGATTAAGTGTTTTCCCAATCTCAATTGAAGGTTTCCACAATAGATAGCATTGACCCCTACCATGTTATCCTAATCATCAGCATACACTGGGGCATTTTGACGTGTGTTCTTGGGATTAGGGACAGGTTGTGCCAGCAATGGTGGTTGATTAACTTGTTCATTCTGTTGAGGGTTTTGGGGAGCCATTAGAAGGTTCTGTTGTGGATTTGGCATTCATCTAGGACCATTGTAGAATTGGTTTGGTTGCTAATTCCATTGTGGAGGTTGATTGTGAGGATGCCATTGCTGATTTGGCCATTGGGGGTTTCCCCAAGCTTGGTTCATCCATTCAGGTGGTCCCCAAGGTGGATAAGATCCCCATCCAGGTGGTATTGAAGGCCGTGGAGCTGACCACTGAGTATTGTTCCAAGGGTTTGGAGGTCGCCATGTAGGGTTTGAGTTTTGACCATAGGAGAAATTTCCTCTAGGTCTCTGGCCTACGAAATTGATTTCTTCCTTAGTGTGAGATGGTCATTTTTTAGAAGTCTTGATAGCATTTAGAATCTCACATTGATCAGTGGTATGACTCTTTTCACAAATTTGGCAAGTGTCAACCTTGTACAAAGGACATTCTCTTAATAGATGCTTGTTTCGACACCTAGGACAATAGATGGATTAGGTCTCAAGGTTACGTGTTTTAGCTTGTATTCCATCCAAGGTAGTGTTCAGCTGAATAAGAATGTCAGTTTTTAGATTCGCTATTTCCTCTCGCAATTTACCTATTTCATTGGAGCTCCTTAGGAGGCTAGATTTTTAGATTCCTCCTCGAGTACGGGAAAAATTCTAACATAACTCAGAGATATCAGTAAGTTTGAGTTGGGACACATCTCCTTTTCCCATTAGATCTATGCTTCTCCTCGCATCCTCATCAAGTTCTTTGAGGAATATAGTCTTTAGAATCTCTGGACTTATGGCTTCCTCACCACCTCGTTTGGTTAGAAAGATAAATCTATCAAGATAATCTTCCAGGCTCTCATCCTCTTTTTGTCTTAGTTTGAATAGTTCTTCCTTTCTATCACTAACTCTGCAATAACTCTGGTATTTTTCTAAGAAAATAGTTTCCATGTCATCCCAGTTAGTTATTGATCTAGAAGCTAGTCCCATAAACCAATGCATTGTAGCGTCTCTCAGAGTGGAGGGGAAAAGTTTAAGCTTCTAATTGTCATTCTTGTAGTCGTATGTTTGACACAAGACTTTGAACTCAAAGAGGAATTGGTCAGGATCTTTAGAAGAAAGTCCCCTGAAATTCAAAAAGATAGATGGTGAAATGTTTTTCATTGGTGCATCATCATCTTTGTTGAGAGTGATAGGGTAGGTAAAGGTTCGTGCTACTGGTCTTCTTGCCATATCATCATTATGGAGATTGTTAGCCATAATGTCAAAAGGAATGTTCTCTTCCTCAAAGACTAGGTTGGTTGGTTGAATAATTATCTTCTCAAAGATTGGGTCAATTGGCAAAACTTCTGGGGTACGATGGGAGGTCTCAGGTTGATCCTACTCGATCAATTCGTAATTTAGTTCTTCAGCTGAGACTTCTTCCTATTTATGGTTGGAATTACTATTGGGGGGTTTTTGGTATGAATCTTCCATGTGGGCCTCACTTTCTGACCATGCTGAAAGAGAGGTTTGGTAACTATTTTTGGGTGTTTACTACAAGGAATTCCCAAGCATGCCCTAATAACACTTAGAAAAGATCACGTATCCCCGGCAACGACACCAAAAAGTGATAGGCTGTTGTAAGGTCCTAACACTTTAGATGAAAATTATCAGTTTATCGACCGGGGTAGTGTCCAAGGCTATCTGCAATAGGGAGTTTGGATATTTCATTGAGAAACAATTTTCTAGATCTGTTAAAAAGTTGAAACAGTACATGAAATGAAACAACAATTTTATCCTTCTACAGAAAGCATTCAAATTCTATACTAAGAAGCATGAAAACTCTAGACTAGAAAGCATATAAATTCTACACTTAGAAAGCAGATAAACTTTACACTAGAAAGTAGATAAATTCTATACTAACAATTCACAACTGCAATTTGCTAAGTTGCAAGCACTCCAAATTCTAACCATTAGAAAATAGTAATTCTAACTAAGCCAGATGCGCTGGAAAACTTCTAATGAACACAGAAAATTCCAAACAACAGTACACAACAGTTTAACTTTTACACAACACACCCTGCAGGTTGACGACAGAAGCTATACATAAACTATCTTCTACTGAATAAAAACATCCACAAAAATGAAAATACTTATCTATCCTATAGTCCTGCGAGTGGCCAACTCGTGGGAGAAGCTTGTCTTAACTCAGGTCACATTCAATCGCTTCAACAACACATGAGAACTCCATTCAAATCTTCATATTTTTTTCAAGAAACTAAAACTCAATCCATTCATAAAAATTGCAAGTACACAGCTCTAATGATTTTTGAAAAACTAAAGGATTAATTTTCATTCATCCATAGTGTCTATTTATATCCATATTTTGAGCAACGACAAAAATTGAACTACTTCAAAAACTCCTAAACTTCCAATGGTGGGAAAATGCCAGTTGAGGAAGTCTTATAACTGAAAAATAAGATCTTAACTATTATTGTCTTTTAAACATAAAAAGGACTCTGAGTGGAGTCATAATGTCTTTTGGGTAACCACAGAAATAGTAGAATAAAACAAAGTCTTCATTAAATGCAAGCCTAAAATTTCTGGAGCCCCCAACTTCTGGCGCACTCGTCCACAGCTGCATAATGTCCACTTCTTAGGCAATGCATTAACTTGCAAAGTTACCCAACTTTTCATGCCATTAAATCAACATTTAAAAACTAGTTTCAATCAATTTAGGAAATCAGGATTTGTACAATATTTTATTAAAAATAGATAAATATTGCTTATAAAAATAAATAAATTGGCAAGGCTAGGGAATTGGATAGTGTAAAAAGGCTATTTGATCCATTAAATAAATGAGGTTACTTATACCTCATCACCAGTTTTTCAAGAAGAACAAGTACCCATCCTCCAAGAGACACCAGTGCCTATTTTTTAGGCGGTACAAGTACCTATTATTCAAATGGCAACTCAAAGACCACCTAGAAATTAGCCATTTGTGACTTTTAATGGGGGTAGCCCATTGAATTCTCAGCAGCATGATGCAATACCAGTAGTTGCACTCAAAAGTCTGCTTAGTTTTACTGGTGAAGATGGTACTACACCAATAGAACACATCAAAGATGTGGCTTCACTTTGTGGGGTCCATCATGTTATAGAAGAGAATGTAGCAATCAGGCTACTAGCAACATCCTTAAAAGGCAAAGCTCTTTAGTGGTTTCAAGGATTAGATGTTAACTCTATTACATCATGGGATGAGTTAGGAAGTGCCTTGAACAAGCAGTTTCAAGACAAATCAGATCATCTACCACTTGTTGAGCAGATGACAACCATCAAGAGGGCTCCACAAGAGCAGATGTTAGATTTCAATTTCCAGTTCCAAAGGACCTAGAATAGAATTCCAGCAACAGTAAAACCTACACCTGAACATGCATTTCTATATTATCTTAGAGCATTGAATAGTGATATAGCTGTTATGATTCAGTCAATGGGTGGAGCAACTTTACTATGAGCATTTGATATAGGTATTAAAGCTAAAAATAGTCTTATTCAGGATGGCAAAATTGCACCAAGGCCTCTTATGCCTATATTTCCTAACATTTAGCCCTTAATGCCAATTTCAGTGCCTCCTATTGCATCAATACCTACTATACCAGCCTTTGGCTATCAAACAACTGTAAAAAAAAATGTTGATCCAATCCATTCTAATATACAAGAGCTTAAGGGTAATCAACAAAATATAGCAAAGTTGTTGCAGACTGATAATAATGACTTAGTGAATCTTAAAATACAGTAACATCAAAATAGTAGACCATACCAAGCCCCATATCAGGCAAATAGGCCTCCTTATTAGGCAGATTACCAAGGATAGAGAAGGAATTATAACAATAGGCCAAATCAACAGTATAGTCCCAATGTTGTCAGCTCATCAAAAGAGCTTGTACCTATGCAAAATAACATGGCTCAAGATTATGTATGGTGTTATTCATGTAACCAACCTCATAACTAGGCTACTTGCACGAATGGAGTGGTCAGTCAAGCACTCATGGTCCAGAATAATTATGCTATTGCTAAAAATACAAGTGATGTTAATGATCAGCTAGATTTCCAAACTCAACATATTAATCATGATGTTGCTTTAATGAATTGGCAAGTTAATGATTTTTGTGGAGTAAATCAATTACCAGGGCAGAAATAGTCATTTACCAACATTGCAGCAAATACCAGATCAAAAAAGAGAGCTGTTGAGTTACAACAAGCTGATGTCAACAAACAACAAGCTGAAAAAGTACAACAAACTGATAAAGGCAAAAATCAAGCTTCTACAGGTCAACAAAGTCAACCTGAAGCTTCTACTTCTCAAAATGTTCATATTCTACCAAGAGGATAGCGAACAACTAATAAAAGATAGCTAGAAGCTCAATCACAGCCAACCAAAGTACAATAAGATGTTGTTGTTCCCAAAATACAGCAAAAGGTTAGTGGTCCTTCTTTCAATATTCTTGATCATATGAAAAAGGCCACTAGTAGCATGTCTATATTGGATGCATTACACATCCCAGGTCAGAAAGATTTGTTACAAGATGCCTTAGTTCGGTTATCTTTGTCCAATGAAGCTCAAACAAGTCAGCCCTAGGTTGTGCTCACCAATGAAGCACAAAATAAGAATGAATAGCCAAAACAAGTGAGCAAACCACCTCCTTTTTATTTTACCTTGATAGTTGGCAACCATTTGGTCCATAACTGTATGATTGACTCAAAAGCTAGTAGCTCTGTGATGCCCAAACAGTTAGCTGACAAGCTTGGTTTGAATTATGAACCTGTTGCAAGGGGGTTGTTCAATTATATGGTACTGAAGTGAATATAGTGAGGATGTTGAAAAATCTTGGTCTTACCTTACATGCATGCCCCAATTTTGTAATCCATTAGGACATCCATGTTATTGATCTACCACCTCACTTTGCTATTTGTCTATCAAGAGACTTCACAGCAAAATTAGGAGGCTATTTATCCTCTGATTGGACTCACCTATTTTTTAGAACCAAATATGGTACTAAAGATTCTTTCAATTTTTTTATCAAGAAGAACCAACTACTATCCAAGACCCAAATACACCTTTAGAGGGCATACCTGACTTAGTTTTGGATCAATGGGCAGTAGAAAATCATGAGACGTATCCTTTTGATCAAATGGATGAAATAGATCTTGGTGTTTATATGATCCAAGAGAAGGGTACTACTATTCCAAACCTGTTAAAAGGAGAAAATCAGCAAACTATACAATCTGATAATGATGTTTGGCAGCTATATTTTGACGGTTCTAGAAGCAGAATTGGTGCTAGTGGAGGAGTTGTTTTAGTTTCTCCCACAGGTGAAAAGTATTATTCATCTTTTCATTTTGCTTTCAGTTGTTCAAATAACTCAGCTGAGTATGAGGCACTAGTGCATGGATTGGAATGGGCTAGAAAAAGAAATATTAAATGCCTTAAAGTATATGGGGATAGTGAATTAGTAGTAAAACAAGTGAGGAATATTGCTGCCACAAAAAATGATTTCTTGAAACTGTACAAACACAGAGTTTGGGATATGATAGATGAGTTTGAAGCTTTTAATTTGATGTCTATACCAAGGATTGATAATAAACAGGCTGACAAATTGGCTACTATTGGTGCTGAGTATGATATTCCAACATAAATGAAGAATGTTCATACTCCTCTTTATGTTAAAGTTGTTGTCAGACCATCAGTACCAGACAATAATACAAGTTGGCAAGTCTTTGATAGTGATGAACAAATTGTTAATTTTCTTACTCCTCTTTATGTTAAAGTTGCTATCAGACCATCAGTACCAGACAATAATACAAGTTGGCAAGTCTTTGATAGTGATGAACAAATTGTTAATTTTCTAATGGAAGAAGGTAAGTTTGCTGCATGAAATCAATAGAAATGGCTGTAGCAATATGATGACCAGATATTACAGTTAAAGTCAAATAAGTTGCCTAAAGGTTTGGTCACATTAGAATCAATCTTTAACAATGATGATCACGCTAGAAGAGATAAAGCCAGCTTATTTGTGAAACAAGAGCATTATGAGCCTATGGAGATATTCAAGGACAAGCTGCTTAAGCTTGGAAAAGTTTGCACAAAAGAAGAACAACAAGCTTTTATTTAACTGTGTCAAGAATTCAGTGATGCATTTGCTTAGGAGTATGGAGATCTAAAGGGTTTTAACCCTGAGTTAGCTCAACACACTATTAAGCTGGAACCCAAGGCCAAACCAGTTAGACAAAAATAGAGACCATTAAACCCAAAGCTGGAAGTACTCATGAAGACTGAATTGAACAAGCTAATAGAAGGTAACATAATCTTTCCCATAAAGCATACATCTTGGGTTTCTAACTTGGTACCTATTAGAAAGAAAAATGGTGAGATTAGGCTTTGTGTTGATTTTCGTGATCTGAATAAAGCCTCTCTGAAAGACCACTACCCGCTGCCCTCAATGGAGCAAATTCTACAGATTGTCTCAGGGTCAGAAAGGTTCTCTTTATTGGATGGTTAGTCTAGATACAATCAAATTTTAGTGAAAGAGGAAGACCAATACAAGATTGCCTTCACTACCAAGTGGGGCACAATGGCCTACAGAAAAATGCCATTTGGATTATCTAATGCAGGTGCAACTTTTCAAAGAGCCATGGACATGGATTTTCAAGGCCTCAAAAATAAATTTGTACTTGTATATCTAGATGATGTCACTATGTTTTCAAAGAAGGTTGAAGATCATTTTAATCATCTAAGGATGATTTTTGAAAGATGCAGGGAATTTGGGGTTTCACTCAACCTGAAAAAGAGTATCTTTTTTGTGCATGAAGGAAAGCTTTTGGGACACATAGTGTCAAAGGATGGAATATCCATAGATCTGGAAAGAATTTCTGCAATCTTAGCATTACCTCTTCCAACTCATAAGAAAGGCTTACAAATCTTTCTTGGAAGAATCAATTTTGTAAGGAGGTTCATACCAAACATAGCAGCACTATTACAGCCCCTAACAATCACGTTAAAAAAGAATATTCCTTTCAACTGGACAAAGGAAGGTAAGCAAAGTTTTGAAGAAATCAAAGAGGCACTTGCTACTGCCCCAACACTAATTAATCCAAATTTTGACAAAGATTTCATCTTGTATGCATTTGGTAGTGTTGATACAATCTTAGCTATGCTCTGTCAGCAAAATGAGGAAGGATTGGAGCAACCTGTCACTTTCTTTAGCCAAATTCTGCATGACTATGAGGTGAGGTATTCATTTGTTGAGAAACATGTATTGGATGTAATAAGAAGCCTTAAAAAGTTTAAACACGTGCTTTCTAACAATAGAATATAGCTAATGGTTGCCCATCCAACAATCAAGGAATTCTTGCTTAGCAAGGATCTAAATGACAAAAGGGCTGGATGGATTACAAAAGTGATAGAATATGACATTCAGATCAAGGTTACAAAGCTTGTCTAAGGTAAAGGTTTGTGTGAGCAGCTGGCAGGTAATGAAGAAAACAACACTAAACTTGCAGAAGAAACTGAGACAATGCTACAAAACCAAGAGCAAGTTGTTGTCCCAGCCCCACCTACAAGTTGGGTGCAGTAAAAGGTTCATTATCTACATACTAGGGACTATCGTGAAGGTTTGGACAGATCTAAAAGAAGGTACTACATGCTACAAGCCATACCTTATGTTGTAATTAGTGGAGTTTTGTATAAAAGGAATTTTAATGGTGTTTTGTTAAGATGTGTAGAATTAGAACAGATTCAGAAAATTTTAGAAGAATTTCATGATGGACCTTCAGGAGGCCATTTTGCACCAAGAACAGCTCTAAAGATCATGAGAGCTGGTTATTATTGTCCAGAATTATTTAAAGATGCACATGATTGGGTGAAGAAATATAATAAATGTTCAGTGTTTACAGGAAAGCAAAAGCTTGCAGCCATGCCTCTACATCCAATTCAGGTAGAACAACCATTTGGTAAGTGGGGTTTAGACTTCATTGGTCTCATCAATCCACCCTCAAGTCAAGGACATAAATGGATACTAACTACAACAGATTACTTCACAAAGTGGACTGAAGTAGTTGCATTGAAGGAGGTAAATGAGACTTCTGTTCTGAACTTCTACCAAGACTTAGTTTCCAAGTTTGGCACTCCCGATTCAATCATTTCTGATAATGCTTTAGCATTCACTGGTTTAAGAGTTTCTGATTGGTTTGTAAAGAACAATATATTTTTGAATACTTCGTCCAACTACTACCCCTAGGGTAATGGACAAGCAGAATCAATCAATAAGAACCTGATTAAGATAATTAAGAAAATAGTTGATGATAATCAGAGATCTTGACATGACAAGTTGAAATTAGCCCTTTGGGCTGATAGGATAACTCCAAAGAGAGCTACATGTAACTCACCTTATGTTCTAACTTATGGGAAAGAAGCCAAATTGCCAATTTCAGTTGAGTTGCCAACTCTAAGTTATGTCAAGGAACTTGAATTATTAGAGGAACAACCAGTGGAAGTTAGGATTGCATAGCTAATGGAGCTGGAAGAAACCAGAAAAGAAGGCAGTTCCAAGACTCTTCAAGGAAGGAGATCTAGTGTTCAAATGGGACGAGCTTAAAAGAAAACCTGGTAAACACACCAAGTTTGATGCCATGTGAGATGGCCCATATATCATCACAGAATGCAAGCAACACAATGCATTTCAGCTTGCAAAGTTAGATGGAGAGGTGTTGCCAATCCCTATCAATGGGATTCACCTCAAACAATGCTACTAGGAGAGCAGATTTGCTATAAATAAGTGCTTTTAGCACATTTCATTTTTGTTTTGTTTTGTTTTCCAAAAAGTGCACATGCACATTTTTCTAGCCATGTCCTAAACAAGGTCAGATTAGTTTAAATTTCAGTATTGTTTTGCTACTATATTTTTCTAGTAGCTGAGTTGCAGTGAAATTTTTCAAGGTTTTAAGCAAGAAAAGACTCATATGCCCAATGGATTTGCTAGGCTACTGGTACTATTTTCTTTAGTAGGAAAACACCCCTGAGAGGTCGCCAAAAATGTTACTAAATTATGTTCACACCTAATTTAGCAAGGCCTAAACATCAATTGTTTAGAGGGGGTACAAATTTTTTTGCTTACACAGGATCATCCAGTCAATGCCTGTTGTCTTGACAGAAGACAAGTGCAAAATCACTTATCAAAATCATGTAATAGCTCAAGCTGAGCTGTTACATCATCCTGGTAAGGGAAATCATCTACGGTCAAGAAAATAGACATTCAAAGAATGAAGAGAATTGATGGATTTCATGTTTCAGTTGCTGATTCTTCATTATGTTTCAGTGCAAGTAAAAGAGGTATTTATAAACTGTCAAATTATACATCATGTTTTATACATATGTTTCAAAGAAAGATCAGTTGTTTTATGCTATGTATTTGATTCAGAAAGTGAAATATACATAAGTCATTGCATAGAATGAAATAGCTGATTGGATTCAAAAGAATGTATAAAAGTGTCCCACACAAGCCGTGGGAGTAACTGGAACATGCTACATAAAAGTAAATTTTACTTTTTGAAAGAGTAAAAAGCATAGGAAAAGTATAGGGACCCGTCATTACCTACGAATGACGAATCTTAAGGTTGAGTTGGTCTCCAGCTCCCTCCATCTGTCGAGCTCTAGAACACCTGCAAAAAAGTTTTGTTAGAAGCTCTGGGTTCCAAAATGTTTCATACACATAACCAGGTCAAACAAAAGTACCATCCACTTTTATGTAGCAGCAGTAATCAGTAATCATGTATCAGCATAAGAGAAGTCATAATGAGCAGATACAAGTACCATATCAGAAGAAGATAAATCCATGCAAGTGACCCCATATCATGAATCAAAGGCACATTTTATATCTAATTTGTGTGTTTCTTGTATAGGTACAGGTAAATATTTATTGCAGATTTTATTCAAGCATGTGGAGAAAATGTGGCTCCCACAAGGGTAGAGCCCAGCATGCTTCCTTCTTTATTCATCTAAGAAGGATATTAGATCATGGAACAACAAATAGAATAGATACTTATCACTTTTGTTGTGAATGAGGTGTAAGATTACTATTGATAGTCATAAAGGGAAAAAAGTTAGTCATGATCATGACTGTTTTAGTAATAAAAAAGGCATATTATCAAATGTTGTAGTTATAAGGAGAAAGAGCATATGGAGCTAAGTGGTTAATCACTAGAGGTTCTAAGGCTAAAATCAATGCATCCATTCAGTTACTAGAAGTAGTGTAAGGTTTGGTTGAAAAATTTTGTTACAGTGGACCCTGTATCAGTTCAGGCTTACAAGGGTTTAATTAGTCATAAACCACCTTAGAAGCTTCAAGTAATTTTATATGATTGCAAGAGTATGAAATTAGTAAGGATTTTAGAGTCTCATCATTATACACAAGCCTGTGTTAGGCCTATCATTATTTGATAGAGGTTTAGCAGTCTACAGTCTTGTTCATGAAGAGGCAAGGTCAGTTGCAATGCTACAAAGATCAACACTGAGTATCTTTTGCTGCTACAGATATATTTCTCCACAAATAACAAAATCCATATCAACATCCAAAGGAGAAAATCACAAATGCAAGATGATAAAAGGCAGTCCTCAGGTGGAACCACAACAAAGCAAAGTTGCACTTGTTCATGTAATAAATGAAGAGTTTTTCCAGTAGTAACTTAACTTTTTTACCATTTTCAAATAATGAAACCAAAAGGTATTTGCATAAGGAAGCTCAGATGCAGAAGGAGCTAGAAGGAGTTTCGAGCCATGAGGGTTTATTATGCTCAGAAATATGGAAGAATACCAAGTATGGCCGATATCTACACATATACATAGTGATTTTGAATACTTTTATAGAGCAGGCAAAGAGGATGAAAGGTGTCTCAAACCCCATGAAGTTTGTTTCAACTCAAGGAAGTGAACCTGCCAGTTCATGACAGTCTATATAAATGCCATCAAAGACTCTATCTTTAAAACAAAGTGAAAAGAATTGAGAAGCAGAATGATGAAACCCTAGCATTTCATGGCGACCCTGTATGCAACAAGCTTTGTCTTTTTTGACAAACCCAGAACATAGATGCAAGATATGGCCACAACCCACAAAGTATACAGAAGCTCTAAAAATGTTTCTGAGTACATTATATTCAAAATATTTCAATGGAGAAATACAAAGAAACATATAGAGTTCAAGAGTAGTTTGTTACCTTATTTTGTAGCACAGACTAAATACATGGAGGCCACGAAGTTATGCTCATTTTTTTGCCTTTATATTGCTTCCAAAATAGCTCAAGCAGTCGACCATGGTGGCCCCACACAAAAGGGAGTAAACCACAGCGGGAAACACATAAAATACATAAAAAATGCACATATGGTTGCGGCCAAAAAACCAGAAAACAGTGTTCAAACACATAAAATATGGTTCAGTATCGGCAGAGAAGGATTTACCTTTTCTTATCTGCAAGAAATCTCCAAGAAAATGCTTGAAGACAGCTAGAAATCGAGGGTTTCCCTCAAACCCTAACCTTCAATGGTGGCGCAGGCAAAGTTCTCCACCAAAAAATCAAAGTGCAAATTAGGAGGATGAAGTTAACTTAGCCTTTTTGGATCTTTTGCATGATTTTTTGGGCAAAATTGGAAGACTTTGGTTCACCACTTGGTCAAACTAAGTTTGAGAGGCAGTTTGAAGCTATTTTGACTTCTTTTTCTACAGTTAGGACCTATTTTTTAGGGATTTCCATGCTTGCTTTTGAATCAGTTTTGGAGGGATTATTTTAAGAGGCAGTTGACTGCAGTTGACCTTTCTAGGTCTCTTTGAGAGTAGATTATATATTGTGAGAAAAACTTATGTTTTTCCAGTTCTTGCCTTTTGCTCTCTTATACATTGCAGAGAGAAAGAGTGTTTGTAACTCAATTTTGCAGATTAATACATTACAACATGTTACAGGTTCTATTCTTTGTCATTTTTATGCAAGTATTCCATTATTTTTTAGTAGAATCAAGTATCTACCTTCTCATTTGTGTTGTCTTTATGAATGATTTGATGAGATTTTATTGTGTTTAATATCAGAACCTTTAAAATCATTGTCTCATTTGTACTTGCATGTATTGAATAGCAGTAAAAATCACAGGTCTTAGGTTGTGCAATTGGAATAGTTTTTCTTTCATGCTATGAGAACCCTATTTCCTCCAAGAAGAAAATTATTTCCAGCCTCCCTTAGAAACATTTTTGTGATCATATTGCCAAAGTCAATTGTGTGGATATATTTTTCTAAGATTTATTGTGAATTAGAGTTGTAGTTTTCCATCAAATTAGGTGCATCACCACACTTTTAAGTTATAGTTTTAGTGCTTTTAGTAGGTCTTTTCAACCCTTTTCTTGCAAAGTTATTAACCCATTTGAAAATTATAATGGAACCAACCCATAATCTGGAGGTTCAAGCTCACCATAGGTCACCCACAGCCTGAGTGTGATCCCATGTTACACAGGATTGCTGAGCTTCACAACTTTGCATAACAGGTGCAATCCTGCATGATAACAACTATAAGAGCTATTAGATAAAGGGTTAATTAGACCCTGTGTGTCACCATGGGGAGCGCCAGTCATTTTTGTGAAAAAGAAAGATGGCACTTTGCGGTTGTGCATAGATTACCGCATGTTGAACAAAGCCACCATTAAGAACAAATACCCTTTACCTCACATTGATGATTTGTTCGATTAGATGAGGGGTGAAACAGTATTTTCCAAGATCAATCTTCGGTCTGGATATCACCAATTGAGGTTGAAGGATGAGTACATCCATAAGACAACCTTTAGAACTAGGTATGGACATTATGAATTCACTGTCCTACCTTTTGGATTAACAAATACGTCGGCGATGTTTATGAATCTTATGAATAGTGTGTTCAAGGACTGTCTGGACAAGTTTGTTTTAGTGTTTCTTGATGACATTTTGATTCATTCTAAAAATGAGGAAGAGCATTTACAACATTTGAGAATTATTCTCCAGATGTTGAGAGAGCATAAATTATATGGCAAGCTCTCGAAGTGTACTTTCTTTCAGAAGGAAGTACAATATTTGGGCCACATAAATTCAGCTAAGGGAATAATTGTGGACCCAGGTAAAATTAAAGCTATTTTGGAATGGCTAGAACCAAAGAATGTTCATGAGGTCCAAAGTTTCATGGGCCTTGCTGGATATTACAGGAAGTTTGTGAAGAACTTCTCTAAAATTGCATATCCTATAACTTCCTTGCAGAGAAAGGGCAAGTTTGAGTGGTTAGCAAAGTACCAAGAGGCCTTTGACCTACTGAAGGAAAAATGGACTTCAGCACCAATATTGAAAGTACCTGACCCAAAGGGTCAATTTGTAGTCATTATTGATGCCTCAAGAGAAGGCTTAGGTGGTGTACTAGTCTAGGATGGACAGGTCATCACGTATGAATCATGTAAGTTGAAAAACTATGAACAAAATTATGCCCCACATGATTTAGAACTTGCAACAGTTATTCACACACTTCAAATGTGGAGACACTATCTGCTTGGGAAACCTTTTGAGTTGAAAATAGATCACCAGGGACTCAAATATTTGATCACTCAACCCCGTCTTAATGCTCGTCAAAGAAGGTGGTTTGAATTCATCTCAGATTATGATTTCAAGATTAAATATATACAAGGAAAAGAAAATTGGGTGGTAGATGCTTTGAGTAGGAGAAGGCACATCTCCTCCATGATCTCTTTACATTCTAATTTTAGGAATCAAGTGTTACAAAAATCTAAGGGAGATGATTTTACGAGCATGTAAAACAAGCCCTTGAAGAAAACCCCCAGAATCTGAGATATGAAGGATTCAACCTTGAACCAGATGGGTTATTAAGGTTTAAGGGAAGGATGTATGTACCTAACTCAACAGAGTTAAGGAATATGGTATGGAAGGAGGTTCATTCTGCACCATATTCTGGGCATCCAGGAGTAACAAAGTTACTTGCTGATATGAAACCATTATATTTCTAGAAATGAATGAAGAGGGATGCTACAAATTTTGTAGCTACATGTATTGAATGCCAGAGGGTGAAGGTGGAACACCATCACTTGACAGGGCTCTTGTACCCTCATGAAATTCCTGAGTGGAAATGGCAAATTATAAGCATGGACTTTGTGCAAGGGCTTCCTATGTCAAGGAACATGCACAATGCTATCTTGGTTATGGTGGATAGACTCACCAAAGCCGCTCATTTTATACCTCAAAACTTGACGAATGGGGCACCCGTCATTGCTCAAAATTTTGTTCAAGAGATTTTCAGATTGCATAGCATTCCTGAGAAGATTATCTCAGATAGGGATGCACGAATGACATCAAAATTTTGGCAAACCTTGTTCTCTACACTTGGTACTCAGTTGAATATAAGCTCTACTTATCATCCTGAGATGGATGGACAAATTGAGAGGGTGAACCAAGTGTTGGGGAACTTATTGGGGATGTACTGCATGGACCAGTAGTACAAATGGGATGATTATCTTCCTCTGGCAGAATTCACCTACAATAATTCCTATCATTCAACTATTAAGACATGGCTCCATTTGAAGCATTATATGGATGGAAGTGCTGAACCCCTATAAGCTAGGATAAGCTAGAAGATAGGGTTAGCCTTGGTCCATAAATGCTATTAGAGATGGAAGAACAAGTCCATCTAATTAAAAGAAGGCTAGTGGAAGCCAATGATAGGTAAAAGAGTTATGGGGATGGAAAGCATATTGAAAGTCATTTCACATTAGGAGAGAAAGTTCTCCAAAGGGTAAAACCTCATAAAGTTCCATGAAATTTGGAAAGATGTCTAAACTGGCACCTAGATACATAGGTCCTTTCGAAGTTCTTGAGGAAGTCAACCCAGTAGAATACAGAATTGCTCTACCACCAGCACTTACCATGATGCATAATGTGTTTCATGTTTCATGTTTGAAAAAGTTTAATTATGCTAATAATCAAATTCCTATGCTTGATTGGAATACTCTACAAGTGAAAGACCCAGGAGTGGTGGTGATCGAGCCCATCAAGGTGCTCGAAACATGTAAGCTACGCTTACGTAACAAGGAACTAACACAGTGCAAGGTCTAGTGGGACCAATATGCAGAGGAAAACGCCACTTGGGAAAATTATGCTGACTTTCATGCTAGATTTCTTCATCTTTTCTGAAACATTTATTGATTATGTTCTTGAAACATTTTCTTATTATGTTGATTAACTTTTAAGACAATTAATCATCGGGGACGATGATTCTTATGGGGGAGATATGTTACATCCCCAACTTACAATTAGACTTAATCATTAACTTTGCATGATAATCGAGAGGACTAGTCATAGTTAACTGATTTGATATTGTGGAAATATCTAAATTCATCATTGTTAATGATATTAATGATTGATGTTAATTAGTTTTGAACATTAATTACTTTATATTATGAGATATGATTATGATGCACTAATCATGATTTTGTGGTCCTGAGTGTGAACATGAAAAGTTAATGACCTTTGAAGAAGGAAGGAGGGTATGATCTTGGAGGAATGATTAGATGTCGAGAAAATAATGTTGATTACTCATCTAAGTATCGGTTTCCATGTCCTTCTGAATCCCTTGTAAGTTGTCGCGAGTCATGTCTTCCTTCTTTGTAATTCTATCCTTGTGAATCATTTTGTCGATGGTGCTTTAACGACTAGATGACGTTCTTGGAACAACGTCTCAAGTCGTATAATAGTCGAGTTAAGTGTCGGCGAGATCTCTCATTACCCTATTCTTAAATAGGGATATTATTTCTTTATTTTTTAGTCAATCGACTAAAGTTTATCATCGTTGATGAGGGAGTATTACTCGACCCCGATTGCCCTAAGATTTTAGTGTGATATCTTTTGCTTTAATCTTTATGATGATTTTGCATATTTTAATAGTTCTTCGACCATGTTATTAGTTGAGGGTGTTTATATATATATATATATATATATATATATATATATATATATATATATATATATATATATATATATACGGACCCCTTTAGAGGTCAAAGTTAATAACTCTTGACTATGAGAATAACTATCTTATCTTATCTTATCTTATTCTTACTTCATTGATATCCTTAAACCCACGAGGAGTGGGAAAGGAGAGATGATAGGCTGAGTGGGCTACGTGGATCAAAAGATCCCGCTAGGTGGCATGCCCAGATCATATGCACAGAGTATGCTTTGGTTAGTTACTAAATGCCATCTTGGTGTCTTATGGAAGGGCTCAATTAGAGTCTGGGTAGTTTTGGTTGTTATTTTATGGTGTTAGACTTCGAGAGAGAAGTGGGTGTGTGGGTGACGAACACCGGGGAGCTACATTCTCTTGTTGCAGAAAATTACAGTAAGAGAGAATGACTAGAGTAGCTGGAAGAGTTTGAGCTCTGCATGATACATCTTTAACTCTGTGAAATATATTCAGGTATCTTTAATTTAGAGCCCTCAGCTCATATGATATATTGACAGCAATATAGTATAACTTCCTTTCATCTGAAAGTAACATCGGCACTGTCGACTATAAAGATTAAGAAATACTTTACTTTTAATGTACAGAGTTGAGATTGTATATTTATTTATGCATATCAATGAATTTTAAGAGTAGTCGAAGGCTCTTGGAGCCCCAAATGAAATATAATTCATGATACTTTGAAACTGTTGCTCTTTTGTGGCGCTCGGCCAGCTTGAGGACATAAACCTTATGTGGGATTGCATGCATAAGCACCCGCAAGTTTTAGTTGTTCCTATCCGCCATACATTATGTGCCATACATCTTTAATGATGTCTTATATCTTTATGATTACCAGTTGTTAACTCTTGCAAATTTGTATATGCAAATGAGCCCGAAAGGGCAACATTCTGTAATGAATGAATAATGGTGGTATCAACCTGTTGAACAATCCTCACCATTATTTCTGATGGCCGTAACCATGATTACTTTAAACACAGTAAACCCAAGATAAAATGGGTCATGCTACTGCACTCGAAACCTTATTCTGCCAATTCGATAGAAAAGTTGACAAGAATCGAATGGCTATCAATAAATATACATGTTATGTGAACATGATAACTCTTTGAGAAGAGTAATAGAATACTATTCTTACACTATCATAGTGATTCTATCATGATAGCCGAGAATTCAATCTTGCCTTCATTATGAAGTAAAGTCTTGATATACCTTTCGATATTAGAATCTACCCTAGTTTTATTATAAGCTAGTGGTCTTAAATGAGATGAATACCGACTATATAAATTGCAGTTATGTTTTTATATTGACTTTATGAAAGATTCTAGAGAAGAGCTTAGAGGGGTTTGACTCTATGAGTCTTTATGAACTTTTAAAAGATAGTATGATTTGAGCCTTTTCTTTTATTATGGACTAGTTTCTTTTAACCATGACAATAGGAAAACAAGGTAAACATTGACCGAGTAGGGTGAGAGTTGAAATCAAGATTGTATTCATTATTCTAGAAAACAAGATAATGTGACGTGGAGTCACTACTAACCAAGTGTTTATGAAACCAAAAACCTAAGTATGGTTTTCAAAATAACAATTGAGTGTCAAAGGATTGGACTTAAATGCATTGAATCGTACTTATACTAGACCAAGAATGGTCGATTTTGATATGACTTGCATAGTGGAACAAGGTGACAAGGAGTCACAAGTTCCATGTTATGAAAATAACCTTTTTAGTTGTAACCAAACCATGATGGGAGTCGAGTGTCTTGACATGGGCAAATAATCGAATTGATCTCGTTTATTCTAGACCTAGAGAGAAAGGTCGATTTGAACTTACTATAGGACATGATAGCTTATAAGTCAAGTCAGGGTGGTGGACATATGACAACGTTCAATGCGTAACATTTATGTATGTAAATATTTGGCCAAAGTAATGCATCCATCTCTGCATGCATTGTCGGTCCACAGTGCTCCAGATGGCCTATTGTCTCCAGTAGTGTTATACATAGTTAGAGTGGATCTATAGTTGTGTGACCGTGACATATTAGGAAGGACACAACACTAGATACTCAGATGGCTAACCTAAGGGTTCCTAATATCTAACCTTTCCATGAAGGGTAGGGCCACTTCCAGTTTGGAAGTTGAGTGGGGGATTGCAGGTCCGTGGTTGGTGGAAAAGCACCAAGATGATGCTCTCCTTCCCAAGCATGAGACAAGCTGAGGCTTATGGAGACAGATGTCATTAGTTCCAGATATAGTGTTTGCATTTATGACCATATGGTCTATTGTAATATATGAATTGATTTATGATGCCTTGGGCATAACTTGTACATGATTAGTGATGGCTACTCACTAAAGATTTGTAAATGATTATTGTATTGTAAGCTTTGTTATATTTTGATTAGAATGACATGCTTAATTGATGAAAAGATAATGACTCTTTATGGTTAAGAATTGATTTGCATAATCATGTTGTTAACTAATCTCTTGATTAAGATGAATGTTTAAGTTAAATCTTGCTCGTATTATGGATAGTGATGTTATAGTTAACAATAACGTCTTATAACTTATGATTAAGACCCATTCACGATTGATTTTAATGGCCTTTAACTGTATGGAAATTATAAAATGTTTGATCATTGAATGCCCTAGGAAATAGTTTGTTGGGATGCAATGGATGAATGAGAGGAAGAGTGATCAAATTAGCACTCAATAAGCTCTAAAGAACATCATCCACATATTCCTGAAGCTTAGTAAACTTCCAAGTAGCATTTGGTTTGAATGGAGGAATAATAGAGGTATTAACAACTTGATGAACTTTATTTTCATGCGCCATTAGGCTTTGAAAGTTTATTTGACTTTTGATACTTTGAAGGGTATGATTTTTTTTTACTTAATGATCCACATTTGAAAAAAGGTCTTCATAACAATTTGGATTCCACAATTTTAATATTTTCACAAAGGTCTAAAAAAGATGCATGCCTATAATTTAGGTACACATTCTCCAAAATTGGTTTAAACAATCCCTTAATAAAGATGTTTTGCAATTTGAAATCATGTAAGGGACTAATCATTTCATTGAATAAGGAATTAAATTGTATAAGTCATTAACGTGTTCATTTAATCCTTGAGCACACTTAAATAGATCAAAAACTATAACTCTAAGGTCCACATTAACTATGGATTGCTTTAAGAACACCTTTCTCAAATCATCAATTTGTGAACGGATCCTTGAGGAGGTGAAAAGAACCACTTGATAGCATATTCTTTAATAGTCCATGGAAATAATTTAGACAAGATAGTCAATCCTCATAATGGGAATCTATGCATGTTGAGTTACAAATGACATCAAATGTGTGTTAAGATCACCCTCATCATAATATATAAAAAATGGGGTGTCACAAAGGCCATAGGTAGAGGATGTTCAACAATCTCATAATATTATGGTGTATGTATAACATCTTTGAATTCCTCATTGTTTTTCCCATTAGGTATTGCATCCACTCTTTTATCAACTCGATCTTTCTTATGAATTAGTGCATGTAGGGTGGAACATGAAGGAATAACAAGGGAGTGTTGATGGCCACTATTGTGTGTATAAAAGTGGGTGTGGGAAGTATGAGGGATGCAAGAGGTCATAGGGTGGGGAAGAGGCATAGAAGAAGAAAGATAATTGAGGGTATGCATGGAGGTGGATAGAGATGTAAAATAAGGGATAGACATGACATGAGATGGGGTAGAAGATATAGGTACGAACTAACTAAAAGGGGTAGTGATAAGTTAGGTCTAGTGGTGGATGAGATGAGCATGGAGGTTTAATACATCATGTGAGAGGTGAGTATCTCAAGAGGGGTGAAGTTTGGAGGAAGGCCATATTGAGGAGGGAAAGTGGAGAAGGGATAATCACTATGTGATGGAACACTAGTAGTAGCAATATTATGAGGATGAGTGGTGGTGGATGGGGTAATAGTAGAGGATGGGTCAATGGTAGAAGTAGGAAAGGAGGTAGATGTGATATCACAATATTTGAATCAATCTTGGTATTAATTGCTTACAAGACCTATTATACATAAGTCTTGTTAATGAACACATTATTAAGCATATCATCTAGTGGTGTAGGATTTCTAACATTTGCCTAACAATCTTGCTTATTAGCAAAATCTTCATTGGCTACATGGACATCATGGTCATAGTATTGATTATCCTCTAAGTTGTTTTCAACATGAGTATGGAGATAGATCCCAGACTTATTGGATTGGTAACCAAGTTAGTGTTTAGACAAGCACTCCCCAATGGAAGATTAGGATCACAAGTAGCTTGTGACATAAACAAAAGATAGAAAGCTAAAGCCCAATAATTCACTTTCAAATTCAAAAATAAAAAGAAATACTAGTTATATATTAGATCTAAAATTGAAAACCTGATGGGGTAACCAAGAGTGGGTGGGATGATAAAAGATATATCGCAACAAAGTTCAAAACCATAAAAAAGAAAATATGTAATAATAAAATAGTAATGAATCACAAAATAAAAGGGGTTTCTAGATCTAGAGCTAAGAAAAATTAGAAAATTAAAGATTTGAAAACCCTAATGTTTAGGAGATTGCAAGCTTTCATGAACAACTTAAATTACAACAAGGCTTGGTATTTCATTGCTAGGTCCTACTTTAGAATGATAGCAACAAGCACATGATATTACAACTCTTACCATGGGCTGAAATAAATTTACAACATCCACAAACCACAACTACAAGATGAGGGGAAAAACATATGGAGAAGAGGCAATAAACAATAAGTGGGTGATTGGCAAACAATTGTAGCATGCAAGAATTACAACGAGATCACATTAACAAGACAGATGTTATATGATTGGTACAATTTAACATACCTTTTCAACATTAGACATTGTTTTTATATTCTAACTAATATTTTTCTATGAAGTTAGAGAAGAATAAGACATTATAAATACGGAATTGTAAATGATAACCCTGCAATCAATAAATTAAATTTCAATAAATTTAAATAGTTGAAAATAAAAGAGCTTTTTAATCGGACATTAAAACTTGAATAAACACCATTGATTTTAAATTCTAATTGATTAGCGGTAGAAAACTAACAATCTAATGCGAATGTTTGAAGGAATTAATAATAGGAAGACAAAGAGTAAACAAAATAAAGTGAAAATTTATTAGTTGGTCTACTAGTGAAGTTGAATGATCGTGAATGAGCCCACTAGGGTCAAGTTTTTTTGAGTGCAACACCCTTAATACCATAAGTGATGAGCTTGGAATCATTACTAGATGACTTTGATGCAATGAATACCCTTCAAATATTCATATAACTAGCACTTGCACCCATAGGAGGTTCAAAGAATACCCTGATAGGAACAACCGACGAGTTTAGAAAATTTCCAGCATGAATTTTTTTTACAGCGTGAGACAATTCCGAGCACTATAATGCTCACATATAAAGCCTATTGACTAATAAAGAATTCATCATATACATTCCTTATTATATTGAATTATTATTATTTTATTGAAATAACAATTGATTGTAGTATACTAGTGGAAAAAATAAATTTAAACCAATTTATTGTGGCATTCTTATAACTCAATTCTGAATTTGAATTTTAAAATACGTATAGAGATATATTCAGGTAAACAGGCCTAAAGACGCGTATCCTAGCATAAAGTTCAAATCTTTCAGTCAGATTCTGCCTGTCCCTTGTGTGGTTATGTACACCATGATTGTGATGGTTGCATTGGATTCCTTACGCACTCTACACGATTCTGCATTCTTCGCTGTAAAGTGAGTCTGCCTCTCACACGATTCTGCATTTCTTCCAAGCGCTTTCCACACGCTGTCGGCCACTTAATCTACGCTTTCCCTCTCTTACATATACTTACTAGTGCTTCACCTCCTCAACAAGACCCTGCTTTTACTGGTTTCTCTTTCATCGTTTCTTCGTGCTTTTACTTAGTAGTTCAATCCATTTCCATGGCATCTACTTAGGGATTGTTCAAGGTGTTTAAGCCAACCTTGTTTATAAATATCAGACATAATGTATTTACCCGAAAATTTAAAACTAGCAATTGGACCTATAGGTTCAATGGGCACGCCGATAGTTTTATGATTATAGGAAAACTTAGTTAGATAAATTAAGGATAATATGAGTCCACTTGAAATAAACTAAGAATCAAATGGTGAATGTATGATTTCTTAGAGCAACATGAATAGTAATAAGCATTAGAGATTATATATGATATATAAAATAATAATAACAGAAAGTAAAAACATATCAGATCCTACAGAGATGCTAGTAAAGTGATTGGCATGCTAAGAAATATATTATTTTAGCTAGCTTTGCAACCTTTGTTGACAACTAGAAGATTGTATTTATTGTATTTATTACACATCATAATCATATAGTAGATTTTTTATTCACATCATAATTATGCATTTATTGTAAATTCGATGGTCAAGATTCATTATGTATTTTTTATTTGATGCAAAATCAAGGACAAAATATATAGTTGTAGATATCATGACATCGGATATTTGATTTTCATGTTTCAATAATATAAAAGATAATTTGAATAACAACATACCATACAACAAGAGTAAGTAATCAATCAAATAAGACCATAAAATACAATAAAATCCATTAAAATAGCTATTTAGAAATTATCTATTTATATATTTATTGTAAGCTATAAAAATGATTAGCTATAAATGATGGTGGATAAAAATAAATGGTCAACCCCTCTTATAAAAAATGATCAGCTACAAAGTTAAAAAAAATTTAAGGCCCATTTCACCCATTACCTTCCAAAGAACCTCATTCTTGTTAAGTACTAAATGGGTGATAATTTTGTTGTGTTTGCTTTTTTTTTTGTTCCCATATTCTATGTGCTCTTTTCATTGTGTATTATGCGCTCTTTTATTTTCCAATGGGTGTATATGATGTTTCCCTTGTAAGTGATTGTACGTAGGCCAAAACTTTATGTATTTCTTGATTGTAAAAAATAATCTGCTATAAATATTAGGTGATGAAGGGCCTAGATTAAAAAGAGTACCATGAAATCAATCTTATCCATTGATTGTTTTTCAAAATGTCATAAATGATAAAAGACAAAAAAATTTCCTTTACCTTATCACTTTGACAAAGTTTTTCAAGTTTTGTGTTGTTCATTAGTAATATCTGATCGGTTTATTTGGCAAATTAAACAAGCATAGTGCTCTGCATAGTTAAAATCATGACGTGTTTATCAATTCTCTCTTTGGCAAAGTCAACCTAGGTTTCAACTGTACGGTTAAATCAGTGCAATATAGTTGTTTTTAATCTCTTCCAGGCCATGTAAGTGTAAACATTTGAATGTTAAGGCATATTCCCTGAAATTCCAGGTACTTATAGAAGCGGTCAATTTTATGTAAATATAGAGTCGAGAGGACGAAATCAAGGGTTTTAGTAGCAGGGATGTTGAAAGTATTTTGTGTGCATGGTTTTGAAGGTTGTACTGGTTTGCAATTTATGTTATTTTTTTGAGGTTAAATTCTATATACAAATAGGCAGTCTCTGTTTTTATAATTTTTGTATTGGTGTTGTCCGGGAAGAGTAATTTCTAAATTAGGGTCCTGTTTTACATGCTCTACCGTTCCTTCTCTTATAAAATGGATTTATAAAGCATTATATGTTCCATCGGTTACGCTGGGAAAAAATTGTAGGACAGAACGACCAACACTATCTCCACAAATATTATATAATGGGATGTAATTATTGAATTTATAAAATGGTATATTTATTTTTTATAAAAAGTTTTAAACATATCTCCACACATATTTAAGGGGATATTTAAGGGTCTCTTAAATAATAAGTAAAAAATTTAATTTTTAAATCACCAATAAAAAGTTTAACATCTAACATTTTATATTTTATTATGATTTTTAATTCTTTAGTAAATTTCAATTTACACGATATTATGGCCTCAAAGTTTATTCGAAATTTTTTGGGAAATATTATTTTGAATAAAACCAACACTACATCTATAAAAAAATACAGAAAGAATTTAGTTATTAAACAAATAATATTTATTTTAATGTTAAACAAATAATATTTTTTCTTTAAATCTATGCAAATATTATAACAAAATTGTAATATTTATATTAATATATTATTCATATTAATGTGATAAGAAAATTGTGCCCTGGTTCCTGCTTTTGATCAGTCGCTGTTTGGCTTTCGGCGTAGGCAAGCTTGTGGATGATACTCACTTTGTCCTAGCCTTAACTCCTTCAGGTATGCAAAATTTTTAATATTTTTTCATAAACCCTAGACTGGATACAGCACCATACAGTGTGGTGCCGAATCGACACATATCAGATGCAACCCAAATCTGTCCAACTTTAAGATTGCTTTTCTTTTTAAAGGTTTCCTTGAGTTCTGTTCGTTCATGGATTTTCTTGTGATTGCAAACCTTAATTCTTCAGCTTATAATGTCGGTTTACAGAGTTTTGTAATTTTGGCATGGAATTTTGTTATTTTCTGTGCTAAGTTGTGTTTTGCCGTGATTGTTAGCATAAATTCCTCTCATGGGTATTGCTACGTTTGTGAAATTTGGACGAGCTTTGTTGGTCATGCTTTCAGTCATTCGTAGGTGAAGATATGCTTGGTGGAAAGAGGATTCCTGCTAGAGGGCAAGGCAGAGGAACCAACAATGTAGATCCAAAGTTCAATGAATTGGTGGAGGCCAGTCGAACAGCACAGCAAGTTAAGCATCCATTCAAAAACTTGCTAAAGTAGAGAAACAGGCCTTAGATTATCATAACAATAACAGAAAGTAGAAACATATCAGATCCTGCAGAGATGCTAGTAAAGTGATTGGCATGCTAAGAAATATATTATTTTAGCTAGCTTTGCAATCTTTGTTGACAACTGGACGATTGTATTTATTGTATTTATTACACATCATAATCATGTAGTAGATTTTTTATACACATCATAATTATGCATTTATTGTAAATTCGATGGTCAAGATTCATTATGTATTTTTTATTCGATGCAAAATCAAAGACAAAATATATAGTTGTAGATATCATGACATCTGATATTTGATTTTCATGGTTTAATAATATAAAAGATAATTTGAATAACAACATACCATACAACAAGAGTAAGTAATCAATCAAATAAAATTATAAAATACAATAAAATCCATAAAAATAGCTATTTAGAAATTATCTATTTATGTATTTATTGTAAGCTATAAAAATGCTCAGCTATAAAAGATGGTGGATAAAAATAAATGGTCAACTCCTCTTATAAAAAATGATCAGCTACAAAGTTAAAAAAAATTTAAGGCCCATTTCACCCATTACCTTCCAAAGAACCTCATTCTGTTAAGTACTAAATGGGTGATAATTTTGTTGTGTTTGCTTTTTTTTTTTTGTTCCTGTATTCTATGCGCTCTTTTCATTGTGTATTATGTGCTCTTTTATTTTCCAAGGAGTGTATATGATGTTTCCCTTGTAAGTGCTTGTACGTATTTCTTGATTGTAAAAAATAATTTATTAAATATTATCATAAACATCAATTCGTTTTCCTTTCATTCGTCCTAAGTTTCTTGCTCCTGCTCGATATTTCGGCTAACCTTTGGATGAGTATTGACAAAAGATGTTCTCTACTCCGCACACCATCATTTTTGTATTATTTTCTGGAATATACGGAAGATTTTCTTGTATCGTGTGATTTCTTTAGTAATTTAACTCTACATAGCTACTTAAAATGATTAATTAAAATAAAGGGTTAATTAATTGTTTCTTTCTATTGAAGGTTCTCCTGAGCTAGAATGTCTACCTGATTCTCTTGGGAATTTGTCTTGATGAATCTTCAGATTAGACATTGTGCTAAGCTGAAATGTTTACCCGACTCTCTTGGGAATTTCTCTTCCTTGATGGATCTTTCAATTGAACCTGACTTGAAATGTCTACCTGACTCTCTTGAAGATTTGTCTTCCTTGATGAATCTTTCAATTGAAGGTTGTCCTAAGCCAGAACGTCAAGGAGTACAATCTCTACCAAAATCAATTAGGCAACTGAATAATCTTCAATGGCTGATGATATTTAGATGTCCGATCAACGAAATGGAGGTTGGGGCGGCATAGAGCAACCTGGAAAGTAGATATATCTGTGTGAAACAGAAGTGTGCAGGATTTTATTTTCTGAAGACTGTTGTCCCCACTTGGAGAATTTCCGTGTTTACAACAATCATCATTTAGAGGAGATCAAAACACTGCCAAGGACAGTCGAGTCAATATATTTGTCAAACTGTGAAATGCTGAAGAACATTATGAATTTTGCACAATTAAGTTCTCTCAGAACATTTGAAGTAAATTTATATAGTGTTGGATTAGTTATATTCACCAGTATAGGACCCCGCTTCACATTGGAAAGCAGAATGGTAGCAATCTTCAAGCCAATGTAGGTTTTGCCAGTACCAGGAGGGCCCTGAATAAGAGCCAATCTTTTTGTAATGCTTTGTTTCACAGCTTCCATCTGGCTTTCATCGAGGTTACAATCCCACTGAGGCCATACTTCTCGCAAGATTCAAACCGTACCTATTCCCATGCATCTACTGATGTTCGAAAAATGCACATTGGAAATCATAAGCATCCTTATCTTTCCTCTGTTGCACATAATAAGGTTCCAAGACATGCGGTTGTAATGACATCAAATACTTAGAGAAAGGAAATTCTTGCGGAAATCCTAAATAGGGCGACTTAGTAATGCAAAACAATCTTCATATTATATACATTAATATAAATTGCATTTTATGATATTCATATACATAGTATTAGCTAGATTTTACCACTTAGCTATGTTGAAATAGAGAATTAGATGACGGAATGCTTGAAAGTAAACCTTTTTCCGTACAATGTAATGGCCGATATATTGCCAGATTATCCTACAATTTGCCGGCAGAAAACGAAATCTTCTGGTTCTCAAATAACGGAGTGGACGTACCTTTGAGTGACTTCTTTTTTCCCAAGCTTCTCTTAGTTAAGCTAGGGTTTCACCATTAATACTAGGGTTTTCAAGGAGGTTCTAATTAAACGAGGGTTTTGTTAGCAGGCTAGAGTTTGATGAATCAGCAATGGCGACTGTGTTGGTGGGCGGTAGAGGCTCGGCTCTCTCTGCAGAAACAATTTACAACATCGCATACGGACTTTCCACTCTTCAATTGGAATTTGGACTCATTAGCACTGAAAATGATTTCACAATCGTTTGGAAGATCGTCAGTGTCTGGTGAAAACGCAAGCAAAGAAAACAGACCATTTTAAAGGAAATTAGAAGTCAGAGCTGCGCAATAGCATTGGATTTGCCCACTAAATCGCCTCCGCAAAAAAATGGTAAATTAATTAGCCAGTAGAATTGCATCTCCTAAATTGATTAGCCAATAAAATTGTACATCAAATATTCATTTACTCTTGTTAAAAAATTTGCAACTTAATACTCTGTTCGGTGACAGAAAAGGAAACTGCCGTAATTAGAAGGAAATCATGACTGACCATATCGTGGAGAAAACAGGACAAGTTCCAATTATGACTGAACATACCTTGAACATATCATCATTGCCCTGGAAACTTATCCTCAACAAAAATGAAAATTTTTACACCAATTTAAGATTTCAAACTAAAGGCAAAGGCTATTGTAGCATCGCATTGCATAGCAAAAAGAATGGCTTGTGTAGCAATTTCAAACAGTGGAATGGAGGAGATTGGGGGAAGAGGGGGAAGGGAAGACGACGCGACCAGAGTAAATAGCGTGAGCTGGGTGCAGAGATTAGTGGTGAATCCAGCCAGACGTCTTATCAGAAAATGTGCGGTGAAATGGTTCGACTGCGTCTGCAGGAAGTGCACTTTTCAAGAAGTTGAGGAAGCTGTGAAAGGAAATGGTGGAAATGAACCAAACAATGTGGAAAATGCAGAGCGCCAACAAATGAAAAAAGCAAGGAAAGAAAAAGGTGTCCCTTCTTGGGACATTGGCTTGTCTCCCTCTGTTACTCCAGTACAAATAGCAAAAGATTATATGGGTGCGCAGTCTCGTACACATTTTCAAGTTCCAGATAGGAGCAAACGATGTCAACTATTCCGAGATGAACCCACTGCTTACAAACTTATACCAAGAACAACAGTAGGTGGGTGTTTTGGCAATGGACATGTTGAAGACAGATCGAAGACTACATCAAACAGGCTCAATGGCCTCCAATATCGAAGGGCTCGAAACAGAGTTCAGCGCCTGAATCATACCCCATTTGTCAGAAATTCTTGTCAGCGGGTTCGTTATTCTATGGTGAACTACCGTAGTCTTAAAATTTATAAAAACTAAACCTTTTCTGTTATATCATGCCATGACTATTTGATGCAGACTCACCCTGGATCATGTGGCAGGAGAAGATATTTACGTAAGATATTTAGAAGTTAACGTAAGGTCGGCGAAAACGAAGATAAGCTTATTGACTTGACAATAAATTTTCCTGTCAAGCCTATGACTTCAACAATCTCGTGCAAACTTGGGGTTGCCAGCGATGTTCACGTAAAAAAAAGTAAAACAAAATCAAATCGTCACATTAACCACCGCCACTACAATAGAGAATGCCAAACAGTATTTCTTTTTTCTCTGTCTTTTAATATTTTGTCTTTTATCATTTATTACTTATTTTAACAAATCAATGGCTCAGATTTATTCTATGGTAGCTCTTTTAATTTAGACCATTCATGTATGTATTTGAGGTTGTGCTGCTCACTAAGGAAATGCCTATCGGCGTAAAAATTACATTTTTGGGATTATTTGTAGGCATAATATTTGGTAAAACATTCTAGAAATTCTATTGTAATTTTGGGATTTTTTGTAGGGAAAAATATTTGGTAAAGAATAAATCAAAACATGATATGACAATGTAGGATCTATGGTATGATGATATAGGATCATGGTCAAATCAAAGCAAGTAATCAATGGTCAAAGGATAAAATATAACTATCATAGTATTGTATATATCACAAGCATAGGCATGAAAACATAAGTGGATGGTAACATAAACAAATCATCATGGTAAACATGCAAATGTATAACAAGCATGTAATGGGAAGTAACAAGACAACAAAAGAAGCCAAAGTGGTAAGGCATGGACTGTAGAATCATGAGTAAATAAGCATAAAAAAAAAAAGACATGCATAAGAATGTGGAAGGTGAAGTAGGAAGACAATAAGTAAAGTGGAAAAGATAGACCAAAAACAAGGCTAAAGCAAAACTTGTAAATGTAAATAGGATGCAAACAAACAAAGGAGGAAATATCTCAAACAAGGAAAAGATGGGAAGAAGCAAACGGCCTCCAAGTAGGAAAATCTATGGATGAAAGTTCTATAGGTATATAGGCTTAGTGATGCTCATGTATCATTGAACAAAATTTGGAGACTCAATTTCCTCCAAAGGCTCGTGCTCATCTTCTAACAAATCATCATTATCCCAACAAAAACCATCAAATTTATCTTCATTTGCCTTTGTTTCTTGTTCTTCTTTGCTTTCCTTTTCTAGTACACATATCTCTTCTTTATATTCCTTCATTCTAGGTCCAAATATATTATCATGTGTAAAATTAGGCATGTCATTTCATACCCATATTTCTTGTTTCTTTATTTGTAGATGTGGTGGAATGATTGCCATTGGATTGCTTTTGTATGTTTCTTTTGTTCTTTATTTGTATGCTTTCTTGGTACATATGAGTGATTTTTTGTTCATAAGGATCATTAGAAGGTATTCATTATCAAGGTCTTTATGTCTAGATAATCTCTAGTTGTGCAACTTGAGGCTCTTTTGCTTTTGGATAATCTCAATCCAACTACTTTTGAATTCTTTCCAGTTCATCCAAATGTGTCTTATATAAGTCAAGCACGAGATCATCTCTCTCATATGGTACATCTTTCGGTGTTTTTAAAAATGCATCCAATGTGAAGTGACTAGCATTATATATGCTTGTAATGAGCTCTTTAAATATTATTAACTTGTCCTTCATGTATAAATTTAACACATTGATACAAAATCGAAGGAGCAACCTTAAATTCTTCTATCATTGTTCTATGAAGTAGTGTGTACCAAATCTATCCAAAGATGGTATCACATGACATAAACCATGTAATTCTTTAGGACCTACTATCAATCATAGAATAATACATCTGAATGTATTAATTAACATTCAATTTGTCATCTTCAATGAAATATGGGTTGAATGTGCACATTTCTGATGTCTAATATGTTTATTTAAGAAATATTCTTCTATACATATGTTCTATTAGTATGAAATATCAATAAGAAACTAAGTAGGTGGTTTTCCATAAAGATTACTAGCTAAATATAATGGGCCATAATAATTATCTTGTGAGATCTTGTGATTAGAAAATGTAATCAATGGAGAAGCAAGAGAAGAAAAATATGTAGCATTAGTTTCAATAGTTCCCACAAAAGCATGTTAATGTGATGTATCCTCATTTTCAACATTATTTTATGTGTATCATGTAACTCAACATTGTTTAAATGATTTGGAAAAGGATTTGTGTATATTTTCAATTGATTATTGGTACGCATAACTAATAGATTTATGTTTCTATTAATAACTTCAACTTTGATCATACTGTTAATGTTACATCCCCAACTTACAATTAGACTTAATCATTAACTTTGCATTGTAATCAGGAGGATTAGTCATAGTTAACTAATTTGATATTGTGGAAATATCTGAATTGATCTTTGTTGATGATGTTAATGATTGATGTTAATTGGTTTTGAACATTAATTACTTTATATTATGAGATATGATTATGATGCACTGATCATAATTTTGTGGTCCTAAGTGCAAACAAGAAAAGTTAATGACCTTCGAAGAAGGAAGGAGGGTATCATCCTGGAGGAATGGTTAGATGTCGAGAAAACAAGGTTGATTAATCATCTGGGTATCAGTTTCCATGTCCTTCTGAATCCCTTATAAGTTGTCATGAGTCATGCCTTCCTTCTTAGTAATTCTATCCTTGTGAGTCATTTTATCGATGGTGCTTTAACAACTAGACGACGTTCTTGGAACAACGTCTCAAGTCGTATGATGGTTGAGTTAAGAGTCGATGAGATCTCTCATTACCCTATTCTTAAATAGGGATATTATTTCTTTATTTTCTAGTCAATCAACTAAAGTTTACCGTCATTGATGGGGGAGTATTACTTGACCCTGATTTCCCTAAGATTTTAGTGTGATATCTTTTACTTTCATCTTTATGATGATTTTGCATATTTTAATAGTTCTTCGACCCATGTTATTAGTCGAGGGTGTTTGTATTTTTATATATATACGAACCCCTTTAGAGGTCAATATTAATAACTCTTGACTATGCAAATAACTATCTTATCTTATCTTATTCTTACCTCATCGATATCCTTAAACCCACGAGGAGTGGGAAAGGAGAGATGATACGCTGAGTGGGTTGCGTGGATCAAAAGATCCCACTAGGTAGCAAGCCCAGATCACATGCACAGAGTATGCTTTGGTTAGTTACTGAATGCCATCTTGGTGTCTTATGGAAGGGCTTAGTTGGAGTCTGGGTAGTTCTGGTTGTTATTTTCTAGTGTTAGACTTTGAGAGAGAAGTGGGTGTGTGGGTGGCAAACATCGGGGAGCTACATTCTCTTGTTGTAGAGAATTACAGTCAGAGAGAACGACTAGAGTAGCCGGAAGAGTTTGAGATCTGCAAGCTACATCTTTAACTCTGTGAAATATATTTAGGTATCTTTAATTTAGAGCCCTTGACTAATATGATATATTGATTGTAATACAGTATAACTTCCTTTCATCTGAAAGTAACGTCGGCACTGCCGACTATAAAGATTAAGAAATACTTTGGTTTTAATATACAGAGTTGAGACTGTATATTTATTTATGCATATCAATGAATGTTAAGAGTAGTCGAAGGCTCTTGGAGCCCTAAATGAAATATAATTCATGATACTTTGAAACTGTTACTTTTTTGTGGCACTCGACCAGCTTGAGGCCATAAACCTTATGGGGGATTGCATGCATGAGAACCCACAATTTTTAGCTCTTCCTATGTGCCATACATTATGCTCCATACATCTTTAATGATGTCTTATATCTTTATGATTACTAGTTGTTAACTCTTGCAAATCTGTATATGCAAATGAGCCCAAAAAGGCAACATTATGTAATGAATGAATAACGGTGGTATCAACCTGTTGAACAATCCTCACCATTATTTCAAATGGCTGCAACCATGATTACTTTAAACATAGTAAACCCAAGATAAAATGGGTTGTGATACTGCACTTGAAACCTTATTCTACCAATTCAATAGAAAAGTTGACAAGAATTGAATGGCTATCAATAAATATACATGTTATGTGAACATGAAAGCTCTTCAAGGAGAGTAATAGAATACTATTCTCACACTGTCATAGTAATGCTATCATGACAGCTGAGACTTCGATCTTGCCTTCATTATGAAGTAAAGTCATGCTATACCTTTCGATATTAGAATCTACCTTAGAGTTTTATTATAAGCTAGTGGTCTTAAATGAGATGAATGTCGACTATATAAATGGCAGTTATGTTTTTATATTGACTTTATGAAATATTTTAGAGAAGAGCTTAGAGGGGTTCGACTATATGATTCTTTATGAACTTTTAAAAGATACTATGATTTGGGCCTTTTCTTTTATTATAGACTGGTTTCTTTTAACCATGACAATAGGAAAACAAGGTAAACATTGACCAAGTAGGGTGAGAGTTGAAAGCAAGATTGTATTCATTATTCTAGTAAATGAGATAATGTGACGTGGAGTCACTAGTAACCAAGTGTTTATGAAACCAAGAACCTAAGTATGGCTTTCGAAATAACAATCTAGTGTCCAAGGATTGGACTTAAATGCATTGAATCCTACTTATACTAGACCAAGAATGGTCGATTTTGATATGACTTGCATAGTGGAACAAGGTGGCGAGGAGTCACAAGTTCCACGTTATGAAAATAACCTTTTTAGTTGTAACCAAACCATGATGGGAGTCGAGTGTCCTAACATGGGCAAAGAATCGAATTGATCTGTTTATTCTAGACCTACAAAGAAAGGTCAATTTGAACTTACTGTAGGACATGACAACTAATAAGTCGAGTCAGGGTGGTGGACATACGACAACATTCAATGCATAATGTTTATGTATGTAAATCTTTGTCCAAAGTAATGCATCCGTCTCTGCATGCATTGTCGGTCCACAGTGCTTCGAATGGCTTGTTGTCTCTAGTAGTGTCATACATAGTTAGAGTGGATCTATAGTTTTGTGACCATGAGACATTAGGAAGGACACAACACTAGATACTCAGATGGCTAACCTAAGGGTTCATAATATCTAACCTTTTCGTGAAGGGTAGGGTCACTTCAAGTTTGGAAGTTGAGTGGGGGACCGCAGGTCCATGGTTGGTGGAAAAGCACTAGGATGGTGCTCTGCTTCCTAAGCATGAGACAAGTTGAGGCTCATGGATACAGATGTCATTGGTTCCAGATACAGTGTTTGCATTTATGACCAGATGGTCTATTGTAATATATGAATTGATTTATGATGCCTTGGGCATAACTTGTACATGATTAGTGATGGCTACTCACTAAAGATTTGTAAATGATTATTGTATTATAAGCTTTGTTATATTTTGATTAGAATGACATGCTTAATTGATGAAAATATAATGATTCTTTATGGTTAAGAATTGATTTGCATAATCATGTTGTTAACTAATCTCTTGATTAAGATGAATGTTTAAGTTAATCATGAGCATTATGGATAATGATGTTACATATGCTATCAGAGCTACCGGGTTCAATACATGGACCGATGAGCTCACTACTGATGATTATTGGTGTCCAACATTAAGTGTGCTAATGTTTGGATGTTCTATGCCAGAATGGTAATATTTAGAACAACACCTCGAAAGAAGGTAACAGAACATGGACGTTACCTATGACAACAAAAGATCTTGAAGGCACGAGCCTCGAGGATGAAGAAACTTGAACAGACTGGCTGCCTGGTAGGAGCATGGTTAACTGATGAGGAAACCTTCACTGATGTCGTGAAACGCATCAAGCAGGAGTTAGAGAAAGCAGAAAGGATGGCTATCCCTAAATCGACTAATGCATCAGAAACACCCTCTGCCCCTAAAGCACCACCTGAGGGAAATATCCCTAAAGTTTGTAATGTATTTAAGAAGATTGGGAAGGGGTACCAATGTGTATCCTCCCCTCCTAAGACTGAAAAGAAAATGTGAACATGGGAAGTTATCCCAGTTTGTAAATGACTTGCAGTAGCAAGGTGTAAACACAATTTTGTAATTTTGGTGGATTATATATAATCCAATGGAAACTGCAACGCAATGGTGATTTTGACAATCTTTCCTTGTTAAAGATTACATGAATGTGAATAGATTTGTAAAATGAATGAGTTAAATGGCATGGAAAAACTAATATGTGATTAACCTACAAACTTCAGGAAGAAGTAGATTGCAGCAAAGGTTTAGATTAGAACCAGAATAGGGGATAGCCAGGATGAAGGAGCACCTTCAGGGAAATTTGAGTCTAAGTTAGACTAGATCTTGACTTTGTTGAAAGAAACAAGGACGAGGGTAGAAACTTTTGAATAGGAAGTAAGAGGTCGACGAGAAGCCAGGCAGGGTGCTTATGATGGGGGTGATGATGGAGAATGTCATAATGAAACCACCCAAAGTGAGCATGGGGAAAACAACTCCTAGGATAGACATGAAGGGGATAAGAGGAGCCTTATGGCTATGGAACTATCTCATGACATGAAAAAGGTCATGCCCCCTAAATTTGATGGATCCATAAGCGGAGATGCCATGGAGGCATGGCTTATCGAAATGGAGTATTTTGAAATTAGAAACTATAATGAAATCACAAAGGTGGTATGGGGAGCATACTAGCTAGCAGGTGAAGAATCCACGTGGTGGATGAATAAAAAGATGGAACTGGGCTTGAGGTCTACAAGCCTTACATGGGACATATTCATGGAAATGTTTAGGCAAAGATGGTTATCATAGTTGTTTTATGATAAAAAACTCATAGATTTTCAAAATCTGAAGCAGGCTGACTTGTCGGTAAATGAATATTGGGAAAAATTCACCTGCTTGCTTAAGTATGTGCCGCAATACCAATAGGATGAGAGATTTCACATTCAAGAGTTTATAATGGGGTTAAACACCAAAATTGGGGGCGAGGTTGATGTTCATGGTCCTACCACTATGGACCAGGTCTACAAGAAGGCCATCAAGCAAGAACAAAAACTAAAGGCTATGTCGGCTTATAGGGAAAGAAATTGAAAGAGATATAATTGGTCTCAATCTTCTCAGTCTTCTAAGAAAAAGGGAAAGAAACAAGAATATATTGAGAAAAATGACAAAGGGGCCAAGAATAAACAAACTAAGTCCAAGGGAGAGAAAAGGGGGAATAATCACTTTATGAAGAATGCAAACAATTCTGGTAAACCTCAGGAGAGGCGAGGACCAGTACAGGTGGATGTTACACTTGTGGCAGAGATCACTATGCCAATCAGTGTCCCAACAAAGCACAAGGAGCACAACTAAGAGGAAACCCTTTACCTTCTCAACAAGTGGCGTTCCAACAACACATCCATGTAGCCTTGGACAACCGGCAAGCTAAGTACCAAATAACTCTCATTGAGACAACATGTATTTTATTTAGAGTTCTGATTTCAGTCTTGATTGATACTGGTACTATAGAATGCTTTGTTTCCCCTAAAATTGTAAATAAAATTCCTAGAAAGGTAGGATTCATGGAAAACACTTGGTCTGTATAATATGCAAATCATACCAAGGCTCAGGTAGAGAAATGCCTGTTTGAGGCTAGGGTTAAACTTCCAAGCTTCTCCATGGAAGTAAATCTTTATGTAGCCCCACTAGGCTCATATGATGTCATCCTAGGGATAAATTGTCTTTGGAGACATCGACCCAAAGTGGATTGTTATGTCAAAACAATAGAGTGTCTGGATGATTTTGGAAACAAAGTCTTTCTCCAAGGGAAACCTAGGGAAGTCAAATTAAGGCAAATTTCTACCTTGCAAATGAAAAGAGCCCAAAGGAAAAGATGCCAGCTTTTTGCTGTCAAAATGGGAAAACTAGATGAGACTGAGGAAATTTAATTCCAAGATGACTTAGTGTTTTATGAATCCCAAAAACTTAATGAAGTTGGGATGGAGTCCATAAGTTAGAAAAGATCAGATATGGATAGGTATCCATTCCTTAGAGACTCTGAGGACGTATTTCCAGATGAACTACCAGGTTTACCTCCTAAAAGAGCCTTTGATTTCACCATTGGTATTATTCTTGGGTCAGAGCCTATTTCTAAAGCCCCCTACAAAATAACCACTACATAACTAATGGAGTTAAAAGTTCAACTACAAGAGCTGTTAGATAAAGGGTTAATTAGACCCAGTGTGTCACCATGGAGAGTGCCAGTCATTTTTTTGAAAAAGAAAGATGGCACTTTACAGTTGTGCATAGATTACCACATGTTGAACAAAGCCACCATTAAGAAAAAATACCCTTTACCTCGCATTGATGATCTGTCAATCAGATGAGGGGTACAATAGTATTTTCTAAGATTGATCTTTGGTTTGGATATCACCAATTGAGGTTGAAGGATGAGTACATCCATAAGACATCCTTTAGAACCAGGTATGGACATTATGAATTCACTGTCCTACCTTTTGGATTAACAAATACGTCGCCGACATTTATGAATCTTATAAACAGTGTGGTCAGAGACTTTCTAGACAAGTTTGTTTTAGTGTTTCTTGATGACATTTTGATTTATTCTAAAAATGAGGAAGAACATTTACAACATTTGAGAATTGTTCTCCAGAGGTTGAGAGAGCATAAACTATACAACAAGCTCTCGAAGTGTACTTTCTTTCAGAAGGAAGTACAATATTTGGGCCACATAATTTCAACTAAGGGAATAGCTATGGACCCAGCTAAAATTAAAGCTATTTTGGAATGGCTAGAACCAAAGAATGTTCATGAGGTCCGAAGTTTCATGGGCCTTGCTAGATATTATAGGAAGTTCATGAAAAACTTCTCTAAAATTTCATATCCTATACCTTCCTTGCAAAGAAAGGGTAAGAAGTTTGAGTGGTTAGCAAAGTTCCAGGAGGCCTTTGACCTACTAAAGGAAAAATTGACTTCAGTACCAATATTGAAAGTACCTGACCCAGTGGGTCAATTTGTTGTCATTACCAATGCCTCAAGGGAAGGCTTAGGTGGTGTACTAGTCCAGGATGGACAGGTCATCACGTATGAATCGCGTAAGATGAAAAACTATGAACAAAATTATGCCCCACATGATTTGGAACTTGTAGCAGTTATTCACGCACTTCAAATGTGGAGACACTATCTGCTTGGGAAACCTTTTGAGTTGAAAATAGATCACCAAGGACTCAAATATTTGTTCACTGAACCCCATCTTAATGCTCGTCAAAGAAGGTCGTTGGAATTCATCTCGGATTATGATTTCGAGATTAAATATATATACAAGGAAAAGAAAATTAGGTGGCAGATGCTTTGAGTAGGAGAAGGCACATCTCCTCCATGATCTCTTTACATTCTAATTTTAGGAATAAGGTGTTACAAAAATCTAAGGGAGATGATTTTACAAGAAGGTAAAACAAGCCCTTGAAGAAAACCCCCAGAATTCGAGATATGAAGGATTCAAGCTTGAACCAGATGGGTTATTAAGGTTTAAGGGAAGGATGTATGTACCTAACTTAGCAGAGTTAAGGAGTATGGTATGGAAGGAGGTTTACTCTGCACCATATTCTAGGCATCTAGGAGTAACAAAGTTACTTATTGATGTGAAACCATTATATTTCTGGAAAGTAATGAAGAGGGATGCTACAAATTTTGTAGCTACATGTGTTGAATGCCAAAGGGTGAAGGCAGAACACCATCACCCAACAGGGCTCTTATACCCTCATGAAATTCCTGAGTGGAAATGGCAAATTATAAGTATGGACTTTGCGCACAAGCTTCCTATGCCAAGGAATAGGCACAATGCTATCTTGGTTGTGGTGGATAGACTCACCAAAGCCGCTCATTTTATACCTAGAAACTTGACAGATGGGGCACCCATTATTGCTTAAAAAATTGTTCAAGAGATTTTTAGATTGCATGGCATTCCTGAGAAGATTGTATCAGATAGGGATGCATGGATGACATCAAGATTTTGGCAAACCTTGTTCTCTTCACTTGGTACTCAGTTGAACATAAGCTCTGCTTATCATCCTGAGATGGGTGAACAAACTAAGAGGGTAAACCAAGTGTTGGAGGACTTATTGAGGATGTACTACATGGATCAATAGTACAAATGGGATGATTATCTTCCTATGGTGGAATTCACCTACAATAATTCCTATCATTCAGCTATTACGATGGCTCCATTTGAAGCATTATATGGACGAAAGTGTTGAACCCCTATAAGTTGGGATAAGCTAGAAGATAGGGTTAGCCTTGGTCTAGAAATGCTATCAGAGATGGAAGAACAAGTCCATCTGATTCAAAGAAGGCTAGCGGAAGCCAATGATAGGTAAAAGAGTTATGCGGATGCAAAGCATATTGAAAGTTGTTTCACAGTAGAAGAGAAAGTGCTCCTAAGGGTAAAACCTTAGAAAGTTCCATTAAATTTGGAAAGATGTCTAAACTGGCACCTAGATACGTGGGTCCTTTCGAAGTTCTTGAGGAAGTCAACCAAGTAGCATACAGAATTGCTCTACTGCCAGCACTTGCCATGATGCATAATGTGTTTCATGTTTCATGTTTGAAAAAGTTTAATTCTGTTGATAATCAAATTTGTATGCTTGTTTGGAATACTCTATAGGTGAAAGACCTAGGAGTGGTGGTGATCGAGCCCATCAAGGTGCTTGAAACATGTAATCTATGCTTACATAACAAGGAATTAACACAATGCAAGGTCCAGTGGAACCAATATGCAGAAGAAAATGCCACCTAGGAAAATTATGATGACTTTCATGCTAGAATTCCTCACCTTTTTCGAAACATTTATTGATTATGTTCTTGAAACATCTTCTTATTATGTTGATTAACTTTTAAGACAATTAATCATTAGGGACAAGATTATTATGAGGGGAGATATGCTACATCAACAACTTACAATTAGACTTAATCATTAATTTTGCATGATAATCGGGAGGATTAGTCATAGTTAACTGATTTGATATTGTGGAAATATCTGAATTGATCATTGTTAATGATGATAATGATTGATGTTAATACATTAATTACTTTATATTATGAGATATGATTATGATGCACTGATCATGATTTTGTGGTCCCGAGTGTGAACAGGAAAATTTAATGACCTTTGAAGAAGGGAGGGTATCATCTTGGAGGAATGGTTAGATGTCGAGTAAACAAGGTTGATTAGTCATCTGAGTATCAGTTTCCATGTCCTTCTGAATCCCTTGTAAGTTGTCATGAGTCATGTCTTCCTTCTTTGTAATTCTATCCTTGTGATTCATTTTGTCAATGTTGCTTTAACAACTAGACGATGTTCTTGGAACAATGTCTCAAGTCATATGATAGTCGAGTTAAGAGTCAGTGAGATCTCTCATTATCCTATTCTTAAATAGGGATATTATTTCTTTATTTTCTAGTTAATCGACTAAAGTTTACCGTCGTTGATGGGGAAGTATTACTCGACCCCGATTGCCCTAATATTTTCGTGTGATATCTTTTGCTTTCATCTTTATGATGATTTTGCATATTTTAATAGTTCATCGACCCATGGTATTAGTTGAGGGTGTTCATATTTTTATATATAAACAAACCCCTTTAGAGGCCAATGTTAATAACTCTTGACTATGTGAATAACTATCTTATCTTATCTTATTCTTACCTCATCGATATCCTTAAACTCACGAGGAGTGGGAAAGGAGAGATGATAGGCTGAGTGGGCTGTGTGGATCTAAAGATCCCGCTAGGTGGCAAGCCCAGATCGTATGCACAAAGTATGCTTTGGTTAGTTACCAAATACCATCTTGGTGTCTTATGGAAGGGCTCAGTTGGAGTTTGGGCAGTTCTAGTTATTATTTTCTAGTGTTAAACTTTGAGAGAGAAGTGGGTGTGTGGGTGGCGAACACCGAGGAGCTACATTCTCTTGTTGTAGAGAATTACAGTCAGAGAGAACGTCTAGATTAGCCAGAATAGTTCAAGCTCTGCAACCTACATCTTTAACTCTGTGAAATATATTCAAGTATCTTTAATTTAGAGCTCTCATCTCATATGATATATTGACTGCAATATAGTATAACTTCTTTTCATCTAAAAGTAATGTCAGCACTGCTGACTATAAAGATTAAGAAATACTTTGCTTTTAATGTACAAAGTTGAGATTGTATATTTATTTATGCATATCAATAAATGTTAAGACTAGTTGAAGGCTCTTGGAGCCCCAAATGAAATATAATTCATGATACTTTGAAACTGTTGCTCTTTTGTGGCGCTCGGCCAGCTTGAGGCCATAAACCTTATGTGGGATTGCATGCATGAGCACCTACAAGTATTATTTATTCCTATGCGCCATACATTATGTGCCATACATCTTTAATGATGTCTTATATCTTTATGATTACTAGTTGTTAACTCTTGCAAATCTATATATGCAAATGAGCCCGAAAGGGCAACATTCTGTAATGAATGAATAATGGTGGTATTGACTTGTTGAATAGTCCTCATCATTATTTCTGATGGCCGCAACCATGATTACTTTAAACACAGTAAACCCAAGATAAAATGGGTTGTGCTACTACACTCAAAAACTTATTCTGCCAATTCGATAGAAACGTTGACAAGAATCGGATGGCTATCAATAAATATACATGTTATGTGAACATGATAACTCTTCAAGGAGAGTAATAGAATACTATTCTTACACTATCATAGTAATGCTATCATGACAGCCGAGACTTTAATCTTGCCTTCATTATGAAGTAAAGTCTTGATATACCTTTCGATATTAGAATCTACCCTAGTTTTATTATAAGCTAGTGGTCTTATATGAGATGAAAGCTGACTATATAAATGGCAGTTATGTTTTTATATTGACTTTATAAAAGATTCTAGAGAAGAGCTTAGAGGGGCTCGACTCTATGAGTCTTTATGAACTTTTAAAAGATACTATGATTTGAGCCTTTTCTTTTATTATGGATTAGTTTCTTTTAACCATGACAATAGGAAAACAAGGTAAACATTGACCGAGTAGGGTGAGAGTTGAAAGCAAGATTGTATTCATTATTCTAGAAAATGGGATAATGTGACCTGGAGTCACTAGTAACCGAGTGTTTTTGAAACCAAGAACCTAAGTATGGTTTTCGAAATAACAATCTAGTGTCCAAGGATTGGACTTAAATGCATTGAATCCTACTTATACTAGACCAAGAATGGTCAATTTTGATATGACTTTCATAGTGGAACAAGGTGACGAGGAGTCACAAGTTCCATGTTATGAAAATAACCTTTTTATTCATAACCAAACCATGATGGGAGTCGAGTGTCCTAACATGGGCAAAGAATCGAATTGATCCCATTTAATCTAGACCTAGAGAGAAAGGTTGATTTGAACTTACTGTAGGACATGACAGCTTATAAGTTAAGTCAAGGTGGTGGACATACGACAATGTTTAATGTGTAACATTTATGTATATAAATATTTGGCCAAAGTAATGCATCCGTCTCTACATGCATTGTCATTCCACAGTGCTCCAGATGGCCTAGTGTCTCCAGTAGTGTCATACATAGTTAGAGTGGATCTATAGTTGTGTGACTGTGAGACATTAGGAAGGACACAACACTAGATACTCGTATGACTAACCTAAGGGTTCCTAATATCTAACCTTTCTGTGAAGGGCAAAGCCACTTCAAGTTTGGAAGTTGAGTGGGGGACCGCAGGTTCGTGGTTGGTGGAAAATCACTAGGATGATGCTCTCCTTCCCAAGCATGAGACAAGCCTTGGCTTATGGAGATAGATGTCATTGGTTCCAGATATAGTGTTTGCATTTATGACCAGATGGTCTATTGTAATATATGAATTGATTTATGATGCCTTGGGCATAACTTGTACATGATTAGTGATGGCTACTCACTAAAGATTTGTAAATGATTATTGTATTATAAGCTTTGTTAGATTCTGATTAGAATGACATGCTTAATTGATGAAAAGATAATGTTTTTTTATGGTTAAGAATTGATTTGCATAATCATGTTGTTAACTAATCTCTTGATTAAGATGAATGTTTAAGTTAAATCTTGAGCATTATGGATAGTGATGTTATAGTTAACAATACCGTCTTATACCTTATGATTAAGACCCATTCACAATTGATTGTAATGGCCTTTAACTGTATGGAAATTACAAAATGCTTGATCATTGAATGTCCTAGGAAGTCATTTGTTGGGATCCAATGGATGAATGAGAGGAAGAGTGATCAAATTAGCACTCAATAAGCTCTAAAGAACATCATCCATGTATTCTTGAAGCTTTATAAACTTCCAAGTAGCATTTGGTTTGAATGGAGGAATAATAGAGGTATTAGCAACTTGATGAACTTTATTTTCATGTTCCATTAGCCTTTGAAAGATTATTTGACTTTTGATACTTTGAAGGGTATGAATTTTTTTGACTTAATGATCTACATTTGAAAAAAGGTCTTCATAACAACTTGGATTCCACAATTTTAATATTTTCACAAAGGCCTAAAAAAGATGCATGCCTATAATTTAGGTACACATTCTCCAGAATTGGTTTAAACAATCCCTTAATAAAGATGTTTTGCAATTTGAAATCATGTAAGGGACTAATCATTTCATTGAATAAGGAATTAAATTGTATAAGTCATTAACGTGTTCATTTAATCCTTGAGCACACTTAAATAGATCAAAAACTATAACTCTAAGGTCCACATTAACTATGGATTGCTTTAAGAACACCTTTGGCAAATCATCAATTTGTGAACAGAACCTTGAGGAGGTGAAAAGAACCACTTGATAGCATATTATTTAAGAGTCCATGGAAATAATTTACCCAATATAGTCAATCCTCGTAAAGGGAATCTATGCATGTTGAGTTACAAATGACATCAAATGTGTGTTAAGATCACCGTCATCATAATATATAAAAAATGGGGTGTCACAAAGGCCATAGGTAGAGGATGTTTAACAATCTCATAATATTATGGTGTATGTATAACATCTTTGAATTCCTCATTATTTTTCCCATTAGGTATTGCATCCACTCTTTTATCAACTTGATCTATCTTATGAATTAGTGCATGTAGGGTGGAACATGAAAGAATAACAAGGGAGTGTTGAGGGCCACTATGGTATGTATAAAAGTGGGTGTGGGAAGTATGAGGGATGGAAGAGGCCATAGGGTGGGGAAGAGGCATAGAAGTAGAAATATAATTAAGGGTATGCATGGAGGTGGATAGAGATGTAAAATAAGGGATAGACATGGCATGAGATGGGGTAGAAGATGTAGGGATGAACTGACTAAAAGGGGTAGTGATAAGTTAGGTCTAGCAGTAAATGAGATGAGCATGGAGGTTTAATACATCATGTGAGAGGTAAGTATCTCAAGAGGGGCAAAGTTTGGAGGAAGGCCATATTGAGGAGGGAAAGTGGAGAAGGGATAATCACTATGTGATGGAACACTAGTAGTAGCAATATTATGAGGATGAGTGGTGGTGGAAGGGGTAATAGTAGACAATGGATTGATGGTAGAAGTAGGAAAGGAGGTAGATGTGATATCACAATAGTTGAATCAATCTTGGCATTAATTTCTTGCAAGACCTATTATACATAAGTCTTGATAATGAACACATTATTAATCATATCGTCTAGTGGTGTATGATTTCCCACATTAGCCTAACTATCTCGCTTATTAGCAAAATCTTGGTTGGCTAAATGGACATCATGGTCATAATATTGATTATCCTCTAAGTTGTTTTTAACATGAGTATGGAGATAGATCCCAGACTTATTTGATTGGTGACCAAGTTAGTGTTTAGACAAGCACTCCTCAATGGAAGATTAGGATCACAAGTAGCTTGTGACATAAACATAAGATAGAAAGCTAAAGTCCAATAATTCACTTTCAAATTCAAAAATAAAAAGAAAATACTAGTTATATATTAGATCTAAAAGTGAAAACCTGATGGGGTAACCAAGAGTGGGTGGGATGAGTAAAAGATATATCGCAACAAAGCTCAAAACCATAAAAAAATAAAATATGAAATAATGAAATAGTAATGAATCACAAAATAAAAGGGGTTTCTAGATCTAGAGCTAAGAAAAATTAGAAAATTAAAGATTTGAAAACCCTAATGTTTAGGAGAAAGCCCTAGGGGAAAACTAGGTCATGTAAGAGTGAACAAGTTCAACAAAATGTAAAGGGAAAGAACCTTTACCTAAGATTAATCTAGGGTAATTAAATATGATGCATATACATAAGCATAAATTAACCTAGATTAATTGATTGAGAGTCATGGGAGTGGTAATTAACAATAAATGTTATTTCAAGAAATTAAATGTGAAGAAGGAAAGATGTACTTAGCTCTAGGCTTGAAGATGGATGATTTTGATGTAACTTTAGAGTTTGGATTATGTTAGGACTAGAAATATAACCTTTATGTTTGTGTAATGCCTTTAAATCTATGCAAGATATATGTCTCTATAAGGGTCGAGTCCATGCTAGTAGATTATTCCAATGTTATAGACATGTCCTCTTACACACATATCTAAACCTACAATTTGTGTGTCTTTGCTCTTTGGTTTGACAATTTTATCAATGTTTACTTTGCTATGAAGATTGACAATATTTGAGAACACCTTTAGATGACTACTACATCGTTAGGGGATAAGTTCTCCTAGGTTACCCTAGGAAAAGACTGGCCTCTCGGTCATGCTAAGGATCAAAGAGACAATCAATGTGTGTAAGTGCTCTAGAATGATTATATAGATTTAAATATCTTTTAGATGCTCCAATTAAAGTGTTCCTAGGATGGTCCTTCCTTAAATTCAAATGAATATTTGAATGATGCTTATGTATGTGTGATTTGAATGCAATTGAATGCCTTTAAGACAAACACATAGTGATAAGTCTTGCAAACATATATTTAGTCATCTCACAAGGACTAGTGGAACAAGCAAGAGTTGATTAAATTTGAATTTGAATATTTGAAATTTCAGGGGTTAGAGAGGCAAAGAGATTGCAAGATTTCATGAACAACTTAAATTACAACAAGAAGGTTTGACATTTCATTGCTAGGTCCTACTTTAGAATGATAGCAACAAGCACATGATATTACAACTCTTATCATGGGCTGAAATAAATTTACAACATCCACAAACCACAACTACAAGATGAGGGGAAAAACATATGGAGAAGAGGCAAAAAAAAAAGTGGGTGATTGTCAAACAATTGTAGCATGCAAGAATTACAACGAGATCACATTAACAAGACAGATGTTATATGATTGGTACAATTTTAACATACCTTTTCAACATTAGACATTATTTTTATATGCTAACTAATATTTTTCTACGAAGTTAGAGAACAATATGACATTATAAATATAGAATTGTAGATGATAACCCTGCAATCAATAAATTGAATTTCAATAAATTTAAATAGTTGAAAATAAAAGAATTTTTTAGTCATACATTAAAACTTGAATAAATACGATTGATTTTAAATTCTAATTGATTAGCAGTAGGGGAAAGGGGCTAGTAGCCACCCACCCTAACTTTGCGCATGTCAAGCTCATAGCTAGACATATTGCATTTCGACAATTTTTTTTGGATTTCTCCGTATGCGACTAAAGAGCTTAAAGCTATTCTTTCAACTTCTGGGCACTTATACATTTCACTGTATGATGTGTTATGTGCACATGGGTCGAAAAAGTGTCATTTCAACATGTCGCCCCATACATGCGCAACGATGTGCCAGTAACTGCTCGCCGTCAAATTGGTGCATTTGTGTTAATTTATTAGGTTAAATTATTGGAGTTGTGAACATGTATTGGTACATTTGTGAACATGTATTGGAGCTGTGAACATGTATTGGTGCATTTGTGTTAATTTATTAGGTTGGTATTTTACATGTATTGGTTCTTTTTAAAAATTTAATTGGGGGGTCAAGTGCATAATAACATAGTGGTTATTGGGGCGTGGGCGGCTACTGGCCCCTTTCCCCTAGAAAACTAACAATCTAATGCGAATGTCTGAAGGAACTAATAATAGGAAGACAAAGAATACACAAAATAAAGTGAAAATTTATTAGTTGGTTTGCTAGTGAAGTTGAATGATTCTAATGAGCCTACTAGGGGTCAAGTCTTTGAGTGCAACACCCCCAATGCCATAAGTGATGAGTTTGGGATCATCCACTAAATGACTTCGATGGAATGGATACCCCTCAAATATTCATATAACAAGGGACGCATTGTGTCAGGTTCCTACCTTTGGATGTGTGATTTGTTAGTTGATCTTGAAACTAATATTGGTAGCAATTTAAGTTTGCTAATAACACAATAAGAATTTATTGAATTAGTGGACAAATTCAGCATGGAATTGTAATAATAAAAATAGTAATATTACTATTTCTAAAATATTTCAAACTACATTTGAACGCAAATAATGAGGGAGAAATTGTAAATGCCAAATACTGAATACAAATAGTGTTTTTTCATTTCTTCAAAATAGGTGATAGTTTGTTATATAGAATTACTTTGAAAGAAATATGATAAATCATATATAAGTTTCTTTATCGAAAAGCTTGTTAAAAAACATAGAGCTTCATCAGTATATGATTTTATGCTCCATTTGCATCCTGCAAGATATGTATAAAGATGGTTGTCAATAGATTATTGTAGTAAATAAGCTATTGTAATGAGCAGTTATATCTAAATAATAGATTGTCTAAATATTTTATTGGTAACGAACAAACTAATTTCTTTGAAATAGTTTTTTAAATAAGGTACTAGCAAGTGAAGTATAATTATACATTTCCATACTCATTAGTCTTCCTTACAATTGGCACTGATAATAACATTGTTTTGGTTTAGTGTAAATTGTCCTTTTGTTGAGAAGTCTCGTAGCATGAAGACAATTGCTGATGTGTCTTTAATGTACTCTTAATAGGTAATGTTTTGTAGTTTAGGGAGAAATACCTGAATGATGGACTTGTCAAAAGAACAATTAATAGTTTGATTATTATCAGTTGCTAAAATGGTTTTAAGATACAGAGAGTGCTTCTTGATTGCATATAATGCAATGGGCTGTGTGATCTTGTAGTGTTTCATATCCATCAAATTTGTAATTACAGTTTAGATAGGATGCATGGAATGGACTAAAGAAGGCATTGGCTATTCTTAATATTCCATGGAATTGCAAGACATGTTCAAGTATTATTATCTTTGGGCTTAGATTTAAAAAATTGTAGGTAGAGAAATTTTGAATACAAGGAGACATTCTCATTTTTTAGGTTAGTAAAACTAGTCTCTCTATTAAAATTTCCCAGGGACTTTATGATGGGTTAATATTGGGTACACGAATTACCTTTGACACTTTTTCTCTACCAAATTTGTGTCTAGAAATATTTGATCGTTGATGTTTTTTGTTAGTCAAACAATTTTCCTTAAAATTTATTATGGGTAAGTCTTTACCAAAATTGCTCTGTACAAATTTTAAAATTTGGTAAACTTCATCAAAAACAACAAATCCTTTAAAACCATCCTGGAATTTTTTATGTTAGGGATTTGACTTTTATTGGAGCTTTTTTTGTTTGTTCGGTTTCTACTAGGGTTTTTGTATTGTTTTTTAGTTCTCATATTTTTAGCGATTGCTTGTGGAGTGTGGTTAGAAATTTCTCCATAGCATGGGAGGTGTTTGTCATGACCCTAATGGCAGGGTTATGTTCTGGTTTGCTGGTGGTCTTGGTGTTGGTTCTAATAATTTTGCTAAGGTTGTGGTCACTTGCCAAGCTCTTTTAAAATCTAAGCTAAAGCATTTTACTCACTTAAAAAGGAAGTCTTCCTCTCACTTATAGCAATGGCAGTTGAATGAATGTAAGAAAGACATCAACGTCCTCATTCACGATTTCAATGTTGTTAAGTGGAACCATACTAGAAGGGAAGGAAATCGGGTTGCTGATTTCTTGGCTAAATTAGATTCTAACCATAATAACATCAAGGTTGATGTTGAAAAAAATCAAGATTGCCATAACCGGGACTTGAGCAAAGACTTTAGTGTTTTTATGAATGCTCACTACAATGCCTCTCTAGATTCTTGATTCTCACTAGTGGTTCGGTCCTTGTGGTGTTCTTCTTGTTTATTCCTCTATGGTTACCATTATTATTGCTATCTACTTTCAACAGTTTTCCTATTGGTCCCATTTTTTAACACAAAGGGAAGCATTACTTCCGACACTCAGAGCATGTACGATCTTCAAAAGAACAAGTGCTTATGCCCTATCTATGGGGTTTGATAGGTTCCTTTTCTCTTGTTGATTGTCTATTTTCAATCCATTTGGATTTTTTAGATTTTTTAGAATTGGTGTGTCACGAATTTTTTTAAAAACTGGCAGACCTACTTTATAATGAGTCATTGTTTAGTTTTAAAATTACCTTTATATTTAAAAAATAGACTAATCCTATTTTAACTCATTTATATTAGTTTAAATTGTTTATGTGAATGTAATTTTTCTTTATAAATATAAAAAGACTAATTCTATTTTAACTTTAAAATAGTAGTTGTAACTTTCATTATTATAATTAAATAATAATAAGTAATGGAATAAACCATATAAAAAATTAACAAATTATGTTATAAGGTGCACCCAAAAAAAACTTACAAAATAGTTTTATCATGAACCTTTAGTCAAAAAGTAGCCCCACAAAGCCCACTATGCACCATCAAATAATAGTAAATGGACACATATGATATTGATTTGTTTGTCAGGAAATCTATGTGACTGTAGAATTGATTGAAAAGGAGAAAAACAAAATATTTTTTCATGTCCGTTGAATAAATAAAATTGATAATGAACTAATAATTAATATATTTTAAGAGTTGGAATTATATTTATTTGGATTAAATGTATGAAATTGAAATAAATCAAATAATATTTGTTTGTTAGGAACTGTAGAAGTGATTTGTACAATATAATTGCTAATAGTTCAAACAATTATGAATGCAATTGGTGATGTCATCATAATAAGACTATTGGACACTATTAGCCAATAAAATATCAATAAAATCATTTTATTATATTAAAATAAAAATTGAAAACAAAAAAACTTTAGAAAAGTTAGTCAAACTAATTTAATTCTTCAGTCCCATTAGACAATTGAATAAAAACTAATAAAATTGAATGAATGCATTAGTATTCCTCCTAAGAACTCATAAGAAATTCATCATATTAATTTTTTTGTTATATTGGATTATTATTATTTATTGAAGTAACAATTAATTGTACTACACTAATAGAAAAAACAAAAACCTTAAAAAAAGCCTTGAAATTAATTTATTGTGGCATTCTTATAACTCAATTCTGAATTTGAATTTTAAAATACGTATAGAGAGATATTCAGGTAAACAGGCCTAAAGACGCGTATCCTAGCATAAAGTTCAAATCTCAGTCAGATTCTGCCTGTCCCTTGTGTGGTGATGTACACCACGATTGTGATGGTTGCATTGGATTCCTTACGCACTCTACACGATTCTGCATTCTTAGCTGTAAAGTGAGTCTGCCTCTCACACGATTCTGCATTTCTTCCAAGCGTTTTCCCTCTCTTACATATATTAACTACGCTTGGGGTGAACGCCGTGAGTCAAGAATTTAAAACAAATGTGCAGTCACGAAATCATGAAATAGGACTATAACGAAAAGAAAAACACCCAACAACGGACAGCCACAGTTGCTTCAATAGTCTTGCATCGTCTACCACGCCATTTTAGTCGTCGATCTCTGCGCCATTTTATCCGTCGATCTCACAGAGGGAACGCCTTAACAAGTGGGCATGGGATAATTAACTTTACCAAATGTACAAGCCTCCTTTTGCTATACATTTGCAATTAATTTAATTTTATGTAATTAATTGAGAAAGGACATCAAATCTCCTCATCGATGACGAAGGCATCATAAATATGACCCATTAAAATATGAAGGCCGGCCTTGATTGGGTCATTGCTCACATCACTTTCTAACTTCTTCCACATCACTAATAATATGTTTATTGATTTCGTAGGTTGCGAGTTCACCAAAGATGCCCAGTTTTGTCCTTAATATTTGTCAATTGCCATTTTTTAAAAATATATAATAAACTAATATTTAAGATAATTTAAGTATTTGATTGATTAAATCTCAACCGTCCCTTCTCCTGGTCATCAGCGCCAGTTCTGACCAAATATGAAATTATTTTTTAATTTCTTGTAAATAATTGAGAAGGGACGTCAAATCTCAGCCGGCGTTGATCTTGTCCTCAACGACCAAGACTTCGTTAATATCATTTTAGAGTTTTGGAATTACATCAATTGATTGGGAGGCTACCAAGTGAGTCGGCCACTTAATCTACGCTTTCCCTCTCTTACATATACTTACTAGTGCTTCACCTCCTCAACAAGACCCTGCTTTTACTGGCCTCTCTTTCATTGTATTTTTCGTGCTTTTGCTTAGTAGTTCAATCCATTTCCATGGCATCTACTTCCACTTCTACATCTAGAATGGAAGAATTAGCACCATCTACATCTGGATCTTCAATGCCTGCCTTTGATAGATACAACCCTCCCGCTACCAAACTTGCCTTCCGCAGCAATAAGAGGTATCATGTGTTTCTCAGTTTCAGGGGACCAGATGTAAGAAAGACTCTCGTTGATCATCTCTTTCAAGCTCTCTCCTCAGCAGGACTCAATGTCTTTATAGACAGTGACAAATTGGAAAAGGGAGAAATGATTGACTCGAGCTTAGAAAGAGCAATCGAGAGCAGTGCCATACGCATTCCTATATTTTCCAAAGGCTATGCAGACTCAACTTGGTGTCTCAAGGAGGCCGCTGCCATGTTGAGCACCCCTGCCTTGATTATTCCCCTCTTTTATCATGTGGATCCAACTCATGTTAGATATCCTGAAAGTGAGTCCAGTCCCTATAACCAATCATTTCTCAAACATTATCGCCATTCAGATCGACACAAAGTTGAAGACGTTGATGCGTGGAAGAATGCCCTTCTACAGATCTGTAAACGCTCAGGCTGGTCCATGGATCTAACTCAAGGGTAAGTAATTAACTTCACTTCCTGCTTGCTTTTCTATATTTTTTTGTTGGGTTAATTTCTCCATAGTTTATTATTGGCTCCTCTTAGATATCCGTGTGACATAAGTGCTTTTGATTAGTGTCAGAGTGCTTCTGGAAAACACAGTGTCAAATTCAGAAGTACGCTTACACTAATCTAATGGACTGTGGAAAACTAATGCTTATTAATATGTGTTTTTACTAGAATATAATTAATAGACATCAGATTTCCACAGTCCATAATATTATTCAGTGCTTTAGGGTTTAACTGTGGGAGAGTTTTTTCAAAAGTTTCAGATCACACTCTGTGATCCATCATCAGGATGAATTTCATTCTCTTCTTTGGCTCTCTTCATCCTGATGATGGATCATGGAGTGTGATCCCAAACATTTGGAAAAAACTCTTACACAGTTAAACCCTGAAGCACTAAATAATAGAATATAATTATTTAAAGAGTGTTTTAGGGAAATAGGACTAGGGCTTCTTTTTTTATTCTTGGAAAAATTCATTTTATTCGAGCAAAATGAATGTATCCTTCCGTAGTTGAAATTTGAAGGTTGACTATCAAGCAAATTTTTCATGAGAGTTATCTATTCAAACTTACATTTCAAATACTAAGAAATATTTTATTATAAACAAAATTATATATAAACTAAATATATATATTAAGTAACTTTTTAGAATTTTGACAATGTATTTGAAATCTCCCCTTTCATATTGAACAACCTTCCTAAAATTTTGATTGTATTTTATGGCAAAAATAACTAAATACGGCCATACCCATAGGGCCATCAAATTTAGGCACTCACTACTATCCTTACTTTCTCTACTTGCATTTGAAATCTTTAATATATTATTTCAAGGATGATTTATGTGTCTCCACTCAAATATAGCTATTTAATTATTTTATATTTTCATTTTTATAAAAATAATATTTTATAAAACCATATTTTTTAAAATTATTTTTTCTTCCTATTTGCTAATAATTTAAAAGCTGATAAATTTTAATTACTTCTTAATTTTTGTTATTATCTATTAATAAACATAGTTTAATTTGTTTAATTATTTAAGAGCTTGGTCTGCAATTTCATCATTTGTGTTCTCTTCTCTTACTCTCTATCTCTTGATGATGGTTCACTGGGTGTGATCCAAAATGTTGAGGAAAAATATCTAACACAATTATATCCAGAAGCATTCAATCCATAATTAATTAATTGTTGAATAATAGATAAAAATATTTCTTCATCAACCTCTTAACCCATCAAATTCTTAATTATAATTATTTAGTTTTAAAATAAATACTTATATTTATTATTCAAAATAATTCTTGAATAATAGATAACCTCCCTGATTCATGCTAAGGAACTTCTTGTAGTTGTAGATATATGTTTTTGCTCTTTTATATTTTTCCATTATTGTTTTTTAGTTTTTAGAGGACTATACATGAATATGTGTATATATATGTATAGATATACATATACATATACTTTTACATATATACACATATTCATGCATATGTATATGTATATATGTGTATACTTACATATATACATATCATGTATTTTCAATTTATACATATTTTTTTGTAAGTGTATGTATATATGTTTGCCCTTTATTTATCATTCCCATATTGTTTTTTAAGTTTTTATGCCTCTCCTTATTTGTGCCCCTTCCATTTTTTTTTACATATACACACACTTCTTACATATATGCATGTATATGCATATGTATATACATATATATACCTTTTATATACATATTTTTTGTAACTTGATTATGCATTTTTGTTTGATTCCTTTTTGTTTTTATGTTCTCATTGATTTGTTTTTGTTCCACATACTTTATATATATACATTTACTTACTCATTTAAATTTACATACGCACACACTTTTTCTTACATTTATGCATGTATATGTGTATGTATATGCATGTATACACATATATACATATACATACATATTCCTCTTATATGCATACATTTTTGTAGCTCTATTTTGCATTTTATGTTTTTTACCTTTTTATTGTTTTATTTCTCTTTGATTTATATTCTTCCACATACTTTATATATACATATAGTTGTATGTTGTATGTCTTGGATTTGCTATGTAGTTGTTTTTGGTTTATTTAATGGTTTATTTTTATGAAGTGGTCTTGTTGTGCCACCTCACTACCTCCCTCTCTTTTTAAGAGCTTGGTCTGCAATTTCATCATTTGTGTTCTCTTCTCTTACTCTCTATCTCCTTATGATGGTTCACTGAATGTGATCCAAAACTTTGAGGAAAAATATTTAACACGGTTATATCCAAAAGCATTCAATCCATAATTATTTAATTGTTGAATAATAAAAGCATTCAATCCATAATTATTTAATTGTTGAATAATAGATAACATCTATTTCTTCATCAACCCCTTTACCCATCAAATTCTTAATAATAATTATTTAATTTTAAAATAAATACTTATATTTATTACTCAAAATAATTCTTAAATGTAAATTTTTCTTATGAGCCTTCCATTTAATATATAAAATCTCTGTTTTCCAACTCTTTTTATACTCTTTGCAAAGGAGTGGAACGATGATAATTAGTAGTACCTTTGCCGTTGCAGCTACGAAGCTGGGCTAGTAAAAATGGTGGTGAATGACCTGGTTAAGACATTGGACAGAGTGCCCTTACAAGTTGCCAAGCATCCAGTGGGAATGGACACCGTCAAGGATTCTCTCATTCAGAAATTAAATCTCAATTCAGTGCATGAGGTGGTTAAACTTGGAATATGGGGTATCGGTGGTATTGGCAAGACCACAGTTGCCAAGGCCGTGTACAATCAACTTTATGCTGATTTTGAAGCTGCTTCCTTTGTATGTAATGTCCGTGCCACTGCTGCAGAGGCCACAGGCCTTACAAAATTGCAGAAACAAATTCTCAAAAATTTATGCAATTATGATAAAGAAGTAGACAGTGTTGATGAGGGCATATCTTTGTTCAGGGATCGCTTGGGAGGAAAGCGTGTGTTGCTTATTTTGGATGATGTGGATGCTCTTGTTCAATTGAATGCTTTGGTTGGGGATTGGCTGGCCCCTGGCAGCAGAGCTATAATTACTTCTAGAGACCAACATATTCTCAATGTTGCTGATTGCATCCACGAGATGACTGGATTGGAGATAAAAGAAGGTCTCCAGTTATTTAGTTGGCACGCTTTTCTTAGAGAATCTCCAAGTCCCAGATACCAAGATCTGTCCATAAAGATAGTGCAAGCTTGTAAGGGGCATCCTCTTTCATTGGAAGTGATTGGATCTTCCTTATATGATAAGCACAACGACACAGATTGCTGGACTGAAGCTCTTCATAACGTTACTCTCAACCCAGGGATTCACGAAAGACTCTACATCAGTTATAGTGGTCTTACTCATGAAGAAAAAGAAATATTTGTTGACATTGCTTGCTTCTTCCTTGGAGAACACAAAAGATTTCCCATTATTTTCTGGAAATCCTTGTATCAGACGGTACACACTGCTGTAAATAATCTTTCGATGAAGTTGCTGATAAAGATTGATGATAAAGGTGTATTTGGTATGCATGACCATTTGCGTGATTTGGGGCGGAGCATTGCTGAAAAAGAAAAGTCGGGTACCCGACTATGGGAGACATCTCTCGACATCGGCTCCAACGACATCTCTCGCCTTCGGCTCAATGGTGGCAATCTACAAAGGCTAGAAATGCTGTACAAACCTGGTCTTCGCTATCTTCATTTGCAGAATGTGTCGATTGAAGGCATGACAAAAAACACGCTTGTCAGGCTTCCTCAAAGTTTGATATGGTTAAGGTTGGAAAATTGTCACACTATGACTCCATTTCGGAAGCAAACAGCAATAAGTAAGATGATTACAACACTAAGGATGCCACGTCACTCCAGATTTGTGGGCAACGTCGGGCAACTGAAGATTATGCAACTAGTTGGCCGCTCTTGCAGCAGCTTATTTCTCTCATCCGTATTTTCACTTCCTAATATACAGCCGCAGCAATTGGTCATAAAATCATCGAGTTTGACCTTAAATATCCTCCCCATTGGCAACCTGTCACAGCTGCAGCACTTGAACTTGGAAGGGTGTGGGAGGTTAAATAACCTCCCTGATACCATTGGCAACCTGTCACAGCTGCAGCACTTGAACTTGGCATATTGTCAAGGGTTAAATAAGCTCCCTGATACCATTGGCAACCTGTCACAGCTGCAGCACTTGAACTTGCAAGAGTGTTACTATTTAAATAAGCTCCCTGATACCATTGGCAACATGTCACAGCTGCAGCACTTGAACTTGGCATATTGTCAAGGGTTAAATAACCTCCCTGATACCATTGGCAACCTGTCACAGCTGCAGCACTTGAACTTGGAATGGTGTGAGGGGTTAAAGAACCTTCCTGATACCATTGGCAACCTGTCACAGCTGCAGCACTTGAACTTGGAATGGTGTGAGGGGTTAAAGAACCTTCCTGATACCATTGGCAACCTGTCACAGCTGCAGCACTTGAACTTGAGATGGTGTGATGGGTTAAATAACCTCCCTGATACCATTGGCAACCTGTCACAGCTGCAGCACTTGAACTTGGAATGGTGTGAGGGGTTAAAGAACCTTCCTGATACCATTGGCAACCTGTCACAGCTGCAGCACTTGAACTTGAGATGGTGTGATGGGTTAAATAACCTCCCTGATACCATTGGCAACCTGTCACAGCTGCAGCACTTGAACTTGGAAGGGTGTAGCAGGTTAAATAAGCTCCCTGATACCATTGGCAACATGTCACAGCTGCAGCACTTGAACTTGCCTGATACCATTGACAACCTGCCACAGTTTCAGGGCTTGGTCTTGTAAGGGTGCCCTAGCTTAAAGAACCTCCCCCTACTATTGCCAAAACTTGTCACCGCCGAGGCACTTTGAACTTGGAAAGGTGTGGCCGGATGGAAGTATTTTGAAGGACTAATATTCAGGGACGGCTACCTCCTTTAAATGTTAGAGCTGTTACTTTGAACGGCTGTAATAGAGTTTCAAGTAGGCTATTGCAGAGCAGAAATTGAGACAATCCGAGTCCTTTAAATGGTTTATTAAATGTTCTCATAATTTAACTGTATTTAAATTTCTTTTCAAATGTTTGCACGGAAATTCAAACCGACGTGATCTCTACAAAAAATATGATCTATAACATGTTTTGCGGCACTGTCATTTAAGTTCGTATAAAGAGTTGATGTTGTCGTACACGTGTTAACCTGTAGAAGAATCTATATCATTCACCCATGAAATCTGCTGGACAAACTTTTTCTTCCAACATGGAGCATTGCTTAGTCTTCAAATGAGAATGTTCTTCCTTACTTTTAAAATTTTAATCTTAAAATTTAGTTGCGGCCTATTTAGGTTTTTCTAGGCCAACAAACTAATTACCTTTCTCATTTTTCGTTTTTTATGCGCGTATAGGAAATAGGTTTTTTAAGGGTTTTAATGTTAGTGTCCATCTCCTTTATTGTAAAGGTGTCTTATTAGTATTTAAAGAAAAAGAAAATGTATTCAGCTTTGAGGAGATTTATTGGGAAGATCTTGTGTTTTATTCATAAAAATATATGATATTTATATTTTGATTAATTTTTTCTATCTTAATTAAGTATATTATGTTTTATAATTTTTATTTTAAAAGATAATTTGAGAAGAGAGGCTTTATTATATTTTCATATGGTAAGAATATTTTGCAGTGCATATATGTTTTCCATTTTACTTTATATTTGAGGAAGAAAATCCAATAACATCAATTTTTTTTTAAATCTCAAGTTCAATCTATTTCTCTCTTGTAGCTTTAGTGGGGTGAGCCTATATTTAATAAGACTTGATCCTTGATGGGCTCTTTGTGAGCCTTTAAAAAAATTAGGTATTGCTACATGCTTAGGCATTATTTAATGCTTGTATGTTGCCTTTAAACATTATTTTGTACCAGTGACTTGGTAAGAAGGGTCTGACCAAAGCAGGACAATCCTTGCTTAAAAAGCCCTAAATGTTATCTAATGACACCACTCCCCTATAGATGTAGGAAGCATACATCAAGGAAAATAATTTTTAGACACCGAAATCAATGAGGTTCAGATTCCATACTATGTTTAGATCCATGCACATGGTTTAGATCTATAGTCACAACTCTTTAACATAGGGCTCATTGATTACTTGTGTTACATCATCGCTTTGTGTTGGTTTATTTGTATAGGGTGTATCTACTTCTCATGTTTCTTCTTCTAGTGTCATGACTAGTTCTCACCTTACTAGTCTTTCATCTATTTCTTACTTTTTTTGTACTAGTGTCACCACTATTGATTTGCAATTGTTGCAAAAACTAAATTGTGGTTTTGAAATATTCGATTATTGAAATACAAAAAACTAAATTATTTTCAATGTAAATTGAAACGAATCTATGCTCAAACACTACTATAAAAATGCAAGCAAACACAATGAAACACATTGCACATTTTTCACCTAAGAAACCCCCTATAGAGACTTAAATTTCACCACATCCTAACATCACACCTAACATGACATCCTAACACAATTCTAACTCCATGTCGACATTATCACCACACTAATTTACCGATTTTGACACTTTTGACACCATCCTAGTTAAATATAACCACATGCTCATATCACCTCACCACTAACTAATTCAACAAATTAGTCTTGTTTAAATAGTTAGGAAACTCTCTCACATTATTGCATCACCAAATTAATTAAATAAATCATAATTATTTAATTAAGCTAATTTCTTACATCTCCATGTCACTAATTAATTAAATAATTTTATTATTTGATTAATTAGTCTAAAATCCCACTGCATCACTTAAATAAATAACTAAATCCTTTTCCATAGGTTGATTCCCACTTTGTCATTTAATAAGTAAATCAAAACCCATTTACCTTTCATTCAATCTTAACCCTTCATCCACAACCAATCTCAACCATTCACCTTGGCTTGCTCTAGAAGCTAACTTGCTCTAGAAACTAATGCATCTTAACCCTCTATCCACAATCAATACCAATCATTAATCTTCTTAGCTTTCCCTAGAAGACAAGAAGCTTACCCTATTCAATACCAACCCTCCATTTCAATCAAATCTTAATCATCTATCATTCGTCAAAACATCTATAAATAAACTGTCGTTCTCAATCAAATCAGGGGAGCTAAGATTTGCAAGTACATGCTACTGAAATGGCAAAGGTTTTTCATCAAGCCTCCATCAAATCAACATCAATATAGGTGCATATCACTTGGGATCATGTACAACACATGAACAACCACATCCAAGAGCACATACATTCAACAAGAAGGTATAATGTTTAGTTTTCTTTAAACATTTGTTGTGCTTTGAGCTTCTTAGCTCAATCTGAGGTATTCTTGGGTTTGGAATAGGGATTCTTTAGTTTGCACATTGGGCTGATCCCACAATAGTGTGCCCCACTTTTTGTTTAAAATGGGACATTGAAATCAACATTTTTATCCAAATTTTCACTTTTTGACACCTATAACAACTAAACCATTAAGAATTTGAAGATGATGCAAACTAGTAATTTTTGAGATTTCATGTGTAAATTATAAATATATATTTTTTAAATTTAAAAAAAAAATTGTGATTTTTTTTATGTAATAGTTAATAACTTATTTTTTATAGTTAATAGTATTTTTTAAAAAGTGACATTTATACTATATAGCATAACTTTTTCTGTATATATTGAAATTAATTTTTTCTGTTGAAACAAAGTCATCAATACCTAGTGTATAGATATTTTTCAAAAAAAAAAAACTATTTTTGCATGTGTCGAACAAGGACCTTGATGTTTGGTGAAAAACCTACGTTCACTAGAAAATATAAAATAAATATAATAATCAAATTAAATGTATTTGAAATTATACTTTTTGGAAAGATTACCTTGAGGGCTACGATCCTACAAATTATCTTGTCATGTTGATTCGATTTGCTGGTCCAACCCAAGGTTTGAAACTAAATTTTTTGAAGGAAATCTAAGGAGTAGAGGAGAAAAGGCCATCTAAGGGCCTTCATTTGAAGAACCTTTGAATGAAGGTCACAAAGAACCTTCGCTTGAAGATCCCTTCATTCGAAGGTCCTTTTGGCTAATGACAATATATAAAAAATTCTTAACAAATGACCTTTGAATGAAGGTCCCCAATAAAAAATATTAAAAAATTCATGATCAAAGACCTTTGAGCAAAGGTTCTTAAGCCGACATTTACAAAAATTTACAAAATTTGTGAATTGTTTATAAATATTAGACATAATGATTTTACTAAAATTTTAAAAAATGAAATATTTGCATTTCTGGATTATTTGCATGTAGAATATTTGGTAAAAAATTGTAGAAATTGTGTTTGCAATTTTGAGATTTTTTTCAAGGCAAAATATTTGATGAAGGAATTTTGGGCACATATTTTGCAGAGGAGATGGGAAATAAAAGAACAAGGCAAAATAAGGCTATGCATTTATATTCAGCAGAAAATGGAACATAAATTAAGAAAGGGCACAAAGATATTTTAGAAAAAAAAAAAATTTAAAAAGAGGGTAAAAACTTTATTGAATCAGGAAAGCATTACAAATCCAACAGAGAGAAACCCACCAAGGGGCCAAACAAAACCAAGAATTAATTCACACCCAAAAAGCACCTCATGTCCTCCATAACCCACTCCTCAAGAACAAGGGCCAAATCACTAGGAAGGTTGCCCCAATGATCCACATACCCATCCTCTTAGTAGCCCACCTAGCTAAACCATCAGCCACCTTATTCCACTCCCGAGGAACATGGCGAAAAATTATAGACTCTAGAGAAGAGCACAGAGAAACAATCTACTTGACCACCACAACCATCTGGTAATTCACATCCTCCAAATGACACTTATTCATCATATCAATAACAACCTAAGAATTAGACTCACAAACAATCTGTCGCCACCCAAGGCCAACCGCACGCTCAACCGCCAAAAGTATAGCAATAGCCTCCATGAGATTATTAGTATGCAGACCTCTATACATAGAGAAGAAAAAAACCACCACTCCCAAACTATCCCTGCCAATACCACCAACTCCAACATGCCCAGGATTGCCCCTAGATGATCCATCCGTATTAATTTTCAGCTCCCCCAAAGCAGGAGGGCACCAGTAACCAACACGAGAAACCCTCTCATGACCATACCTCGATGCATACTGCTCAAATTTCCCTTGCCCCTCCCCACAAGGCCCAGAGCATTAACCACTCCCAGATCCCTAGGATCAACTGGAACAGACAAATCGCACTTCGCTGTGAAAGTCTCCTAAAGGACCCCCAAAATTCTCATCCAAAGCTGCCCAATAAGCAACTTCTTATCTAAAAAAATTCTCCTATTGTACTCCAACCAAATATGCCAAACAATCAAACTAGGGCCAATGATCCAAGCAATACAAAGAAAAGAGGTCTTAGCAGGAGACAACCCCTGTCTCCTCCAAAAGTCTTCCAAAGAAGAAACATGGCAACATGGAAGGCTCCAGAGATTCCACCAGAGGTGCCAGATAGCTTTCACAAAATAACACTGAAAGAAGAGATGGGAAAAACATTCATCATGCTTAGCACACATAACACACATGGAAGGGCCCTGAAGCCCTCGCTTCCAAAGATTTTCCCAAGTAAGCCACTTGCCTTGAACCACTAACCAAGAAAAGAAATTACACTTAGGCCAAACAAACTTATTCGAAACATGTTTCCACCAAGATACCTTAGAACTCATAAACAACTGCTTATCTAGAACTTGATATCTAGAGGCAACCGAAAATTTGCCATTTGAGTTAGGACCCTAAGCTAGCACATCTTTCCTAGGAAGAGAATTACAAACACAATCCAATAAAATCGTAGAAAGCTCTTGACGATCCTCCACCATACCACCAGGAGACCACTCCAAAGGATCCTTCCACCTGGACACAGTAATCTGTCCCAAGGTCTGTTAAGATTTGAAATCAACCACACGACACCAACTAGCATCCATAAAATATTGGCACAAATCCTGCAGGTGAGGATGAGAAGATAAAATGGGAAGATGCCCATCCCAAGAATCATACCAAAAAAGAGCATCCTAACCACTATTGCAGATCCAAAACAACCCCTACTTAACAAGCTTGGCACCCCTTTTGAGGGTACCCCAAATCATAGAACCCTTCCCCTCCAAGCTAAATCTAGCAACTCGGCACTCTCCACCACACCTAGATATTTAAAGGTGAGAATTTTAGCCCACAACTGATGCTGTTGTGAACACCAATGCCAATACAATTTAGCTGCTAAAGCCTACCCATTTAGATCAGTCCGACGTAAGCCTAGCCCACCTTCCTGCTTCGGCCTACAAACAACATCCCACTTAACCAAACTCCACTTTCTATGAAGAAGATTACTAGACCAAAGGAACTGACGAGACAACCTCTCAAAGTCCTTGTTGAAGCTGAAAGGAGCAAAGAGAACAAAGCATTTGTAAATAGGGAGAGCCTATACCACCGACTTTAAAAGAGTCACTCTGCCCACCGAAGAAAGCCACCTGCAAGTCCAATGATTGACCAGATTCTGAAACTTATCAATAATCCCCTGCTAAAATAGTTTAGGAAGAGAATGAATAGCAAGAGGGATACTAAGATAAACAAAGGAGAGTGAACCAATCTGGAAGCAAAGAATGTCAGCTATTCTCCTTTAGATAACCTTAGGAGTATTAAATAAGTAGATGAAAGACTTCCCCTCATTAATATGCTGACCTGAAGCAGCCAAGTAACTGTCCAACACACTGCACCATCTGATAGCTTCCTCAACCATAGCCCTGCCCATCAAAGCAATATCATCCACAAACTAAAGATGGGACTGAGGAGGAATAACATTTCCCCAACTCCAACCTTGAATCAAGCCACTCTCTACCCGAGAATGAATAAACCTCCCCAAGCCCTCAACAAGTAGGATGAACAAATAGGGGGACAAAGGATCCCCTCGTCTGAGCCCCCTAGAAGCACCAAACAAATCCATGGGCACACCATTAATTAGCACCGAAAAGGAAGAAGTAACACAACTCTTGACCCATTCAATCCAATCACCAGCAAAACTAAATGCTCCAAGAATCTTGAATAAGAAATCCTATTTAACCTGATCATAAGCTTTAGCCATGTCCAACTTGATAAACATTGATTTTTCCTTAGAAGACTCCATAGAATGAATGGTCTCCACAACAATAATGACACCACACATAATCTTCCTACCAGCAACAAAGCCCCCTTGATCTTCAGAGATTAACCCACTTAGCCAAGGTTTCAACCTCTTAGTAATCAACTTAGTAATGATCTTGTAAACAACATTACATAAAGCACGTGGCCTAAAAAGATCCAAAGAGTTAGCCCTGTCCTTATTTGGAATGAGAGATAAAAAGGTTGCGTTCATAGATTTCAGCATTTGTTTACTCATGAAGGATTCCTGAGCAACCTCCAAGAGATCCAACTTAACCACTTCCCAAAACTCCTAGAAAAATTCGGCTGGGAACCCATTAGGCCCAGGAGCTTTACCTTTCTTCATCTAAAACACAACATTCTCGATCTCTGACAAGGTAATAGGAGTAAGCAAAGATTCATTCATTTCATTAGAGACCAAAGGCAGAATACAATCTAGAATCCTAGCTTCATCTTCCTCTACAGAAGGTGAATCCTCAGAAAATAGAGTAGAAAAGAAGTGAACAAATTCAACAAAAATAGAAGTGGAGGAGGAAAAAATCTCCCCATCTAGTGACAAGAGAGAGGAAATAACATTACCTTGTCTTTGATCCTTAACAGAATTATGAAAGAAATAAGTATTTTGATCACTTGCCTGGAGCCATTCAATTCGGGACTTCTGTTTCCAAAAAAAATCTTCTCTTAATTCCCACTCCTCAATCTCCTTCATCACATCAGCTTCCAACAAACCAAGCTCCTCAGAGAGGCCTTGGTCACAAATCTGCCTGGTGATCAAATCCAAACTATCCTGAGCATTCTATTTTACGTGGAACACATTACCAAAGTGCTGCCTATTCCAGCATTTCAACCTATACTTCACATACAGGAGCCTTTTGGAGAAAGAGTACATAGCAGTACCAAAAGCTAGCTTACCAAGATACCACCAGCCAGGAAGCAGATCATGAAGAGACTCGTCCCTAAGCCACATAAGCTAAAACTTAAAGGACTGTGTTAATCAACGCCAGGGCAACTCAACATTAAGCTTAATCAGCCAATGATCAGAGCCTTGTCCATCCAAAATCTCCAAACTAGTCATCCATCTGTCTCCCACCCAAAAATTGGACACCAAAAATCTATCCAATCTTTCTGAAATAGCTACATCTCCACTTTTCCTATTACTCCAAGTAAAGACTCTATTTGCTGGCTTAATAGCAACCAACCTCAAGAGGGCTACATTTTCCTGTAAGAGCCCTGAGGAAGGCTCCAAATAAGGACTTCCTCCTCTCTTCTCCTCTAATGAAGTGACAGCATTGAAATCCCCCATGAAGGCCCAAGGCAGATTAGGATCCAAAGACCTCGCATATCTTACATGATCCCACAACCAAACTTTACCTTGAAAGTCAATCAAAGCATATATGTTAGAGAAAAGAACTCTCCCCTAACTCAAGATGAGAAGCAACACAAGAAATCAAACCCCTACATGAGAGCCACCAAATTAGATTGACTTTTTGAGGATCCCATAAACAGGCCACCCCACCAGAGCTACCAAGTGCTCCAACACATTAACATTGTCCACGACCCCAAATCTTGGAATCCACACATAGCATACTATCAACTGATAACTTAGTTTCTTGAAGGAAGACCACATCAGGAGAATGAATATGAACCAAATCCTGAATAGCATTTTGTCGATGGATGCTATTCATACCCCTCACATTCCAAGAAAGCACAATCATTGTTGAGGTTGGGAGAAGTGAGCATCAATAGTCTTCACCGAACCTGCCTCAACCAATGTCTCACGAACTAGCTTAACTTTCTCTTGATCCTTCTTGTGATCAACCTTAGAATGTTTCTTAGGAACCCCCCTCTTGAGAGTTTTTGGCTCAAACCCAAGGCAGGGGAAGAAGATTTATTTTTACCCAAGTCAGGACCACCCCGTGCCTCAGAGATAAACCCCACCAACACTAGAAGACCTCCAGAATCCACAATTTCCCCACCTCTCACAACTAGAGCCGGAGCTGAAGGAGCCAAATCAGTATCCATCTAAGGACCTTGTTCACCAAGTTGTTCCATCTTGGCAAACACCAAAGGTTGTACCCCAGGCATCTCCTCAATAGAAGAACCAATTGTCAGCTGCAAGTCTACTTGGAACGCTTTGTAATGCCCTGCCATGAACACCTTAGAGAACAACATATCTATGCTATGCAAAGCAGGATAATTTTTTTTTATATATGAATAAGATAACAAAGTAATGTTAACACATCTATACACATCATTTGAACTAACGACTTGTCCTCTAAGATTTCATGGTTGCATTACTTGCCAAATCAATTAACATAATTCAACATACATTATTAACTAACATTAGTAGATCATTCTAAATCTATAGCATTAAATGAATAAACATATACATCTCCATATCATAACGTCAGATGAATAATCGACATGATCAGGATTACATGTGAATATACAAATTCCTATACACATGAGTAAATCATTACATTGATTACATTATCACCTTTCTGAATACATCTGATTACATACATTATGAATCGACTGTCACACAAGGCTAGCCCATGAGTATACATAATCATCTTCCTCAAACTGGTACAAGATCTAATATCTAATGCACAAGATACATCCTCCTCGCCCACGAACATCGGCAAGGGAAAAACCAATGGAAATAAAAGCTCTTCCACCCGACCATGTGGAACCCTAAGGTCCACCCCCCGAGCTAGGAGATAACACAAGATCCCACACTCACAGATAGTAAGGAGAACAATAGACTAACACAAGCAGTAGGGTTATACATGACACCAATTATCAAACTGTCCACAATGAACATCACTGACATACTTAACTGCACTTCCAGAGGCACTTACACAATCGAGGGAGCAAATACAACTAGGGAGTGCTAGACTGCAATAGGGAGGAGTGTCATCACATGGATTGATATGGGTTGTCTTGGTGGACTTCACTAGGCCCCGACTCCCATCTTTGGGTTGTTTATGCAGCCTCTCCCAATCCCCGGCCCCCATACAATTCATGTAGAATCAGCATACCTTTCATGGGGACAGGGTAGTTGATCTTGCCATTCCAGGCCTTCTCATCTCATCTCAAGCCTAAATGAGTACTTGAGCCACGAGTCAGGCATACATTATCTTGATTAATGTTAATTCTACCCATTTCCCTATTTCATTATAACGTTATCACTGGGTTAAGAAACCCTTCAATGGGTTGTCCTGGAAACCACTTTGGGTTTCGTCCCCCATTGAGAGCCACTCCCCCTACTTGCAACTAGAAAACCCTACACTGACCAAGACACTAATCCGCTTACACAATCATCATGACCACATATTCCATATACCAAGCAAGGCATTAACCATCTTGCATGCTCATCCTAGTTACAAGAATTCTTAATAGAATAGGATATATCAATCTAGGGTTACATATGACTCATCACATACTCAACCAACTTTAGGGTCATAATATCACCAGGACTATGCGTGCAACTAAACCCTCCTTAGCCTCTACAATCCAACTTCCCAATGACACAGAACTTAACATCCCACTATAACAAAAGCGTGAACATTTAATCCAATAGTCTAGATACATTGGTTACTACAGAGAATTTATCATAACAAAGTTATCAATATAAGATTGTAACTTGGTTATTATCCAATCTCAATTTTAGAATAGACCAATTTCATAATTCTATGCACAGTGTAAGTAGATAGTAAACATAAAAGACAATTACCTATATGTAATTATTTCACAATAATTTATTCTTACTTAACACAAAGAGCCAACTTTTATTATAACAGAAAATTAAGAAAATCCTATATTCTAAACATGAGATCCTTCTATGATAACTCTTTCTCTCTTTATTCAAAGATAGCATATAAAAGATAATTCATAATTAATTAAAATCTAATTAAGATTAACTTCTTACCATTCTTACCTATACATGACTCTACTCAATTAAAACATCAACTAAGCCTTAATTTAAGCCTTAATTTGGAACTTAAGTCTCTAGAGTTGTTGTATGTTTTTACCATGGTTTTAATTTCTCTGTAACTGGTATATTGTAAATTCTAACTAGAAGAATACATTTCAATTCTCATCTATAAACAATTTATTCTACGTAAAGAATATAACCTTTCCATTTATTCCTAACTGAATCTCATGAACATTTAATGAGAAATTAAAATAAACAAAACATTGTTTAAATGGTATAAGAAACGTTATAACTACTTATTCCTAACAAAGTTTATAATTAGACATAATGTAATTTATTTATTTATTTTAAATGTCCCCAACTCTCAATGACTTATCTATAAGAAGTAATCAATCCACTGACCAATACATTTATTCATCACTAAAAGCTTGATTTAATTGATAAGTACACAGTTAAAATCCTTTATATTTGCTCTTCTATGAAGCATCATTTCTAATTATTAATAATGCATATTTTACAATGTTAAATAAGTTAATAGAAAAGATTAGTCTAACAATTACCCTAATTGCACCCTAAATATTAATATTCTAGGCAACATTTAGTTCAAGATCAAATATAATACATATATCCTAAGTCAGTATAAAACTATACACAATAACCCTAAAAATAATGCTATATTGATAAGAAAGTTAATTAATGTTAAAGAAAAAAAAATCTATATAAAAAGCCCGAGAGATCACTAATGAAGTATAGTGCCTTTCCCAATTTATGTATTGAACTATTACTTTATGGATTGGATTGGAAGGAAAGATTCGTAAAATAATTAAATAAAATAACTCAATTTCATTTCAGCCAAAAGAACAGAAAATAAAATCTATAAATTATTATTTTATATAATGCGCTTACCACGCTTCTCTATAAATAAAATATAGTACTGGAAATAAACCCTAATAAAATAGTATATTTTATACCAGCTTTACAGTAAATAAAATGTAGTGTTGGAAATAACCTTTATAAATATAAAATATTGTACCACACTTGTAAATAAAATAGAGTGATGTAAATTTAAAAGATAGTATAAAGTATTATTTTATAGCACTATATTAAACCCTAACAAAATATAATTATAAACAACAATGAAAAGATAATAATTTAAATTTCATTGTGTAGAAAACATAAGTAAAAATTGGTGACAAAATCTATAAAATATAATGCACTTACCATTCAATTAACTTCTATTCTTCGGGTCTAAAATATTGCAGCCACCTCTTAAAAAATTCCATTGAAATTTATAATGCACAGTGTTCCCAATAAAGTAATTTCCAAAAAGATTAAAAAGCCCCCCAAATTCTCCCGATCAAAATTCCCCCTCCCCGTTTAATAAATAATGAAGGGAGGGAAGTTATTTTTCCCACTCCTGTACAAAATAAATTTACAACTACCCCAACTAACTACCTACTAACCCTTATTAAAAATAAATAAAATATATGCAACCAACATAATTTAAACATACACACAATAAATAATTTTACACAAATGGGTAAAACCATTTACCCACACTCACTCACATATTATAATTAATTATATAACCAACTTTATAATATTCTATTTATTTACTATTTTATTATTATTTCTTAATTATAATATTACACTATAATTTTATTTTATTATCAACTAGGATTATATATATTTATTTATCAATCTATTTTAATGCATAAGATAACCAAGGCATATTATCAAACAAATAAAACCAAAAGCCAAAACAATTACCTAACCACTAACCAGGGTCAAAAGGCAAAACTTCAAGCAACACTGACTGACCATAAAACTTCAAGCAACCCTGACCAACCATAAAACTTTAAGCAACCCTGACTGGCCACTGATAGTACTTGACAAGGTATCAAACTAGGTACTCATCCTCTTCGAGGATGATGGTTAGGGTGGGGGACCAAGTGCTATCTCCAGTCAACTACTTCCATTGGGTGCAAGGCACGCTCAAACCTACCAATTCAGGTGGAGTCGATGCCTGGTACCTGTTCACTCAAACATACAAGTTAGAGCACATGTACATAATAGCCAAAGCACTAGGGAAGGGACTCTAGCAATCATATCTCATACTCGTATGTCACCCATACGTCCAATGGTATGATGCCTCCCTTTCCACCTGTCCTAACAACATACTACTGCATCACCTTATCCAAATAAATCTATGCATAATAACAATATGCATCATGCTCCCAAAAGTATTAATAGAAGTTCTTGTTCCATCCTCATCATCAGGTTCCTTAGCCAAACTACCTGCACATCCAAGGTGAGAATGGAGGGGTGCTACACCCTTCCTCTTGAACTAACTCGTCCAATGCCTCAAATTTATTAAAATTTTCCTCCTTCTGTCAATCCTTGAAAGATCTCTTTTGACCCCGTCCACAATTACGAAACTTAACCAAATCAAAACCATCTTTATCTGTAGCCTCCCCTGCATGGGATCTTTACCCTTTTCCAACCCTGCATTAGGCTAAGAGGTCACATTACTTGTACCAACTGCACCAGAAGCATGAGGACACCTCCGCTAAAGATGACCATACTCATGACACAGTCGACACTTGAAAGGTAACATCTCATAATCTAACGACTGGGTCCAGGAGCTAGAACCAATAGTCAAATCTATGGAATCTGGCAAAGGTTGACTCAAATCAATCTCAACACATACCCACACATAAGAAAAAATCTTCTTATTCAAAGTTTGCTGAGAATGACCAATAGGTTTTCCCAGCAACAAAGCAATCGACTGCAATATGTCACTTCTCCAACATTCAAGCAGCAGCCGAGGAAGACGAACCCAAACAGGGACCTTAGAAGGCAACTCCTCCACCGAATTAAAGCTAGCATGCCATGGTTTTATGAATAGGCCAACTTGACTATAAAAATAAGTCCCACCTTCAAACGCCTTGTTCCGAACTGAAATACATGAAAAAATCCACCAAAAAGAAGTTATTTGCAGCCATCAAAATATCAAAGTCACCTTCCAGATTCCATGTCTTATGGGTCCAGATATCAAGGAATGAAAGAGAAACCCTCATCCCATAAAATTGCAGATCAAAACATGCTTGATGTAGTAATCCAGATCATTAGCCATCGCCTCTGATTGGATCACCAACACCAGACGAACATGGGCCCTCTCCAAGCACCCATTTACCTTCTACAATTTAAAAGCACCAGTTCGAGGCATGCCCACCCCAGAAGAAGACAGATTGGGGACCTCATCACCATTCTCCACCATAGCTGCATCCCCGCCACCTTATCCAAAAGCACATTCATTGCCATTAAAAAACCCAACATGCCAAAAACCCTAGCCGAAACTCCCCTCACACCAAACCAAGGATGACACAAAGCCCACTATAGGCTTGCATGCAAGAGGAACCATGAGTAAAAAAGATGAACCCCCTTCTCAAGAGAATAGACACAAACCACACATGGCTAGCAAAGAAGCTACACCAAACACCCGGCCCAAGACTCCAAGCAATCAGCTGAGAAAGATAGTCATATTACCAAAGCCCGCACCGCACACAACCACGCATAGAAAGGGAGAAAAATCGCATGAAGCAAAGCAAGGAAACAAGGCACACAAGAACAGGCCCACACGGCCCCCCAAGAACAGAACCAAGCCCACATGAACAGAAAGAAAATCTAGAACAACAGGCTAGAGCTCGCATGCCAGGGCTCGCCCTTGATCGCCTCTCAACGCCATCGAACAACAACCTAATTCAATTTTTAGAAAGAAATAAGGTACATATATATTTTTAAATTTATATAAAAATATTCAAAAATATTAGATTTTATTTATCCCTACTTCCTTAACTCTAGGGTTTGAATATAGTTGTTAATTTTAGATTTAATTTTAATACAAATTAGATTCTTAGATGTTCTACATTCATCTAAATTTTAAATTCTACATAGATTCCAAATAAATTCTCTAGGTTAAATTCACTAGATTCACTAGTTTCTCTCTAGGGTTTGTATCTCTTTCCCCTAATTCCTCAACTCTAGGCTTTGAATATAGTTTCTAATTTTATATTTAATTTTAATACTTGAATTAGATTCCTATATGTTCTACATTCATCTAAATCTAAAAAATTCTACGTAGATTCCAAATAAATTCTCTAGATTAAATTCACTAGATTCACTAGTTTCTCTCTAGGGTTTGTATCTCTTTCCCCTAATTTTAGATTTAATTTTAATACAAATTAGATTCCTACATGTTCTACATTTATTTAAATTTCAAATTCTACATAGATTCCAAATAAATTTGTCTAGGTTAAATTCACTAGTTTTTCTCTAGGGTTTGTATCTATTTCCCCTACTTCCTCAACTCTAGGGTTTGAGTATAGTTTCTAATTTTAGATTTAATTTTAATACAAATTAAATATCTACGTTAAATTCACTAGTTTCTCTCTCTAGGATAGATACCAATTTTCTAATTTCAATCAATGCAATTCTAATACAAATATAAGCTCATATACTTTAAGTCTAATTGAAAACATGTTTAGTTATAAGGATTCCATGGACAAGATCCAACCTTCAATTAGATTATAAGAACAAAATGGTTGTGGTAACTTAAGAAAACCTCCAAAAGACAAATACACAAAACAAATAGTTTTGGTTAATAAAAGATTGCTCTTACACCTAGGATGCTCTTGCATCACATGTATAACCAAACCTTGACACCCAGTTATTGATGATGATGTTACTCATGATCAGACACATAGAAATTATACTTTGAACACCTATCTCTCTTGAAATATATGATAAATTTAGAATGAATTTATAATCCCAAGGCTCTGTTAGTCAAGTCTTGACTTCACTTGTAATCACTCAAGGTTCATTGTAGGTTGTTTTACTTGGGGGACTTACACATCTTGTACTTGATATTCTTGATCCAGACAATTTCCTACAAATATCACTATTATCTTGTATGATCTGCACGTATACTGCACAATTCTTGTCAACTTTATCAATTAATGACCGAACTTTGAGCAAATTCTTTGTGATTTGGACATAACTTTGATTAGTTCTTCTGAATTATCTTCAATTAACTAAATCTTTGATCAATTTGTGCTTATTTTGTGTAACTTTGATCAGTTCTTCTAAATTAGTTATGATTAGTTGATCTTTACATAGTTCATCTAAATTCACTTAAAGATCTTTAAAGCATCAATTTCATTGATATTATTGATTATTTCCTTTAGATTTATTATTATTTGCACTTATTTAAGACAATTTGTGAAAATGAAAGACAAAAGATGAGCTTGAGAAAGAAAAAGTCCTAAGAATTTAAGTTTTTAGTGAACTCACACATATATCTTAACAATTTAAGAATTGAAGTTAAATCTAGTTATACTTCACCAGGTGTTCCACAGCTATGTATAACAAATGCAAATCTTCAAAGGACAATTGATAACAACAAGAAATGGTTCAAATGCACTCCAAGGGATGTAACAATTTGATATTCATCACCATAAATCAACTAGAAGATCACTTATGATTTAGAATGAGGTAGTAATCCAGTCTTCAATCCATTCATATGAACAAAATATCCAAATTATCTCACTGAATGTGAGATAGAATCATGAGGTAAGCCAAAAAGTTACAAAATGTACTAACTCAATGCTCAACAAATTTTATCAATTCAAATCCCCTATCTACAACAATTCAAATGCCTTTTATAAGACAAGGATCCAGAATCAGTTACAATAACCAACGATCAGGATCTCACTCTCAACATCAATGGTCAGGGAACAAGGTACGTGATTGCTAGTTGACACTCAACTGTGGATGATAGTTAGCTCAAAAAGATATTCTCTCTTCACTGTATTAGAATCTAGGAATATTTTGGAATATCCACCCCTTTTACCACCTAATCCTTATTCATCCTTTGCTTTCTGGCAGCTCCCCTAAATCATCATATGAATATCCACTTTACTGTACTTCACCAAAATATATCCCAACTAAAAATACAAGTAACATTATGATGAGCCTCATCACTCTATATCAGATCCCTTATCTTCTTCGATCAATATTTGACCAAAATCCAGAGCCTTATATGCATCATGGGAGGCGATGGATTTTCTGATACCATCCCTATCAAAGGCTTGAGCCTTTACCTTAGCATACTCCTGCATTTGGAGTTGATTTGTCAAGTTTATCCATTTATCGGTTTTGGCATCTAGCTTCTCCTTATATCCTTTGATCTTCATATAGAGGTCCATGACCTCATCTATAGCCTTCTTTGAGACGTGATTTACTGGATCCTCTAAAATTAGGCCATACTTGGCGTTGAAATTTACAGTTGAGGCTTGCTCCTCATATACTTCCTTTTCATCCATCATCTGGTCAGTTATCTCCTCCAGAATCTCCATTTCCTTATCCAGGAGTTCATGGATCTTGCTGTTGATGTCTATGGCCTTAAATCGATAGGTTTTCAAAATCTCCTCCTCAAACTTCAAATCCTTCAACCAAGTCGACATGAGTGGCATGTGCTAGATGGTCATGATGTTATGGTGTATCAACATTGTGTTTGATAGCAATTGGATAGCTATTAGCTTCATGATGTCCTGAGTTTGGTCTAGACCTGTGGCACATGTTGTCTTCAGGACATCGACCTTATTCTTGATGAAGGTCAAGGTGTCCAATTTGATAGAGTTGTCTGGATGACCTCTTCCCCTTCCTCTAAGAATTTTAGGTACCATTTCTCAATGACTTGAGCTTAACGCTTCTTTTCATCTAGCTCTGTTACCTGTTCTTGGGTCACCAATGTCAAGTTGGTTGGGATCTTGATTATTGATATTCCTAGGGTGAATAGCCCCTTTATGAATCTCTCTAGTTGGGCAATGCACCCTTTTAGCTCTTATTTCTTCAGTTATTCCTTCTTATCTGTGCTGCAATGGCCTCTGCACTGCCTTTGAGCTCATCTATCTCTTGCTCCGCAGTGGCATGCCCTAAGTCCAGAGTAGTTATCTGGTACTCACACTTATTTCTCCTTTTCCCTTATCCACCATAGGTATAGCCAATTGGGTTATCCTACATCCTGTAGCATCTCTTCGAATAGAAGATACTACTCTTTCCTTTCTCCTAGGCTTTATTTCTTCTGCTAAAAACAATGCTTTGAAGTCAAATGGAATCAAATGAATTGGAAGATCTTTGACCTCCGATGCCAGCCATTCTGGGGTGGGTCCTTCCTAACCAGGTTGTTTAATATGAACATCTTCTATTTGTCTTTCAGCCTCCTTCAGTAGTTCTTCTCTGTGCCGTTCCTCTTCATGTTGAGGAACTTCTTGTTGGGGAACCTCACCTTTGTTCGGTTCCTCTTCTAGGTGATGTTCACCTTTATTCACCCCAAGACCCTATTAGTCATTAAAGGCTTAAGTGCCTTTATCTTCTTCCATATCTGATGGATCTACATCCATAGGTTGAGGCTCTAGATTCTCTCCTTCAGGAGGTACCTCTTCAGTCACTTGGTCCTTTAGACCTTCATCAAATGTCAGCTTCTACTGCACTTCTTTGTTTTGATCCTCTACTAGATGCTCTTGACCCTGCTATTTATCACCCTCCTTGGGGATGTCCGGATGAGTCTCTTCTTTATCTTCAGGAAGAGTAGTGTCCACATTTACTTCTTCTATCTCAACTTGTTGCGATGAACCTACCTCTTCTTGTGTCGTTGTGCCCACATCTTGGACTTATTCTAGTTGGTCTACTGATGCAGTTTGAGGTCCTCACATCTATGTGTCAGATATCACTTCTACCTCTAGACCATTTATTTCTTCCACCCTTGGATGTATTGATTGGTATTCCTCCAATTGTGATCCCTGTGGTGTGAACAGAGAAGATATTGGATCATTCGTCACATCATTAGTGACTTCATCATTAGCCAGGTCTACAACCTGACTTGAGAGAAATTGCATATCTTTGGCCTTGGCTTGTTGCTGGATCTCTTGATCCTTCTTCATTTCTTCCACAATGTCCCTCTTCACCCGGATGATCCCTCGAATCTTTTGTGATTGAGGTGTTAGGGCTTGGGGCAATTGCAACTTAGGTTGAGAAGACGTGGATGCAAACATCATCTCCATAGCGGTGGCAGCTCCAGATGTCCCTGCCTCTTCACCTTTGTCTTGTGGAAGCATCCCCCTCATATCTGCAGTTAGTTGAGGTATTCTTCTCTTCTTCTTGGGGATGTCCACTCCTCCCAAGATATCTACCACTAGGTGCTCTAGTGGGGCTACATAGGATATTGGGATGGTGTCAATTTGGGTTGTTCACTTTTAGGTGAGTGTATCATGGCTATACTCACACCTGCTGAAGTTAGAGGAGGTCCGGAACTAGATGCGCCATCTTTGGCCAATGCTACCTCCATGACTCTCATCTTGACTATGAGGAAGTCATCATAACCCACATCAATTTAGTCTTTCCTCTTCCTTTTCATTCCATAGGTCAGGTCCACTCCCTTATCCTGAAGCTCATTTACCTGTTGCTCTACCCATCTTTAGGTAGCAACTAAGACATTCTTGGATATGACATCAATTGATGTCTCGTTAGGTTTTACCTAATCTGGGAGAGGTAATGTCTCCTTGTATACATGTTTAGTGTCATAACTTCTAGGTCCAAGGTTAAACCATCATCGGACTTGACTTGTGATGGCACCTCTAGAATTCCCAGATTTCTTATCTGACTCAAAGTTAATCTTTGATATCCTCTTTTCTAGCCTGCATCTTCCTCATTATTGCAATCCACCCAAAAGTCCTCTAGATGAGAGACATGTCGCAACTTCTTGTCCACATATGTCTCCATCCTGTGGTATGGATCGAACATCTGCTGGAGTGGGAATGGCTGTAAGTTCAACATTTGTAGTTTAGCCTCAAACAATTTGGAGTCCTTAAACTCTGCACATCTGTACCACCCGATGTCTAGTGGGAATTTGATTGTTCCTTGGCCATTCTTTTAGACAAATGCCTCAAAAGAGAGGATGATTTGCCTAGTTATCTCCAGGACCAATATCTTATCTGTAGGGTACTTTGGTAGCATAAATGGGTGACTCTCGAATCCCTCCATCTTGATGTAGGTGAAAGTGGGAAACTGGATAAACCAAGATCCATGAGCTATGATGTCCCCTTGGGCCTCCCTGGATATCTTTTTTTCTAGGTCTCCTTCCGTTAACTGGACCAACCACGTCAATAAGTAGTCATTTACTCTTCGAAAGTGTGCAATGGACTGGTTCCTCTCCAACTGAGGGTAGTTTTGCCACACTAGTTGTTCTCCATCCTTGCTCCCTAGCTTGCCCATGGTGTATAATCTATGAAATTGTGACTTGTAGGCATAGGAGTAGACAATGTATGAGGTCTTGGAGAACCTCCTCCTCTTCTTCTTCTAGCTGACCATATCATTATGTATTGAGTTGCTGATCAATTGTGCCCAGTGCACAACTCCAACATCCTTTATGAATATGATTAAACCAAACATCCACAGGTCGAGGGAGCCAGTATCTTCTTTCTCGACCATCCTACTTAGTAAGGTGATCATGTATTGAACTTCCTCATTGAATTTAAACTTGAACAGGGTTTGTGCCATCCTCAAAATTGCTTTAGGTCTGGTTGTTGGATCCAACCATGAGTTATGCATTACCTTATGGCATCCAACAACATTCGAGTTATATTATGTTGTCAATTCATTCAGGTTGATCTTAAATATGTCCCTGCTCCTTGGGAGGTTGAATGTCTCCGAGATGCCCTTGGGTGAGAAATCAACATATGTTCAGCCCTAGTGCTCTACATGTTGATTGAGCGAGTTATACGTCTGTGCACACTAGATGACCAGTTCCAGTGCATCCATGGCATATGGGAATCCTATCGCATTGTACATTCCACTAGAAACTATGTTCTTCAACACATCATGAGCATGAAGCTTTATCCTAAATGCCTCTATGTTCACATAGCCGCAGTGAGTATTGGAGGCATATCCAAACTTGCTCCAGGCTGCTCCAAGTGCATGACCCATTGGTTTTTTGAACTCATCATCCCTTTGCTTCTGCACTTTAATCATCGTGTCCTGCATGATGGACACCTGCCAAAGTTAGTTTGCTTGTGTGGGGCTAGGGTTAAGAGTTAATCTTTTTGCTACCTAAGTGAAAACTAGATCTTTTAGTGAAATAGAATCATGGATTAAAATGTGTAGGTAATAATAGGATTTACGGTGATAAATGAACAAATCTTATTTTACCCTAGGTTAAAGAAAATTACCCTACTATAATCGACAAAGTTTTTTGTCATATACGTACCTGTAGAAGTGGAAATTTACCTTTGTAGATAGTTGCAATGGATGTCCATTTACCTTTGGGTGTGTTCTGTTCGAGCTGAGATTATTTTGTAATTCCAAGTCCTTTCACCTCAAGATCTCTACAAATTGCTACAAATCTCTATGCAATTTCACTTAAGACACTTGAATGCTTTGTGATTACTAAATGGATCAAATTATGCTTTTATCCTTTGTGAAATTCACTAAGTGTTCATGCATTCAATACTATAATATAGTAGGTGAGCAATTACTCTTCAGGAGCAGGGAAATGTGATAGCTATGTAATTCGTATTTAAATTTGAACTCCAATGGCAAAAAGGTAGCTCGCTTTACGGGAGTTTAATGTGGACAGGACCAAAGGGATATTAGGATATCTGGTCAAAATATCATGTGGGAAATGTCTGGTCAAAATTTATCCTGTGGGATATATTCGGTCGAAAGTTCAATGGTTAATCAGGATACGAGAGGTCCCTTGTAAAGCTTGGACGTGATCTTTGGATAGGACTAGACATGACAAATGTTTGGTCCTGTCGGGTCGAAATATCTTGCCAGGTAGGAATCTCCAAAGCTTATGAGGATAATTTTGACAGTTTCAAAAGGATCTGGACACGAACTTCATGGGCGCACTAATATCCAATCCGATTGAGAAATTAATTAGTTGTATTTGAATTTGGCTTCGGGTCTAAGTGTTTTTTTAACAGATTTGTACCCTAATATGGATATCGGACATGACTTGAACATCTCGCAAATGTCCATGTACAATTGACCAAAATGTCCAGTTGACTAGAATTTCTAGTGGTCATAACTCACTCATTCTAGTGAATTTTCAAAAGCTTCAAAAGGTAACCCTAGCTAAAATTTTATTCTCTACCCATCCATGACCATTTTAGGGTACACTTAGTAACTTGTAATTTAGCCTTAGTGACTTGACATTTTATCTATACCGCTCAAGCAAACAACAAAAGGACTACCAATGCAAAAAAAGGGGTTGGGTCCTCATTTTGCTAGGGCAAAATGGAGCATGTTGTGAGTGTTGAAAATAATGAGGTGCTAAGAAGGGGGGTGAATCAGCACACACAAAAACTTTAAAAATTATTTGCAGATAAAGCTGAGTAACTTAAGGAGCATAAAGTAAATCATGCAACATAAAATTAACACAAGAACATGAGGATTTTTACGTGGAAAACCCTAAAATAAGGAAAAACCACAGTGAGTGTCAGCTCACAATATATTATGCTCACTGCAAAAATGTTACAACTTTGTTTTTGGGTTGCAACCCAAGGAATCTACTACTCCCTGTACTTTGTGCTTACATCAATTACAACTTTGATTTAGGGTAGAACCCAAGGAATCCATTGCTCACTGCATTTAGGATTTACAAAAATAGATATATGGACTGCTACAAAGTAGACATCTGACTTATGTTGATATTGCAGTCTTCTTTTTCTACTCAAAATATGCCTTCAAACTAATTTTGCACACTTCATACCTTGCCCTTTGCTATCATATACACACTCACACATTTTTCATTTCAAATGAATTTGATCTTCTATAAATATCCTCCACAACACTTCAAAACACTAATTAGGTCGGCATCATAAACATTATTGGATGAAACGTGTAACTCTTCAAGGTTCGGCCTCAATACATACAATATGATAAGACAACTTGTTGCAAACCTCAGATCTTCATGAAAAAATTCAAGACATATCTCTTCACACTTTCCAAATTCAAAGCAATAGGTTAGGATCTACCATACATACCAGAAACTTAACTTGTTGGCTCAAACTGCTCAAAACTACTAACTATACATCTTCACACTACCGAGGAGAGGCCAAAATCTTCATGCAGACCAAGAATTTGTTCATGTATCTTCTCAACATTATCCAAACATCATTCTCTTGAAGTATCTAACCAATATATGTATCCACAAAACAAGGAACATACTAAACCGATGAAACAGGGCATTTCAAACTGACTGTGACAAATCAAAACTTGAGATATCGCATTGCGGTACACCAAAACATTTGAAACTTCTTAAGAATGAAATTATACATCATTATATATATATATATATATATATATATATATATATATATATATATATATATATATATGTTTCCAAATCCGCACATCCTCATTTTCACTTGTGGAGAAAATCATAGACTTGACACGGGAATATTGTAATCCAGAGGATAGTCATATGCAATTCTTCACTAACTGACTTAGATGCATTATGTAGTATAGGAGATAAGAAAGATTTGCATGTGGTTCAAACCTGAGATACATTAGGACATGTAGAATCTCCACACAAGCTCCTATAGTTGATCTGTATACTTTCCATCTTCCGCAAGTACTCAAATATGTGCTTCTGAGAACAACTTAGACATCCAAACTTAACTATATTACTTCTGTCATTTTGATTACTGAACTTGCGGACCCTTAGAACACTTGATACTGCACAATAGCATGCATTATGCGTCCCTGAGCATGTCTTCAAAACCGCATGACAAAATAATGTCTTCTCAAGGAATGCAGAGCATTCCATAAGTCTCCATCATTGCTTTGCCCTGTCTAAGTAGAAACTGGTACCCTGTCCCTTGTAACTTTTTCTGTTGGAGATGTGAAGACCTGAAAACTTGGATATATTATTTCAATACATAAATAAACTTGTCTTCAAAACCACAAGATCAAATCTTACATTGCAGAGAGATGCAAAGAAAAACAATGTTACTCTGCCTTGGGATATGCATTGTGAATGCCTTAGAAATTTTTTTGGTATTTATCATTAACTGTGGTACTCAAAACTGATGAGATATACTTGTAGGAATATTGGAAACATGCAAAGACATGAGTATTTACCACCGCATCATGCTCAGACACAAAATTGATCACTTGACCATACTTAGATTATTTTCTCTTCTCCTGGACTGGTTTGCCTTGACTATGCTGACTCTAACAAGTTTGTCCTTATACCTCCATATACTATGTTAACATCAATGACAACACATATTGCCAAAAATCTCCCCCTTTGTCATTGATGGCAACATATACTCCCCCTTAGATATATATTTCTCTCTCCCCCTTTGACATCAAGGACAAAGGGCTTTCAATGTCAAGTCCTTCAACTGTTCTAACTACTCCACTATACTCCCCCTTTGTCAGATAAATATATGTATATACATGAGAGTAGCTCCCCCTTTACAAAATGATTTCTAAAACTGTACTCCCCTGAGATGAAGATTCCTCAAAAATAGATGCTATATACATGGTGTGACTCTACTATCCTCCGCAAGACTATATACATCAAAAATTGTCTTGTTTACATTCCTCTTACAACTCATTTGGATGGTATAATGGCCTTGTAGATTACCTTGAGTTGTTGAAGAGTTGTTGTCCAGTTGGCACTTTCTGAGGCAAGCATATAGTTTTGGCATTCACACTGCATGCATAACTCCTCAACTTCCTCTATGTTGCTTGGGGTTTTCATCTTTTGATCTACCTTTTCTAATTCCCCTAGCAAACCAGATAATGAGGCAAGTCTCAAATTCACTGCCTCTCTCAACTAACCAAATTATTTCTTCAGGTTTTCTCTTTGGTCATGCAGTTGAGATAACTATGCATGAATTTTTTCCAATTGAGCTCTTGTTACCCCATTTTTTTCCTTAGACAAATCATACACACTGACCATTTGACTGATTTGTGCCTCAATGGTCTCCATTTGATCTTTGATATTCTTTGTTGACTTTGGCCAATTTAGGCAGAATGGATATAATGTGGTGGCCCCATCAATTCAATCTTTAAACTTCTTCAAATTTTCTTTAAGTTTATTATGTGCATTAGCATATTTGTTAATCATCTCATCCATTCTCTTATCATTTATTCTTTTTGTTGCCTCCCGTTCTGATTTTTGCTCAACATGAGAAGAGTTTTGAATTTGATAGAATCAAAGGGGTCGATATCATTGTGAGATAAGGATCATTTCCTTATGATTTTTTTAAAACCCTTTATTTCTATATGGTCGACTAATGATGTGGTCAAAATGCCTCATGAGAAAAGCATGGTCGAAGACACCTTGAAATCATATGCAACATGGCCAAGAGTCAAAGTTTCCTCTCACATTCATGGAGACCAAGTGTGGTCAACAAAGAAGCATCATTTGAAGACAAGGTAATGTATGAAGAGATGGCAGGATTGTGGATAAGGTAAAGTTTTGCATGGTGGTATTTGTATGGTGAGACAAGGATATTTGCATGAAGTTTTTGAAGACAATGCATGTATGTGGATAAGGTAAGGTTATTTATGCAGGGTGATATACCTTATGAAGGCAAGGGGATGTATTTTGCCTTAATGCATGTGAAATGCAACTAGGAGATTATTTCTTGCATGGAGACATAAGGGGATATTTTTTTTCTCTCTCACATATTAAGTCCTAAATTTTGGCATCAAATCATGCAAATTTGTGCAAATTAGGCAAATGTAATTGGAGAAATAAGGTGTTTGTTTTCTTTTCATCTATCATGTATGACTTTACAACTAAAATCAATGTAAGTAAATAATATGGTAATATTTTACAAATTACTTTATTATTTTTTACAAGTTGTAAAATGATAGAGTTAGTACAAAATGTAACTAATAGTAAAGTAATTAGCACCTAATTACTTTATTCTTTGCTCACATCAATTTTGCAAATGCAAAATCATGCAAAATAGATGAGTTGAGTTAGCTGAGACTATTTGAAGACTTTTTCATGATTTGGAGGACATTTTGAGGAGTTTTGGTCAACTTCTTGGTCAAACACATGGAGAGATTCAGTTTGGAGCTATTTTTTTCTCATTTTGAGGCAATTTTGACCCTTATTTTAGGGATTTCTTGGTTTGCTCATGGATCAAATTGGAGAGCTTATTTTTAGAGGCAGTTAGCTATAGTTATTTTTTTTCATGCCTCTTGGAGAGAGCAAACTATATATTGTAACGAAAAATTTAGGTTTTTCTAGTTCTTGCATTCTTTTCTCTTTTACACATTGAGAGAAAGAGGTTTTGTAACTCATTTTTTGAGTTCTTACCTCTTTGGCTCTTTATACTTTGGAAGAGAAGGAAGGTTTTGTAACTCAATTTTATAGATTTTATAGAGATTACAGCAGGTTACAATTTCTATTTTTTGTCTTTTATGCAATATTTTCCTTTATTTTTCATTGGAACCAAGTGTTTGCCTTTCCATTAATGCTACTTGTATGAGTGATTTGATAAAATTTTATTGTGTTTAAAAATCAAAATCTTTAAAATTATTGTCTCATTCTTACTTGCAAGTGTTAATCATAGTGATATCACAGGTCTTAGGTTGTGCTATTGAAGTCTGTTTTCCTTCATGTTGTGAAAAATCCTTTTTCCTTCATAAACAAGATAATTTCTAGCCTTCCTTAGAAACACTTTTGTGATTACATTGCTAAAAATGGATTGTGTGAATAGATTTCTAAGATCTATTGTGAATCAGATTTGCAAGTTTTCCATCAAAACTAGGTGCATCACCACATTTGCAGTTTCAATTTTTAGTGATTCCATTAGATCTTTTTTACCCTTTTCCTACAAATTTATCATTTTATCAAGGGAACCAGCCCATCTGGAGGTTCAAACTCACCATAGGTCACCCACAGCTTGAGTTTGATCCCATGTTTCGAAGGATTGTAGGGTTTCACAACTTTACATAAGGGTGCAATCCTAATCGACAACAATTACCTCTGGTAATCCTTCCTGAATCAACTTCACATCATCTTCAACTAAGTTGGTCTTTTTCAAGCTTTCTTGCAAGAATGCCTTTCTTACAGAGGCATGCAGTATATCACCAAGCTGTAATTTGTGAAGTGGAGAAATATTTTCCAAGTCAATCTACCCTTCCTGAGTTGGAATCTGTAGCAGTTGATGAGTGATAACAGGTTGAAATTGTAATTTCATATCTAATAGGTCTTTGAATGATTATGTCTCAAATGCACTTTGACCTATATCTTCTATTCCTTCTGATTATTCTCCCTCCTCAATTTCTTCCTTATCCTCTTTATCTTTTTGTTCCTCATCATTGTTTTCCTTTTCTTCCTAATCCTCCTTAGGATTATCTTCTTTCTCTTCCTCCTCATTCCCTGTATTCTTCGGAGGAAAATCATTATGCTCTACATTGGAGTCAGTGTTCCTTAGACGAGAAGTACTACCTTTATCCTAGCCCTCTATGTCTTGTGCCTTAGTATTTTCCAGAGGGGGAGAATCATGTCTTGTATCAGGATTATCTGTAGGAGACACATTTTGTTCTATAGAGGTATCCGGAGGGGGTGGATTTGCTTTATCTTGACTCTCTGTGGCTGGTGCTCCAATAGCCTCAGGAAGAACAATCTCATTCTTCTTAGACTTGTCATTAGTTTCCTCATTGCCTTCAGAGACAGACTGATCAGATATTTCTTCAATGATTCCTGCGTGAACTTTCATTTCTTTAATAATTTATGCGGTCTTCTTCAAAGTTTCCTTCTCCAATCTCTTAATTTCATCCTCATCTTTTAACATCAAGTGTTTAACCTTATTTTTGTCCTAAATTATTTGGCTTGTAGTTTAGACACTTTAATCTTTTCAATCTTAGAGATGGAGGGACAAAACTTTTCAGTTTCTCTTTTTCTCATTTCAACATCTTTGCTCATAGCTTCATTTCTCCTTTGAGTAAGGACTTCAGCCAGTCTCTCAGGCAACTGATGGCTGATTTCAATCAAATCTATGTTTAACGCTCCCATATATTTTACTATTGCCTCCTCAATAGTAGATTTTTCATTTGATGGACTTTCATCATAGAGTTCAACAACTTCTTCTAAAGCTCCATGTTCTATCATTGCATTAACTATGGCTTCAAGTTGTAAGTGCACATAATCATATTTCTTACCCTTCTTTTCTTTTCCTTTTCCTTTCGCCTTTGAGGTCTCTCCCTTTTCAATTTCTTCTCTAGTTCTTCTCTTCTTTCTTTCCAAAGCCTCAATATCCTTTTCTTTTTCTTCTTCTTCAACATCTTCATCATCTTTTATGTTAACTCGTTTGATCTTTTCTCTTTTTGCCTGACTCTTCTGTTTGGGCTTCATCTTTTGAGTTTGTTCAGGGATTTTTGTAGTACTTCTTTTGACAGGCAATGAAGATCTAGAGGGTGTTGGGACCCAAAATAGCAACAACCCTAAACCCTAAAACATTCCTAAATCACCTAAGCCAGGGATGGTTGTTCTGGGTGATAGGAAGGGGTTCATCAACAAGTTTAGGGTGATTTGGCCAACTAATAGGAGTGGGTAGGCTCTTTTGCACTTTGAAGTCAGCTTAGACTCAAAAGGGATATTCCAAGGGGTATACCTAAATAGGTATTGGCTTCAACACCAGATGAACAACTAAAAATGAAAGGACAACCAAACCCAACTCATTTTTTAGGCCCCAAAGACTGTCACTGGACCTAAAATAATTGGTTGTCACTAATAACCCCTATATAACTGATGAAAAGGCACTCCCATTGACAATGGAAAGTGCAGGTATGCTTGGCTAGTTTATAAAGAGTGAATACTTCAAAGACTATCTTACAATATTTCATGTTCAAGATAGAATCACAACAAAGCATACAAAACTAACTACTAACTTCATGGATGATGAATTTTGTTTTGACTTTTAAAGAGTGTGGATGATCAAACACTTCATACTAGTGCCTAATATAATGGGTTACAGAGTCCACAGTTCAGCAGAAGGAAGAAAATAACAAATAAATGAAACACACACTTTCTGGATATTCAGATGCAAGAAAAATAACAGTCAATGAAGAATATACTTAGTAATCCTTAATTAGAACATAGTCATTCATCTATAACCACAGAAAAGATCATCACATAGCATGTAATGTTTTAAGAATTTTTCATATTCATCTAATCAATGGTTACAATCATACCATGAAGTATGGCAAGAGAAAACCCTAGTTCAAACTTTGTATTTTCTTGAACAATTACATAAGAAGGAGAAGTTCATACACTGATCACTGAAATTAGTAAAGAACCTTTCATAACCTATGTCTTATCCGCTGGAGAACTGGAACTTTTCTACTCTTTAAAACTCTAGAGAGCTCTACACTTAGTCGTGTGAAAATGCCAAATAGACCAACCCTTGAAAAAAGTTCAAGTCTTACCTTTATAACACAAGTAAATCTGATCTGAGAGTGAACTAGGCACCAAAATCCTCAACCACCCTAACCACTACATTAAAAAACATTTAATTCTGCCACCCACTTCACAGTAATGGCATCCCTGGAAGTAGTTGGCACGTTCCTAGGTAGTTGGAGGAGTCTGGAAGGCCAGGAAACAAACCTCTGAAAAGTGAAAGTTTTAGACTTCAGACTTTTGGCCTTTTGGCCCCCTACCTTTGTCACTTTTCTTCAATCACATTAGTCTTTTTGCTTTTGTCAGATTTCAAGCTTTTGGAGTTTCACCCTCTGTCTTGCTTTGTGTACCTTAAATGAGAAGGAGAAAACACCCAACTCTGACGACTTCAACACTTAGTATAATATTAGCCTTGTCAGACTTCGACCTTTGGGGGCTTCATTATCTTGCCTTCTAAAAGGAAGAAGAGAAAAGACCACAACTCTGACCCCCAAAATCTGCCTCATACTTAGAAAATTACTTAGACCTTAGGTGGACTTTGGCCTTTCAGCCTTCCATCTTTTGCTTGTCCTAAAGAAGAGAAAGAATCAAAATCCCTGACTCTCGCCTCCCAAAAAACTTAGTCAAATTTGAAAACATCGGGGGTCAGCCCCTGGGTTTTCCATCTACCACCTTCCCTTTGGAAGAGAAAAAAGAAGAGGCCCACCATACATTGAAACTACCATGTGTCATCTTTCTGCCATTCCACACTTCAGCTTACGGGCCCACCAGAAGGCTCCGTAGAATGGCGGAATGCCTTAGGAAAATTTTACCTATCGGTGGTTAGTCATTGGGCCTTCATTATAAACTTGATACTTAGAATATTTTCACTTCTTTGAGTGGACTTTGGCCCTCAGGGCCTTCTCCACAATGCTTTCCATAAGAAGACAGAAGGGAGGAACTCTGACCTCCGAAACTCCGTTGAACACTTAGGATTTCAACACTTAGGCAATTTTTGGGACCAAAAGAGGAAGCACAAAGGAAGGACGAAGCCTGAAACTTTGACTTTTGACAAAGGGAAAAAACACAAGGAAATACTTTGAAATTTTTTGGCTTAGTTATTTTTGGGCTCTTCCCTTGTATTTTTTAAAAAGGCAAACATACAAAAACCTATGAAAGATGTCTCTGATCGGTTATAAGCTATAGGTTCAAGTGGGATTCAAATGGAACATGGGGGCAAAATGGGGCATTCTAGGGACAATTTTTTTAAGTCCCAACAGTGGCTCTGGTTGGGGATGTGTGCCAAGCAGTGGCACAACGAGAATCTAGATCTCTAGGTAGACCAAAAAATGACATGCAGGAACCAAAAGAAAACACCATCAAGACCAACAATGGTCAAGACTGCTCAAGGTCAAAAATATCAGATATAACAAGATTTCATTATAGAATTTGAAGGAAATCATTACGTATGAAAAATAATGCTTTAAATGTTGACCATGAGTAGGCAGCTCCATGAGTTCTCCTTCTAGAGTCATCAAATGGTAGACATTGAGCTCTAATTTCTCTGTGACCTCATAGGGCCCAAGCCATAAGGGATTAAATTTACCATGTTTCCCTTTATCTTCAAATCTTACATCCTAGAGAAGTACCAAGTCACCAACCTAGAAATCTCTTGACACTATACTCTTATCAAATAAGAGCTTCATTCTTTGTTTATGGTTCGGCATCTTGTCATGTGCATCTCTTCTCTGTTCTTCCAACTCAATTAGCTATAAGATCCTCTAAAATATTACATTATATTGTTCTTCTTCAACATCTTGTAGCAACTGGTGGATGACAATTCTATGTTGATGGGCATCTTCACTTCTGCTCCATACACCAGCTCAAATGAGCTTCTTCCAATAGATCTTTTGAAAGTTATCTTTTCGGCCCATAGAGCATATTTCAAGTTGTCATCCCATCTCTTCTTGTTTTGAACCAGTGTCCTTTTTATGATTTTCATTAGGATTTTATTACTTGACTCAACTCGTCCATTGCTTTGGGGGTGATAAGGGGATGAATGCATAAGGTTTATGTCAAATTTAGAAAAAATGTTCAACATCTCTTGAGATCTGAAACACATTGCATTGTCTATCAAAATCCTAGCTGGCACCCCAAATCTAGTAATTATATTGCTTACTATGAAGTAAATAACCACTTTGGATGTTGCATTGCAAGTTAGAATTGCTTCTACAAATTTGGTGAAATAATTAGTGGCCACAAGGATCCACTTAAATCCATTACTGGATTTTTCTTGTATCTCTCCAATGAAATCAACTCCCCACTACTAGAAAGGTGCATCTACAACAAGGGGTTACAGGGGTAATGCCCCAGTAAATTTCAACATGCCAGAAAATCTTTGGCAAGCATCACACTTTCTTATATCTTGTGCCACATCCTTGAACAATGTTGGCAACCAATATCCAGTTCTTAAGATCTTATGGGCAATGGTTTTAGCTTTGAAGTTCCCCCCACAAACACCATGATGACACTCATTCATCATTGTTTCAGCTTGATCTTGATTCAAACATTTGAGCGCCCCCTCATGATTTCTCCACATGAGCTCATTTTGGAACAGGACATACCTTTGAGATTTTAGCTTGGGGGTCCTCTTCTGATTCTCATCCATACATGGTGGACAGTTCATATTTTCAAGGTAAAGGATCACATCTTTATACCATGGATTGTTAGCCAAAGCACACATACCAGCAGATTGAGATGCATTTACCTCATCTACCTCAGCTGCCTCTAAGTTGGAATTTGCCATCATTTTATCTAGGCCTTGGCCTCTAACCAACTTTGTGACCTATATGTCCATGTCATATTCTTGGATCCTATTGATCCATCTACACCTTCTCCTAGAAGCTTCCTGTTGTGTGAAGCTATCCTTCACTACTGTGTGTGGCACATATGCTATGATCTTGGCCCCTGTGTTCAATAAGATCTAAAATTCTTTATGGCCTTAACCAATGCATATGCATGCTTCTCCATTATGGAATAATTCAATTTAGTGGCCTATAAAGACTTGCTAAAGAATCCAATAGGTTGTTCAATCAATCTTCATTCTTTTGAAGTAGAACAATAGCAACAGTATAAAAGAAGCAAAGGAAAACAACTAAAGGGGTTTAGAATAATCTGGACTTTTCAGTAGTGGTGCCTCCTTGATAGTTTCTTTGATATCCTTGAATGCTCCAGATGGCTCTTTCTCCCATGTAATAGATTGCCCCTTCTTGAGCATTTTAGAAATAGTTTTAGTCTTTTCAGCAAAATTAGGAATAAATCTCCTAACAAAGTTGATCTGCCCAAAAAAAGATTGTATTTCTTTGAGTAATTTGGGCTGGGGAATGAGATCAATAGCCTTAAACCATTCTAGATCTATTCTTACCCAATCCTTTGACACAATGTGCCCAAGCAACTTGCCCTCTTCAACTCCAAATTGGCCTTTATTAGGATTCAAAGAAATCCCATATTCTAAGCACCTCTGGAAGATTACCTCAAGATGCTTGCAGTGCTCACCTCTTTCTTTTGAAAATTTTGTCAAGTCATCTTGATAAACCACCATGATCTCATCAATGAGACTGGCAAAAGCTACATCCATAGCTTGCTGAAATATTGACCCAACATTCTTTAATCCAAATGGCATTATTAGGTATACATAGGTCCCCCAACGAGTGGTGAATGTTGTTTTATACTGTTCTAACTCCTTGACCAACACCTGATTGTAACCTAAAAACCCATCCATCATGGAGATCAGCTCTAAACCAACAACCCTCTATAAAAGATGGTCCATACTCGGAAGAGGACAATTGTCTTTAAGGGACTCGATGTTCAGGTTTCTGAAGTCAACACACAACCAAATTTCCTCATTCTTCTTTCTTACTAGGACAAGGTTGGATACCCACTTAGAATGTCTGATGGGTTTGATAATGCCTCCCTCTTTCATCTTCAACAGTTACTTTTGCATCTTGGGAACAATGGTAGGATTTATAGGCCTCTATTTCTTCCTAAATGGTTTTGCATCAGGTTGGATGGGAATGGTATGCTGGAACAGATCCTCTCTATAATCCTTAAGCTCATCATACGACCATGCAAAACACTTCTTGAATTTTCTAAGCAAAGCAATCAACATCTGCTTCTCATGAGGCTTCAACTTCTTGCCTATGTAAACCATTTTAGGTGCCTTCCTAGTTCCCAGGTTGACACCTTCAACATTATCTTCTTCTACTGGTTTACCTTTACTCTTCCAATGGTCTGTATTATGAAACATTCTCTCCAATTCTACCAGACCCTTTGGAATAATATTTGTCTTTAAATTGCACAACCTCAATACCAAATAGAGTTTCATTACCATCAACCGCTTCTATCATTGGTCATTAATCAATCAATTGATTATCAAATTCATCCATACAATTCAAAAAACTATAAATCTTATTGGGGTGATTGAAAACCTGCCAATTATGAATATTATCAGGAATTGTTAGCCTTGTAAGTATTTCCACAGCATATTGGTCATAAGGACAATTCATTTGAGGATCAAATTTTGAAGCAATCACAGCAAGGGAATTTTCTTCTTCATATTTTAGTCCTCACAATCCATTCAATGCCAAGGGCATCAAACTATTACATTGTGTCCCACACTGCATTCTGATACATTCTGAGTCCATTTTCCTTGGCAACAAATATATTTCTAATCTACTGCACAATCACTTCTGAATCACCAAGTATTTTCAAACATGTGATTCCATGTTTATGAGCAACATTTAAGCCCAGCAAGAGGGTGTCATACTTAGCCACATTGTTGGTGTATTGAAAGTCTAAAAGACTTGCCAAACTGCTCACCATTAGGGGATGTTAGAACAATACCAACACCTGAGGCTTCCCTTGAGTATGCACCATCAAAATACAAAGTCCATAACTCTGATGTACCACAACGAGGAGTAACAGGGTTGGAAGGTAAGACATCCAAACCAAGATCATCATCACTACAATATCCCATGAAATGGTCTATGTTTGTAACAAAGAAATTTGCATGATCATCCTGTGTTTTATATGTCTTCTATGTGTTCATCTTCCACCTTCTTTTCCCTATACAGCTTCACCTCTACACCTTGTACTAGAATAGTAGCATATGACAAATCCATCTGAATACTACCACCCATAGAAGCTACCCATTTTCTTGATAACAACATACCCCACTTGGTAGGGCAATCCACAATAATTATATCCATCAAAAAAGACTTATTAGGATATGCTGCTAATTTGACCTCCACATCTTTTACGAGACCAATCACATTTACCTCTCTAGAGTCCAAGGAAAAACACTTGCCAAAAGATTTGGATACGTTAAGTCCCAATTCATTCATACTTTCTAGTGGCATGACATTGCTAGATGCCCCTGAATCAATCATGCATTTGTGTAATGGCCATCCATTTATGATTAAAGTGGTATAAAAGGGATCAACTCCCATCTTGCTATTAACCATGGATGACCCTAAGTAAACCTCAATTGTTTCCTCATTACTCAAGCCCTCATCATTAATGCTGGGAACAACAAGAAGTTGTTTTTATGCATCTACAACAGTAATAAGAGACTTTGCCCTATCCCTATGTTCAAGGATTCTAAGGAGTTCTATTATTGGCAAAAAAATTCTGATTTGGCTAAAGACTTGAGCCATGTCAATAGAGAGATAATTGGGCAAAGGAGTATCACATGAAATAGTTACATCATTTGCACAAGGAATGTAAGGTATTATTTGATTAGATGAAATATCCTTACCTTCTCCCTTTGTCTTCTCCTTTTCTAGTTCTTTTTGTGCTTGAGGCTGATCATGCTTGTTATTGCCTTTTGGATAATGGACCCCTAGAATGGGTGTAGAAACTGGCTCGACAGTAGGTATTGGATTCTTCTACACATACTTCTTTGTTGCTGGCATTTGCACTGGATCTCTCTTATTTTTAGGCAAATTCTTCTTGGGATCACTATTACTTTTCTACTCCATGTTTACCTTATGTTTACCCTTATTCTCATTCAATCCTTGCTGTCTTGATTCTTTGGCAGGGGCAATATGCATAGGGACAGACCTATTTCTCAGTTGATAGCCTCCTTAGACCTGCAAAATGGTTGCATCATTCAAGGCTTTCATGTCCTCTTTTGAAGGCTTGGGCTGCTGATATTTCTTCTGAATTAGGTCCCTTAGATGCCCAAAATCATGAGTTGGCAATTGGTATTTCTTTGGTCCTTCATCATAATCATATTGGAAAATATTATCATCCTCTTCATGATTGTTAATCAATATCATGACCTATTTGGTCATAACTTTCTATGTCAAATTGATTTATTTCTTCCTCATAATACTCCGCTGCACCCTCTTCATTTGGTAGCTCTTCTTCTATGCTCAATGAATGAGCCACTACACAATTAGCTGGGTCATGGGGAAGGAAACAAGCCTGGAACCACAATGACTCTTCTTGAAAGTTGACATGATCCTTTCTCAAAGGATTAGGAGTGTCCCTCTCAGGCAGTTTGAAACTAACATGCCTAGGGGCAACCTGTCTATCATTCTGCTATGGTCTTTTAGACCAATTAGTATTATAGGGCCTATTATGCAATCTTTGACCTTCATTAAAATGTGTTGCAGCACCCTGAGGTGGAAAACCTTTGTCATTTCTAGCAACCTTATAGCACAAATCTTTCACAACCCCATGAGTTTGTCCAACTCGTCATCAGTAGTGAAGGGTTTACTAAAAACTGATTTGTCTAGCTGGGATAAATTCACATCAGCCCTTTTAATATGCTTCCTTGATGCTCTCATATTACTTTCTATGTTTATGGTTGTAGCATAAGCCTCTCTTAACATTTGTGGACTCTTATCCCTCAAACAGTAACCTAATTTTGAATCAAAAGCACCATAATATAAAACCAAGCACATAGATTCATTAGATCTCATATGAGGAGGTACCTTTCTCATTGTCATGATGAAGCAGCTATTGAAATTAGCTAATGTCTCATTGATGGCCTTCTTGATGGTTGTGAGCTCATGGATGGCAAACTTGGGGTCAATCCTATCCCCATACTGCAGTTTGAAAACTCTCATGATCTCCTCCCAAGAATCAATGTTGTTATCAGGGAGAGCCTTGTACCATTCTTTAGCACTCTCTTCTAATGAGTGCACAAATAATTTCATCATGACATCCTCATCTTCAATTTCATATTCATCTATGACATTAATGAAATGCCTAAGATGTTCCTCACTAGTGACAACATTGTTACCCTAAAATCAAGGAATCTTCCCTCTAATCTCAGTTGGAATGGGATTAGGAAAATCTAGAATGCCAATGAAATCGAGTTGCTTGTACCTTTCATCTCCCAATGGCTGCCTCTGTGGAAGAAACCTTTGTGCTTGTCTTCGCAGTGCATGCCCAACATTCTGAATGTTGCCATGTTGTTGGTTAACTTGATTTTGTGATGGTTGAAAGTTAATATTTTGAGCATGGGCTTGATTCATGCCTTGTCCCCTTTGTTGTTGTTGTCGTTGATGATGATGTTGTAGTGGAATATTAAGGTTTTGGACATGGGCCTGATTTGCACCCTACCCCATTTGATGTCTCTATTGATGGTGTTGCCTTTGATTGTTTTGTTGTTGAACATTCTGATTATTCTACAAATTATTGCCCTATGGTTGGGCATTTAGGTTTTGTTGGGCCTGTTGAGCAAGTTGAGCTTGTTGTTGGTCAAGCAAGGCATGCACTTCCCTTTGTCTGTTTCTAAGATGATCAAGAAAATCTAGTTCATCCTAGATTCTCCTTTCTCTTTCCCCATCATCAAGTTGTTATTGATCACCCGCATTAGGGATGGTATCATGTTGGCTTTCAATTGATCTTGTGGGATAATTAGGATGCCTAGTATTTTGATATGCTTCTTCATTATCACTAGGCATCCCAAATGTCCTCAAGTAAGGATCATTAGATCTATCCATGCTTCCTCTACCAATAAAATTTTCATTTCTTCTAACATCATATTCATTTCTATTTGTTCTAAGCATGTTATCAGCTGAGTCATTGGAAGTATATTGATATTGACATCTGAGGTCAACAAATGCATTGTCTTGGGTATTCCTTGAGGGTACCACATCAGGTATTCTTACCTTGTATCTACTCTTATTTCCTACATTGCTAGAGGACTCCCCATGTCTAGGTTGTTCCTAGTTTCTTCCTCTATCCATTTTGAAACCTTTTTCAAACTAAAATTAATTCTGGGTTATTAGAATAGAGTCACCACTTTCCCTGTTGGGAAGAAAACTTAAACAAACATTGTATTTCAAATATTGTAGTAACCAGAACTGAAATGATTCATTGTTACCAAAGGCTTCATATTTGGATCAAAGTATTGTGGTCCCTGGAAACGACACCAATCTACTGGGACCCAAAATAGTAGCAACCCTAAACCCTAAAACATTCCTAAATCACCTAGGCCAGGTATGGTCATTTTGGGTGATAGGAAGGGGTTCATCAACAAGTTTAGGGTGATTTTGGCCAACTAACAAGAGTGGGTAGGATCCTCTACACTTTGAGCTTGACTTAGACTCAAGAGGGATATTCCAAGGGGTATACCTGAATAGGTATTGGCTTCAACACTAGATGAACAACTAAAATGAAAGGACAACCAAACCCAACTCATCTTTTAGCCCCCAAAGACTGTCACTGGACCTAAAACAACTAGTTGTCACTAATAAGCTCTATATAGCTAATGAAAAGGCACTCCCATTGACAATGGAAAGTGCAGGTATGCTTGGTTGGTCTATAAAGAGTGAATACTTCAAAGACTCTTACAATATTTCATGTTTAAGATAGAATCACAACATAGCATACAAAACTAACTACTAACTTCACAGATGATGAATTTTATTTTGACTTTTAAAGAGTGGATGATCAAACACTTCAGACTGGTGCCTAATTCAATGGGTTACAGAGTCCACAGTTCAACAGAAGGAAGAAAACAACAAAGAAATGAAACACACACTTTCTGGATATTCAGATACAAGAAAAACAATGATCAATGAAGAATATACTTAGTAATCCTTAATCAAAACACAGTCATTCATCTATAACCACAGAAAAGATCATCACATAGCATGTAATGTTTGAAGAATTTGTCATATTCATCTAATCAATGGTTACAGTCATACCATGAAGTGTATCAAGAGGAAACCCTAGCAGAAACTTTGGATTTCGTTGAACAATTACATAAGAAGAAGGAGAAGTTGATACACTGATCACTGAAATCAATAAAGAACCTTTCATAACCTGTGTCTTATCCGCTGGAGAACTAGAACTTTTCCGCTCTTTGAAACCCTAGAGAGCTTTGCACTTAGTTGCCTGAAAATGCCAAATAGACCAACCCTTGAAAAAAGTTCAAGTCTTGCCTTTATAGAACAAGTAAATCTGATCTGAGAGTGAACTCGGTGCCAAAATTCCTCAACCATCCCAGCCACTGCATTAAAAACATTTAATTCTGCCACCCACTTCATAGTAATGGCGTCGACAGAAGTAGTTGGCGCATTCCCAAGGGGTTGGAGGAGTCTAGAAGGCTAGGAAACCAACCTCTGAAAAATCAAAGTTTCAAACTTCAGACTTTTGGCCTTTCAGCCTCCTACCTTTGTCACTTTTCTTCAATCACCTTAGTCTTTTTGCTTTTATCATATTTCAGGCTTTCAGAGTTTTGCCCTCTGTCTTGCTTTGTGCACCTTGAATGAGAAGGAGAAAACACTCGACTCCAACGAATTCAACACTTAGTATAATACTGTCACATCTCGTTTTTGGACTTTATTTATAATTTAAATTATGGGACATTTTTACTATGATCATTTTACTATTGAGTGATTCCACGTGTGTGAAAGGTAAAATCATTGATATTTTACATAAAAAATTAAAAGTCGATTGATGACCAATTATTGTTGGTAAGATTATGGATGTATATCTTGTCTTGCTTTGGCTATGATTATAAGGACTAACCTATTAATGGAAATCTAAGTGCGACTGAGTGCAGGAAGAATGTCGAAGACGAGAACATGGTTGAGGTAGAAATGTTCTAGCCGCCAAGAAAGAGTTGGCATGATGGAAGCCCGATGCACACACACACTCACTTAGTTTCATACATGTTGCATCATTCATATTGCATAATTGAATGGATTTATTATGCATTCGTTACATAGTTACATAGTCTTGAATGTGCATTTCACTTTAAATATTATTTGTGGTTATGACGTTTAATGATTAGTTATCTATATGCAATATTAATTTATTTAAGTGTGTAGAAGTAAATCTATTTATTTATTTGATAATTAACTCTTAAGGTTAATTAGAAAATAAAATAAATAGATAAAGTTAATTACTTGTTTGATGCTTATATTTTATTTTAAATTAATTATCTAGTTAGATAATTATAGTTTTTAATTTTTTTTAAATAAAAATTAATGCAATTTGTATTTCAATTATGTAATTATTATAATTGAAATAGATTTAAAGTACGTGCATGCTTTTATTTTATAATTTAGAAATAAATAATAATATTTATTTCAATTTGAGAAAAAAAATTAATTAATAGAAGAAGAATTCTTTTAATTTAAAATAAATAAATAAATCGTGTTTAGTTAATTATGTGAGCATTATATTATTTATTTTGGTAATTAATTTCTTTTGGAAAAATAAATAAGTTGAATTATTTTAATTTGTTAAAAAAATTTAATTATTGAATGTGCATGTCTATTTTAAATATTTAGATAGTCAATTATTAAATTTATCATAAATGTGAATTAGAAAATTATATTTTCTAATATTAGTTTTAAATAGGATGTGCATGAATATGAATAAAGTTATTTTAATATTTTTTTTCTTTTATTAAGAATATAATATTATATTTTGCTTTTTAGGTTTTGAAAAAAATAGGAATCTTGAGTTATTAAAAAAAGAGAATTAGCTTTTTTCAGTCTTTTTTTTTGTTATCAATTTTATTATGAAAAGGAGAAGAAAAAAAGATAAACAGGTTATTGAAACTCAGGGATTGGAAAGTGTTTTTTTTTGTGAAGAATTGAAGGATTGTTGTAATTTTTGAATTGATTGGTTCATCTCCATTATTTTTACCAAATTGCTACAAGGATTGAGGTAGGATTCTTGTCATGAAAGGCTTAAATAGCAAAGACTTACTTTGGTTAATAATTGAATATAAGATTGTGTGAACAAATTGTGATTTATATGCTTCTTGTGCAAAAAGAAAGATTTAGACAAAGTATAGTTTCATTAATTTTGAAGATTATAAAAGATTTTTTGTTGAATTAGATTTGTTGGGAATTCTTAAAAGTTAGTAGGAAGATTTGATAGGTTATTTGATATGAATCTGATTTTTAAAATATTGAAATATTAATTTCTTGTATAGGAGAAAAAAACATAATAGAAAACTTGGGAAGAGACTAAAAAGAAAAATAGTAATCTATCTTAGTTTAGACATATCTCTTAAACAGTGATCTAGGTATTTCTAATTTTTGAATATATGGTTTTAAAGTAGGGTATAAACTTTACCTCTTATTTTTGTAATTTTATTTTTTATAGTTTATTTTATATTATTAAAACAAGTTTACTATTTTTTTTAAACTAGTAAACCTGTCATGAGGAAAAAATAGTTTGTTGCGTCATCAATAACTTTAGATTTTGAACGGGTTTCTCTAAAATTTTCGTAGAAGGTGCATAACTAAGTTGTTTAAATCATATAAAAAAATTAACCTTAATTTGTCAATTACGAGATATGTATTAATTAGTTACTGTCTATCTCTGTTGCTATTTTTAGCATGATGTTTATATGTGATTATATTGTATTTCATTTTAATCCTTATTGTGACCTTATTTGAGTGGAATTATAAAATTGCTCGCAAATTGAAAATGTTAGTTTTAGATTCATATGGGAAATTTATGAAAGATATATGGGATAAATAATATACCTAGTTTTATTATCTCCATGCGTAACTTGAATGAATCCTGATAGCAAAAATAAGATATATCTATTCAACTTGCTTTCTTATGTTGTTGCTTAAAGAGGTTTAATTGATAAATATGATATTGTTAAACTATATATATACTTATATACATAAGTTCATGTGATCATTTGATTGTATGAAGTCATTAACTTGTTTATTGTTATTCAATTCCATATTTAGCTTTATCTAAGAAATTATGAGTGAAACATGGGTTAGGGAATTTAACCAGTTTTATAGCTTTTGTGTGAAGGTGAATGAATAAATGTATCTCCTTATTGAAATATTTCTTGAAAGTGCACTATCGTTGGTAGAGCAAAGAAAAGAACTAATAAACTGTATTTAGGTAAAAGTATGTGTTATTGATTTGGTTATGAAATCATAGATCAAACTTAAACTTTTGAAATCATTGAGCATGTTTACCATATGGATATCTATGTAAACGCCATCTTGAACATTAATGGCATCTCTCTATTTAAATTAATTTTTTCTCTTAAATTGAGAAAGGATAATAATGATATTTGAAATAATCATGCACGGAAGCTCATTGTTAAAGTGGATTAGGCATACATCATTATTGATTTTATTGCTTAAAATGTATTTGGTTGATTTTGCAAAGGAAAAGGATTAGAAATGGTTTTTAGGTGAATATGGGTTGTTTTTTGAAAAGGAAATTTTTTATCTCTTATGTGTCTTTGGGGTTACTTTATGGGCTAGGATGCTGAATGTGGAATATCAGAGATGGCTTTTCCTCTTTTCGAGATTTGAACCTAAAACTATTTATATGCTTGGCCAAGCTGGGTATTCATTTAAATGAGATGAATATTTGTCTAGCAAAACTTTATTTATATATATCTCTACCACATCCTGTTGTGAGACAATTTGCATATCATTATTTAGATTTGCACATTAGACTTCAGATTGCATCAGGTGTTCCCTCCTACTAGTTGTTTCTAGGTTGATAAATGTTTCGTGCAGGGATGGGTTTCCCTCATGTTATGAAGGGATCTGGGGAAGTGTAATTGCTTCATGGTTGGGTAGAAAAGCGTCTGAGCCATGTTCCTGTCTCTCGGCTTGCAAGAGGACCATATGGGTTCATGGCAGCTGGAGAGTTTGATTGATTGATTATTTCTTATATTGTACATGATTATTGTATCTTGTATTTATCATTGGATGATTTATGGCATGAGAGCCAATGAACATTGTATATTATTTATAGTGCTAACACCTGGATTAAGCACGCGATTTGTAAGATTTAATGATTTGATTGATTAATGATTATGAGATCTATCTTTTTACTTGAGTGGATGTAAATAAGTGGATTATTTACTTATGTAACTTTTGTTATGGAATGTGTACCTTACATTTGGTATCAGAGCATGGTTCCGACATTAGGAGCTCTGGGGTGTGTGTTGCTTAGTTTGTTTGAGCATGTGCGGGTCCTTGTGTGTTGGTGTGCAATGAGTAGCATGTGTCTTCTTTTGTTATGTCTTCCTTGCATGTGTGTAGTGAGGAATATATTGTTTCAGGGTTAGATAGACCTTGGTGGTTGTCGAGAAGTTGCTTATGTGTGTTTTCCTTCTGGATGTCTTGAATGCTTGGCATGAACCCTTGCAATGTGTATCAATGCTCAAGTGACCTTTGTAGGGTCATGTTCATGCTTATGTGACCCTTTTTGATAGTGGAGTTATAAGAATCTTTGTGTGAAAGGAAATACCATGTTCTTAAGTGTGATTGAACTTGGTTTACTCTTTTAAGAGTTATGTATTAGTATGTGAAAAAGGATGCTTGATCATATGCTTGATATGTGAAGAAAATTATTGTGGTAATACTAGTTTAAATGTACCTTGCATTGTGCACCCTATTATGTGTATGTTAGTCACAAGAGTAGCATATCCTTGAAATGCTTGTTATAGTTGTTTAATAATTGCCTCTGCATGGTGACTGGTAATGCTTGCATTAAATGTATATTGCATCGTCTTCTTGAGAGCATGTCCCTGTGTGTGGATTCATTATGTGGGTGTAACAAAAATAGTGTTGCATTGCATTGCTAGATTAGATCATTTAGGTAATAACTTATGTTCTTAGATTGCATACTTCCTTAGGATTCATGTGGGAACTTGGGTGTAATTATTTCATTACATTGTTTAAAGATAAAGAGGAAAAGGGGTTGTTAAAAGGGTCATTTGCACAGTCCTTGTGATGTTGAGGTGTAGAATCTTGAGTGAATTAGCAAACCCTATATCTAGCGACTTTGAGTTGTGATTCTTTGGTTGCTTAGTGTGCATTTAGTATGCTTGTTATCATTTTGTCTCATGAGAATGTTTTATTAATGCATTATCCATATGTTTGGTGAATCCTTTTGGTGAGAAATATTAACCGCTGCTTGTTGGAAAGATTGATGTGTTGAGATATCTTGGGTTATGAACTTGATTTTGTCCCAGTGTAATCTTGTTTGATGGATGTTTGCTAGAGTATGATTGTGTGTGTCTTTGCATGATGTTTATGATTTCCCTTGAACGGAATGTAATATTTGTTGTTGGGCATCTTGAGTGATGTTTGAGTGGTTAAATAGAAATGATCTTATGTGTTTGGAGTCTTAGAGAACTCATTATGGTTGGTGTGATTGAGTGTGTTCTCTTACTTGCCTCAATTTTGGATCCAGGCATAGTGTAGCATTGTACTCCCTCTCTAGTGGATAGAATTAGTCACGTAGTTCATGTAATGTGGAACTTTTGAATTTTCATATTTTATTCATTTGACTTTGGTAATTTCTCTAAATGTTTTAGGGACCATCACTGAATTTTTATTCCTATTTATGAATAAGTATAGCCATCAAAATTTGATATTTACTTATCTTATGACCTTGATGGTCATGTTTGATTTACTATTGAAATTGAGCTCATTTTATGCCTTATTGTTGGAATTGACTTTTTCTCTTATTTGGAATTTAATTACTATTGGTGGCTATGCTTGAATGTTTTAAATTGTTGGTCATGTAACATGTTATGTTTTCTATCATGTTCGTGATGGGCCTTTGATGGGTGTATAAGGGAGTAGGATGCGGAGAATATACTATTTCGTAGCATGTGTATTACTAAGAGCTTTGGTAGATTGAATTCATTAATTGTTGTTAGATGCATTAAACATTGTTTGAAGTATTGAGGAAGTTCTGAAATAGATTTTTGTGTCACTATGGATCACTTGATATGAGTTGAATTTTGTGTGAAATTAAATTTTGTCTATGTGAACAAGATATGTAGAGAGTTCATGGGATTGAATCTTGCTTTTAGAGAGTGTTATGTTGGTGTGTCCTTTGTTTGGGAGTTTCATAGCTACGCTTATGTTTTAACATAGTGTAGGGTGAGATGGAACCTTAGTGCATGAGCATGTAATGTATATATTTATGGTATTATAGTTGTCCTCTTACTTTGAGTTTTCCAACCTTGGGAATTGGGTTGCTTCTAGAGCTTTTCCTTAGTAGTTGGAGGTTTCCAAGCTTGATGTTGGAAGGGATGCAAATTCTTATGTGAATAAGATGTTGTCTTTTGTATTCCATTTTATGGATATTTGGTGTTAGGCCACAAGGAAGCCTTGTGTTGCCTAGTCGATTATGAACTCATGATCGTGTTGTATTGTTGAGCTTTAGGTCTAACTTAGTTAAGAGTTGAAGTGGTGTTGTGAGTATTCTTGCACCTTGTTGGTGTGTTGTGGCCACCTTAGAAGTGATCCTTGTAACAGATTGCTAAGCCTTACTTGATGGAAGTGCTTGCTCTTTTTAGAGGGTGTGGTTAGATTCTTTTCTCGAGAACTTGGTTGGTTGATCCATAGTTTTGGTAGTATAGAGCTAAAGTGTTAGAGAAACCCTTTATTTTAGGAGTGAAATGGGAGGAAGTACCTCATGTGGGGAAACCATGTCTAGAGTTGAGGCATGCTTTTGGTCAAGATGAACGTGCGATAGTGGTGCCTATAACCTTTTTAAGTTAGCTTTCCTTGATCCTTGAGTTCTTTTGTTGCGGGTAGTGCCTGAGAAAGGACTATTGAGAGAGTAATATTTTATTTTCACTTCTCCTTGAGAACGGATATGGTAGCCTTGTAAGTTTCCTAAGAGTTAGTTGATAGCTTGAGAGGTTATCCTAGCATAGTTGTGGTCCTGAGTTTTTCAAACTAAACTTGCTTGTAGTCTATTGCGCCTATTGGCTAGAGCATCTTTTCATTGCAGTAGCAGTTGGAGGATGAAGTGATGTAGTCTTAGAGGAGTTGTATGCACAATGGTTGGTTATGACCTAGTTAGTGCATCTTTTGAGATTTATTTTGTTGTTTTGTGATCTCGACCTAGTGTTGGTTTGAAGGACTGATCTTTGGTTACCATGAGATTGCATGTGTATTGTGATGCTGATTCATGCTTGTATGTGTCTATGATGAACTGATATATGCCTAATTTGGCATACATTAAAGATGTGATTATTATCCTTATGCTAGAATGAATGCAATTGAGTGGTAGTTGTATCATGTGTTGGATCATATACATTGTATTTGTATTAATGGCAGTTGTGCAATGTGTATTGATTGTATTGATTGATTATATACTTGAATTTTTCTTGATAAATGCAAAGTTAAGTGAGTAATAGAGTTGTTGCTTAGTATAAGGTTGAGTAGGACGAATATTCTATGGATAGTACCACATGAAAAGATGCAAAAGATATAGATAGATTTTTTTCTTATTGAGGATTTAGCAAAGAATCTTTTATTTGTTTGCATAGTAGAGATACTTTGTTCAATTCGATGATACTTATTGATACTTGATTATTATAGTGATATACTTTTATTATTTTTAGTATGAGTGTGATAAGACATCGGGATGATGTCTCTTCCTAGTAGGGAAGGATGTCGCATCTCATTTTTGGACTTCATTTATAATTTAAATTATGGGACATTTTTACTATGATTGTTTTATTACTGAGTGATTCCACATGTGTGAAAGGTAAAATCTGTTGCAAGTATGTGCCTAATCGGTGTTGTCATTGATGTCAACATATCATTGTTGTCATTGGTGTCAATTGTATCATATTCTATTACTTGTTTGGAAACTTTATATGTTGAAAATATTGAGAAAATTGGCCTCTCTGAAAGAATCAAATGAGTTACAATGAAGTGCAATGTAGACAATGAGTTGTATACTGAAGAACAGTCTGATATATTGCTCTGCATTTCTTTATGCTTAAAGATCTTGGTCCATGGATTGGAATTTTTTTGAAGGGATTTCTAAAGATGCTAAATCCTAAGTTCAAGCCTCCGGTGTGAAGATTTGAGAGAGTTGCATTCACCAAAGTAAAACCTACTTTTTCTTATTATTCTCTGGTGACAGGGAGAAAGTGTTTTGCTCTGCATTCCTCTGCAATAAAGAATTTTTCTCTGCGGTTCTAGAGGGAAATCTGGGATGATGATAAGTACCTACAATTGTAGTGGTTCATGTTTTGGTGGTCTGCAAGCTATCTTTCTTTTATGACAGTTGAAGAAAGTGAAGTTCATGTGTTCCGATGTGAAGATTCCTATGGCTAAAATGGTTAAGGTTTGAGCGGTTTCTCCTGATGATTATAATGTGCTTATGGATGTCTCCTGATCATGTTCCTATCTTGACATTGGTCTGCGTTAAGGAATTGAGATCATGTTTGAAGATTGTTCCCAGATAACGTAGCGTGTAACCAGTCTTAACCAACTTGGTCAATTCTAGTAATTGCAGAGATCCCTTGAAGATCATGGAAGCATGTTGTAGCATGGAAGATCATGTTTTGAGTCCCAGATAAGGCATGGCATGATCTGCATACACTTTTACTTCATTTCCTTTGCATAATATTGTAATAGGTCAAGACCTATTTTGTAAATGTTTGTAATGCCGACCTTGGAGATTGTTCTAATGTTTGATGATTGTAATTCCAACCTTGATGATCATTCCAAGGTTGATGAAGTGTATAAATACTTGTAGTTGAGTCGTGGAAAAGATGTCCTTGTACGAAGATGGAAAGATAAGGAAAGAGGTGCAAAGCAAAGCAGAGGAACTATTGTACTTTAATGTATCAATCTTAGACATGAAGAAGATGTTGATCTTGGCAATGAGCCTGGCAGTGAGCCACCAGTAGGGTTTAACAACCCTTATTGTAATCTTTCTAGGTTTAGGGTTGAGGCAGTGAGCCTACTAGACCTAGTTGTACTTCATGGCAGTGAGCCAGTATGTTCTGGGCCCATGGAGTGACCAAGCCTGAACATTAATTTTTCAAAGATTACAATATATTTTGAGAGCTAATCCTCTCCGTGGTTTTTCCCCACCTCAGGGTTTTCCATATAAAATCTGGTGTCTCTTGTGTTTAATGTTGTATCTATGATTAAGTTTATGATTTCATGCATTCATTGTTAAATCATAATAATTGTGGATGAGTGATTAATGTTTAAGTGCAGAAGTGATTGAGTTTTTGGGACAAATGATTCACCTGCCTCCCCTCTCAGTTGTCTGGTGCATATCAACAATTGGTATTAGAGCCAAGTTCCTCTGAAGGAAGTCTAATAGCTTGAGGAAGATCCAAAATGTCTTATAAGAAGGAAGTGCTACATTTTGATGGGACGATATACGCTCTTTGGAGGGTGTGAATGAAAAGCCATCTTCTTTGTCTTGGTTACAAAGTATGGAAAGATGCAAAAACAAAATACACCATGCCTCAAAATGGTCTAGTGACTGAAGATGAAATCAAAGAATATGAGATGGATGTCAAAGCAAAAGATGCTCTGTTAAGTTCATTAGATGACTCAGTACTGACGAAAGTTGTGGATCTTGAAACTGCAAATGAGGTATGGGAGAAGCTGAAAAATCTATATGAAGGAGATGATTCTATGAAGGAGGCCAAGTTACAAAGTCTAAAAGTAAAATATGAGAGTTTGAAGATGAACAAAGATGAAAACATAACAGCCTTTATGCAGAGAGTTGATGAACTTGTCATCGGGATAAAAGGTATGGGGGGAACTCTGGGTGAAAAGGAAGTTGTGATGAAAATTCTCAGATCACTACCAAAATCCTATAGTCACAAGGTAGCTGCAATTGAAGAATTTATGCAAGTAAAAACTATTGACAAAGATTAGTTACTTGGTAAGCTTACTTCCTTTAAAATGAGAGAGTTTGGAGATGCCCTACCAAAAGTCGAGACTGCCTTCAAAGCCAGTACTTCTAGGAAAACCTCTAGATTAGAAAAGTACAAGGTAGAATTTGATGATGAGTTTGATGAAATTGAAGCCAAATTTGTGGATAGACTACAAAGAGGATCTGGTAAGTTTAAAGGGAAATTACCTTTCAAATATTTTTCCTATGGTAAAGTAGGTCATTTTGCTTCCAGATGTCTTGAAAGAATTGAAAGAAATAGAAAAAGATATGAGAACAGGCCTAGGATCCAAAAGAAATGTTATTATGTTGAAGATTTTGATGATGATGAAGGAATATCAAATAATGGTGAACCAGATGATGCTAGTACTTCTGGTAATGAATGCTTGTTTATTTCTATTAAGGAAGAACATGTGTCTACTAATCCTGCTAGCTGTGTGAAGGAAGAAAAACCAGTGAAAAGTGCTTTGGCTGCTCAGGTCATTAAAGACAAGGATGAATGGGTTATTGATATTGGCTACTCTCACCACATGATTGGTGACAAAAGTAAGTTTGTGAGTTTGGAAAGATATGATGGTGGATTGGTTAGGTTTGGAGATGATACAGCTGGTAAGATTTGTGGGAAAAGATCTATTTCTTTTGATGGCAAACATAATACTAAAGATGTCTTGTATGTGAAAGGATAAAAGTACAATATTTTGAGTGTGGGTCAGATAAAAGTTAGGGGTTATCACCCCTCCTAGTCTAAACTAAGATGCACAAGAGTGCATCAGTCCAGTGGTGCTCAGAGTTCTACATCAAAATCTAGATTGATGCTTTAAGGGCTACTTCTTAGGGGGAGTAGTCAAAAAGTTCAGAAGAGAGATTGGATCAGAGCAAAAGAGTGCAAGTATGTGCCCTTTGCCATTGATGTCAAAGGGGGAGAGAAGTCATGTGAAAAACTCAGGTAGATAAAGAGTGCAGATGTGTAAAGAGCTAGGGGGAGAATCTTGTCTTGATGGTTGTTGTAGTTTTTCACATCATATGTTGCCATCAATGACAAAGGGGGAGATTGTTGCAAGTATGTGCCTAATCGGTGTTGTCATTGATGTCAACATTTATTTGTTGACATTGGTGTCAATTGTATCCTATTCTACTATTTGTTTGGAAACTTTATATGTTGAGAATATTGAGAAAAATGGCCTCTCCAGAAGAATCAGGTGAGTTACAGTGAAGTACAGTGTAGACAATGAGTTGTATGCTGAAGAACAGTCTGATAGATTTCTCCGCATTTCTTTTTGCTTAAAGATCTTGGTCCGCAGATTGGAATTTATTTGAAGGGATGTCTGAAGATGCTAAATCTCGAGTTCAATCCTCTGGTGTGAAGATTTGAGAGAGTTTCATTCACTAGAGTAAAACCTGCTTATTTTGATTATTCCCTAGTGACAGGGAGAAAGTGTTTTGCTCTGCATTCCTCCACAATAAAGTATTTTATTATATGGCTCTAGATGGAAGTTTGGGATGATAGGCACCTACAATTGCAGTGGTTCATGTTTTGGTGGTCTGCAAGCTATCTTTCTTTTATGACAGTTGAAGATAGTGAAGTTCATGTGTTCTAGTGTGAAGATTCCTATGGTTAAAATGGTTAAGGTTTGTGCGGTTACTTCTGATGATTATAACGTTCTTGTGGATGTCTCTTGATCATGTTCCTATCTTGACATTAGTCCGCGTTAAGGAATTGAGATTGTGTTTGAAGATTGTTCCCAGATAACATAGTGTGTAACCAGTCTTAACTGACTTGGTTAATTCTAGTAATTATGGAGATCCCTTGAAGATTATGGAAGTATGTTGTAGCATGGAAGATTGTGTTTGAGTCCTTGCTAAGGCATGACATGATCCGCACACACTTTTACTTCATTTCCTTTGTATAATGTTGTAATAGGTCAAAACCTATTTTGTAAATGTTTGTAATGCCAACCTTGGAGATTGTTCGAATGGTTGTTGATTGTAATGCCAACCTTGATGATCATTCCAAGGTTGAAGAAGTGTATAAATACTTGTAGTTGAGTCATGGAAAAGATGTCCTTGTGCGAAGATAGGAAGATAAGGAAAGAGGTGCAAAGGCATAGCAGAGCAGAGGAACTATTGTACTTCAATGTATCAATCTTAGACATGAAGAAGATGTTGATCTTGGCAGTGAGCCACCAATAGGTTTTAACAACCCTCAAGGTTTAACAACCCTTATTGTAATATTTCTATGTTTCGGGTTGAGACAGTGAGCCTGCTAGACCTAGCTGTACTTCATGGCAGTGAGCCAGTATGTTCTGGGCCCGTGGAGTGACCAAGCCTGAACATCATTTTTTCAAAGATTACAATATATTTTGAGAGTTAATCCTCTCCGTGGTTTTTCCCCACCTTGAGGTTTTCCACATAAAATCTGGTGTCTCTTGTGTTTAATGTTGTATCTATGATTAAGTTTCTGATTTCATGCATTCATTGTTAAATCATAATAATTGTGGATGAGTGATTAATGTTTAAGTGCAGAAGTGATTGAGTTTTTGGGACAATTGATTCACCTCCACTTCTCAGTTGTTTGGCGCATATCAACAAAATCGTTGATATTTTACATAATAAAATTGAAAGTTGATTGATGACCAATTATTATTGGTAAGATTATGGATCTATATCTTGTCTTGATTTGGCTATGATTATAAGGACTAACCTATTAATACAAATCTAAGTGCGACTGAGTGCGCGAAGAATGTCAAAGACGAGAACATGGTTGAAGTAGAAATGTTCTAGCCGCCAAGAAAGAGGTGGCATGATGGAAACCCAATGCACCACACACTCACTTAGTTTCATACATGTTGCATCATTCATATTGCATTATTGAATGACTTTATTATGTATTCGTTACATAGTTACGTAGTCTTGAATGTGCATTTTACTTTAAATATTGTTAGTGGTTATGGCGTTTAATGATTAGTTATCTATATGCAATATTAATTTATTTAAGTGCATAGAAGTAAATCTATTATTTATTTGATAATTAACTCTTAAGGTTAATTAGAAAATAAAATAAATAGATAAAACTAATTACTTGTTTGATGCTTAGATTTTATTTTAAATTAATTATCTGGTTAGACAATTATAGTTTTTAATATATTTTTTAAAATAAAAAATTAATGCAATTTGTATTTCAATTATTTAATTATTAGAATTGAAATAGGTTTAAATTATGTGCATGCTTTTATTTTATAATTTAGAAATAAATAATAATATTTATTTCAATTTGAGAAAAAAGATTGATTAATAGAAGAATAATTCTTTCAATTTAAAATAAATAAATAAATAGTGTTTGGTTAATTATGTGAGCATTATATTATTTATTTTGGTAATTAATTTCTTTTGGAAAAATAAATAAGTTGAATTATTTTAATTTGTTAAATTTATTTAATTATTGAATGTGCATGTCTATTTTAAAGATTTAGAGAAACAATTATTAAATTTATCATATTTGTGAATTGGAAAATTATATTTTCTAATATTAGTTTTAAGTAGGATGTGCATGAATATGAATAGTCATTTTAATATTATTTTTTTCTTTTATTAAGAATATAATATTATATTTTGGTTTTTATGTTTTGAAAAAAAAATAGGAAGAGTTATTAAAAGAAGAGAATTAGCTTTTTTTCAATCTTTTTTTTAGTTATCAATTTTATTATGGAAAGGAGAAGAAGAAAAGAAAAATAGATTATTGAAGCTCAGGGATTGGAAAGTGTATTTTTTGTGAAGAAATGAAGGATTGTTGTGCTTTTTGAATTGATTGGTTCATCTTCATTAATTTTACCAAATTGCTACAAGGATTGAGGTAGGATTCTTGTAATGAAAGGATTTAGCAAAGACTTACTTTGGTTAATAATTGAATATAGGATTGTGTGGCAAATTGTGATTTATATGCTTCTTGTGCAAAAAGAAAGATTTAGACAAATTATAGTTTCATTAATTTTGAAGATTATAAAAGAATTTTTGTTGAATTGGATTTGTTAGGAATTCTTAGAAGTTAGTAGGAAGTTTTGATAGGCTAATTGATATGAATCTGATTTTTAAAATATTAAAATATTAATTTCTTGTATAGGAAAAAAAAACATAATAGAAAACTTGGGAAGAGACTGAAAAGAAAAATAGTAATCTATCTTAGTTTAGACATATCTCTTAAAAAGTGATCTGGGTATTTCTAATTTTTGGATATATGGTTTCAAAGTAGGGTATAAATTTTACCTCTTATTTTTGTAGTTTTATCTTTTATCTTTTATTTTATATTATTAAAACAAGTTGACTATTTTTTTTAACTAGTGAACCTGTCATGAGAAAAAAATAGTCTGTTGTGTTATCAATATCTTTAGATTTTTGAATTTGGTTTCTTTAAAATTTTCATGGCAGGTGCGTAACTAAGTTGTTTAAATCATCTAAAAAAATCAGCCTTACCTAGTTTGTCAATTATGAGATATGTATTAATTAGTGACTGCCTATATCTGTTGCTATTTTTAACATGATATTTATATGTGATTATATTGTATTTCATTTTAATCCCTATTGTGACCTTATTTGAGTGGAATTATAAAATTGCTTGTAGATTGAAAATGTTAGTTTTAGATTCATATGGGAAATTTATGAAATATATATGGGATAAAGAATATACCTAGTTTTATTGTTTCCATGCATAACTTGAATGAATCCTGATAGCAAAGATAAGATATATCTATTCAACTTGCTTCTTATGTTGTTTCTTAAAGAGGTTTAATTGGTAAATATGACGTCGTTAAACTATATATATACATAAGTTCATGTCATCATTTGATTGTATGAAGTCATTAACTTGCTTATTGTTATTCAATTCTAGATTTAGCTTTATCTAAGAAATTATGAGTGAAACATGGGTTAGGGAATATAACCAGTTTTATAGCTTTTATGTGGAGGTGAATGAATAAATGTATCTCCTTATTGAAATATTGCTTGAAAGTGCACTCTCATTGGTAGAGCAAAGAAAAGAACTAATAAACTGTATTTAGGCAAAAGTATGTGTTATTGAATTGGTTATGAAATCATAGATCAAGCTTAAACGATTGAAATCATTAAGCATGTTTATCATATGGATATCTATGTAAATGCCATATTAAACATTACTGGCATTTATTCTATTTAAATTGAATTTTTCTCTTATCTTTGTTGCATGAACTGAGAAAGGATAGTAATGATATTTGAAATAATCATGCATGGAAGCTCATTGTTAAAGTGGATTAGGCATACATCATTATTGATTTTACTACTTGAAATGTATTTCGGTTGATTGTGCAAAGGAAAGGGATTAGAAATGGTTTTTAGGTGAATATGGGTTGTTTTTTTTAAAAATGAAATATTTTTATCTCTTATGTGTGTTTGGGGTTACTTTCTAGGCTAGGATGTCAAATGTGGAATATCAGAGATGGCTTTTCCTCTTTTCGGGAATTGAACCTGAAACTATTTATATGCTTGGGCAAGTTGGGAATTCTTTGAAATGAGATGAATATTTGTCTAACAAAACTTTATTTAAATATTTCTCTGCCACATCTTGTTGTGAGACAATTTGCATATCATTATTTATATTTGCACATTAGACTTCAGGTTGCATCGGGTGTTCCCTCCTGCTAGTTGTTTCCAAGTTGCTAGACATTTCATGCAGGGCTGGGTTTCCTTCATGTTATGAAGGGATCCGAGGAAGTGTAATTGCTTCATGGTTGGGCAGAAAAGCATCTGAACCATGTTCTCGTCTCTTGGCTTGCAAGAGGACCATGTGGGTTCGTGGCGGTTGAAGAGTTTGATTGATTTATTATTTCTTATATTGTACATGATTATTGTATCTTGTATTTATCATTAGATGATTTATGGCATGAGAACTAATGGCCATTGTATATTATTTATAGTGCTAACACCTAGATTAAACAGGCGATTTGTAAGATTTAATGATATTATTGATTAACGATTATGAGATCTATCTTTTTACTTGAGTGGATGTAAATAAGTGGATTATTTACTTATGTAACTTTTGTTATGGAATGTGTACCTTACAAATATTAGCCCTGTCAAACTTTGGCCTTCGAGCCTTCACTGTCTTGCCTTCCAAAAGGAAGAAAAGAAAACATCACAACTCTGACCCACGAAATCTGCCTCATACTTAGAAAATTCCTTAGAGCTAAGGTAGACTTTAGCCTTTCGGCCTTTCACCTCTTGCTTGTCCTGAAGAAGAGGGAGAGTTGAAACCCCCAACTCCTCCTCCCAAAACACTTAGTCAATTTTGAAAACATCAGGGGTCGGCCCCTGGGCTTTCAATCTACCACCTTCCCTTTGGAAGAGAAAAGAGGAGAGGCCCATCATCTGCTAAAACTACCATGTGTCATCTTTCTACCATTCTGCACTTCAACTTGTGGGCCCACCAGAAGGCTCTATAGAATGGCAGAATGCCTTAGGAAAATTTTACCTGTCGGTGGTCGGTCGTCGAGCCTTCATTATAAACTTGATACTTAGAATATTTTTCACTTCTTTAAGCAAACTTTGGCCCTTTTGGCCTTCTCCACATTGCTTTCCATTAGGAAGATGAAAGGGAGGAACTACGACCTCTGAAACTCCACCGAACACTTAGGATTTCAACACTTAGGCAATTTTTGAGACCAAAGGGGAAGCACAAAGGAAGGAGGAAGCCTGAAACTCCAACTTTTGACAAAGGGAAAAAACACAAGGAAATACTTAGAAATTTTTTAACTTAGTTATTTTTGGGCTCTTCTGTTGTATTTTTTTAAAAGGCAAACATATGAAAATTTATGAAAGATGTCTCTGATCGGTTATAAGCTATAGGTTCAAGTGGGATTTAAATAGAACATGGGGGGAAAATGGGGCATTCTGGGGACCATTTTTAAGTCCCAATAGAGGGAACAAAGGAAGTGGCTATAGCTAATGTTGATTTGCTTATTCTTCTTGGCAATTGTGCAGAGGAAATAGTTTGTGCTTCTCCTAGAGAGCCTTCAAGAGATTTGAGCATGTCTTCTAGGTTAGTTTTCATTTTCTCTACCTTATCTTTTACCTTTTCTTCATTCTCCTCTACCTCGCTTCTAACTAATTTACTAACAATTTCATCATAGGTGCCAAATCTTCCAATGGAGGGATCCTTCGGTTTGTTGAGTAGCATATTAGCATAACCTATCAAATCAAACTCTGAAACCTCATATGGTAAGGTTGTAATCCAAAATGTCCTTGGGTCAACAACCTCCATAGAACAATTATCTTTGTCAACCATGAATGTTATGTCAATTTTGTATTTCTCTACTACTTTAGCTAGAATTCTTTCTCTAGATTACATGTCAATCTAGAAAGTCTTAAAGAATCCCCAAAATAAAGTGTTGCAATGCTTATGATCAAGGAAACTTCTCATGTAATCCTTGATTTGGTGAGCCACCAAAGTATCTATTTTCCAGACAGTATCCCTTCATGCTAGGTAATTCTTTTAAAAAATAAAACATGAGACATATAATTAGAGAGCCATATCGGAACTTGTATTTTGATTCTTTTGTTCTCTTCAGATTGTCCAATAGTTATTGCCACAGGAGCTCACATAGGTCAAAATCTTTTCCTTCTTTGACCATTTGGTAGGCTGTGTAGATTGTTGTTGCATTGGTTGAGTTCTCCCTATTGGTATAGTAAATTTTGTATGCAATGTTCATAGTTGCATACCGGACCCCTCGAGTCCTCAATATCATTCACTGTCAATGATCTCTTGTTGATTTTTTCTCTGGTGAGCTTCATCACTTCTTCATTCTTAACAAGTTTCGGAATAGGCACTGGTCCAGAGGAACATAAACCAGTCACAACTTTTATAGCAACCTTAGTGATTAGATAGGGGCGGTCCAAGCAAAAGAAGTCTCCATGAATTCAACTTAGGGCTATTCTAACCCAAGATTCTTTATATCAAAAGTTTGGAAAACCCTTCTAGATATCATGGTGCTTAGGAGCAATATTGTTAAATTTAGGTTTTAGCTGGAAATAATCTCCCAAAAAATTATCATTCCTAAATTGTTCAAGTTTCATGTGATCATATTCATCTATCGGTGAATGAATGTATATCTGAACGTCTTCAGTATGCAACACATTTGCAGGAACATGTGAGAAGGTGCCAACTTCATCTATCACAGTGGACTTGAATGGATGTTTTTTAAACTTTAGCCTTGGCCTCTCAACCACATCTATCACAACTAGAGTCATCATTACAGTATCTTCAAGACCTTAGGGTTTTGATTAGTGAAATCAAGAAATACCTGAGGATGCAGAGAGTAGGGTTTGCTTCAACACTTGCTGGGAATCTTCTTCTCTATTTATCTCTTCAACTCACTTAGCTTTATTCAAATGAGATATAAAATGATCAAACATTGTCTATATAACCCTTTCACCCACCAATTTTACTCTGCATTAATTTCCTTCTCAGTTTTGACCTAATTCGCCCTTTACATATGCAAAGACCAAAAACCATTCAACAATCCTCTATAAGTTAATCAATTGCTTTAGAATTTTGACCAAACTTCCTCATATCATCATCTGAGTATGTTCATACCAAATTTAGCCAGAATGCTAAGAAATTCAACATCTTATTCATTCAGGGGATTTGAGGAAACTTGTATTTATAACTCTCCCTGAATCAATACCTTATCCTTTTTGTTACCGTAAGATCCATCTGCACTAGGTAGAGGTCTAAAAACTTCACATTCTTCCTTCTTCTTCCATACTTTGCTCATTCCCTTCTTTTGTTGATCAATATCAACCTTCTTTTGAGGAGCAGGCCTTATATTCCTTCCAGAGTGCCTTGTTTGATTGCACTTATGACAAGTGAAATTTGATTGTTGAGCATTACCATTTCTTCTCACTTTAGAACTGCAATTAGTTACCTTATGGCCAAACTTGTTACAAGTGTAACAGTAACCATGAAAAGGTTGGGCATTATTCCTATTATTCCTTGACATTTTACTTCTGCATTTATTAGCCTTATGTTCCATCTTGTTGCAAGCATAACACCTAATGGAGTTCTTATTTAACTTACTCCTACATTCAGCACTTTATGACCAACCTTATTACAATTATAACACCTTACAACATTTTGATTCATCTTACTTCTACAATCAGCATCTTTGTGACCAATTTTATTACCAACATAGAAATTTCCATTCAAACCTTCAGGATACCTGATAGGAGCATTTTGTTTAGGTGTAGGCTTCCTAAAATTCTTTTTCATATTCTTCCTTTATCTCTGTTATGGAGTAAAAAGTGGCCACATGCCTTTTTACCTCCTAGTTTAACTCCTAGGTCCTATTTTCTTCCTTATACTTAATTTTACATTTTAATTGATCATCCCAAAAAAAACCTCCTGAAACCTAGGACATTTTGGGACCCTTGGGACCTATTTTAACTTATCCTTGACCCAATTTAGGCCCCTAGACTTGGGCGCCACCTGCCCATGTCCCCCCTAATTGGTCGGGGATAACTTTTGGTATGTCAGCTTGGACCCTTCCAAAATGTTTCTCTTTGTCAGCTTTTGTGATTTAAATTCGTAAATGTTAGCGGGAAAGCATATATAAGTGAGTTTATGACTTCATTTTACAACTAGATGGATAACACAAACTTATGATATTGGAGCAAAGAGAATTCAAGGCATTCATTTGGTATTTGTTGTAGATTTGTGTTATTATTTCTGTGTTTGTTGCAGATATGGCTTCATCATCCATCTCTTTGTGAGTTGAAGAGCTTTCATTCTCTCAAGGGCTTCACCACCAAGGTGACATCATTACTATTTGAATCATTTGAATCATCTCATCATTTGGATTATCTTTAGCCTCTGCCCTGCAAGTGCACGCTCTCTCATTAACAATGGTGTTGGAAGACTTGAATGTCCTTATGGGGCTTGACTTAGGCAAGCTCATAAACACCACAACCCCCAACCCCCTCTCTTGTCATCTTGTGTGCAGGTTACATGTACAGGTTGCGGGAAAAGTAAAGCTACAGGGAAGCAGTGTAGATATTATAGTTTTGGGATCTAAAAATAGTGTCAGAAAATCCCTCTACCTGGACTTGGTCAGTTTCTGCCCTAGTCTATAGGGCCTTAAGCTTTTGGATTTAAGTTTCCAACATCATCTACAACATTTCATCAGTTCTGAACTCCAGTAAATTCCAACATCTGGACTTGGGTGGTTGCTGAATTTGTCCTCCAACACCTCTACTTTTGAGAGACAGGTTCTAACATCTTACTTATCCTCTCTATTGTTGATCATCTATTTCAAGCTGATTATCTTATAACTAGGGGTTCCTTCATACTGAGCCTAGGGTTTGATAAAATCTTGGTTGAATCTTATCTTTACTTGAAAAACAAGAGCACAAAGATCTGTAGATAAGCCCTCTTCCATTTGTAGTGGCTTGGCTCAATCTTTGCCCTTGAATGTTGGAGTGAAAGAAGGGTTTGATCTAGTCAATCCATACATTCCATCATCTCTCTATTTACCCCTTAACATTTTGGTGAACCCATGTTTTTTTTTGAACTTACATCTTGTTGAGTGTTTTAATCAATCTTTGCATTCATTCATATCATATAAATCATCTTGCATTGAAAACTTCTGCTTACGTTTGAAAAAATTGAAAAAATAAGCATTCTATGCTTGCATAATAGCATAGTTTTGCATTATTTTCCTTGCATATTATTGGATACATTTGAGAATATAATTTTTAAATCAGATCTGAGATAAATTACAGCAATTAATTATTTCATGGTCTTACACCTTGCATTTGATATATCATTTGTTAGGGTTTTGTTGAAATTTTGTATTTTTTCATATAACCTAGTTTTTGCAAAAAGCTAGGGTTTGTAGTCAAAATCTTGTTTTAGATTTTCTTCTCCTTTGGACACTCATTCAAATCTATTTTTGAGTTGTAGTGTGTCATCATTGTGTGTCCTTGCATTCAAATTTCAAATTTTGCAATTACACATTGTGTATTTCAACAAACATAACTACCTTAATCTTGTTGATCGTACTCTTAGTTTTGGCATTGAGTGTTATTGGGCTTTGCATGAGTTGTATAACCTACTGCCCTCCTAGGAACATCTTTGTAAGAAGAATTTGTAGACTAATGGGTTCTAATGCTATTAATAACAACGGTGTGCAAACATTGGAAAACCCATTATACAACCACTTTACAAAAGGTGAAATAACACCTCAACATGACATATTTGGTGATAGGATAGAAGAACCAATAATTCCTCCTCTTGAAGAAATGGGTAACAAAGATATACATGTATTTGAGGAACATCTTAAGAAATTGGACAAACAACTAGCTGAATTTCAACAAATTGTCAAACAAGCACACCTAGCTCAAGAGGTGGTACCTATTGTTGAAGGTATAAGAGGATTGTTACAAGAAGGACAGGAAGGTGTTGACATGCTCTACAGATTAGCCCACATAGTGGATCATAACATCATGCATACAGCTAACTGTGCAAATAACATTGAAAATGTGTCACCATCGACATATATAAATTCACCGGTCTCGGTACCCATACCGACTACGAGAATATCCACTTTTACATCATCAATTCTCACCACCAATCCACATGCTTGTAGTAATTCTACCACTACCATGGGGACATCTAATGGAAATTACAAAGCCGTTGGATATAATTATCAAAACTCCACACCTCATGTCTCTATACCAATGCATACCTATTCTCAACCACCTATTACCACTACCTATTCTTAACCACCTATTACCACTACTTATTCTCAACCACCCTTTAATTTCACAACCACAACATCCAATATGTCTTTCTCAAATCCACAAGTCAATTCCTCAACCAATGATACCTCCTAAATCAACTTTTATAGGGTATGTCTTCTCTACAGTAGAAAGTGACAAACTTGACTAACTCTTCTTCTCAACCTACTTTACCAACATATCATGCCCGTAGTCCTTTATCCTATGCAATTCTAAGAACTCCAATGCCTGACAAATTTGAGACCTCTCGCTTTGAAAAGTGTGGTGGTAAAGGTGATCCTAATACTCATGTGGCAACATTCACAGTGATGTGTAGTGATTTCTTCTTTAATGAGTAATTCTTAGCAAAACTCTTTCCCCAATCTCTCAAAGGTACTGCTTTGGAATGGTTTTGCTCTTTACCTCCTAATTCAATCAATTATTTATCATAGTTAGTGGATCAATTCCTGCAACATTTCCAAGTAAACATTGGACCCATTGTCTCCTTGATTGATTTGGTTCATTGTAAACAAGGCTCAAAGGAGAAGTTGACATAGTTCATTAGTTGATATCAAGGTCTCATCTCACAGATACAATATCCAATCAAAGATGAGGATCTTTAGAAGGTATTCATTACAAACTTACAACCAAACATACACGATAAGATATTGTTGATGAAGTATAGTTCTTTTCAACATTTATGCACAGTTCTCTAAGATTACCAACTTTCGTCTAGTCAGTATGAGATTCATGCCTCATCGGCTCCTCTTAATCAATCCATGGCTGGACCATCTCAAAATTCATTCAAGAAGAACAACAAGACATCAAGATTAATGGACAACATTCAAATAACTTTCACTCACAAGTGTCTTCTATCTCAAAGCCTCCCCAGACACCATTTTAATTCAAACAAGAACAAAGACAATTCACTCCATTATCGGATTCTCTCCATTCGATAATGATTCAAGAAGAAAATAACAATCTTTTGAAGTTGCCTCCTACTCATCCTTTCAATAGTTCAAGGCCACAAGGACCCTTATTCAATGTTAATTCTTATTGTCACTATCACTGATCTTCGGGACATGATACTGAAAGATGTATGCGTCTTAAACATGAAATTCAAGACCTCATCAATTCTAATGTGATACAAGTTATTGGTGTGAATGACAATGGAAATAAGTCGATAGCACCTCCGAATCAAAATCTACAAATCTTCACCAATCCATTTCCTAAGCATAGCGACAACAATATGGTGGAACAGAATATAATTGTTGTCGATGAGGATTGCACCCTTATGCAAAGCTGTGACACTCTACAATCCTTCGAAACATGGGGACAAACTCAGGCTGTGGGTGACCTATAATGAGTTTGAACCTCCAGATTATGGGCTGGTTCCCTTAAAATATTCTATTGGAATGTATGATTTTATGTTTTGGAAAAGGGTAAGAAGGAAACTATAAGGAAATGAAATTGTAAAATTTGGTGATGCACCTAATATGGATAGATAATATGCAATCTAGTTCATAATATAACTCAGAAATTTGACTCACACAATCCAATCTTGGCACAAATATCACAAAAGTATTTCTAAGGAAGGCTTGAGAATAGGCTTTTTATGAAGGAAAAGGATTTCTCACAACACAAAAGGATTATTTTCATTAACACAACCTAAGACTTGCAATAACACTATGCTTAATACTTCAAGTAATAGTGAGACAATAATTTTAAAGGTTTTGATTATTAAACACAGTAAAATTTCATCAAATCACTTCATACAATTTGCATTAAATGGAAAGGCAACTACTTGATTTCAAAGAATAAAGGAAAAAATGCATGAAAACAAAGAAATTGAACCTGTAACCTACTGTGATCTCTCTATAAAATTGTCAAATAATGAGCTACAAAACCTCTTTCTCTCTCAAAGTGTATAAGAGCAAAAATGCAAGAACTCAAAAAAATGAGTTACAAAACCTCTATCCCTAAATGTGTAAGAGAGAAAAGAATGCAAGAACCCCCAAAAATCAAGTTTTTCTTTACAATATATAGCTTTTCTCTCACTAAGAGGCATGCAAAAATGAACTACAGCTAACTGCCTCTAAAAATCATCTCTCCAAGGTAATCCACGAGCAACCTCAAAAATCCCTAAAAATAAGGGCTCAGACTATGACAAATTGAGCAAAAATAGCTCCAATTTTGATCTCTCCATGTGCTTGACCAAAAAGTTGACCAAGATCCCTCAAATCCCTCCTCAAATCATGCAAAAAGCCCCTAGATGGTCTAGTTAACTCAACTTATCAATTTGCATGATTTTGCATTTGCAAAATTGATTGTGAGTAAATAATAAAGTAATTAAAATAATCACTCTATTATTGGTTACAACTTGTACTACTTTTGATTTTACAACTTGTGAAAAATAATAAAGTAATTTGAAGAATATTACTTTACTATTTATTTACAATTGATTTATTTGTAAAATCATGCATGATGAAAAGAAAAATAAAACTTCTTATCTCTCCAATTACATTTGCCTAATTTGCATGCTTTGAGTACAAATTAGGACTTAGGAGAAAATAAAAATCCCTTATATCTCCTTTTGAGAATAAACACCTAGTTGCATGACATATGCATTGAAGGCAAAAATCTACCCTTATCACTCCATTATATTGCCAAGGAGAAAAATATATCATCACAAAAGCACTAAGGCAAAAATAAATACTTCCTGCCTTCCCCTTACCTTTTGTCTTTATTCATCATACCAAAAATGCACTAGGTCTTCATTTATGCAAAATACACCCTATCTTCAACTCTGCCACCTTGCATTTCCATAAGGCATGTCTTCATAAGATCTTCATTTGAAGTTATCTCCTTTGATCTTTGATGTAAAAATACATAAGGTATAAAAGATTATTTTTGACCCTATTCGGTCATCTTGCATGAATGATGTATCATAAGGAGGAATCTTTTAATAAGGTATCTTCTGACATGTGTTTGTTTGAATATCTTTCAACCATACAAAGCTTGAGCATCTTTCAACTATATGATAGTCGACTCCAATGAATGAAAGGTTTATTTGAATTTTTTGGCAAGGTATAACACAACACTTACAATCCTCGACCACTTTAGACTTGGAAAAGTATGTATGAAATACATATATGTCGGCCACCTCTAATAATGATCGCTAGGGAAAAACTCATTTGATGTTTTGACCCCGATCTCGTTTTGGATAATGCAATGATTTAAGTTTACAAAGTCAAAAAATCACAAAGAAAAGAAAGGAAGCTTCGAACAAAAGGTGAGAAACCCTAATCACTAAATCATTTTTCGTTTGCTTCCTTGTGTCAGCTGCTCTGCAACTCAATCGAAACACTTTAGGGTTTGATGGCTTCTTCGGCTTCTCCTTGGGTTTCTGAGGTTGAACTCCATGATTTCCTTGCATTTTTCTGAGTAAGAAGAAATGGCAGTGAGTGGTGAGTATGGTGTCCTGCTTTTGATTGGCATTTTCTTCATCTTTTTCTATTTTTTTTTACTATGAATGGCCGCGGCCATACGTGCTCATTTCTGCTCCTTCCTTTCTTGACATATTCTTTTATTCTCTGTGTGTTTACTCTGCAATTATAACCAAAGAAAATGAATGCAAACCCTGACCATGAGGGCACGGCCATACTATTTTTTCTCCTTTGCAACTTTTAAAAGGTAAGCTTTCTTCACTTTTTGCTGTGTATTTTTTGATCATTTCAACTTTTGAAAAAAAAAAAGTTCTTTTGTGGAAATTGAAATGGGTGTCTGATTTTAAAGAAGCATGTATCCTCCTTGTAATGGCCGTGGCTAATGAATATATTCTTTGCATTTTCTTAGTCTTCTTGATGTGAAACTTGAAGGTCTTCAACTTTTGAAACGAGGGTTTCTTCTTGAAAGTGCACAGAAATGTATTCTCTATGCACGGCCACACTTGTATACATTTTGTAACCTCCCTTTGCTTGACTGTATACGCAAAATGAAAAAGTTGTGAAAACTTATGACAAGGGTTTCATCAAGAATGTATGTATTTTCCATTTTATGGCACGGCCTTGATAAAAACACATTGTATCATTATTCTTTTCCTGTAATGGCAAAAGATATGTTAGGGTTTCATAAAAAACCCATGTGGGTATCTTCAGAAAACCTTCTTTCTGTCACGGCCATGCTTGGAAACACATTGTGTTCTCTTCTTCTTGCTAGAAAATGATATAAGGGTCTATTGAAAAAATTCTAAGCAAGGGTTTATAAAAAATATATTTATCCTTCTGGCATCTTTTTCTGATATCCTTCCATTGTATTTTCTGTACTAGAATTCTTTTTTTGAAAAAAGACCTATAGCTTGTTATACTATTTCATTTTCTTGAGCATAGATTTTGGTTTGTCATTTCACTTTTCTTTGGCCTAAACTGGTCAACTACCAAGTACTTAACACAAAATCACTTCAGATATGATTGCACTCTTCTTGACAGATTTACACTTTGCATAATGTAAGTAATGACTGTAACTTACAAACTCAAAACTGTGTCTTTATACTTTATCCTTTTGTGCATTCAGAAACTCCTATAGCAAGTTTAGTATGTCATTTATCTTCTCTTTTGAACATGGCATATGCCTGCCATCACTATATTAGTCAGAAATCATGATGTATGACCAATGAATACTTAAATGTAGCATGTATCAGTTAGAGTATTACTGTCTTGATCTCCTTTGCTCACTACCTATAGATACTTTAATGATACCTATACTTGATGTAGCTTTCATTTGAAACTGTTATTTGATGTATCTCCTTCATTCATGACTGTAGATGCTCCTTGTAGATTCTATCTTTCTAGAGGGAAGACCTGTATCACTTGTTTCAGTTGTACCTTATCTTTATGAACACATCAGTGTGACTTTGTGATTTGCCTTCAACTGTTGTATGAAAAATGAAGGCTCCTATAGTATATCTTCACATTGTAGCTGCATTTATCATTTGTTCATAGTATTTATTCACCTGAGATGAAATAAATACCTGTTGTACTTTGAGATGGCTCCTATATCCTGTTCTTTCTATCTGATATGCACTTGAGACTTGATTGGCATATGTGTCTTTTTGTTCTTGACTGCTCTTTCTGTATTGTTCTTTTTGTATCTATTGATGGCATAGGACTGTTATGAAAAATCACACTTCATTAATGATAAAGAAAGTAGAATGCTACCTTGTTTCTTGCATATCATTTGGAATTTGATCACTAATGAGATATTGGATATAGCATAACATGTAATGGTATGACTGTCAGATGAACTTGTAGATTCTATCTTTCTAGAGGCAACACCTGTATCACTTGTTTCAGTTGTACCTGATCTTTATGAACACATCAATGTGACTTTGTGATTTGCCTTCAACTGTTGTATGCAAAATGAAGGCTCCTGTAGCATATCTTCACACTGTAGTTGCATTTATCATTTGTTCATAATATTTATTCACCTGAGATGAAATAAATACCTGTTGTACTTTGAGATGGATCCTGTAGCCTATTCTTTCTATCTGATATGCACTTGAGACTTGATTGGCATATGTGTCTTTTTGTCCTTGACTACTCTTTCTGTATTGTTCTTTGTGTATCTATTGATGGCATAGGACTGTTATGAAAAATCACACTTCATTAATGATAAAGAAAGTAGAACGCTACCTTGTTTCTTGCATATCATTTGGAATTTGATCACTGATGAACTATTGGATATAGCATAACATGTAATGGTATCACTTTGAGCATGTTGGGCTCGACCCTTGTGGGAGCCGCATTTTCTTCACATGCTTTAAATGTCTTCAAATCAGCAACATTACTTTTCCTATACCTGCACAGTGAACAAACAAGCTAGCATAAAAGATATACTTGATGGTGTTGATTGGTCTTCTTTATGATATGTCAACTTATAGCACATGTCTGATGTGATCTTTCATATGAAATGCATGATGTGATAAGTTGATATATCTACTTGATAAAAGCATATGATAACTTTAAACATCCGGAGCTCTAACAAGACTTTCCCCAATTTTTTGCAGGTTCAACTGATGATAGGAGCTGAAGATGAAGATTAAAGACTAGCATCAACAAAACAACCTTCTTGCTCAGGCAATGATGGATGTTTACTTTTATCATGTGTTCATAATATTTCTTTTATCATTCAGATGTATAGCTCGCATGTCTGCATTGTTCAGTCTAGTTACTCCCACGGCTTGTGTGGGACATATTTGAACACTTCTTTTAAACATAATCAGTTACTCTATCTTATGCACTTGATGTATATGTGTATTTCTTTTTCAGCAATGCATAGAATAAAGTAACAGATATTGAATGTATGTTCAAAACATGACATGAAATAATAGTTTAAACAAATATCTTTATTTCTTTCTTTCAAATGTGATTAAGTGAATAACCAATCTGACTTATAACTCCTGACAGATAACACTATGTTAAATCAACTGTATTTCTTGAATGATTGATACCTTGGCAATCTTATTCTCTTGTCATGATGACTCATCATTCTTGATTAGACTGATGGGTTATCCTGTCAACTAAAATCCATTTCTGCTCTGTCAAGATAACAATTGTTCAACGAATGCAATAACTTAAAGTTTTCTTTTATTCCTTTTGAATGATTGCACTTAGGTCTAACTAATTTTAGTGTGAACAAAAATTAGTAACAATAATAGAGATTGAAGATGACTATCTTGATTAATCATGGCATAGTGGGTATGCTAGAAGTGGATAAGCTGACAACTGAAAATTCACCTCACCCATGTGGAAAAGGTATCTATGCTGAGGTCCCTCCTCTGGTATCCTTTTATGGATTAGGAGATAACCAACATGCACCAGATATGCAATTAGAACAGCCTATATGTAATCACTTGAAGCAAGAGAAAGTGGTGTCGATGAGAAGCATTCCATTTCATCGTGAAAGGCTCATAAATCAGACTAAGAAGGCAAAGGAAAGGAAAAGAGCAAGGAGACTTTCTTTGGTGGGAAATACCACTGATTCCCCTCCTTGTAAGAAACAAAATATTTTTAACATACCTAGTCTTAAGAAGCAAGTAGCGTATGTCCATCCTGGGAATGAACATCAATCAGGTATGAACTTCTCGCACAATTTGCCACTCTTGATGGAGCACCTCTCTAAGATGCTTGCAAGTTTGGCCTCTTCTTAGATATATAGAATCACATATGTCATGTTGTTTTCCCCTGTGTTGTGTTACATGTTGTTTAGGTCTTTTTGTATGACCCTTGACACTCTTGTAAGGTCAAGGATACAAGGAGACTGCTTCTATTGTACACTTCTATATGTTTCTCTATTCTTCTATCTTTCCTCTCACCCATTTTACTAATGTGTATTGTGCCTTGGGGGCATAACACTTGGGGGATGTCTTATCACATCTCCTCATGTTACAAACCCAAGTCACTTTTCTCATTTTATTGTTTACATTCTTCAGTGGCACTACTAGCTGGCGGATGATGAAAAACAAACAAATATTGATAAGGACCATGTGTCCCTTCGGCAAGAAAGAAAAATGGATGCAGTCCATATATGAAGATGGGGTTGATATATATATCCGACGCTTGGCTAGTAGAATCACTCCTTGTTATGATTCATGTTGTGATATCGATTGTAGAAAACTTTTGCAATACTCTTAATCTGCTTCAATGCACTTTGGATTGTTTTGTATCTCACCTTGTTGTTACACTTAGTTTTGAGATACCTGCAATATAAGCCCAATGGCTATACTCGGTACTGAACCCGAAAGTGTAGCCTTGGTCTCTCATATGATACAATTACATGTATAGCTTCTATGAATTCATTTGGTTGTTATCTTAGAGTAAGATTTCCTAACCAAACTTTATATCTTGTTCATCATTTTAACAAACGATGTCGATGTGTTTGTGGGAACATTTGGTGATCATGGCACATGTCACCTTTGGGGACATGAGCTTTACAAAAGCTCTTGTTCCCTTGTGTGTTTTCACTCTACCTTAATGCAATTGATACCGGCAAGTGGTATCAACCACCTTAAGGTGGGGGCATATATAATGATATCTGATCGATTATCTTTTACACTAACAAATCGTGTTTGCATACACTTCCTTTTCACCATAAGACATCTCTGTGATGCGGGTGGGGTTGTGTATTTTATCTATTGTGTATACCTCCTTTTCATTGTAAGGCATCTCCATGATGCGGGTGGGGTTTTATACCTTGAGCACATGATTCCTTTTCACTGTAAGGTGTCTCCGTGATGCAGGTGTGTAATATGCTGACCTGTTCTGCTGTAATTTTTTTTGTTTTTTTAGTGTGTTTTTATATTTTATTATTGTGGTCTTTCAGACTAGACAGAAGATGCAGAAGGGGTTTTAGTTTTAGAATTGTATGTGTGTTTTTGAGAAAGATTTTACCATAAAAACATGAAATAATTGATGAACAATCAACTAGGAATAAAAATGAACACATGGCAAACTTGGAAACACATACCCAAATGCATATTTTGCATCTTTTTCCATTTCTGAGTTTGCTGCTACAAATTATGAGTTGACAAGAGAGGAAGATCGATAATTTCTGGAATCATACAATGAAATGAAGAATACCCAGAAGTGCATATGTTATTCCAACCTCATGGCAGCCACTTTGCATCAATACCCATATGCCAAAACTGATTTTTGTGAGCACCCAATGTCAAACCTTAGCTGGAACTTAAAATTGCAGCAACACACAATAGCTCAAATCTACAAAACTCAAATACCTAGATGGATTATTTGCAACACAACCTCAAAATCCATCACTCCTCAAACATGCACACCAAAATACCAACATGCAAGCCAAAATCTCCAATACCCAAATGGATTATTTGCAAGACAAACTCAAAATCCATCACTCCTCAAACATGCACACCAAAATACCAACATGCAGGCCAAAAATCTCTGATAAAACCTCATTGTCATAAACATGCAAATTGAACATTTCAAACCCTAACAACATCAAACTCAATCTTTGAAGGTCTATGATGAAATCTGCTTGACTTCATCCATCTATATGGCATGGGAGCATCACCACAACTTGTAATTCCAAGGGAACATCACCCTGGAAGTCTGGAATAAGCATTTCCAGAGAAAAGAGGTCATTCTGAGCATATATCAGCAAAATAGAAGATAGCATAAACCTCAACATGAAACTCCAAATTCCAAATATACTCCTCAAACATGGCGCCCAAAACAAGAAAGAATATTTCTTTAAAGTCCACTGCTAAAAATAAAATGAAATCAACTTTATTTTTTTATGTTTGACTTTATAAAGGGAATGCCACACCAAGTAAGAGGCCCACCTCTTTCTAGGCACTCAACTCCATGATTCATAAACCCTTCATGGCCACTTTTTAAGTTACAACCTTCTAAAATAAAATAATACATTGAGGCACAACTCCCAAGGTAAAGTAATTTTACTAGGACTTTAATAACAAAAAATATAATTAAAGATTACATTTAAATCAATCGCCAGTGCCTAGTAAAATATATCAAGTAGAAATAAATTGAGCCATAGAAATAACTCTAACTCCTCACTAGGCTCAACTCAAGATCATTCCCTAATTACCTAAATTAGCCTATGGGAATGGTGAATATGCTAATCTACAACACTCTTGAAGATCACTCAGGAAGTGGGGACATGACAGTCCTTCAGATGGGTTGAAATATTGACCTCTTTTTATGTTGTTTTTATATGTTTTTATAACTTTTCCATATGATCCTCCATACACTTTACCAACATCACCATCATTATATGCTATCTTTTTATATACTTTGCAAGACTTTGAATCCCTATTATTAATATGGAATATGGTGATGATATTATCAATTGAATGGTTTGAATATGAGTATGCATGTAATATAAATGGAATCCTATGGTTTAGTCATGAAGGTTATTTGTGTGCATATGTTTTGTGAATTAACCCCTTGTGCAGCAAGAACACGTCATCAAGGAAATGAGCATTTGCAGCGAAGTTGTAGATAGGAGAATTAAAGGAAGTGAAGTTAGGACGCTGAACGTGCAGGCAGCTGGAGGATGAATGTGAACCATCATGGATAAAAATAAATGCAGAAGAAGAAGACTTGTTTCAAATGTAGTGTTCTTCATGAGATCCATTGCATAAGAATTCTTATTTGAATAGGACTCTCTTTCCTCTATTCGGCTCGATTAATAAATCAATCTCAAACCTATATCCTAGTATCTAGGAAAGGATTGATGGTTGAAGTTAGTTGGTAGTTGCACAAAACTCTCCCATTTCTGTATAAGTTAGGAGGGATGAGTTAGATATCAAGTTAGTTACTTTATTTCTTAGATACTCAGTTGTTACTCTATTTTTCAATATTGGAAGATCCAGACATGTTTTATTGAGGAATGTTATTATTGAATACAATCTAAAAAAATTCTGTTTATGATTTGAAATGAATGGAACTGTGTGTCATGAAGATGCGTGAGTATCTGAATTAGATTTAATTTCCAGTCAAGTGAGTCAGTCCCCTAAGCTAGCTAGTCAAGGTACTGATCATCACTTCATTTATTTTCCCATTCCTTTATGCATTCTTGTTAAGTTTGTTTTCTGTTAAGTTATAAATACATTACGAGTCAATTAGAATGCTTTGATTGTTGAATTACAAGTCATATGGTTCATGAACAATTGCATGCTTTATCAACTTTAAGTCCTCCAGAGGTTAGCACTAGTTCTCTTATTATTTTGGATATTTTGGGTTAATTCTGTAAGTTCTTGTTGATAAAAGTCATCTACAGCTTATGCTACAGGTACTCGTAGCCACTAGATTCTGTAACTATTTTTACTGTTCTTGCATTTTTGTGAATTTTAGTAGAGTAGAATAGCCTAAATAGGTTTGGATAAGATATTCTAGGAAGAATATGAGCCCTAAAAGCACATATAGTGCAGTGCCATCATAATCTTACACTCCTTGGTTGATAATTTAATGTAGGCATGCAATGATAGAGTGGATTGTTCAAATAGGTTTACCCCTGAATTATGCTAAGTCTACAACACATTAGTTTTCCTTTATATTTTTGGCACCGTTTTCAGGGATGGTGCTACCTTCATAGGCTCATTTTACATGCTTTCATAGTTTAAACTTCGATTCCAGCATTAGGGTTAATAGATTCACTTTTCTGGAAATACCAGAATTATACTAACATTATGCACGACCGTTGGAATATAAAGCCAAATTTACTGTATGTTGAGGGAAAGAGACATCTGAGGCAGATTCCTCCCTTCAAATTATCAGGATATAGAAGATACAGCTGACTTTATCAACTATACAGTAGAAAGTACTAAAGAAGAGGAGCTTCCTCTCACAACACCTTCTACATCTCCATCAACTTCTTCCACAACCACAGAAGGGACCTTCAAAACCATGGCAAATGCTACGGTGGAGGATCCACCAGAGCAAGCAATGTTTGAGTTCCCTATCACTAATCAAGAGAGGGCTATAGTGCTGAAAAATATTCCACCATCAACATTACTAGTCTTCTATGGCTTGGTGACAGAGGACCCAGATACGTTTTTGTTTGAGTTTGATATCTTGTGTAGGAGCTATGACTACACCTCAAATGCTCACAAGATGAAACTCTTTCCTGCCACTCTCAAGGATGCATCCTTGAGATGGTTTATGGGATTGGGAAAAGATGTCATTCCAGACTGGGATACAATGAAGGAGAAATTCTTGGAGAAATGCCAAGATTACTGTCAAGGACATGACAAGAGGAGAGATGACATCTTCAGGATGTCATAAAAGGAGGAGGAGCCACTAGAAGACTATGTTGAAAGATTCTAGTTTGCTCTGAAGAAAAACCCCCAAAATAGATTATCTGAAGAATCATTAAAACTGGTTTTCTTAAGAGGAGTTAAGGATGATTGCATGGACACCCTGAATCTCATTGGGCAAGGTGATATTTCTCAGCTAGCTTTTGAGTCAATTTGTAAGGTTTGCCAAAATTATTCAAGGACTTTCACTAGAAGCCCAAGGGGAGAAAGGATATCAATTACCAACAAAGCAACTACTGGAGTTTCAAGGGTGGAAATTAGTAACTTGTTGTCCAACATGAAGGAGGACATAATCAACCATATGTGTACACAGCTAGACACTCTTTATATCAAGAAGAAACAAGAGGAGACTGATGCAATGCTTACTGAGTATTGTCCCAATTGTAGGCAAAGGAAGGCCAATTGTAAATGCAAAAGGGTGGCAAGCATCCAACAAGAGAAGATTGAAAGGCTAGAATTTTAGCCATTTGAAGGAGAGGATGGACAATTATTCTACATAGCTCAAAGGAGACCTTGGTAGCAAAGACAAGGTATGCCCTTTGATCCACTAAATTTCAGTTCACCCTTTCCTGTCGCGAACCAAAATTTCTTTGCTTGGAACACTCAACCATGGCCTAATCAAAATCTCTGGCAAAACCCACAATGGACTACTCTGCAACCTAGTTGGAACCAATAGTAGCCAAACCCATGGCCCCAACAAGGTTTTCAAGGTGCCAACTATAACCACTAGTGGCCTACACAACAACCTTAATGGTAACCCCAATGGAACAAGAACCAACAATGGCAGCAAAATGTAAATTACTAGCAACCTATGCTTCCACCTCAACCTCAGTAGCCAGCAATAATTCCTCCAATAGCACCTCAAAATCCACCTCCTAGACCTACCCAAATCCCCACCCAGCCTAGACCTAATCCTAACAATAAGCCTGGTCAATAGGCTTATATTAACGAGGTAATGTAATACCCCACCTATGGGATAGAAGTGAGTAATGTTCATCTCAGATCAGGGAAGCAACTTGTGAGCCATTCATCTCCCCAAATTACAGAACTTGAAGATGAAGAACCCATAGAGGGAGCCTCAAATAAATCACCTCTAGAACCTGAATCAACTCAGGGCCCTCAAATCATTTCAAATCCTAAGCCTCCTTTCCTTGAACACTTGGCTATCTAGAAACAACCAGCACAGTCTGAAAATGACCTCATAAGACAATTACAAGATATAAGTATAAAGATTCCCTTAATCCAAGCCATCAAAGATATTCCCATCTATACTAAAACTATCAGAGATCTGCATAAAGAAACCAAGAAGAAAGAGGATAGACCTAAAGACAGTTCATGTTTTGGGTAACCTTGCTGACATAATGTTGGGAAATATAATTGTTCCCAAATATATAGATCCAGGTAGTCTAGTTGTGGATGTCAAAATCAATGGGACTCTGATTAAGAATACTTTGATAAATTTAGGTGCTGCAATTAATGTAATGACTAGAGAAATAATGCAAACACTCCAGTTGAACAACCTTAGGCCTACTCAGACAGTCTTGCAATTAGCTGATAGGTCTACAGTTAAACCTGAAGGAGTCATTGAGGATTTGGTCATTGCATTAGATTCCTAGGAATATCCTACTGATTTCATAGTCCTACAACCCAAAGTTAATCTCATTGGTTATCCTCTTATACTAGGCAGACCATGGCTTGCCACAATAGATTCATTTATAGGTTGCAGGTCTGGTAACATGATCATATACAATGGGACTGTGACCAAGAAATTAGTTTTATATCCACCAGACCAACCATTCCATGAGCTTGAACAGACCATTTGGCCTACCCTGGAAGATGAGGACAGCTATTCCCTAAAAACATTGATGACTATTGAATGCAACCCCTTTCTAGATATTCAACATGAAGATGAGCTGATCGTTCACATCATACAAAATGACTATGGAAGACACCCACAATAGCAAGATTGTTCATCTTGCTTACAAGATCCCTTAAGAAGTATAATACCTACCAGTTCCTTAGAGGAGGTGTCTCAAATATTCTATACTTTGTTACCCCAGCAATGCTTGCCAGTAATACCTAGCCTTGATTTGTCCTCTGTGCAAGAAATGTCTAAGCTATTGGAAGTCAAGCCAGGAAAGATGTTGACTATTGATAATGTATTGACTGATGAGCAGCAGCAATCCCTGCATGCAGTATTACAAACCCACTCAGCAATGTTTGCATGGGATTATAGTGATGTGAAAGGCATAAATCCTACTTTGTGTATGCATAAAATCTACATTGATGATGGGCACAGACCTATAAGACAACAGCAGAGACGCATGAATCATGCTCTCAAAGAGATAGTGAAAGAAGAACTTCAAAAGCTTTTAGATGCAAAGTTTATATACCCCATTTCAGATAGTGAATGGGTTTCACCATTGGTCATAGTGCCCAATAAAGGTGGCAAATGGAGAGTTTGTGTTGATTATAGAGAACTAAATGTTGCCACTAGGAAGGACCACTTCCCATTGCCCTTCATTGATCAAGTTCTTGACTCTTTATCAGGTAAGAAATATTTCTCATTTCTTGGTGGTTTTAGTGGCTATAACCAAATCAAGATTGCACCAGAGGATCAAGATAAGACAACATTTACATGCCCTTGGGGGACCTATGCATATTCAGTCTTGCCTTTGGGTTTGTGCAATGCTCCAGCCACATTTCAAAGAGCAGTCCTTAATATTTTCTCTGATTTTGCCCATGACAGCATGGAAATTTATATGGATGACTTCACCACATATGGTGAAACATATGAAGAAGCTTTACACAACTTGGAGAAAGTTTTGAAGAGATGCACAGAGCACAATCTGTCTTTGAGCAATGAAAAATGTTTTATGATGATGACACAAAGAATAGTCTTGGGACATTTTATCTCAAGTGCAGGAATACAAGTTGACCCAAAGAAGATTGAAATTATCTCTACCCTGCCTATTCCACATAGACAGAAGGGTGTAAGGAGTTTCCTTAGACATGCAGGTTATTACAGGAGGTTCATTCATGATTTTAGCAAAATTGTTGCACCTCTGTTTACTCTTTTGACAAAAGATATTGAATTTGAATGGACTTCAGACTGTTAGAATTCATTTGAGAAACTTAAAGCATCTTTGACACAAGCTCTAGTTCTCAGAGGTCCAAATTAGACACTGCCTTTTCATATCCACACAGATGCATCAAACTTTTCCATTGGAGTAGTCTTAGGCCATCAAGAAGGAAATAAAGAGTATGCAATATACTATATCATTAAAAATCTATAGGGAGTTGAGTTAAACTACACTGTGACAGAAAAGGAAATGTTAGCTGTTGTTTATGCAATTAACAAATTCAGACACTACATAACTGGTTATAAAGTGTTCATACATACAGATCATACAGTAAATAGATACTTGATAAATAAGCCAATAGTGGGTGGCAGACTTCTAAGATGGTTGTTGTTATTACAAGAATTTGACATAATTGTTGACAAACCAAGGAAATCTAATGTAGTTGTTGATTTTCTGTCTAGACTACCTACACAATCATCATAAGGAGTGGTTGATGATTTTTTTCCTGATGAGTGTCTATTTGCTCTAACTATACACACTCCATGGTATGCAGACATATCTAATTATTTAGTTTTAGGGCAGATTCCAGGTTACTTTTCTCCAAGGGAGAAGAGGCAGGTAGTTCACAAATGTTTCCCTTATTCTTGGATTTTTGGATTCCTATTCTACACTGGCCCAGATAACATTATGAGAAGATGTAGTAGAGAGGATGAGGTGTTTGTTATATTGAAGGCCTGTCATGATGAACCCTGTGGGGGACATTTCACAGCCAAGAGGATAGCCTTCAAAATATTGACAACGGGATATTACTGGCCAACACTTCATAAAGATGTTGTCAAGTATACTAGAAGTTGTGATCGGTGTCAAAGGATGGGGAGACCTACAAGAAGTGATGAAATGCCTAAATTGCAGCCATAAATAGCATTAACCCCTTTTGATAAGTGGGGATTGGATTTTGTTGGTCCTATCTCTCCTACTTCAAACAACAAGGAATACATATTGGTATGTACTGACTACTTAACCAAATGGGTGGAAGTTAAAGCCTTGCAGTTTGTTAGAGATGGCAATGTGGCAAAATTTTTGTATGAGGAGATCTTCACTAGATATGGTGTACCAAGGGAGATAGTGACTGATCAAGGCCCACAATTCACATCAGATTTAATCACCAAACTAGTGGAGGAATATCATATTAGACACAAGAAGTCTACTCCCTACCATCCTCAGGCTAATGGTTAGGTTGAGGTCACAAACAGGGAGCTTGACAATATATTGACAAAAATGGTACATCTTCATAGAAGAGATTGGGTTCTAGGTTACCAGAAGCTATTTGGGCATATAGAACTACTTGGAAGACAACTACAGGGTTTACTCCTTATGAATCAGTTTATGGAAAGACAACAGTCCTGCCTATAGAATTTGAATACAAAACCCTAAGGACAACAATAGAATTAGGGATGGATTTGATAGAAGCTCAAAAGGATAGACTACAACATTTGAATGTTCTTGATGAAATCAGATTAGAATCCATCCACCACATAGAGGTTATACAGAAATAAAGAGTTAAGTGGCATGATAAGTATATCAAGACTAAAGAATTCATTGCTGGTGATTGGGCCCCCTTCTCTATGATTCAAGATACAAATATTTCAAGGGAAAACTCCAATCTCAGTGGTTGGGACCATATGTGATTAAACAAGTATTCCCTAATGGTACAGTCCAATTACAAACCATTGATGAGGTCTGATTCTCATTGTTAGTAAATGGACATAGGCTGAAACTATATAAGAAACCACTTCAGAAGGATGATTTTCTCATTTCTCTATCCACTCAGTATGGTACTCATGGCACCCCTGATGAAGGTTTTGCGACACCAACAGATACACCATCAGAAGATGATCCACCAATCCTATCTAGTGATGCAGAGGCTGAGTTGCAATACTCAACCCCTATCACTGAGACTTAATTTTTTCTTGCTTTATAATTCACATGCACACATAACACATTATCCAAGATGGACATAATTAACTTTAGTTGGAACCTATTTTTCACTTTTAGTGGGACCTATTTTCACTTTCAGTTGGGACCTGACCTATGGCATATGTAATTATTCAGTTGGGACTTGTGTTGGAGGCACTCGTAGCAACTCATGTCTGCAAATGTCTTCACTACTTTGGCAAATAGTCCACCATTTTATCGCTCATTCCATATTTTCTACACATTGCTTCATTCATTTTAAAATAAATCTAGCGCCGCTGCAAATGTGTCAACTCAAGTTCATGAGTTGTTCATTCATGCATTGTAAGCTATCACATCACATCAACTCTGCAGTACCTGCCACCTGACCATTCATCTGCATGCATGTCATCTTTGTCATATCAAATAAAATGTTGAGTATGTGTTCTCAAATTTCAAGGTGCACTGATCATTTATTTCCATAACATGTGTACATAAGGTAAATTACAATGATTAAACCTAACTTTCTTTTTATATTCATTATTACTTTTTATTTATTTCATGTATGCAAAAATATTTCTCACCATTCCAGTTAATCAATACTCTTCGTTTCCTATCAATTGCCACGTGAAGTGAGGTCACTTCACACATTAGTTGGGGGGAGGGGTTTAATTTTTTGATTTTCACCATTTTTACCATCTTTGGTTTTATAGATACCAGATAGAACATCCTATGCCATTTTCTAAAAAAGTAAACCTACCCTATTTCACCAAAATATGAACTTGTTACCTTGAGAAAGTTGTAGTGAAGAATAGAAAAGGGTAGTAAACTATAGGTTGGTTCTCTTCAAGGTGGTAGAATTGGAGTTTAGTAGAGATTGAAACTTCAAGAGGTTGCACTTCAAGAAGGTAAACATAGAGATAATGGGGGGTGATGCGATACAATGAGAACCATCCGCACATAAAGAAATATTAGAGGATGTGTTGGTGCTACCACTCTTTACCAGAGTAGGATGGTTGGACTACTTTTTGAAATTGATAAAATATGATAATGAAATGGCAAAGGAATTTGTAGCCACACTACAGTATGATGAGGCAATGGTCAGGGGATTAGTTGTGGATGCTTTTGAAATGGCCATTTCCCAAGTCACAGGGTTGCCGCACACAAGGTCCGAGTATCTAGCTCATGTTGATGCAGCCGCATCAAGGCAAGAATTTTGTGAGAGAGGAGAGCACCTAGACTCAATGACACAAGGTACAAATAGATTATCCCTTCCATTTTTCTAGGTAAAATGTGCTTCATACATCATTAAATACATTACCTGTGATGACCGGCATAATTTTTTGTATACTGTACATTTTAAGTTGCTCAATCATCTACGCCATGATAAGCTAGTCAATGTCCCCAATTTCCTATATAATATGTTGAAAATGATGGGGTCTGAATACCAGAAAAAGCAATTGGACACCACATTGTCCCATCATTGTTTATAGTTTTATTGATCAAGAGGAGCCTGAGAATTCAACAACCACAGGTTGATTGGAAGGATTTTAAACACTGTGTAGATATTACAACATTGTTGGACCAACTTGAAGCAGAAGATGAACCCCGACATGAGCCTAAACAAGAAGGGCCACAGGAGGAAAACACTCCAAAGGATAGGCCAGTGGCAGCAGAAGAGCCCTCATTTTCTAACCCTAAACCTATGAGAGGCACTGATTCAACACCTGTTAAGAAAAAGAGAAGCAAGGAAAGTGTTGAGAAGCATAAAAGCACTATGAAGGGAGAAGATGCAGGGGAAAAGAAGAAGAAGAGGAGTAAAAAGAAAAGAAAACATGAAGTCAAATAGAAGATTGTTACTCCTAGGCATTCAGGAAGGTTGAAGAGGTAGAGTGTGAAGGAGAAAGTTGTGGAGGATCAAGGATAGGAAGAAGGTGAAGGGCAGTAGCACCATGATCCAACACCACTGAATTCAAATGTAGATAAAGGAGGAATTGCCCCTAAAGATGTCCCTGTTGATGCTCCTGAAGATGTCTCTACTAGTGCTTGTGAAAATGTTAATGTGTCTGCTAAAAAGAGAAGGTATGTTTCCTCGTCTTATGATTCTGACTTAGAGGATCTATTTATTGCAAAGAAAGTGGGAAATTCAGTTCCTAGTAGTTCTGCTAAGGAAATTTTTTATATAACTGGGGATGATGATGATGAAGGTCTGAATTTTGAAAAGGAAATGGAATTGTTAGAAGATAGGAACACAAGAAAAGAACTTCAAGAAGCTCTTGATAGAATAAAATAATTGGAAGAGTGGGTAAGAGGGTCTGAAGAGAAAGACAAAGAAAAAGAGAAAAGAATACAGGAGTTGGAGGAGAGAATTCAGACCTATGGCCATCGAACCAATTTAGATTTGTTGGCATAGATGGCTGTAAGTAAAACAAATGCTGAAGAAAATGAGGTACTCACTCCACAACCTCCTGTGATAAGGACTCCAGTATACCACACTACTTTGTCTTTGGGTTTTGAATTAATAAAACTCACTCATAAATCCAAACAAGAAAAGGAAAATTGGGAGAAGGAAAAATAGAATCTCAATGCATCAATAGAAGACAAGAATTTGGTGATAAAGAGGTTGGAGGATAAACTGACAGAGGTAATTGATAGGGCCATACAGATAATTGGATGTAGACCTCCACCAAGGGTATATGCATTGTTTTTGAAAGAAAATTTTCTTAGCTTCCAGTTTAATAGGTTCATTAATAATCAACCTACTTTACATTCAAGGCATATTTTCTACAACTATTTTAAAGAAGTCAGTTTAGAGGAGTAGGACTAATTGTGTGAATATTGTTTGCATAACTACTTAATGACAGAGGACACATAATGGAACCCTTCCATGTATGTTGGGGATTTGCAGGTTAGGGTATTGTTATCATATCTCAAGAATGAGAAGCTCATAGGGGAATTGATGGATAAATATGAAGAACAAGAAAAGACAGTGGCACTGCAGGTCAGAAGGGAAGCAATGAATCCTGATGTAATCCTCACTCAATGGTTAACACTCCTCTCACACAAAGGCCCAGGAAAAATAATTATGGATTTGAGACTGCGAGATCATAAAAGGATATAGTAGTTAGCAAGGCCTATGCTTCAAAATTGTCTAAGGTATGTGCAAGATAGATGGAATAGTTTGACTCCAGCACTATAGAGGAAAGAGCCTCACTCTTTCCACAATTTTATGAATATGTTTGAGAGACTGCGCAAGTACATCCGAATTTCATAACAAGCAGGAGTAGGATGGCTGCCACTTACTTTTCATCCTCCTATTCTCCTCTATCCAATACCACACTGGACAGGAGAAAAGGGTGATGAATGTGGGAATGCAGAATCAATCAAATTGGATAGGCTTGCTTGCTACAATGGTTTTAATCTTAAGCAGGGTGAAGGATTCAGAGAAATAATGCACCTTAGGCAAATTACTTTACACTACAATCTTCTCCCTAGATGTTCAATTCAGTGATTTTGATTGAGGGCAAGCAAAAGGCTAGTTGGGGGGAGTGATGGGTTGAAATATTGACCTCTTTTTATGTTGTTTTTATATGTTTTTAGAACTTTTCCATATGATCCTCCATACACTTTACCAACATCACCATCATTATATGCTATCTTTTTATATACTTTACAAGACTTTGAATCGTTATTATTAATATGGAATATGGTGATGATATTATCAATTGAATGATTTAAACAAGAGTATACATGCAATATAAATGGAATCCTATGGTTTAGTCATGAAGGTTATTTGTGTGCATATGTTTTGTGAATTAACCCCTGTGCAACAAGATCGTGTCATCAAGGAAATGAGCATTTGCAGCGAAGTTGCAGACAGGAGAATTAAAGGAAGTGAAGTTAGGACGCCAAACGTGTAGGTAGCTGGAGGATGAATGTGAACCATCATGGATAGAAATAAATGCAGAAGAAGAAGACTTGTTTCAAACGCATCATTCTTCATGAGATCCGTTGCATAAGAATTCTTGTTTGAATAGGACTCTCTTTCCTCTGTTTGGTTAGATTAATAAATCAATCTCAAACCTGTATCCTAGTATCTAGGAATGGATTGATGGTTGAAGTTAGTTGATAGTTACATAAAACTCTCCCATTTCTGTAGAAATTAGGAGGGATGAGTTAGATATCAAGTTAGTTACTTTATTTCCTAGATACTCAGTTGTTACTCTATTTTTCAATATTGGAAGATCTAGACATGTTTTATTGAGGAATGTTATTATTGAATACAATCTGAAAAGATTTTGTTTATGATTTGAAATGAATGGAACTGTGTGTCATGAAGATGCGTGAGTATCTGAATTAGATTTTATTTTCAGTTAAGTGAGTCAGTCCCTTGAGCTAACCACTCAAGTTACTGATCCTCACTTCATTTATTTTCCCATTCCTTTATGCATTCTTGTTAAGTATGTTTTCTATTAAGTTATAAATACATTACGAGTCAATTAGAATAATTTGATTGTTGTATTACAAGTCATATGGTTCATGAACAATTGCATGATTTATCAACTTTAAGTCCTCTGGAGGTTAGCACTAGTTCTCTTATTATTTTGGATGTTTTGGGTTACTTCTGTAATTTTTTGTTGATAACAGTCATCTACAGCTTATGTTGCAGGTACCCGTAGCCACTAGATTCTATAATTATTTTTATTGTTCTTGCATTTCTGTGAATTTTAGTAGAGTAGAATATCTTGAATAGGTTTGGATAAGAAAGTCTAGGAAGAATATGAGCCCTAAAGGCACATACAGTGCAGTGCCATCATAAGATTATGCTCCTTGGTTGATAATTTAATGTAGGAATGCAATGATAGAGTGGATTGTTCAGATAGGTTTACCCCTGAATTATACTAAGTCTACAACACATTAGTTTTCCTTTACACCTTCCTTCTCAAGATTGCTTGTCTTCAATAAATTGAAGATTAGGATGCTCCAAAATCTGTTCTCCTTCCCAAGTAGCATCCTCCATCGGCAAACCTCTCCATCTCACCAAATACTCCTTGATCACCCTATTGTACAACCTACACTCTCTCGTATCCAACATTGAATCAGGCTATAAGATCAATATACCTTCCTCATCAAGAGGAGGGAGGTCTAGAGAACAAACTATATGCTATCCGAATGCCTTCTTGAGGCATGATACATGGAAGACATTATGAATCTTGCTACCTACTAGTAAGTCAAGCTCATACACTACCTCCCCAACTCTCCTAACAATCCTGTAGGGACCATAGAACCTTGGTTTCAACTTCTCTGTACCACTTCTCTTCAATGAAATATGTCTATAAGGTTGTAGAAGCAAGAAAACCAAGTCATCAATCTCAAATGTCCTCTCCACTCTATGTATATCAGCATACAACTTTTGCTGATTTTGGGTCTACTGCATATTATCCCTAAGTGCCTTCAGGATATCCTAGGTGTCCTGTATTAGCTCCTTAGCTCTAGGAACTCTACTGTCACCAAAAGCTAAATCAACAAAAGAAAATACATCATAACCATATAGAGCTTTGAATGGTGACATACCAATGGTCATATGATAGGTAGTATTATAATAATACTACCCCAAATAAAGCCATCTAACCCAAGCACATTGCTCCCTCGCTACATGATTTCATAGATAGCTCTCTACCCACTTATTCACAATCTTAGTTTGACCATCTATCTGAGGATGGTAGCTAGTGATGGGTGTCAACTCTGTACCTGATAATTAGAACAACTCCTACCAGAACATACTGAGAAACCTGTTGTCTCGATCGCTAACAATGGTCTTAGGGAGACCATGCAGCCGAAATACCTCTTAAAAAAATAACTTTGCCACTTGCAAAGCTGAATAGTCTGTCAGTATGGCAAAGAAATATGCATATTGAGTCAACTTGTCAACTACTACATATATGCAACCTCTACCCTATACCCTCGAAAGGCCAGTAATAAAGTCCATAGAAATACTCGCCCACTTCTACTTAGGTATAGGCAAAGGTTGTAGAAGACTAGCTAGGAAAGTATGCTTTGACTTGTTCTACTGACAAGTCAAGCACTCTCTAACATGTTGCATCACGTCATCCTTGAGACCCTTCCAAGAGAATTTCTCTCTAACATTCCTATAGGTTTTAAGGAACCCTGGATGCCCTGCTAGAGGTGAATCATGAATGGATCTCAAAATTTGTTGCTTAACCTTTGATTTAGGTACCAGAAATATCCTATTCTTATAGTATATGATGTCATCAACCACCCTGTATCTATCATCCTGAATCAATCCATCCATACGCTTGCATGCAAAAGTAGATTTGGAATACTCAACCAAAAGTTGAGATTTCCAATCTGCTAAAATCTCAGTCAAGGAGCATAGTGTAGGCCTCCTAGAAAGAGCATCAGTGACCACATTTTTCTTGCCTTTCACATACTCTATATCAAAATCATGAACTTGTATCTTGTTGACCCACTTTTGTTACCTTTCATTTAGATCTTTTTGCTCCAAGAAATACTTCAAACTATTGTGGTCTATCCTAACCACAAATTTGGCACCCACCAAATGTTGACAAAACTTTTCCAACGCATGCATGATGGCAAGCATCTCCTTGTCATAGGTAGAGTACAAAGGCTCTACATCTCTCAATTTTCTGATCTCAAATACAATAGGATGTATGTTCTAAATTAACACAGCCCCAATGCCATCACCAAAAGCATCACACTCAAGGATAAATGACTGTGAATAATTAGGAAGTGCTAAAACTGGAGTGGTGCTCATAACCTCCTTCAACTTATCAAAAGATGCATGTGCATGATCGGACCAGCCAAAAGCTCCCTTCTTAGTGAGATTGGTGAGTAGTGCTACCAACTGAGAAAACCCCCTCACAAACCTCTTGTAGTAACTGCATAGCCCCACGAAACCTCTCAACTCTGAAATGTTCATGGGTGTAGGCCAATCCTGAATAGCTCTAATCTTTTCTTCATGCACTCTAACTCCATCTGCACTGATCACATGCCCCAAATATAAGATCTCCCTCAGTCCAATCTCACACTTGGAAGCCTTAGAAAACAAAGATTGGGCTTCCATGATACCAAGAACCTCATCAAGATGATGAAGATGTTCCTCCCATGTCCTGCTATTTATCAATATGTCATAAAAAAACACTAACAGGAATTTCCGCAACTGCTTGTTGAACACGTGGTTCATACAAGATTGAAAAGTGGCTAGAGCATTGGTGAGACCAAAGCGCATCACAAGAAACTCATAGTGCCCATAGTGACATCTAAAAGTTGTTTTGGGAACATCCTCCTCTCAGACACGTATCTAATGATATCGTGAACGTAGATCAATTTTGGAAAAGAACACGGCCCTGTGTAACTCATCTAGCATCTCATCGATCCTGGGAATTGGGTACCTATTCTTAATTGTCTTTTTGTTCAAGGCCCTGTAATCTATACACATACGCATGGTGTCATCCTTCTTCTTCACCAACACTACAGAAGAAGCAAATGGGCTAGAAGAAGGGTGAATGTAACCCATATCTATCAACTTGTGAATGGTCCTCTTATCTCCTCTTTGAAGTGCCTAGGGTATCGGTATGCAGGAATATTAATGGGCTTGGTGCCCTCCTCTAACTCTATCACATGCTCAAAACCCCTATCTGGGGGTCTACCTGGAGGGATGTCACCAAACACTCTTCTATGCTTATCCAACACTGACTGGATATCCACATCATAATGAGGACCATCAGGAGAAGATTTGGGAGAGATAATCACCTCTACTGCCCATGCCACATCATCATGGCGAAACAATGTCTCCATCCATCTAGTTGAAATGGTCTTAGGCCCACCATCTGAAAGAGCTCTCAAAACTATCCTCCTCCCATCATGTATAAACTCAATCTCCATCTTTTGTGTGTCTTGTATATAGCATCCAAGAGAATGTAGCCACTGTATCCCTAACACCACATTAATACCCACAAGATTCACCATGTAGAAGTCATCTGTCAGAGTATAATCACCCATCTGTATGTCAATCTAAGAAATCTTTTGTTTGTAATCCAAAGTATAACTATCAGCAACAGTCACTAAAAATCTTGGAAAGTCCTCAGCCTGTATGTTGTGCCTCTTCACCAACTTCTCATCAATGAAGTTGTGTGTGGCACCACTATCAACTAAACAAGTGACCCGTTGCCCCTTAAGTACCCCTCTCAAGAAGAAAGAATGATACCTAGGAATACCTAAGATAGAGGCAACAGTAACACCCCTTGAACCACCTGTATCATGGGCCTCAAGCTCCAATTGAGGTTGCTACTCTGTAGGATCAGCATCACTATGTGAACCTATCTCCTCATGCTCATCATTTTCCTCATCTGAAACCGCCTCTATAAGGTGTACCTTGCCTTTTCCAAGGCATCTATGACCAGGTTCCCATAGTTGCTTGCATGAGAAACACAATTTTTTTCTTCTCAATTCATTTCTCTCATTGTTGATTGCATTAGAAGGATTAGACTTTGGCTAATTGATATTTTTTTTCATTTGAACTCCCACCTTTGAAAGTATTCTTCTAAAATTAAGTTGGTGCAGGAGTGGTGTCCAAGTCCATAGCAAGCTCAATAGCCTCATCTAAAGTCTTGGGCTTGTGTACTTTCACCAAGACACACATCCTATCACTCAATCCCTCAACAAAAAGCATAACAACTCTACTTTCTGGCATCTCTGGGACCATGACAGCAATCTGTTGAAATTCATTTATATATGCATCCAATCTGCCCACCTATTTCTGTGTATGTAGGAAAACTCCATTGTTTGTAAGAGTTGGCTAGATAGGAGCCATCCAAGATCTAGGACTTCATGAAAGCACAAGAGAGACAATATGAAAGAATAATAATGTATTCTATCAATGAATGCAAAATTGTGTATATTACAATGCTTGAAAAGCTCTTGCACAAATGGTGAATGCTAGAAGAAGACCAAAGAGGATCCAAAACCTGTAAACAACATGTCTTTGCTATCTAGTCAACTTAACATGTGTGAATTATGTAAGAGGATATTATTTAACTAATAAATAGTTAAATAATATTAAATTATCCTCACAAAAGGGAACTAGATAGCAATATCCCTATTCACACTAACAATCTCCCACGGTCAGAGCTTGGATTTGGCTCCCATGCCAGAAATTGTTAGTGTGAATAGGGATATTTGCTATTTAGTTCCCTTGTGTGAGGATAATTCAATATTATTTAACTATTTATTAGTTAAATGATATCCTCTTACATAATTCACACATTTTAAGTTGACTTAGTGAGTTTTCTAGGAGTCTAGTTGTGTGTTGAGTTGTTGATAGTTGAAGTGAGGTGTCTTATCCTCAACATGTGTAATTAGTTGGTATCCTCTAATTGTCACATGTTGTAGCTCTCCACTTTTCACTCCACCTTTCACTCCACCTTTCTAGCTCTCACCTTGTCTTTATAAGCAAGGCTCTTCAAGCATTGTAATATACACAATTTTGCATTCATTGATAGAATACATTATTATTCTTTCATATTGTCTCTCTTGTGATTTCATGAAGTCCTAGATCTTGGGTGGTTCCTATCTAGCCAACTCTTACATGGTATCAAAGCACTCTAGGTGGAATCTCTTCTTGTTAGCCAAATTGTTAAGAGATTGAATGCAAATTCATGGTGGATCTTGACAGTCGAGTATGCTCTTCTCTTGCATCGAATGATGACTTGGAGACTCAGAAAGACTTGATGGAAAAGCCCAATTTATGAGGGTATCATCTTTATGCATTGTATTGCAGGTTCATTTCAGAGCATGTTGCTACAAATCTGAGCACACGATTGTGTTTAGGAGGTCCGAGATAGTTGAGATCGGCTTTTGTTTCGTTCCAAATCAGACACCGTATATCAAATCTATGAGGTTTTCAATATGGACAATGGGTACCTAAACTTGGAGGCATCTACAATTTCGGAGCAGTTTGGACAAAATCAGGCCCTGCCATTGCATCTGGAAGGCGTCAAAACCTATAGATCAACTATAAAATCATTGAAATTGGAGCAGTTGCATAAAAAGGCAAAAAAACTTTGCCCCTGCCTCGTCGTATGAACAAATTCTGCAAAATATTCTGTCATTATTGCAGGTGGAATATTCTCTCTGTGGTACATAAGCATCATCAAAGTGTCAACATTTTCGTCCAATGGGTAAAGGAAATTTTTTTTCTGTTTTATTAATGTTCGCTGGTTAAAAATTTATTTTCTGCGAATATCTGTTGTACCCTACCTGCGTAGGGTACTGCGTGTGTAGGAAATGTACTGACAGTTGCAGAGAACATATCGAGTAGTGGGGTGCCACATGGTATGGGCCCCCATTCTCCTCCCTACACTATGGATCACCAATCCTCCATGGTCATAGGCTTACCGACGGTCTTGACCGGTCTTCAAAAATTGACAACGACCCCGGCATAAACAAATCCGGTCATGACTGTTACTTCGACCACCAACCATAGGTTAAGGTGACCACCGGTGGGCACCTTTGATTTCAGCCACTCCCACTATCCAAAACGCTGGGTAATTTTCTAAACTGGTTGGTGGTTCCTATCGGTATCTTCCTTGAATCCTTAATACTCGGTGAGCTCCATCAAATCTTGGCGGCATTCAAACACCACCCCTAGACCGGACAAACCTCACACCATATGATCTCACCAACCGACAGTCAAACTTTTCTGCAGTTTATAAAACAATTCCAAATATATGGCGATCTTCAACAAAACCACTGCCCATTCTAAATAGTTGTCAACTGCTATAGAAACCACCTGACAAACCATCTACAATGCCAGTAAATGGTTTTCCGCAATATGGGAAGCAGTTTTGACATTAGACTAGGTAGTTTTTCCTTTCTCATACAACGGTTTTGACCATAACAGCTGATTTCATCCAGTAGTTTTCTAATCAAATAAGGTGGTTTTTCTCTCTAAACCTATGGTTTTTCCATACAAAAGGTAGTTTCACTATGTATACACCTGTCAAGGCGGTTTTGACCTACTCATTGGCAGTTTTTGCCTGAAATAGTGGTTTTATCTTCTGATTAGCAGTTTTGTAGGCAAGGTGGCATTTTTTTCTCTACACAGAATATTCTGGTGACCAGAGAGAATATACCAGTGACTGCTATCATTAGCACTGCATTAGCAGTGACATCAAAGGGCCACCTTTGGCCCCCTTCTAGCCCTAAAAGGGTAATTTTTTTCGGAAGCCATAACTTTTCGCCACAGTGTCAAAAATCAACAAACAAGATGTTGCAAGTATGGGTCTAACCGGTGTTGTCATTGATGTCAACATACTCATGTTGCATTGATGAGAAGAATTAGATGAGCAGAGAGGATCAATGGAGATAGTGAAGTGAAGATCCCAGCTAAGATCCAGATCAGAGGATGCGGTTCAAAGGGTTTGTAGATATGTGTCTTGAGATGATCCAGTAAAGTTTTCAAAGGTCCGCATGAAGATCTGAAGAAGTTATGGCTACTCAAGTGAAACCGGTTCCGGCAGGTGTTCAGAGGTGACAGAGTGATACAGATAGGTCCGGTGAGATCCGGAAATACATTATTCCATTCTGTAGATTTGAGGGGGTGTTGAGGACATCTTTGTGAAGTGTCAACTCGATTGGTTCATGATTTGAAGGTTCAGAAGAATCTATTCCTTTGTGATAGTGATGACAGACTGTGTTCTTGAAGTTCCGAATGAAGGAGAGAAGGATTCCAGTAAGTAGATGAAGTGTGGATGTTCTTGGTGATTCAGGAAAGCTTGTGGTGGTCTTTGGATTGTGTCCAGTTCATTTTGGTGATGCGCATTGAAGTTGAAGCTTGCAATTGAAGAATAACCTCTGGATGATGGTGTTCTTCCTGAGACTAGCCAATCGGATGTATTACACATCTTGCGGATGTTCTTGTAGATGTTTGCCGACTTAGATGATTGTTCCTAAGTCAATGCCTTGTATAAATAAGGGATTGTAAAGTCATTTCAAAGGGTGTCTTATGGGATGAGAGTGTGGTAGCAAGGAAGAGAGCGAAAGGTAGAGCAGAAGTATTGAGCTTAATGGAACTGATTCAAGCATGGTGAAGATGCTACTTTCCAGTTCAAGTAGGTGATACTTATTTCTTTGTAGACAGTGTGTTTCTTGTAGGTAGTGAGCCTCTTGTGAGCAGTGTGCTTGAGCAGTGAGCCCTAATTGGCATATGCCATATTATTCTTTCTATTCTTCTAATAGAGAATACAATCTTGGGTTAATCACCCTGTGGTTTTTCCCTTAACTGAGTTTTCCACGTCAAAATCTTAGTGTTGTTGGCAAGAGACACATTATGGCTTCATGATTGTTGTCAATGATGGCAACAAAGTTCATCCCACACATCCACATGACATGGTGTGCCTATACCGGAAGTCAAATTGAAGAGTGTTGTGGTCCGATAAGCAAGAATAGAGCATGTGGCAAGGTCTGATAGTCAGGTCCGGATCTCCTAGAGGAAGTATCTTTGTAAAGTATAGATTTGGGGAAGTCAAGAGGAATACCTTGACTAATAGATTCCAGGGATTGAGCCTCCGGTGATGAAAGAGTGAAGAGATATGAGCATCTAAGTATTGGGGTCCAGTTTGGCAGAGTAGACAGAGGAAGAACTGACTGATAGAGCATCAGAATTATTCCAGATGAGATATTGATGGTAATCAAGGTTCTTAAGGTATCATCCATGATTGGTCGACATGTTAGATGACTTCTATAAGCATCTCCTTGATATGCATCACTTGATAAGTAAGGATTCAGCCGACAGATCAGAGTTTGGATAGATATTGACTATTCTGGATGCCGACTAGAAAGTGGATGAAATCCTTGGTGCGGATATATATACCAGATTGATTTCGGTATGAAATTTAGTGTTGTGTGGTGTGGTGTGCAAATAAAAGCAGAAGAGCAGTATAAAAGGAATAAGGCAGGTCCAGTATGTGAAAGGACAGCAGCACAAAAGAAGAGGAAGAATGAAGTGCAGTAGATCAGTATACTGAGCCTAACCAGAACTAAACTCCAGTATATGTGGATGCTTCTCATCAGTTCAAGTATCTTGTTACACTCTTTATAACTTGTAGATAGTGAGTCTCTTGTAGGCAGTGAGCAGTGTGCTCGGGCAATGAGCCCTAATTGGCAAGTGTCATTTTGTATTTCTATTCTTCTAACAGAGAATACATTCTTGGGTTAATCACCCCGTGGTTTTCTCCCTTAACAGGGTTTCCACATCAAAAATATTGTGTCATGTGTACTGAGTTTATTTCTGCTTTCATGTTCATTTAAGCTTATGTGTTTTGATACTGTACTAGTTGCTAAAGAAGAACAAAAAGTTAAATTAATTAAGATAACTGATTCACCCCCCCTCTTAGTTATCAACAATTGGTATCAGAGCCAAGTACCTCCAAACAGAGTCTAATAGCTTGAAGAAGATCTGGGAATTCAAATGGATGTGTTTGGTATGAGGGAACAACTTCAGACTGCCCTAGATGATCTTGAGCAATCTAACTCTGAAGTAAATGAATTGAAGGAAAGACTCAAACAAGCTGATGATTTCAGAAATGAACTAAAAGGGAAACTGAGTATCTCTATGAAGAAGAGAAAGGATCTACTTCAGCAATTGGCAAGTCAAGGTGAAGCCAATGATACAAATGAAGACCTAAAAGAGAAAACCAAGTTATGTGAAAAGTTATCAAAAGAGATCATTATGGTAAGACATGAAATGGAATCAAGAGTTATAAAATTCACTCAAGAAATTGAAGAGAAAATAAAAACTAAAGATGATCTAAGACAATCTCTCAAAGAGAAATCAGAAGACTGCCACAAAATGGATAGAATAATCAGGCATTTGGAATCTAATCTTGAAGATGCTAGAGATAATGAAGAAAAACTTGAGGATCAAATAGACACTCTTAAAAAGGATCTTCAAACAACAAATGAATACAAAGAAAAATTCAAGATAAGCTCTTCTCAACTTGAAGTTCTTCTTCAAAGCCAAAAGAGGGTAGATGACAAGCGTGGCTTGGGATATGAGAAAGGTGAAAGCTCTGGATCCGGTCAGAAGAATTTTGGATCAGGAAATCCAAGGAACAGGCCTAGAAGACCTCCGGTAAGGCAACCTAATGCTCAAAGATATCCATCCTTCAATGGATACTACCACAACTGCAATAACTTTGGTCATAAAGCTAATCAGTGCAGAAAGACAATAAATCAGACTAATACATCCTTCTCTGGATAGTGTTTCAACTGCAAAAGGTATGGTCACAAATCTCATGAATGCAGAAATATGCAAATGAATAATTTATTCAATGGTAGATGCTTTGCATGCAATAGAATGGGACATATGGCTAATCAATGCAGATCAAGAGGATATCATTCAAATATGCAAAGAAATGTTGTTTGCCACAATTGCAATAGATCTGGTCATATTGCCAAATTCTCTAGAAGCAAGAATTAGGACAAAAGGGGTCCGGTACATCATAATCAGAATCAAGACAAAGGAAAAGGAAAAGTGAATGCGGATGAAGTTAAAAGTGAGATGAACAAGATTTGGGTGAAGAGAAGTACAGAGAATGTAGGGGATGGATCCACACTAGAATCTGGTGCTGATATTCCTTCCAGAAATTAAAAAGTGAGCTCTAGCTTAGGGGGAGACACAAGGAAAAACTTTTTCCCCCAGCCAGTTAATTGGTGCCGTAATTGGCACAAGGAAAGTTGTGGATTAAAGGGTTCACAAAGGAACATCTAAATAAGCTTTGGTACAGAGATGAAAGATCCGCAAGAAGTTTTGAACAGGATAATCTTCTAAGTTTGATCCAGTTAAATAGTCATTTAGTAAAAATAGGATTTTCACAGTTAGATCCGGCATGATTCGAATTTGAGGTATCTTGATCTAAGACTGAATGGAATGATTGTAAAAGGTAGATAGATTGCTAATATCCACCGAGAGTAACTTTAAGTGCATCTTAGTGATCCGAAAAAATCTCTCAGGACAAGGAGAACAGAGCAACTGAAATAACTTAAGACATGCATTTATTGCAAATGAAATTAGGGTTTGTGGAGAGATAAAAGGGTTCTTGTATTCATCATTTGTACATTTGCACTCAAGAAAAGGAGAAAAGGAGCTCTGCAAATGAATTGTCTCAAGCCTCTTGAAGATAAATCACAGAAGTCACTTCTTCCAGCAATCTGATTCAGCTCATTCCCTGAAACCTAAAAGTGCAAAAGGTATTTTCCACTCTTGAATATCTTTCTACAAATCTTCGTGGAAATGGCTACTCTGAATGTTGTGAAGATTTCTTTTAGGCCCACCCTAAATTTAAGAAGCATCCATACAAATCTCTAGAAGTGGAACCCTCAGGTGCATTTTCCAACATTCTACATGGTATTTTGCATGTAGAAGATGTTAGGGTTTACATTCATGCGAACATTGAAGAATTTGGGGAATCCAAATTAAGGGATATCTATCACAAACAATTAATAGATGATGCTTTTGAACTCAAACCACAGTATAAGGGCATCCGGGATAAACATTTTGGTCAATGCATTCATTTCCCCTATTTTGAAGAAGATGAATGGGTCCAGTATGTGTTGAGCAGAGTGCATGATAACTTCTTATGGTTGAATAGACCATTTAAGATCACCAAGGATGCAATTAGGATAGTAACCGGTTTGCACTCATCCGAAGGATTACCTATTCTCAAATCTGTCAAAAACCAAACTATGAGTGAGGCTACCAAATCAAAATTTGACAAGAGAGCAATGACAATAGAAGACATCACAGATCCGGATGTTAAGTTTGCCTCCATGATAATTGGTTATAAGATATATCACTCCAGCAGGGAAAATTTAGCACCTAGAACTGTAATTTACACTGCCTATTAGATGTTAAAAGAGAATGTAGACTATGATCTTTGTGAACTTCTTCTAAGTCAACTATTGGAAAACCTTCAAAAGATCAAGAAAGACAAGAAGAATTTTTCCAAGTTTGGAGGGCTAATACTATGTTTGTTTTTCTACTTTATGAATGAGCTGCCAGGATCTGGTAGTTGGGTATAGCAAAATGATAGACCTGTTGCCATTCAAATCAGAGACTACTTGCATGGGCTTGGGGATGCTAGGGCAAGAAATACAGCTCTATGGGGTTACTTCAAGAACTTTCAAAATATGATGCAAACTAGAGAAAGAATTCCCAAATCATTGGTTGAGAAGTACAAAGATACAGTGTGTTTCATGGTAGACACTGGTCAATACCTAATGGAGGCAGTGGAGCCAAGGATACTCTGGATCATGCCAATGGGGTATGAAGTAGATGAGAAAATTGTAGAACTACATATCCAACATCTGCTGAGCCAGCCCAAAGACCCTAAGGCTGAAAGGTTTGGAACCTACCAAGAGTTGAGTGTAAAAGTTCATGTAGAACTTAGACAGCCTGAAATCAAGAGGAAAGTAAGGAGGGAAGTAGAAGATCTTGCCAAGAGGCATGGAATTTCAAAGGAGCCACTTGATGCAAATAGAGAGAAGATGGAAAAGGTAGAAAAAGAAAAAGCAGAGAAAGAAGGTGCTCCGGTGGAAGTCCCCTCCCAGACTAGATCCTCTAAGACCTCTGCACCTACAACTACTAAAAGCTCAAAGGCATCTAAACCAAAAGAAAAATCATCCAGTAAAGCAGAGAAAAGAACTAAAACAAAGGCCACAAGGTCTTACATTAGTCAGAAGGATGATGAAGAGACAGAATCAGATGAGGAATTAAAGAAAATAAAGAAGAAAAGGAAAACATCCGGTGAACCCTCTACTGAAGAAGTAATAGAAGAATTTGTTGAAAGGCCCACTCTGTCCTTAGATGATGTAGTTAAAGTAGTTACTATGGATGGGAACCTGCAACCAATAACAAAATTCTATGATGCATATAATGATGCAGATAGAAAGATCTTGGAAGAAGCCATGGTTAAGTACTTGAACATATATAATAAGGCTTTTATTGAAATCATATCTCTCATTCCCAAAAGCCTAGAGAAGGAATTAGAGATAAGAAAGACTAATGCTAGGGCAAAGGATCTTAAGATCCGGGAACAAATAGCCATTCATCTCTTTCCTTCACTCACTCCAAAGCAAATGAACATGGTCTTCAAAGATTGCAAGGATGAGTTCCGGAGCAAAGCTAGAATGAATCAGCTTATGCTTGGAGAAACTGATAAAGTGGCAAAAGAAACTGAAGAGATCCTCAGGAATGCCTATAAAAGATTCACTATTCCTATCATAGAGGACTTAGGTGATGAAACCTCTGCCATGGATGACAAAGAAGAATCTACTGAGGCTGTAGCAGAAGAGGTAAAGGAGACAAGTGAAGAAAAACATAAGGACTTAGAATCCTTTGCTCCGGAAGAGGAGGTCCATGAATAAGCAAACATCTCTCCTCTGATTTTTCCTACAGATTTCGGATCTAAAGAAGAAGAAAGAGTAGAAGAGAAGATCAGTCAAGAAGCAGAGGAGAAGGAAAAAGAATATGACAGTAGTAAGGCTGTAGAAGAAGAGAAAACTCCAACAGAAAAGACCACATATGATAGTGGTAAGGCTGAAAAAGAGGACAAAACCCTGTCACCGGCAAGAGACATAGTAGAAGCAGTTGAAGATTTCTTAACCAAGGAGATGATGGAATTTGATGAACTGGAACTTCTTCAAGGACCATTCAATTTTGACTCCCTCTCCCCGGTTCAAACCATGAACTAGCATCCTTTACTTCAGCAAAGGCAAAAGAAAAACTTCTGAAGTCTCACATGGAAGACTGCAAGCTCATAGAATCTACATCCAGTGTTTTGGAGAAAATCATGCCATCTTTTTAGAAGGATCCCTCAGCCTCTTCGTCTGGTAATCTCAAATCTCTAGTAAATAGTGTTGGCACACATTTTGATTCCTTAGAAAAATCAGCAAAAGATAAAGTCCAGAAGGAGTTTTTGGAAAAGAGATTCTCTGAAGTACAAGGACTAATAACCAATGATAGGAGAAATATGGATATAGGGATAAAGAGCTTAGAAAATGCTCTTAAAGATGGCGGGAAAGTATATAAAGTTTGTTTATCATGGTCCAAAGTAACAGTGGAGATTGAGAAGAAAGTGAAAGAACGGGAGGATAAACTAACAAGACTATCTCAGAATTTTGATCCTCTTACCACTTCCATAATAAATCAAGAATGTTAGACTATTGCAGTCTTGAATGAAATTCAGAAGCTTGAGAAGGAGAAGAAAAATAGAATAAGTAGGTTGAGTGAACTTAGAAGGATAATTATCCCTAAGTTAGAGGCCATGCATGAAGCCTTAAATGATGCTCAAACCACCGCCTGGACCAATGATCCGACAGATCTGAAGAGGGTAGAAGCTTTTGCATTCCTGTTGAGTGGTCACATCTCAATTTTGGACAGGATGAAGCTAAGCTAGGCAACAGAAGTTGTACAATTGAAGAATACTTTTGCAGATATACTAAAGTATATGTAAAGTATAACCGGATAATATTCTTATGCGATAGATTGAGTTTTGCAAATTTTGGTGTGCGGACCCTACCCTTTGCCATTGATGTCAAAGGGGGAGTGAGGAGCAGTGAAAAATGTGGAATCTAGCTAAGGGGGAGCTCCAGTAAAGTGTACATTAGAACAGAGCATCAACAAAGGGGGAGTGCAGTATAACACTTAGTCATTTTTCACTAAGTGTTGCCATCAATGCCAAAGGGGGAGATTGTTGGCAAGAGACACATTATGGCTTCATGATTGTTGTCATTGATGGCAACAAAGTTCATCCCACACATCTCTAGGACATGGTGTGCCTATACCAGAAGTCAGATTGAAGAGTGTTGTGGTCCGGTAAGCAAGAACAGAGCATGTGGCAAGGTCCGACAGTCAAGTCCGGATCTCCTAGAGGAAGTATCTTTGTAAAGTGTGGACTTGGGGAAGTCAAGAGGAATACCTTGACTGATAGATTCCAGGGATGGAGCATCCAGTGATGAAAGAGTGAAGAGATATGAGCATCTAAGTATTGGGGTCCAGTTTGGCAGAGTAGACAGAGGAAGAACTGACCGACAAAGCATCAAAATTATTCCGGATGAGATATTGATGGTAATCAAGGTTCTTAAGGTATCATCCATGATTGGTCGACATGTTAGATGACTTCTATAAGCATCTCCTTGATACGCATCACTTGATAAGTAAGGATTCAGCTGACAGATCAGAGTTTGGATAAATATTGACTATTCCGGATGCCGACTAGAAAGTGGATGAAATCCTTGGTGCGGATATATATACCAGATTGATTTTGGTATGAAATTTAGTGTTATGTGGTGTGGTGTGCGAATAAAAGTAGAAGAGCAGTAAAAAAGCAGTAAGGCAGGTCCGGTATGTGAAAGGACAGCAACACAAAAGAAGAGGAAGAATGAAGTGCAGTAGATCAGTATACTGAGCCTAACCGGAACTGAACTCTAGCATATGTGGATGCTTCTCATCAGTTCAAGTATCTTGTTACACTCTTTATAACTTGTAGACAGTGAGTCTCTTGTAGGCAGTGAGCCTCTTGTGAGCAGTGTGCTCGGGCAGTGAGCCCTAATTGGCAAGTGCCATTTTGTATTTCTATTCTTCTAATAGAGAATACATTCTTGGATTAATCACCCCGTGGTTTTCTCCCTTAACAGGGTTTCCACGTCAAAAATATTGTGTCATGTGTACTGAGTTTATTTCTGCTTTCATGTTCATTTAAGCTTATGTGTTTTGATACTGTACTAGTTGCTAAAGAAGAACAGAAAGTTAAATTAATTAAGATAACTGATTCACCCCCCCACTCTCAGTTATCAACAAGTGTCTCATGTGTTAATGTGTTTCTACTCTTGATTTGTTGCATTGTGTTTCCATGATTGATTTACTATTATGCTGCTAAATAACAATGTGGAGTTAAGTGTTTAAATTGAAAGAAAGTTTTGTACAACTGATTATCCCCCCCTCTCAATTGTCTACCCTAAATCTAACAATTGGTATCAGAGCCAAGTTCCTCTAAAAGGAGCTTAACTGCTTGAGGAGATCCAAAATGTCATCTTACAAAAAGGATAGTCCGAAGTTTGATGGAACCAATTTTAATCTTTGGAAAGGTCGCATGAAATGTCACTTGCAATGTATGGGAATGGCGTACTGGACCATGGCTACAACATAGTATATACCTCCACAGGGTGGTCTGAAAGCCCCAAATGAAATTACAGATGTTGAAAACAAACTACGGACTATAGAAGCTCTTCTAAGCGCATTATCTAATTCAGAGCTCTCAAATGTTGTTGGCCTGCCAACTGCTTTTGAGATTTGGCAAAAACTGGCACTTTTGCATGAAGGAGACAAGTATGTTAAATGTGCAAGGTTACAAAGTCTGAAAGGGAAATTTGAAAATCTGAAGATGAGAGATAATGAAAATATTACTACTTTTATGCCAAGAGTAAATGAGATTGTTTGTGGAATTAGAAATGCTGGTGGAGTCTTGGATGAAAATGAGATTGTTGGCAAAATTCTCAGATCTCTTCCTACCTCTTATAAAATCAAGGTTGCTGCCACTGAAGAATTCAGAGCACATACAACTGTCACAAGAGATCAATTGGCTGCATTTGAAATGACCGAGTTTAGAGATGACCCCCCCAAGACTGAATCTGCATTCAAAGCTAGTGCCTCTGTAAAAGGTAAACAAAGGTTTGATCTGAGAGAGAACTCATCAAGGAAACTTTCATGGTATGAAAAAGAAAGAAAAGACATGCAAGAAGAAGAAGCTGAAACTTCTCAACTTGAAGCCCTTATTACAAAAAGACTACCAAGAGGATCTGGTAAGTATGAAGGAAAATTGCCTTTTAAGTGTTTTAACTGTAATAAGATTAGTCATTTTGCCTCAAGGTGTCCGGAAAGATTTTCAAGGCCAAATCCTAACAAATCAAGGTTCCAAAAGAATTGTTACTATGTTCATGAAGAAGATGATAATGAAGGAGTAATAGATGATGAATTAGAGACAGGAAACAAATCTGGAAGTGAATGGGTGTTTATTGCCATCAAAGATGAAGAACCAATATCCTCTATATCTGTCAATCATAAAGCTCTAGCTGCCCAAGTTGAAGAAAAGGATGACTAGGTCATTGACAGTGGATGCTCTCACCATATGACAGGTGACAAAAACAAATTCATAGATTTGGAAAGGTATGAAGGAGGAGTGGTAAAGTTTGGTGATAATTCTGTTGGTAGAATCAGAGGAAGAGGAACTATTTTTTTTATGGAAGGAACAAAACTGGTAATGTACTATATGTTGAAGAACTGAAGCATAAGCTTCTCAGTGTTGGACAGTTGGTGGACAAAGGCTATGATCTCCGATTCAAGAATGGAAAATGCAAGATCTTTGAAAGCTCCAGAATAGAGATTGCATCTAGTACCCAAACTAAAGGTAATATCTTCCACTTGGCTGGTACTGGTAAAAGTTGCCTATTTGTTCAAGTTGATCAGAGTTGGTTATGACATAGGAGAATGTGTCATGTGAATTTTGATAATATCATCAAGATAAGCAATACTCAAGTTGTAAGAGATCTTCCAAAATTGGTGAAACCCACAAATAGCTTGTGTAAAGAATATCAGTTGGGTAAGCTGAGCAGAGTCACATTCAAGAGTAAGGAACTCTCTTCTACCAGATTATTGGACTTAGTTCATACTGATCTTTGTGGTCCGGCAAGAATCAGGACTATGCAAGGTGATAGATACTTCATGTTACTAATTGATGACTATTCCCAGATGATGTGGGTAACCTTTCTAAAAGAGAAGTCAGAAACTCTTGAGAAATTCAAAATTTTCAAGGCTATGGTAGAGAATGAAACTGAATTAAAATTGAAATGTTTGAGCTCTGATAGAGGTGGAGAATTCACATTCGGTGAGTTCTTAGAGTTCTGTGAGAAACATGGAATAAAAAGATAGTTGTATGCTCCTAAGACTCCACAGCAGAATGGAGTAGTGGAGAGAAAGAACCGGACCATCCAGGAAGCGTCTAGGACAATGATGATGGAAGAAAATGTTCCTTAGATCTATTGGAGAGAAGTTGTCAGCACTGCAGTCTATACTCTCAATCGAGTTCAAATCAGAAGCAATACCGGTAAGACTCCTTATGAACTTTGGTTTGGCATCACTCCTACTGTGAGGTATTTCAGAGTTTTTGGTAGCAAATGTTACATTAAAAGAGATGAAGATCTAGGAAAGTTTGATGCTAGAAGTGATGAAGGATTATTCTTGGGTTACTCCACTCAAAGCAAAGCATACAGGTGTTATAACAAGAGACTGAGAAAGATAATAGAAAGTACAAATGTAAAGGTTGATGAGGGAATTGAGAAACCCTCAAGGTTTTATGAATATGATGAAGATGATCAGAATGGTGTTCTAATTCAAGGAGCTCAAGCCCCTTCTACAAGTCAGATTCAAACTGATCCGGTAAATCAGGAAGAAGAGATGAGTGATAATGAGCCTGATCAAGAAACTCCCAAAGTTCCCAAGTATGTAAGACTGAACCACTCTGAAGATCAGATCATAGGTGATAGAAGCAAAGGTGTACAAACAAGAAGGAGAATTGCTCAAGATTCAGATGAGTATTGTCTAATTTCAAAGATTGAACCTAAGACAGTAAATGAATCTTGCAATGATGAAAAGTGGACTAAAGCAATGGAGGAAGAGCTGATGCAAATTGAGAAAAATCACATTTGGGATCTTGTTCCCAGACCTAGAAATAAGAATGTGATTGGAACCAAATGGGTCTTCTAGAACAAACTGAATGAAGTTGGTGAAGTAATCATAAATAAAGCCAGATTGGTCTGCAAGGGTTACTCTCAAATAGAAGGAGTTGATTTTGAAGAAACCTTTTCTCCAGTGGCAAGAATTGAAGCAGTCAGATTATTTCTTGCTTATGCTACCGTCAAGGACTTCAAAGTATATCAGATGGATGTCAAGTCTACCTTCCTGAATGGTGACTTGGAAGAAGTATACATTGAGCAACTGGATGGATTTCAATTGTCTAATCATGGTGATATGGTCTGCAAGTTGAAGAAAGCTCTGTATGGACTAAAGCAAGCCCCAAGAGCCTGGTATGAAAGGTTGGATAAGCATCTTTTGAAGATTGGTTTCAACAAAGGTACTGCTAACAGTAATTTGTATTTCAAAATTAATCATGAAAACATCTTGATTGTTGAAGTGTTTGTTGATAATATCATTTTTGGAGAAAGAGATAGTATGTGTAAAACTTTTGCAAAGCAAATGAAAAATGAGTTTGAGATGTCCATGCTTGGTGAATTGAATTTCTTCTTGGGTCTACAAATCACTCAAACAAAGAAAAGAATCTTCATTTCTCAGACCAAATATGTGAAAGAATTGTTGAAGAAATTTGGGATGGAAGACTCAAAACCAATGAACACTCCCATGGCAACCGGATGTAAATTGAGCAAAGATGATGATTCTCCTAAGGCTGATCAGACAAAGTATAGGTCAATGATTGGAGGACTGTTGTATCTCACTCAAACTAGACCAGACATTATGCAGGATGTTGGTCTTGTTGCTAGATTCCAGGCTGATCCCAAAGAATCTCATGTCATGGCAATCAAGAGGATTTTTAGATATCTAAAAGGGACAGCTGAGTATGGTTTGTGGTATCCTAGAGATCATGATTTCTCTCTTCATGCATATACATATGCAGATAGGGCAGGAGATGTGGATGACCGGAAGAGTACCAGTGGTGGAGCATTCTTTTTGGGAAAGAGATTGGTTTCTTGGCTAAGCAAGAAACAAGAGGCAATATCTCTGTCTACAACTGAAGCAGAATACATTACAGCAGCAGGTAGTTGCACTCAAGTTTTGTTGATGAAGCAGATGCTAAGAGATATCAAAGTGGAGTATGAGGAGCCTATCACAATCTTCTGTGATAATTCAAGTGTAATAAATATATCTAAGAATCCGGTGTTGCATTCTAAGACTAAGAATATATCTATCAAGTTTCACTTTCTGAGAGAGCAAGTGAACAAGAATGAAGTCAGATTGGTGTTTGTGCCTTCCAAGGATCAGATTGTAGACACTTTACTAAACCTCTGCCTAAGGACTCTTTTGAGTATCTTAGGGAGAAGTTAGGGGTTATTGCCCCTCTGGTGATGAACTAAGGTGCACTAGAGTGCATCAGTCCGGTAGATATCATAGTCATATCTTGTGGTCTAGATTGATGATAGGGAGCTACCACTCAGGGGGAGCAGCTGATATGATTCTAAAATGTTGGAGTTGCAAGTATAAGCCCTTTGCCATTGATGTCAAAAGGGGAGAGAAGACATGTGAAAAACAAGTGGTTGATGATCAAAGGGGGAGCAGTAAAGAAAGAGAAGACATGTGAATGGTTGTTGCTGATAGGGGGAGTTGTGACAGTAAGGAGAAGTTTTTGTCTTGATGGTTAAAATAGTTTTTCACATCATATGTTGCCATCAATGACAAAGGGGGAGATTGTTGCAAGTATGGGTCTAACTGGTGTTGTCATTGATGTCAACATACTCATGTTGCATTGATGAGAAGAATTGGATGAGCAGAGAGGATCAATGGAGACAGTGAAGTGAAGATCCCAGCTAAGATCCAGATCAAAGGATGTGGTTCAAAGGGTTTGTAGATATGTGTCTTGAGATGATCCAGTAAATTTTTAGAGGTCCGCATGAAGATCTGAAGAAGTTATGGCTACTCAAGTGAAACCAGTTCTGGCAGGTGTTCAGAGGTGATAGCATGACACAGATACGTCCGGTGAGATCCAGAAATGCATTAGTCCATTCTGTAGATTTGAGGGAGTGTTGAGGACATCTTTGTGAAGTGTCAACTCGATTGGTTCATGACTTGAAGGTCTGGAAGCATCTATTCCTTTGTGACAATGATGACAGACTGTGTTCTTGAAGTTTCAGATGAAGCAGAGAAGGATTCCAGTAAGCAGATGAAGTGTGGATGTTCTTGGTGATTCAGGAAAGCTTGTGGTGGTCTTTGGATTGTGTCCAGTTCGTGTTGGTGATCTACATTGAAGTTGAAGCTTGCAATTGAAGAATAACCTCCAGATGATGGTGTTCTTCCTGAGACTGGCCGACCAAATGTATTACACATCTTGTGGATGTTCTTGTAGATGTTTGCCGACTTAGATGATTGTTCCTAAGTCGATGCCTTGTATAAATAAGGGATTGTAAAGTCATTTCAAAGGGTGTCTTGTGGGATGAGAGTGTGGTAGCAAGGAAGAGAGCGAAAGGTAGAGCAGAAGTATTGGGCTTAATGGAACTGATTCAAGCATGGTGAAGATGCTACTTTCCAGTTCAAGTAGGTGATACTTATTTCTTTGTAGACAGTGTGTCTCTTGTAGACAGTGAGCCTCTTATGAGCAGTGTGCTCGGGCAGTGAGCCCTAATTGGCATGTGTCATATTGTTCTTTCTATTCTTCTAATAGAGAATACAATCTTGGGTTAATACCCCTTGGTTTTTCCCTTAACCGGGTTTTCCACGTCAAAATCTTGGTGTCTCATGTGTTAATGTGTTTCTGCTCTTGATTTGTTGCATTGTGTTTCCATGATTGATTTACTATTATGCTGTTGAATAACAATGTGGAGTTAAGTGTTTAAATTGAAAGAATGTTTTGTACAACTAATTCACCCCCCCTCTCAGTTGTCTGCCCTAAATCTAACACAAGATATCTTCAGAAATTTGGTTCCGAGCACTTCGTAGTGGTGTAGTTTATTTTCTGATATTTTTTTGCAGGTGCCAGATATAGCTCTTTGAAGCCAGATCTTGCATTTTGCACTCCCAAGCTCACAACTTTCGCCCACTTCATCAAAATTTTAACTTCTTATAAGCATTGGAAAGGTAATTGTGTGATCTACAGTTCTGTCCATGCCATTTTTCCATATTTTTCTTTAGACATCAAATTTTTAGTTTGGAGCACTTTGGGTACATATCACTCATTGATTAGAAAAGAGTTGAAATTGGTGGTTGTTTTGGTTTGGGGGGGACTTCAATCACAACATTGATACAATGTGTACTTTGATATAGCTTCTTGTGCTCTACTTTTCCTCTAAATCATGGATAGATCAAGGGTTCCATTGTTAACACCATATAACTATGCAACTTGGAGTCAACATGCATGGAATGTTCTCATGGATCTTGGACATTCTTTATATGTTGAAAACAAGATACCTGAACCCACAAATGATAAGGAAAAGATAAAATGGATGATAAAGCATACTAAAACTCTTGAATGTCTTCGTAGTTTCATTTCCCTAGATCTCTTGTTTCAGATCAAGGCATGTACAAATTCACATGATGCTTGGGATAAATTGGAAAAATTGTATGGTACAAAAGATGAAGTTAAAGGCTATCAAATTGATAATGAATTGATGAGCCTTGATCCTAATAACTTTAGCAACATCTAGGATTATATAACTAAGGTTAATGATCTAAGAGCACAATGTAATGCATGTGGTATTGAGAAAAAGGACATCCAGTTGATCTACAATGTGTTGAACAAACTTAGTCCTAAATATGCAACTTTTGTTTCTAGCTTTCACACTCACAGGTTGACTATGGGTTCTACTTTCACTATGCCTTCATTTGCATCCTTTTATGAGATGTTGGTGCATGAGCAATAGAAGCTTATTTCTATGGGTATCATTAAGCCATCACAGAATCATGCTTTGGTGGTTGCACAACCTAAGGAACAGAAAGTGTCAGGTTCTTCTAAAAAGAAACAAAAGAAAGCTAAGAAAAATCCACAAACAGATCAAGCACAAAAATCACCTAAGAAGGAGAAGCCTACATGTGGTTATTATAGGAAATCAGGGCATGATGAACATACTTGTTATAAGAAACAGATTGACATGTTGATGCAACTTGTTCAAAACAACAAACTTTCATCTCCTGATTCTTCTTCTACTCCTTCTTCATCATCTACATAGCTAGTACTTTTTGAATCTCATGCAAGGAAAGGTAAGGAACCTAAACATAAAGGTAAAGCACTTTGTGCAAGTACATGTTCTACATTAGGTAAATGGCTTCTTGATTTAGGTGCTTCTCATCATATGGCTTCTTGCAAGGATATGTTTTCTTCATTTGAGTTGTGTGATATGCCACCTATTTTGATGGGTAATAACACATATATGAATGTAATTAGGAAGGGAACCATTGATATTGGTGAAGGTACTTTCAATGATGTACTTTGTGTGCCTTCTTTGACCAATAATCTTCTTTCCATATATCAGATTACTCATAGTGGTACAGGGAAGACAATGGAGTTCACACCTGAGTTGGTTATTATCAGAGACTTGGAAACCACAGAGATTATTACTACTAGGGTGGTTGATCATACATCTCGGCTATACACCTTTTATGGTTTCTCTCCAGATGATGATTCAGATCCTTTGGCTGACATTCACACTCCTAGTGTGAATCTTAATTCAGAGGAGAAGTTTGGTCATTTGAGCCTTGGTATTCTTGCCTCTTCATCGGTTCTTGAGACTTGTGCTAAACTTCCATCTTCTCCACCTCTTGTTTCTTTAGAGTTTGGTGCTTCAGTTCAGTAGGATACTTCTTGTCTTTCAGACAAAGCCTTGTGGGATGAGCATTTGACAAGTGTTTCAGATTTATTTTGTGAGTCCCATCTTGCAGATTTGGAGGACACATTTGAGGGGTTATCTCTCCTCTTCGATGATAGTCATAGCACAGTTGTTGTCCACCCTTCTTTGTCTTTGGAGATTGTTAATTTTCAGTTTCCACTAGATCCTGGATTGTCACTTCCATTAGTGAGGCCTAAGACTCCTTACTTGATTGTGGTATCATTTGGCATTCACATGGAGACACATGATCAGCTTTTAGAGACATCATATTTCATGAGACTTCCTTCCTCTTCTCTTGGTTTGGAGTTGGAGTTTCTTCATGCACTAGTGTATTGGTTTCTTCCCAAGGGAAGACATATTGTTTGCAGGTTTTGGATCCTCTTTGGTCTTCTTCTTCTAGCATTCACCATTGGCGCAAGAGCTTCTTCATTATGGGGGGGACATCTTGTCTCATGCTTTCCCTCTTATTAAGGGGCTATTCATTGTATATATGTGATGGATGTTGTATTTGGTGGGTCTTGATTTTTCCATCATTCCATCATTTGTACATGTTGTGTACGCATTCTCACTTTTGGAGAGGAGTTTTTTCCCAGGAGGTTTTCTCCTTGACTCCACTTGAGACTTGTTTGCACATGGGTACCTAACATGACCTAGTAGCCAGGACCCATCCATCATTGCATCTTGCATTAGTCAGCTACTCCCTAAGTTGCACTTAAGGGGGTGTCAGTGTGAATAAGGATATTTCCTATCTAGTTTCCTTATGTGAGGATAATTCAATATTATTTAACTATTTATTAGTTAAATAATATCCTCTTACATAATTCACACATGTTGACTTAGTGAGTTTTCTAGGAGTCTAGTTGTGTGATGAGTTGTTGATAGTTGGAGTGAGGTGTCTTATCCTCCACATGTGTAATTAGTTGGCAAATATCCCTATTCACACTAACATTATTAAGATCAAGACAAAATAGTAAAACCTACAATACCCTCAAGAAATCTAAAACTAAGTGCAAATAAAACAAACAGAAAGTAGCAAGGAATGATTTCACCTAGTTTATTTGATTTCTTGGTTTCATTGTGGGTTGATCATCAGAGCATGCAACTACAATATAAAAGGCTGCCATGGATGCTCAAGATACTATGTGCCACAAATGAAGATAATTTTGACGCTAATTGATTGAGGACGATGAGAATGAGAGAGGAAGGGGGTATTTGTAGACAAGGAGGAAATATGATCAATGGTGGAGAAAGAAAGGAAGAATCAATGGATGAGGATGAATGAGAGATAAGAATAAACATGCACATGCCATGTGTCCATAAAAAGGCACCTTATTTAGAAAGATTAGGTGGGTTGTTGATAAAGATAAGATTCCTTTTCAAAATAGAATGTTGTTTCTATTTTGAGAGTTAGGTGATGAGGATATTTGATTTTTTCTAATTTATTATTTAAATATTCCCACATTTTGATTTTTTGCTATTTTATGGATAAAGGGGCCCACTTGCACGATTTTAGAAGAAAATGATAGAAATAGAAGAGGATGAGATATAAATTAAATAAATATAAAATTTATTTAATTTATGTGCATGTTGGGAAATAAATAAAATATTTAATTTTATTTATTTATTGATGAAACGAAAATGGGAATGCACATAAAAATAAAGATAATTAATTAAATAAAAATAATTTATTTATTAATAGAGGAAAAACATAATGATTAAATAATTAAAAATTATTTAACCATAGAAAGAAAGAAATGAAGATTAATTAAATAAATAAATTTAATTTAATTAATTAAGAGGAAAATGATTTTATTAATGATGAGTATGTCAGATAGAAATGGTGTGTATGATGCAGTATGAGTTTAATGCATAGATAATTAAATGGGTCAATTTTAGGTGTGTACATTTTGCCCCTCTTTGAGACAATGTCCATTAGGGCATTGTTTCAAAGAAGATATGATATGTTGGATAAATAGGCTATGCTCCAATGAAACTAGCGGATGATGCCCCCTCTAGAGGTAGACTAGGTTGACTAGGGAGAATGGGTTGACTTGCGACAAGAAAAGGCTAGAATAGGGCAAGAAGCAGAAGGACAAGGTGCGGAAAGGTAAGGAAACCCTAGGTTTTAGGCCTATAAATAACACCTTATAGTGCAAATTCAATTCATTTGTTACATTTGCTTTTGTTGTTTGTTTTTTGCTTTGGAGTGTTATTTAGAGCTTTGAAGATGCCGATTTCGCGTGATCATCATCGTACCGAGAGGGTGAGGACGTTCAGGTGAGCGGCAGGGGCACGAGCACCGGTAAGTACCAAAAAAAATTCCATTTGCGTATTTATTTTTGCCTAAGGCGTCATTAATTGCCTTGTGTGACCAAATGCACATCAGCACTCTACATGTTCATTTGAGCCTTGTTGTGTCACATTTGGCGTTTCTAGTTGCAAATACACACGGGTTGGTCGCGTTTGGTTATTGCATGTGCATCTACTCATCAACTAGGTTAGGCTTTAGTGTGCATGTGCCTTTAGCGCTTCAAGTCACATTTGAGTGATAGTACATCACGTTTGGTACAGCTGAGCACATATGAGTGACAGTGAGTCACCTTTGGCTTTTCAAGTCACAATTGAGCGACATCAAATCACACTTGGCTTTCTAAGGTGCATATGGCAAAGGGAAAAGTTGCCTATGGTGAAACAAGTCGCATATGGTCAAATCAGGTCAATTTTTAGGGTTTTGACAAATTTTAGGTAAGAAACTTGTTGATGATCATTGTATCATTTCCTGCATGAGGCATTACTTCCATTACTATCGCGAGAGCCTCACCCCTCAGATTTATAGTTGGTACGATAGCTGGATGCCGACGAGCTCCTATTTCTTGAGATTATTAGCTTTGAGCATGTTGTATATGTGGAGCCCATTCGTGCTCATACGGCATTGATGATATCACTGGTCAAGAGATGGTACAATGAGCATAGCTCGTTCTTACTTCCCATAGGCGAGGCAATTGTAACACTAGAGGACTATATCGCATTCTCTGGATTCGAATTTGTGGAGATCAGGTTGATTATGATCCAGACAATGGACCTGATGCTTTTCAGAGACTATTTGGCACACCTGACATCAAAGAGGAGGATCATGAGATCCCCATGTGACGGATGCGAGAGTTGTGCAATCGATCGCAGAGAGTAGTTGTGGCTATCATTAGATTTCTTGTGCTGGATCGACAAGCTCTGGGCTTTCCTACTAGATGGGGTACTGTGATGGAGAGCATGTTCATGTACAACACTAGATATCCATGGGCTCCTTGTGTTTTGAGATAGTTGTACCATTATTTACATGATTGCACATTTATGTTTGGATCTAGCATGTCGGCTGGGGTTACAGTTTTACACGTATGGGCATTCGAGCACATCACAATTATGAGGCCTATTGGACTGAGGCAGAGATTACCTGGACAGCCCTATGCACATATAAATGGAGGTGTGCCTAGCTATAGGTAGTTGAGAGCCACAGTTTATTGGAGGCAAAAGTTAGATGAGCTTAATCAGTTCACATGGCGGCCATGAAGGAGCTACGAGGCCTGGACAGAGGATGCAGAGGAGCTAGTATATGCTCGACAGGCACAATATTTATTTGGTCGTGGTATCTACATTATTGAGAGGTATTTGCCTGAGAGGGTGCTTCGACAGTTTGATGTTGCACAACCCCTACCAATTGGCGATGCTATCTTTGGTCGTACATGCAGAGGGGTTTCAAACTGGGGCCCAGAGGTAGTTGTGGACATAGCCCTAGCTAAGGTGGAGGGATTACAACCGATGATGTGGGGATGGGATTAGGGGCCAGTAGATCCAGGGATGTTTCCCAATTATGATGTATATTGGGAGATAGCTAGGCCAGTTCAACTTTCTGTACCAGGAGAGGTTGGGGAGGTAGCAGTGCATGTGCCGCAGAGAGGAGGAGATAGGGCACAGAGGAGAGCCCCATGGGTGTAGGTGATAGCTTATCCAATGGCAGCAGTGGGGCCCTTAAGGGCAGTAGTTGGACAGGGTCAAGGTGGAGGGCAGGTCCCTTGACTTGTGAGGATGCCACCTCAGCCATAGCAGGTAGGGGATGATGGAGATGCTACCGTGAGACAGATGAGGCAGAGATTATAGGGGGGGATCAACAAGAGGATACGAGTCCAGTACTGGTTGAGGAGGATGGAGGTGGATCGACACAAGGTAGTTGTAGCTGTGAGACAGGCTCAGGGGCAGGCTCAGGGGCAGAGATTACCATGACAGCCCTATGCACATATATATGGAGGTGTGCCTATAGGCAGTTGAGAGCCACAGTTTATTGGAGGCGATGGTTAGATGAGCTTGATCAGTTCACATGGCAGCCATGGAGGAGCTGCGAGGCCTGGACAAAGGATGCAGAGGAGCTAGTATATGCTCGACAGGCAAAATATTTATTTGGTCATGGTATCTACATTATTGAGAGATATTTGCCTGAGAGGGTGCTTCGGCAGTTTGGTGTTGCACAACCCCTACCAGTTGGCGATGCTATCTTTGGTCGTACACGCAGAGAGGTTTCAAACTGGGGCCCAGAGGTAGTTGTGGATGTAGCCCTAGCTAAGGTGGAGGGATTACAGCTGATGATGTAGGGATGGGATTAGGGGCCAGTAGATCCAGGGATGTTTCCCAATTATGATGTATATTGGGCGGCAGCTAGGCCAGTTCAACTTTCTGTACCAGGAGAGGTTGGGGAGGTAGTGGTGCATGTATCGTGGAGAGGAGGAGATAGGGCATAGAGGAGAGCCCCGCAGGTGCAGGTGATAGCTTCTCCAATGGCAGTAGTGGGACCCTTAAGGGCAGCAGTTGGACAGGGTCAAGGTCAAGGGCAGGTCCCTTGACTTGTGAGGATGACACCTCAGCCACAGTAGGCAGGGGGTGATGGAGATGCTGCCGTGAGACAGATGAGGCAAAGATTAAAGGGGGAGATCAATAAGAGGATACAGGTCCAATACCAGTTGAGGAGGACGGAGGTGGATCGACACAAGGTAGTTGTAGCTATGAGACAAGCTCAGGGGCAGGCCCAGGCTTACCAAGGATAGGTTGCCCAGCTTCAGGCCCAGGTACAGACATTATAGGGGTAGTTATAAGCTATGCAGGATTAGGCTGCATAGGTACAGGTTCAGGTTGTACCAGATGATGTTACCATTGCCAAGCTTACAGCAGAGAGGGATGCAGTGTTGCAGAGAGCACAGAGGGCCATAGCAGAGAGAGATGCAACCACAACTGCTCTTGGGACAGATTAGACAGGTTTATATTTGGCACGAGAGCTCGCCCAAGTACAGGGAGAACTCAATGCGACCCAAAGGGAGGCAGAGTATTAAAGAGGGTTGTACTATGGTGCAGTGCCGACAGAGCAGCACCAGTCGAGCTACAAGAGCTGATCAAGGGCTTCTATGTCAAGGAGGACAGGGGGGTCTCGATCAGTTGCCTCAGTGATGGGTCCACCTTAGCAGAGAGGTGCAAGGGGATCAAGTGGAGCAGGTGGAGACCAAGGAGAGGCTTCATCGGGGAGTTCTCTTCTGAGACACCAAGGATAGCCTACTATGTATACTATTGTATCACTTTTGAGGCCTGAGAGCCTGTTGTATATATTTTTAAGGGCTCTTGGATAGCCATGTTGTGCATTTATTTTGTATATAGACACTTGTATATTGACCCATGGTATATATATATATACATGATCCTACACATTGATGTGATATATTGTCTATGATTATGGATGCACTTGTGATATGGATATGCATTTATTTTTGTATTTTCTTATGTTTTTATGAGATGCACATGATGTGATTATGAGATGCATATGCTCTAGATATTTTATGATGAGATGCTCTATGTATGGTTATATGTTTATGATTATTGCACAATACTTGTAATGATGATATTGTTAGAATTTAATCTTTACTTAGTGAAGATTATAATTTATTTGTAATTTATTATTTGGTGTATTATCCCCACACATGTTAGATAATAGAGGAAACATGTGGCACACACCTTATGCAAGACGACATATGGGAGTAACGGATAACTCCATTACTCACCTCTATTTAAGAGGTGTCTCCTCCTTTCTTTGATGTATTCCTCATCATGGATAACTTCTTCCTCACTCTTCTTTTCTTCTCATTTCACTCATTGAGAAGCTTCTCTCTCTGTAATCTTTTTCAAGCTTCATGCCATTTGCATAACATAGGAGATTTTTCTTTGTTTTTCCCCCTTCACAATCTTGGTCTCCATTGGTGCATTGTGGTATCTTTCTCTTATCATTGATTTATTTACTGTGCATGTTTGATTAGTAGATTGTTGATCCTTTACTCTTCTTTACATGGTATCAGACCTACACTACTAATCTCTCTGTGTGAAGTTGAAGGCTCTGCCATTTTTTGAAGCGGCTACAAGAAAAATATTTACAATCGTTGGATATTTTTTCCTAGATTTTTTGTATGCTTCTAAAGCATTCCTAATTTTTTACAAAACTTTTGATATAGTTTGTAAAAATTTTATAAGATCTCTGCAAAAAAAAAATTCTCTTATAAAATTTTTTAGTTTTTTTCATACTACAATCCTTTTATAAAAAAAAATTATATATATTTTACATTATAAATCAATTTAAAAAATTTTTAAAATTTTTTTTTGCAAATTTTAAAAAAATTCTACATTATTTTACAAATTATATATTAAAATTTTCAAAGTTTAAAATAAAAATAAAAATTCTTTTTTACAAATTAAATCTATTTCAAAATTATAAACAATTTTCTTTTTTTTTTTAAATTAAACAAATTCTTTTAAGAAATTTTACAATTTTTTTAGGGCTTCATTGGCCCTAAGGGCCTCTGCCTTTTTTTGCATTGTTTAAAAATAAAATAAAATTTATAAAATACTAAATAAAAATTTATTTATAAAACTTTAATAACAAATCTTTTGTTTAAAGGCCAAAGGCCTGCCGGGGAAGTTACCCTAGCCCGTGAGCAACTGCCGCTCAGCGGCTTTCTAAACCTTCCGCCCTCCATTTTTCCTCCTTTGCTCGCTCAAACTCTGCATTCTTTAACACCAAAAAAAACTTTCATTGCATTAAAAAAAAAAACTGTCTCCTTCGTTCTTTCCTATATATTTATGATGTTTTTTTATCTTTTCTTAAGTTTCTTATAATGTTTTTTTTTAACTTTTCTTAAGTTTCTATTTAGATTTCTAACTTAAGGTTTTAATTAGTGAGTGTTATTTATAATCTTTATTAATATAATTAAATAATTTTTAAATTTATCAAATTTTTTTTTGGGTAAGAAGCAATTAGATTATTAAGTTTTTTTTAAATGTGATTTTTTAAAGGGTTTTATTTAAAAAAACAAGGTTTTCTTTTTCAAATTTTAGTAATATTTAGTTTGTTTTTTAAGTTTTTTTTAATTATTGTTTTTAGTAACTTTTAATTTTTTTTAAATATTATATGCAAAAAATTGTGCCTTTCTAATATAGCTTTTTAATATAGTTTTTTTTACTTTATTTTTTTTAATTTAAATTTCATATGCATTATTAAAGTTCTTTTTAAATAATTTTTTGCATATAAAAATTTCTCTAGGCAATTTTTTGCCTTTTCTTCTCATAATTAGAATAATTTTTCAAAACATTTGCATCTAATTAGGTCTTTTTTTCAAAAAATTTGCCTTTTGTCTATGTAATTAGACATTTCTTCATAACAATTTATTTTGCCTTTTATTATGGAAATTAGGCATTTCTTACAAAAAATTACCTTTTCTTTCCACATTTTTTCAAAATGTTGGTTTTTAATATAATTACACATGTACTTTATTATTGGACTTGATCAACCCAATAATTATGTACTTGCTCCATTCAATTTAAGGGATATTCATGTAGTCGCGAATGCATGAATATCACTTTGGAATATTCTTCTCATCTTTTTTTTTTAACAATTCCTATGTATCTCCAAGAACTTTCTATCACCATTGGTGCCTAATTGTAGTGCCCGACCACGAACACCTTGAAAGACAACACATCTATGCAAGCAAAGCGGAATAATTTTTTTTTGAATAAGATAACAAGTGAGGTTTAGCAGATCAATACACATCATTAAGTAACAACTTGTCTCCCAAGGTGCCATGGTTGCATTACTAGACAAATAATCAACATCATTTACATGCATTGCTAACTAACATCGATAGATCATTCTAACTCTATTACATTATTGATTAGACATAAACATCTCCATTTCGTGACATCAATTAGATAATCAACTTTGATCAAGATTACATGCACCTATTCAAGTCCATACATATGAGTACATCATTGTGTAATTTACATCATCACTATTCTGATTACATTTGAATACATACAATCTGAATCAACTGATACACCGGCAAGAACATGAGCATAATAAGGGTCTTCATAAACAGGTACAAGATTTGATGTCTGAAGCACAAGGAACGTTTCCCTTTGCTTACGAACAACGGCTAGGGGAAAAAACCAATGGAATAAGCTCTTCCACCTGACCATGTGGAACCCTGAGGTCCACCCCCTGAGCTAGGAGTTAACATAAGGTTCCCATGACAACAACAGTCAGGTAGACAGTGGACTAAAGACAACACATGACTCCAACATCACAAGATAATATCACAACACAATAGTACTTCCAGAGGCAACACTTAACAACTGGGGAGAGTACAACTGGGGACTGCTAGACTACAGTAAGGAGAGTGTCATCGCATGGTCCTAGCATGGGCTACCCAGGCTATCTATCACCAAAAGCCGGCCCCCATCTATGGTTACCCTGGCAGCCTCTCTAGGCACCGGCCCCATAGGGTGACACATGCGGAATCAACATTCCTTTCATGTGGACAAGGAAGTTGATTTTGCCAACCACGGCCTTCTCATCTCATCCTTAGCCTGAATGAGCGCTACAGGCATGAGTGAGGCATCCAATTATCTTGTTAGTGTGAAAACTACCCAACCCCTAGATTAATTATTAGGTTATCACTTGATTACACACTCCCAATGGGTTACCCTGGCGACCACTTTGGGTACCGGCCCCACATTGGAAGCCACTCCCCTATCTGTACCTAGGAAACCCCATTCAACAACCATGCACAACACATCATGACAATAGCCTTTGCATACTCATTGCAAGGCATTAACCCTCTTGCAATCTATGGCATAATCACCAGGACATACTCTCAAAACATCATCCATGACCTCCAGATGAAGTAATACAGGAGACAATTCCTCTTTACAGATGACAAAGTGACCCCATGGTCTTATTCAACACGATATCTTATAACATACTCAAAACAAGTAAATAATAGCAACAACCATGAAAGACTTAATTATCACACCATGAGGCGTTCATAACTTACCATGTACATGAGGACAATCATCATACCCTATGCATCTGGGACTAATCACTCAGGTAGATGTAACAACATAGGGGCCATGATGACATATTTGATTCACTTTCCATAATTCAAGTTTCTTGACCCTATCATATGAACAAATAGTACTCAACATGAAGTCATTCGAAACAACAGTTTATGTTTATCACAAACACTAGTAGACTATATTAGGTTTCAGATAATAATGTCTATTAAATAATCCAACATTATCAAATTCGCACAAAGCTTGAAATAAGATTATTGGCCATATATATATACATATCTATTCAGTTACATTCCGTAAGACATAGCACAATATAGCTATACTTCTTGTAATGGAATATTTAAATTTCTCCTGGTGTAAACTTATTTTCCAGTTGAGGGCTCCTTAATTTTGACTTAGATTTAATTGAATTATGAGGGTAAAGCTATAATTACCTATCTGAGTGTATAGCTATAAAACTATAATATAGGTAATTTGGGTAAATAACTACGACGGATTAAATCCCAACCCTAAAATTACTAATAGCATTATTCTATATTTGATTTGCAAAGAGACTATTATTTTAATATTTAAACATTATTTATAAAAACTATTATTTAGTTGATTGACAAAGGCACAAATATCATTTACCTACCCAAGGTTAAATCAAATAATTGCAATATGATTCCGTATTCAAGTCTTTCGGAGGTTCATATTTATTTGCAACCAAAATAAACCCCTAAGCTGGTAATAACCCAATTAACTTAAGAGTGAAAGAACACTTTTTTTTTATTTAATTACTTCTTCACTGACAACGATTGCAATTACCTAAAAAAAAAATTCTAATAAATCATTTTAAGGGAAGAGTGATAGATTTCAATATCTCGTTAAATTCATTTATCTACTCTACTATTCCACATACCGAGTTCCATTTATTTCAATCTAATTTACCATTAAAAATAATAATAATAATGTCACCAATCACTTGACAACAATTATTGTTTTTTCATCCAAGGCCATTAAATAATTTACATTAAACTTCCGTTAACAAATCTACTATAGTTAAATAATCAAATTAACATAATTATGAAATTGTGTCCAAACAATACGATTTATAACAACCGTATTTCATGACGGATTAAAAATCTATTAATTTAAATCATGTGACCTTCACTAATTAACCATTCAAATTCATTCATATGGGCGATCTATATAACACCTTACCACAACTAATAATTAAATACTAAAGCCTACCTAATAACTATACTAACAACAGTACTCTAATGTGAGTATCCATCACCAAATTCCTAATTATGGAATATTGAGGAACCTTAACTAAAATGATTATAGGAAACCCTAAAGTTAATCATAGACATCCACTTACTCATCAAAATCTCAGAGTAATATGAAGAGCAGCAGTTGAGGAATGTGACGAGTGCAGGATATGTACACAACGGGTTTGGAGAATGTCCCACTACTAAAGATCGGCGTCCTGGGAAATACAGATGCAAGGTCTACATCAAAAAAATGGTTTGTTTTGCAGGCACATCTGGAAGTATTGTGCTACCAATTCTATTTCTGGAGCTATGGTTTTGCGTTCTACTTTGGTGTGGCTACATACCATTGGTTAGATGCTGCATTGATTTTTGGAGTTTGTGCATCATTCAAAAGGAGGCACCTTTTTTTGTTTGGAGAACTTGCGCACTTCTATTTGTCCAGAGAGCTGCGCATTGTTCTTTGGAGTGACTCTCTATTCCTTACAGCTGTGTTAGATTTATATAATGCTTTGCACAACATTTGAATGGAGATGTCACCTTTTCAATCACATGAGTTCACTCTAAACTGCCAATAGATTCCTTTTACCATAACGTGAATTTTATTCATTGGCTAATGTGTGAAAAGGCATGATCTGCAACTTCCCCGATTACTACATGGAATTTTAAAAATGCATTGTGGAAATTGGACTACATGTACCAAGGTAAGAGAAGTCCCAAAAACCTGTAAAAAGGTAAATGATCGAGAAGTGAGGGTGTGGGAAGTAGGGAAAGGGATGCTGACAAAGGAAATTCCAAAATCCCATCTAAGAAAGGGGGATATTAAACATTCATGGCAAAATGTAGGCATATGAGGTTTAATCTTCAACCCTCATTATTTTGATGTAGGCATATGAGGTTTAATATCCACATTATGTATTGATTATGGGATATTGACGAATGGATTTGTTCAAACCCTACAACAATGATTCCAGCTGTGTGCTACTGAACTATAAAAAAAGAACTTTAGAAACTTCAACTAGAGGTGAATCTTTAGATATTTAATGGAACTCCTTTCGGCTCACCTCAAATCATGCAATCTGGAAGCTATGGGCAGTACGAATGGGCTGGGAAGATAATACTAGATGTATTTCAGTGATCCAACTTTATCAAATCCTATACCTAACCTGTGAGGCAAACTCGAACTCATGCCAAGCGAATTTTCAACAACAGGTAATATGTCAGATATATATATGTATTGGTTTATTTATCAGCACATTGTTGAGATACAGGTCCACTCTTTCATTAAAAGCAAAATACAAGGAAACTGAAAATGCTGCATTGAAAAATTAATTGAAAGAACTCAAGGAACATAGAGTTAAACTTAGAAATTTTAAAGGAACCTGATTTTATTCTTGACAGATCGATGATTCAATGTTGCTTCCACCTCCAATCCTCCCGCTTCAGCCTCCTACCAAAATCCCCCAAACTAGGCTTCAATTCTCAGATAAATGCAGGGGACATCCTGACATCCCACTTTCTCAAAATCCGGAATGGACTCCTTGGGTAAATGCAGAGACATTCCTTCCTTTCCCCCACAACCCACTCTCTCGTGGGGTGCAAAATTAATTCTCCGAGACTCCCACTTCCTCAATTTTATAAATGACGTCACCTGATATAAATTTGCATATCCCTAAATATGACAACCCTAATTTTTTTTTAAACCTAAAAATGTTATCGTTATTAATCAGAAACTGATTATGTTCGTTAATGTTCCTAAATAATCATAGAAATAGTAATAGTAATAGTGATGGCAATAACAAACCCATATGTCATTGGATAATAATTATTTTTATCCAAAGAGAAGCAATTTTATTAATTCTTGACCTAATTAATTTCTTTTTATGTAACAAATATCTATTCAATAAAGAACTAGATAATCTCATCATCATGATCCGCTTATAAATTTGATAGATTTGGTCAGATCTCTCCCTCCAACATATGGTCCTTTTTCCCGTAACAATTTCATTTTACCATTAAAATATCCGTAACCCAAATTTATAGCACAATTACTTTAGCTTGGATTTATTTTATCAACATTATCGATGTTTATTCCCTTCACATATGCATTTTATTTTCTGTTTAATTTAATCCGCTACAAATTGCAATTTAATATTTCGTTAAATCATTTATCTAGTTTAATTTATTTATTTACCAATTCCAGTAAAATTTACCAATTACCACACAATTAAATCTTTTTTTACAAATCACAACACATAATTCCCATAGCACCTGTTTATTTCACGTTAGCTTAATTTTCACCTTATTAATGAAATACCAACATGCATAAATTGACACTAGAATTGGATATGCCCTAATTTACAAGGTGATACTTGAACCAAGAGAGGCCACAGGACATAACGACAAATGACGACAACAGTCCCACTGATGGTGACGACATGGTACAACACTGACAGCTTATCCTCCTTGAGGATGTTGACTAATTAGGGGAACCTCATGTCAACTCCAATCCACGATTCCATTGGCTAGGGCACACTCAGACCTGGTAAGTCAGGTGGAGTCGATGCCCGGTACCTACATCCTACAACGAACAACAAGGTTGCACATATATACATATATAAATATGTCATCATAAACATAATGAACGGAAGTCACAGCGTGGCAGGGTACTCGGACACGAGTAATACAACACTGTTCCGTTCAAGTAACACATCATTAAATAACTACATCCAATACCAGTCATACATCATAATCATGATCGAACAACACATTAAACATAAAATAACACTAATCTATAATCATGTCTCTCGAACTGTGAAGGCACAAAGTACAAGTAATCAAGCATCATCCTAACATAGATCCATAATTAGCTCGCATGATAACCAAGTGTCCATCAAGATCAAGGAGAACATAAACCATAACATAGAAATCAAAATATCTCGAAACTGTAAACATGCACTATAGGACTATCATTTATACTAGGACTGTCATAGGAATCATGAAAATAACATCTATCCCAAGCAAAAGCGAGGGGCATTACACTAATTATCATTCTGATTTATCAAATTATCATTCTCTCTACTTAAGTCTTGATTTATCTCAATATTTAAAACAATCTAGAGTTTCCTTCTCAACTTCGATTATGTTATTTTGATAAAGGGAATCTGATATTTTATTGTGCCTCATTAATATGATATTGTGCCATATTGGTAAATTTGCCTTCTTATGGATTTAATCCATTTATATCTTTTTGAAAAATTAAAAGTTCATTAGAGCATTTGCCTTCTTGGTGGATTTATTCCATCTATATATTTTGCAAAGTAAATGACTTATCAAGTCTCAATGGAGCCTTTAAATATTTTATGCGCAAGACGCATTTACAATAATGTTGCATAGGGAGCCTTATCTATAATGAATTATGTATTTTATCAAGTCTCATTGAAGAACTTTCTATCACCATTGGTGCCTAATTGTCATTCTGATTTATCAAATTATCATTCTCTCTACTTAAGTCTTAATTTATCTCAATATTTAAAACAATCTAGAGTTTCCTTCTCAACTTCGATTATGTTATTTTGATAAAGGGAATCTGATATTTTATTGTGCCTCATTAATATGATATTGTGCCATATTGGTAAATTTGCCTTCTTATGGATTTAATCCATTTATATTTTTTTGAAAAATTAAAAGTTCATTAGAGCATTTGCCTTCTTGGTGGATTTATTCCATCTATATATTTTCCAAAGTAAATGACTTATCAAGTCTCAATGGAGCCTTTAAATATTTTATGCGCAAGACACATTTGCAATAATGTTGCATAGGGAGCCTTATCTATAATGAATTATGTATTTTATCAAGTCTCATTGAAGAACTTGATGCCTAATTATCATTCTGATTTATCAAATTATCATTCTCTCTACTTAAGTCTTAATTTATCTCAATATTTAAAACAATCTAGAGTTTCCTTCTCAACTTCAATTATGTTATTTTGATAAAGGGAATCTGATATTTTATTGTGCTTCATTAATATGATATTGTGCCATATTGGTAAATTTGCCTTCTTATGGATTTAATCCATTTATATTTTTTTGAAAAATTAAAAGTTCATTAGAGCATTTGCCTTCTTGGTGGATTTATTCCATCTATATATTTTACAAAGTAAATGACTTATCAAGTCTCAATGGAGCCTTTAAATATTTTATGCGCAAGACGCATTTGCAATAATGTTGCATAGGGAGCCTTATCTATAATGAATTATATATTTTATCAAGTCTCATTGGAGTTTTTTTTGGGCCCCATGGAAAATACTTCCATCCACTTTGATGGTATACACTTACATTTTTATGATGAACTGATCATTGGGGATCAAGTTCTTAAAATTCTATTGAAGGCAATATGGTTTTTATACCATTTTTTGAACTATTTTCAAAGTCCTTTGATATTTTATGAAGGCATTATGGTTTTTTAAAACCATCTATAGGACTATTTTTCAAAGTCCTTAATATTGAAACTTAAAATGAAGGCACTATGATCTTTAGGACTAATTTCTAAAGTCCATTATTATTAAACTTGATATAAGTTCCCTTTACAATTCAATAAATGATGTAGTGAGAAGAAACCTAGAACTATTATTGCTATGTCTATATATTGACATTTTATACTTTGTGCTACAACTTTTCTTAGCACTCTTACTCAAGACTTAAGGTTATTTTAGCTATGCTAACTTTTGCCTTATTAGCTTTATGACTTAAATTTGGATTCATTTGATCCACAAACTTTTATTATGCAATATGCAATTTGTATCTCTTTATATGATTATACTAATTCAGATTTAGGAGATGATCCCAATAATGGGAAATCCATTTTTTGGTTATGGTTTCTTTGATGAAATAGGTCCAATATCTACCTTGGCAACACAAGAACCATCAATCCACTTCTCTTGGCTCTAAAGGAGCTCTCTATTTAGATTGTTCAAAGGCATCTATACAAGCACTTTGGTTCACAAAGGCATCTATATAATTATTCTCAAGACCACTTGAAGACTTGCCTCTATCTCAAACTAGATTGTTCACTCTTCTTCAAGCTTCTTTCTCAAATTCTTTATTCTTATTCATTGTAAAGGCTTTTATGCCATTCATGTAACATGTTGTAATCATCCTTTGATGGATTTATGGTAAATCTCCCCAAGTAAAGCTTAAGGGAGTGTGTTAATTAATCTTTACTTAGTGAAGATTATAATTTATTTGTAATTTATTATTTGGTGTATTATCCCCACACATGTCAGATAATTCACCTCTTTTATTCCTTCTGTAGGAATAATCTATTTTTTGTAGATTCCTCCTTAAGAGGAAACATGTGCACACACCTTATGCAAGATGACATATGGGAGTTACAAATAACTCCATTACTCACCTCTATTTAAGAGGTGTCTCCTCCTCTCTTTGATGTATTCCTCATCACGGATATCTTCTTTCTCACTCTTCTTTTCTTCTCATTTCACTCATTGAGAAGCTTCTCACTCTATCTGTAATTTTTTTTAGGCTTCATGCCATTTACATAACACAGGGGGTTTTTCTTTGTTTTTCCCCCTTCACAATCTTGGTCTCCATTGGTGCATTGTGGTATCCTTCCCTTATCATTGATTTATTTACTTTGCATGTTTGATTAGTAGATTGTTGATCCTTTACTCTTCTTTATAGATATGCTTTATGGATGCATTAATGGTTATATGATAGATGCTAGATGCTATGGATAAATGATTTATGATGATGAACTTCCTATATGGTAATGATTTTAATATGTCTGACACACTTGTGTTGCAAGAAAAGGAAGAATGTTAATGAAGAATGAGAAGATGTTAATGATGAAGATCAAAGATGATGATGATGATGATGAGAACAACTTTAATAGTTGCATACTATATTCAAGGTTTACAATCCGTATTTTTGATGTAGCATGTGGATATTATGCACCAAGGTATGGAAGACTAAGGTGTTGTGTATCTAATGCACAACAGGTTAATACAACCTTGTCAAGGTACAAGATATGAATATTAGCCGCTTCGAGATGGACTTTAACTCTACAAGCAACTGTTTGAAATTATTTCCACTAAACATAATGAACCTTGTTGGTTATATGTATGGGAATTAGTCTTATCATAGAATAGCCTTAGTGCATAAGAGATTGTTTAGCTTCTCAAATGCAAAAGGTATTGATATGCAAGATGCTAATCCCAACACTTACAAGATACCATTAGGTCTAGTAGGAGAATAAGATTATCCCACAAACACAACATACGAAAGAAAATGACCATGCCCCAGTCCAAACTTCATCGCAACATACCAAGATATGAAAGATCAAGGCAGTCTTGATTAGGTATTAGAAGGGAAAAAAGATAAATAAAAAAAGATAAAACAAAAGACACATCCATCATGTTCTCTTGCCAAATTTAAGGTGCTCTTAGATGGATTTGGATAGCACCTTGTTGAAAGGAAAGATATATCCTATTGAAGGCTAAGATTATTGTTAGGTTGACATAGCAAATGTTAGCTTAAGACATGTGGACAAATGACTTGGTTTACCTCTGATTTGAACAAGCATTTGAGCTATCAAAATATGCACAATTTGTTTTTCTTGAATTAGTCAAAGAGAAGAAGATGGAATAAAGAGAATATGATAGGGGGATGGAAGAATGAATTGTTGGTACTTGCAGACTAGATACTTCCTTTGTATTCCAAACTACATACATACCCATATCCAGGGGATCAAAGCACCACATGATGATGATGAGACATGATGAATATGTAGTTCTGGGTGTTTATTGATGATGTGGGAGATAGATGATGGAAGAAGAAAGTGATGAATGAAGAGAAAGAAGATCAGATGAAAGATGGAAGAGAAGAGGAGGCTTATCATCTTGTGCCTGAATAGGTATTTCCTTCATACACTAGACTGCCTACATACCCTGTATCCACGGGATCAAGGCATTTAACAATAAAGATGATATGTAGTTCTTGTTGGTTTTGATGGGATGATGAAAGATGATGGGGGTTAGGATTGATTTGATTTGATGTGATTTGATCCAGTGATGATTGAATTGGATTAGATTGATATGAATGCATATGATGAAGTGATGTGATGGTTTGACTTTATTGCCTGTACTTTTTCTATTGGCTATTTGATGTTTTTGTATATTTTTTAGGACATTTTCTAATTTTTATGGATTTTTTTAGGTCTTTTTCTAATTTTTATGGACTTTTTTTAGTTTTTATGTATTTTTTCAGGACTTTTTCTAATTTTTATGGATTTTTTCAAGACATTTATACGATTGACCATGATGCCTTAAAGCGTCCACCTGACATCAAAGTATAAGCAAGTGCCCCTAGTGTGGGAAGAATTTATTGCGGATAGGCAAATGGAAATCTTTTTATAGGATTTGATGGCTAGGAATGACTTAGTTAAAGATATGTGATATACACAAATGATACGTCAACTTTGACAAGTTCCAAGCCATGACAGTAGTAAGGTACTAGGATGATAAAAGGGATGAACAACTTAGCCATGGATGGATGAGGTTGTCAGAGGATGGATGAAGTGACACAACGCGATGGGGATTAAACAAATAGCGAAGTGGATGGTGAGAGTTGGCTCTACCATAGTGCCTGTTTGCCAGGTTTTCACTATGGTACTTATCCAAGGTGCTTGTTTACCAAGTTTTCACCATTGGATGCTAACCCAAAGTGCCACCGAAGTGGTTTTCACTATTGGATTGATTTTTTCTTCTCTTTTTTTGTACATTTTTATGATTTTTTTATTTTTTTGTACTTTTTCCAAAGAAAAGCTATTTACAAAAGATCATGGATAGAATTTTTTGAGATGAACACTATTGATCGATTCATCTAGGGAAACACCATCAGTGGTAGCCAAAGCATAGGCTTTAGAGACATAGATAGATGTGATCACAAAGGGGCCGAGCCAATTGGGCTCAAACTTGCCTTATTTTTCTCTACTGATTCTTCTGATTCTCTTTCTATACCAGGTCACCAACTTGGAACCTTCTTTCTTTGATTTTCTTATTATAGCTTCGACGGAGATGATTTTGATACACTTGCAAATGGTTGAGAGCTGTAATTCACCTTTCATCCAATAGTTCCAATTCATTTAGCCTAGATTTTCTGTACTCTTCGTCCGATATGATGTGCTGAAGTGATACACACAATGAAGGGATTTCGACCTCAATAGGAAGTATGGCATCAGTACCGTAGACCAAGGCATATGGAGTTGTACCAGTGGGCATTTGGATGCTTATATGGTAAGCCCATAAGGCGGGATTCAATTGAAGATGTCAATCTCGACTAGCTTCATTGACCGTTTTCTTCAGGATTTTTATAATGGTCTTATTTGAGGCCTCAACTTGGCCATTGCTTTGAGGTTAATAGGGCATAGAAAATCTATGCTGGATGTGAAACTTTTGACATAATTCATGAACTTCCTGGTTTTTGAAGGGACACCCATTATCAGTTACAATGGTCTAAGGGATACCATATCGACAAATAATAAAATGCAATATGAACTTGGAGATTTGTTTCCCAGTGATATATTTCATAGGGATTTGTTGTTCTCAAAATCAGACGCTCATTTTGTAGACAACCCCTACGAAACTTGTATGTTTCGTAATCTACACTCTAAGTTTGCAAATCGAGATGAGATTCTCTTGGTCTCGTGTGAAGTCATTTGACATCCTAAACTAGTTTACGACATTTCCTGGAATTGATTCCTTGATATTTGCACAAATCAGTTAAGTCGTAAACTAATCGAAATGTCAATTTTGGTCATTTTCCAGGTGTTAGTAAATTTTTGAGTCTTCACATGTAAAGTTGGCCAAATTCGGTGCTATTACATGTCTTTTTGTTCACTTATGCAGTGTCGGTAGAAATTGCTGACTTGACATATCTTTTTGGTTTACTATGTAATGGTGGCACTTTTTACTGCTTTTACATAGTTTTTTTTTCCATATGTCTGAGCGGTAATTTTCGCCGTCGTTGCATGTTTTCTCAAAAAAAGGTTGTTACATCCATTGTCAGTGGATTTAACCGCTTTTGCATTTTTGTAAAGCATGTGTGAGGTCGGCCGAAATTGCCGCCCTAGCAAGATCTCTGAGATCTTAAACTTTGAGTGCCATTAATGGCCACTCATGCCAAACACTAAAGGCTTGATTTCAAGATTTTAAATATGTCTTTTCGATGGTTTCTTTTGTCATTTCATTTTCTTACTTCCTAGCTGGTCACTGGACTCCCCTCGCATTGTTTGATTGCGCCGTTCTAAGATTCTATCGAATTCGTCATCATCGAACTTAGGGTTTCCTCCCTTTGAACAGGTAAGCCTTTTAACCACTTTCATTTTCTTTTTTAGGGTTTCTGTTAGTATAATTGTTTGAATGGCTTTATTTGTTTGATTTTGTTATAAACCTCTATCGAATGTTGTTTTCCTGTTGTTATGGTCATCTTTGTTTTAATCTTGGTTCATTTTTTGCGTCAAATATGTCTTCAAATAGATTGATCTTTGTGCCCTAAGTCTTATACCAATATGGGTTGTCGGCAGTTTTGCCGACCAAGAATCAAAACCAATTCACACTTCATAGCCCCTGTATGTATTACATCATCGGCTGTATTAGCTGCGTTAACATGTTTCTTCTTGTGGATTGAGTTAAATGCACAATCGGTGAATTGTGCCGCTTAAACCTTTCAATACTTATCAAAATGTTAGGTGTATGGGCGGAGAAATTCACCGCCCTTACATGAAAACCTTGTAACTTCTACTATGTGCAATGTCGGCATTTACTACCGCTCAAACACCAAACTTGAATTTCCTACTTACCTACAGTGTCGGCAAAATCTGCCGCCCCTACGCAACCTTGTAAATCTTACCTCACATGCGGTAGCGGCAATATTAGCCACTTTAACATCAAACTTTGCAAAATCCCTTGTTACCTGTAATAGCGGCAAATTTAACCACTCCAACATATATCTCATTTCCTAGCATATGCAGTAGCGGTGAATTTTACCACCGATGCAAGTACAAAAAATCCCTCATATGCAAGGGTGGCAAATTTTGCCGCCCATGCAAACACTCTCCCAAATCTTCCTAACTCTGGGAAATTTTTAGTTTTGATTTTCCAAGCCCGCTTTCCTCTGATTTTTGGCCTACTCGCACTATAGCCCTTTCAAGCACGTTTCCATAGTCGTGATCGTCAACATGCAATTTTCCCAGATTGCTAGTATTTCCCCTAATTGCATGATCATGATTTTTGCTGCAGTTTCTTTTGTGGATCTTCATTCTTCATCATCACCTTCTGGTGATAGCTCGTTCAGATGACTAAGTTGTCCCCGAAGAAATCGAAAGCGGTGAAGTACAAATATCAAGGTGTTTTTCCTATCACCTCAGTCACTTCTAATGTTGATGACATTAGAGATACAGAGATTGGCCATGTGGACATGGCTGAGTTTGTAGAAAGAACCAAGTCAAGCAATCCTAGTGCTGCAATGAAAAAGATAATTGACAGTAATATTCATCTGGTGTCATCTTTCCCAGTGGCAGCTCACAACACAGAATTTGATCTTCAGTGTGCTCGATTCTATAATAGAGATACTAGAGCTGTGGTGGATGCCAGTGGCAATGTGATAATCAGGCTGGATCCTGAGTTCATTGATAAGGTGTTTATGTGCCCTCCTACTACAGAAGTGTTAAAGCTTGATTTTGTTGAAGCATAGAAGGAATATGACAAAAATCCTGAGAAGGCAAAGAAAGTAATCAACAATAAATGGTTGAAGATTGCAAGGTCAAATTTGTCAAGGTGGCCATGCAGTTTCCCTCGAAGTGACTTTGTAGAAGAAGTTGGTGATTTAATAACTCTTCTTAGCAGGATAAGGGGTTTGTCTTCTTCTTCACTATTTCATGAATGGATGTATCCTTTCATTAAGGTCATACTCCAGGGTAAACAAACCATTTTCTGGGGTGAACAAATTAGTAATGCTTTGCATGAACAATTGACGAAGGTATCCACTACCTTCAAGTTCTACATGACCTCTTATCTGGTATATACTGCAGCTTCTATGAGAATTTTTCCAGGTTTAACATCAGAAGGGGATAGGAGGGTAATCCCTGTATATCAATACTATTCTCAGTTAACATTGAAAGGTTCTATTCATCATTTCCAAAGAGTAAATGATGCTTTCTTTGCAGTATTCTTGTGCCTTTTTTTATCCCCAATTGGAACAAAGAAGAGTATCAGATGAGGCTTGGACAATGGTAAATGATTTTGGGTGTATGTTCTTACAGTTTCCTTCTTTTTCATACTTGAGGGTTGGCTTTTTCCAAGGTTATCCCTATATGCCTCCACGATTCCCCTCAAACAAACTGGTTTTAATGGAGTTATGCAGACAAATGATTGTCATGCATAATAAACAAATGGAACTCAAGAAGCCCGGTTTCAAGTTCCTAATTGAAATTGGCAGATATTCAGTATTGACTGCTGCAAAGGCAAGGGCCATGGAAACTAAGATGCAGCTTGTTGCTATGAAATAATTCAAGAGAAGGCCAAAGTTTGACTACAGGGGCATGAAGGACAAAATCAAAAGGAAAACCCAATTTCATGAACCTATGGTTGAAGATGTATGGGTAGATCTGAGAATAGAGGAAGATGTCAAGAAACTGGACTATAGAAGGTTGTCTATCGAGCAAATCGAATATCTGGGACTTGTTGATATTCTTGAGGATTTAGTGGATGATGGAGAGTTGGTGGATGACAAATATAATACTGAATAGGTTGCTAATACCCCTCTCCCTCCAATCCAATGGTCTAAAAAAGAGTTGACCTCTTTGAGGAAAAGATTTGAGCCCATATTGGCAAACACCAATGAATGGCTAGCAAACCAGTGAACTGCTTTGAAAGAATTCCTCACAGGGTCAGAGACCGAGACCCAAGAGCAAATAGGAAAAAAAGGTGGAAAATAGGACAAAGAACAAAAGTGATGTTCCTTCCTCATCTAAACCACATAAGCCTAAGATCATATTTGTGACTAAGAAGTCAAAAGTTGTGGAGAAAGAACCTGAAACAGAAGACATGGAAGTTGAGAAACAGAGCACTGAAGAACCAATCACAGAAGAGATGGAGATCAAAGATAGGCCTACAGACCAACAAGACGAGGAAGCTTTGTCCCTGTAAGAGAATGTACAACAAGAAATGAGAGTCTCTTCTCCTTTGCCTGATACACCTGTTGCAGATCCTATGTCTGTTTCCCCTATTGATATTCCTTCTTCTGAATCTCCCTCCCCTTCCAAAATAATTTTTGACAATCCCCAAAACACTTTTGAAGATGTTCGATCCGTTCTTCAGGGTCTATTCCTAGTTTGTCTTCTTCATCTTTTGATATTGGGGATGCCTCTATTTTTGATCATTTTGTAATGAATACTAAGCAAGTCTCTAGTGTAAATACAATAGGTGCAGTTTTTACTAACACTCCACCTATTGTTTCTACTACTAGTACAAGTACAGTTCTGGGGACACCAACAATGGGAACGGATCCCAATGTGAGTACTTCTCTGCTTCCACCTTGGTTATCATCCTATACACCAAAAAGGAAAAAACAAGCCATCTCCCCAGATGACTTTGATTTCAATAAGTTGGTGCCTACAAAGCCCAAGGCCCTAAAGAAACCAAAGATTCTTTCAAGAATGCTTGGGGACAAGGGACACAAATTTCTGGAGATAGCCAAACCTCCATAGGATGCAACCATGGAAAATTTTGATATGAATGATTACTCTATCTCTATAGTTGAATTGGGCAAGATAACTCATGAAAGTACCAAGAATGATATGCAGTCAACCATGGACATCCTGATTTAGAAATTTGATAGGGAGAAAGAAATGAAGGATCACTACAAGGCAATGGTAGAATAGCTAACTGCAGTGGTAAGGAAAATCACCTTGAATTTAGAAGCAGTTACTCCAGAGGCCATTTCTATAGAAGACCCCATCATTCTAAAAGAGGAAAATTACTTGAAGAGTACTTAGACAGGATGCACGCACAAGGAGTCTCTTTGCTCACAGATGTATCTGAAAAGACAGATAAAATGAGAAAAATAAGAGCAGAACTTGATGATCTCATTGATGCTATTTCTCAAGATATTGAACACACAGAGAAAAATCATGATAAATGGGTAGAGATGAGGAAACTAAAAATAAGCACTCTAATATCAATTGGTGCTATCTCTAATAGGGATTCCTATATAGAAACAAAAGAGGCATTGATATACAAGAGCCATGTTCTTAGAGATTTGATCAATGATCTTGAAGCTACAAAAGAAATCAATGAACAAAGTGATGTCAACCTTTTACATAAATTGGAGGAGTTGCCTTGCAAGTTTGTGTCACAAGACAACCAATTTCTCTCTGCAGAAGAAATGGTTTGGGAATTTGAAGATATGTTCCAGAAAGAGTTTGAAGATAAAACATTTTCAATGGCTTCTATGGACAATGTTTTGGACAATTAGTTAACTTTGGATAATCTGAAAACCAAGTTAACTAGTCATGCAAAATCAGTCACTACAGTGAGAGATGCCATAGTGAGAGCCAAGATGATCTTCAGGAACACAGTTGGCTTGGATAGCATTGATATGCAAGCGTCTTTCACTATGTATGATGGCCACATGAGGAAAGATGGCGATACAAATTGAAGCAGTTTTTCCTTATTTTATTTTTCAGTTTTCATATGAACTTTTGAAACAATTTTGGACATATTTACGTGTACTTTTTTCATATGTAATTACATGTAAAAAATAGGAAGTCCCAAGTGAATAGGGACTCCTATTTTTGAATAAGTCAAAGTAGTTAAGTTTTTTCCTAAATTTTCTCAAGGTCTCTCTCTATAAATAAAGAGGACCTCTTTTGTAAATATTATCTTTTGTCTATTGCAAGAAAACTCTGGCGAATTGAAAAGCAAATCAAGACTTTGTGCTTCTTTGTGAGAATCAATTATCAAATATTTATCAATACAAGAAAGCAAGTTTAATTTCAATCTTTGTCTTGGGATTATTTGTGTTATGATAGCATTGTTCTTACGTCTTACTATCATAATCTTCTTTGGTAATAATTGAAGTGTGGAGATTGTTTCAAGTGATTGAAGAGCATTCTTAATTTGATTGTGGTAGACTTTGTGTTATCAAATCATTTGTGAGGATTGTGTTTATGTTTGTGAGAATAAAATAGCTTGAAGACTTTGTGCTGCAAGTTGTTATATTCAATCTATTTTTATCATCTTGGAGAAGAGTGAAGACTTTGGGCTACATTCAACTTCAAATAGTTCTATTTGCAATTAGTAAGTGAGGCCACATAAAACTTTGGGGTTCTGTGTTTTTGTGATAGTTTGTAAGTTCTTTAATATTACTTTCATTGAAATCATTATCTTGAAGTATAAACATCTATTCTGAAAAAAGAGAATGAGATGAAATAGAACCACCACAAATATAGTTTTTAGTGTACATAAGTTTCATAAGTTATTTGTTTGTAAAAGTCAAGCAACTAGAGGGAACCTCCCCTTGCTGAGAGGAGAGACTTTATCTCATCATAGCTATGGCTAATATACCCATTTTGCCGTTACCGAGTTAACGACAAAATATTCACCCAACATGATTGCTTCCACCCATTTGGTGAAGTACTCCATGGCAGTGATTATGAACTTATGACCATTTGAAGAGGATGGGTAGATTTTTCCTATGAGGTCTAATCCCCATTGCGAGAATGGCCAAGGAGCTATGAGCGGTTGTAGTTCCTATGCTGGTGTGTGTATCAAATCTCCATGTATCTAACATTGCATGCATCTTTTTGAGAATTGTTGTGCGTCTCGCTCCATAGTAGGCCAATAATAGCCAGCTCTAAGAAGCTTTTTGACAAGACTAGGGCTGGCGAAATGAGATCCACAGACACCCTCGTGTATTTCTCGTAAAGCCACATTGGCCTCTTCCAAGTCGAGACACCTACGTAAAACACCATCGAGACTCTTGTGGTAAAGGGTTTTGCCAAGGATAATGTAGCGAGAGGCTCGGTGGATGAAAGATTTGCATTAGGAGTTGGAAAATTGGAAGGGGAAAGTGCCATTGACAAGGTATTCGTAAATATCTTCATACCAAGGAGATGTGGGACAGTGAAACTTGCAGATGAGTTTTGATTGGGGTACTTCAAATGCTGGGTTCAAAAGTTGTTCCAATAAGAATTCACATCGTTGTGCATTAGTAGGCATGTCCAGGAGAGAACCAATGGTTGCCATGGCGTCAGCCACTTTGTTGTTGATTCTTACAATATGTTCAAATGTGATTTGAGAAAAATATTTCTTAAAGTCATCAACCATTAGTTTATATGGAAGAATTTTTTCATCCTTTGTTTGGTACTCATCTTGAACTTGTTTAATTACCAACTGCGAGTCTCTGAATACTTGTATCTCTTTGATGTCCCATTAGACAGCCATGCATAGCCCAGTGATTAGAGCCTCGTATTCTGCTATGTTATTTATACAAGGAAAGGTGATGCAGTAGGATTTTGGAAAATAGTCGCCCTGTGGGCTGATGAATAGGACACCTACTCCAAACCCATGTTGGGTGTAAGAGCCATCAAAGTATAGTTGCCAGGTTTCAAAAGGAGACACATTGCAAAGTTCCTCATTAGGTAGCTTAGGATCAAAAGGATGAATGTCAACCATTGGAGCTTAAGCAAGTTGATTCACGATGACTTGTCCTTTTATTGCTTTGTGGTCAACATATTCAATATCAAATTCACTAAGGATCATCACCCATTTGGCTACTCTACCAGTAATGGCTGCTTTAGCAAGAAGATATTTCAATGGATCAAACTTGGAGATGAGCTTTGTTGTCTGATTTAACATGTAATGTCACAAATTTTGAGTAGCAAACACAACTGACAAACATACTTTTCCACTGTTATGTAGTTGATCTCATATCCTACAAGAGTCATATTGATATAGTAAATGGCTTGCTCTTTTCCTGTATCGTCATCCTGAGCTAGGAGGGCACCAAGTGCAACTATTGTAGATGAAGTATATAGAAGCAAAGGTCAATCTCAGACAGGTGATACAAACACAGGAAGTGCTAAAAGATATTCTTTTATTTGATTGAAGGCTTGTTGACATTTGTCATCCCACTTAAAGGCTTCTCCCTTCCTGAGCAAGTGTTGGAAAGGATGGCACTTATCTTCTAGCTGAGCTATGAACTGACGAATAGATTATAACCGACCTTGGAGACCACGTAGCTATTTCAAATTAGACGGAGGAGACATATTAACTATGGATTTCACTTTATCCAGATCCACTTCAATGCCTCTTCTAGAGACTATGTAGCCTAGAAAAGTTTCCCAGAAGTTACACTGAAGACACATTTTTTTGGATTCAATTTGACTTTGTACTTCTCAAGCTTGTTGAATATTTGTTCTAAGACTTGGAGGTGGTCTTCTCTTGTTTTGGACTTGCCCAAGATGTCATCTACATAGTCCTCCATTATTGTGTGGAAAAGCTCATGAAAAATGATAGTCATAGCCCTTTTATAATTGCTCCGGCATTTTTAAGTCCAAAAGGCATGACAACCTAGCAGTATGTTCCCCATGGGGAGATGAATGAAGTTTTGTGCTGATCCTCCTCTATGATTCTAATCTAATTGTATCTAGAGAATTCATCCATTAATGAAAGCATCTCATGTCCTACAGTGAGGTATACAATTGTGTCAATGCTTGGCAAAGGGAAGTCATCTTTAGGACATGCTCTGTTAAGGTCTCTGAAGTCATTACAACAACGAATTCTGCCATCAGGTTTGGTAACAAGCACTAGATTACATACCCACTCTGGATAATCAATGGGTTTAATAAACTTTGCATCCAAAAGTTTTTGGATCTCTCCTTTGACTAACAATGCTATTTGTGGATGCATTTTTCTTAGCTTTTGTCAAACTGGTTTGGCATTCAGAGAGAGACAAATGATGCACTACCAAGGAGGGGTCTAGACTCAGCATATCTGCGTAGGCCCATGCGAAGTTGATAGCTCTTTTTATGAAGAATTCGGTGAAATTAACTTTTTCTATATCTGATAAAGAGGCTGCTAGAAACGTGATTTTAGGAGCTTGTTCGATGCTCAAGTTAATTTCCTAGGATTTCTCTATCAACAAGGGTGATCTTTATTGATATGTAGAAGTTATAGGAAGGTCAGATCCTCCATCCTCAGGTGCCTCAGAGAGGTTTTCACCCTCAGATACGTCCTTTATTTTTATTTTTTCTTGGTCAAGAGACGCCTTTCAATTTTCACCTAATGACCTTTCATTTTTTATTTTCTTGATTTCACTTTTGTGACTAGAAGATCTGACACTTCCACAAAAGTACACCAACAGTGGCAGATCAATAGAAAATCCTACCTTATGGTCTCCAAGAGGCAAGCCTTTCCTTGTTCCCATGAATTCAGCAATGGCCTCATCATTTTGAAATGTATCAAGGGCAAGTGCCCCCTATTGATCCCAGTCGATTAGGTTGGGGTAGAGAAGTAGAAGGTCATGGGAAGTAGAGGATATCATGAAAATAGAGGTTTCTTGGAAAATCTCAGTGATATGAAAGGTAGAGTCTTTGATGGTATCTAGTTTAGGGGTCTTTTCCGTGAGAAGGCTTTAGTGACTTCATCAAGGATAAACTGGATGTCCAAGGAAGGCAAGACCTCCTTTCGACACCCTAGACCCTATTGATTATACTTCTTTGACACAATGATTGGATCTAAGGGACCTTGTTCCTGTAGACCCAGTCCACATTTTCCTTTGTATCCCATATTTTTGATGATTCTAAAACCATTATTATATCGTTCCACTTCTAAGGATACCTAATCATTTTCATCATAAAATATCCAAGAAGAAATGTCATCAGAGACATCCTCATCATCAAGTAACCCTAATTGTATGAACACTGTGTGAGGCATGGTGACAATTACTTTGGAGTCAAAAGCTTTTGAAATGGCTAGCTTACCATATGATTTGGGTGATAAGGGCGTGACACCCACACAACATGACTCTTTGAGACTATACTCACCAAGTCCCTTTTCTTCATATTTGATTTGGATGCTAGGGGTGGACTTACTAGTAGAGGGTTTGTTGAGATCATCTGGGTCAACATATGAAGTAGACGGATAGGCTTCAGCATTAATAGGGATACGGTTAGGATTTTGATAAGTGGCTTGAAATGCACGGCAGTATTCAAAGGGCTTGGGATCTATGGGGATGGTGATTTCTACACCCTCATATGGAAACTTTAGGCATTGGTGATATGTGGATGGGACTGCTTTTAAGGAATGGATCCAAGGACGGCCCAGAATGATATTGTAGGGAAGATTGGCATCTAGGACTTGGCATTTTGTGTTAGTGGTAACAGGACCAACCCTTATAGGCAGAGTGATAATACCTTCTAAATCCTGCTCTCCATCATCATATGTCTTGATGGTTATTCTTTTAGTCATATCAATGTGGTCCTCGGAATAGCCCAATTGCTTTATTAACTTTAGAGAACAAATATTAAGGCCAGCTCTACCATCCACCAGGATCTGCTTGACATGGTATCAATCAATGAATACCTCTATGAGGAGTGCATCATGGTGAGATGGGTTGGTGGATACGAAATATTGATTAGAAAAATTTAAATGATGGGGGGATGAGATTGTAATGTCCCCAATTTTTGCAAGTAACTTAAATGTGTCTAATTGTAAATTAATTTTATAAAGTATTTTAATTGCTTTATAAAATTAAGATTTTATTAATTTACTTGAAAAATACTTTATTAAATAAATTATTATTGTACACACACATTTTAAAAGGGTCATGTAAAAGCATTTAAAATTGTAAGGTGTGATTGTGTACATAAAAGATTTCATTTAATAAAATTAGGGCCTGTCCTAATTGATGAAAGTTTAAAAGGGCTGTTGAAAGCCATTGTTGAGTATGTTTTAGATGCTTGTGTTGATGTTTATTTTGTCAAGTTTCTATTCAGATAATGTCAAGGAGATGTTCCCTTGTATTCGTGGTACCAAGGAGATGACCCCTTGGTAGTTGTTGGTTTGGTGATGCTCCCTTACCAACCTTGAGATGAAATTATCTCAGATTTCACAATTGGGCTTCAAAGGATTGTTCTACATTTCTGTATGTTGGCATTATTATGTTTTGAGGATTTACATATTTACAAGTTAATAAATTGAAGAGTTGTTCTAAGGTCTCCATATTTGCAGATGTGTTGATATGGTGGGAAAGATATATTATCTGCAAATTTATTGATTTATAAAATATAAATTTGAAATATTTGTATTGAGTTTTGATCTTTGAAGATTGTTGAAGACTCTTACATTTTGTTAGTATTGAAGACCATCATTGCTTGAGTCATTCCCAGTTTAGATCGTAGAGCTTGAAGAATGATATATTTTATTATTTCAAGGAATCGCGTCACTAGAAGAAATGTATTTTTATGAACTGTGAGTTCCATAATTTATATGTAACCTTATATCAGCTGATTGCGTCCTTCAAAGAAAATTAATATGTTAGAAATTGATTTAAATATCCAAGTGGGTCCTAACCTGTGAATGTTTATATTGTTTGCTAGCTGAGAGGAGACAAAGTCTGACAAGGTTTTAGTAGGTCTTCCTTTTGAGATATATATATATATATATATATATATATATATATATATATATATATATATATATATATATATATATATATATATATATATATATATATATATATATATATATATATATATATATATATATATATATATATATATATTTATATATTATAATTAGGAGTTACAGGCCCTCTATTTGAGTTGATAATGCAATTTGAATATATTCAAGGATCATTGTTGCATATATAAAAAGGGAATCACAGTTATTTCGACTTTGTCTTATTTAGTATTGAAGAAATCGTGGGACCCATGAGGAAATCATGAGATACATAAGTCTCATGCAGCTCTTTTGAAGGATTTGAAGGTTGTAGAGGTGACGCAGTCACTTTAAGGAGATTATGAGCTTTTACATGTATTTCATATCATAAGGAGTATATGGTTATAGGTTGTGATTTGCAAAGGTGAACTAGATTTATGGGATTATATTTTGTTTTGCATGTGTTAAAGGGGGACAAGATCTGACATACAGAATCCAGTCAGTAAACATTGATAAGTCTTTGGTTTTTAGACTATTCGTTGGTTTTTGAGGAGTCCTAACACCTTTAGGACTTTAATAACTTTATCACTTGCCTTGGAGATGCTCATTATTAAAGGAATTCATGGGGCCCATCAAGTCAGCTACTACTCTTGTTAGAGATTGGATGTCATAAGGACTCTTATTAATATTCTAATATATGTTGAAGACTTATTTGATATTTTCATTGCCAAATCTCATATTAGGTGGTCAACATACAGTAGCAGTGGCTAAACATTTGAAGGAGTATGCAGCTATGTGGAGGAGCTGATCAACCTACTTGGAGACAACAATACATTATTGGAAGCTAGTGAACAGCCTTGCAGGGATTGTTATAGCAGTTTGATTAATTTGAAGATCTTATATCAATTTTTAGACTTTAAGTTATTTGTATCAGCATAGTTCATCATCTAGGATACTTCATGAATAGCAGCAATTAGACTATAGTTTAGCACTTGATTGATTCCATCAGGACAGTTACATGATAGCAGACACAGTGCTATAGATTCAAGGATTTGGTCAACTGTCAACATTCATCTCAAAACCCTGTTGTATCAGATACAACAAAGTTTCATAATTTTGATCTGGTATGTCTGAAATTGATGTTACTGTAAGAACACATACATTCAAATATTTAATTTGACTATCATAGTCTATTTTGGCTATCATCTTTGTGTTTGGAATTGAGCTAGTGTTGTTGTGAATCAAATAACAAGTGTTTGATCAATATTTTAGCTTATATCCTAAAAGGGATATTACAGAGATGCTTGCCATCATAGCTTGGAACTGTGTGGTATCAAAATTATTCGGTACAGATGATTCTCTTAAGGCTTTATCCAGAATGGCTCTATGTACAGGAGATATGCGCAATAGCTCAAGTATGGATATGTGAGCAAGGGTTTTACCAAGGTGTTCAAGAACATTGTATTTAGAATTTGGTCGAATGACTGGAGGTGGGGTTCCACGAGCGGCCAGTGGTGGTGCTCCTTGAATAGTGACATGAGTTCGATGGGTAGTGATAGCACAGTTAGGGGATTTTCCTTGAATGGTGATGGTAGAGATTCGTGATTGCTCAATATGGCCAACAGTAGACTCATACGTGTAGCCGACATTCTTTCCCGTGTTGGAAGCACTTGCTTTATCATGTGAAGGGAGGGGATTTTTATAGGCATTAAGGTCATAATTGTTTGTTGGTTGTGTTGATGTGACCCTAATAAGCCATTGATCAATGAGGTTTTGAATTGTGTGTTTCAATTTCATACAGCTAGAGGTGTTCCGCCCCTTGACCCTATGGAATTCACAATATTCGTTGTCCTTGTACCAAGGAGGTTTAAACTGTAGCTCATTGTTTGGTCTAACTTCAGGCAAGGTAATATTTCCCAATTGCACAAATTTTCTAAGAATGACCTCAACTGGTTCTCCCAATAGGATGAATTTACGTCTTGGTGCTGGTTTTGTATTCATTTGATCATGGGGTAGGAAAGGTGGGGCACTAGGTGTTGTTTGAACTCGAGTAGGTGCTTGTATAGTTTGTACGTTCTTAGCATTGACAACACCATCGTTTATGACATTTTTATTTTTGTTCCAAAATTTTGATTTGTCATTTGAAGTTTGTGGATTGTCCTTATTGTCCTTGAAGATTTTAATAAGGCCTTTTGAAATGAGAAATTTTTCAATGTTGCTTCCTTTAGAGATGACCTCATCAAATGAAGTAGCACTATGCATTTGTAATTGGAAGGGCAACTCCAGATGGAGGTTTTGTACGAAAATATCAACTTGTTATTTTTCAGGCATATTCCATGAGAGTTTACTCATCATGTTCCTCCATCATTGAACGAATGATGAAAAAGTTTCTCCAATTCTTTGTTTATTGTTGACTAATTTGTTCATGGTGACCTCATTTTCTATGTTGAAAGCGAAATGGGATACGAATTTGTCGGCTAATTCTTTAAAGGATTTGATACTGGGTGGTAGATGAGAGAACCATTCCATTGTTGGCAAGAGACACTATATGGATTCATGATTTTTGTCATTGATGGCAACAAAGTTCATCCCACACATCCGCAGAACATGATGTGTCTATACCGGAAGTCAGAGTGAAGAATGTTGTGGTCCGGTAAAACAAGAACAGAGCATGTGGCAAGGTCTGACAGACAGGTCCAGATCTCTCAGAGGAAGTATCTTGGTGAAGTGTGGACTTGGGGAAGTCAAGAGGACCACCTTGAGTGATAGATTCCAAGGATTTAGCCTCTGATGATAGATGAGGAAAAAGATATGAATACTTGAGTACCGGGTTCCTGAGTGATAGTGTGAACAGAGGAAGAACTGACTTACAGAACATCAGACTATTTTCTGGATGTGTTTCTGATGGTGATAAAGGTTATGAAGGCATGAATTATGTTTGGCTGACATGATTAATGATTTCTACAAGTATATGCTTGATCCGCATTACTTGATGTGCAAGAATCCAGCCAACAGATTAGAGTTTGTGAAAAGATTGACTATTCTGGGTGCCGACTAGAAAGATGATGAAATCACTTGTGTGGATATATATACACAATGGATTTAGTTATGAGAGGTGTTGTTCAAGTAAGTGATGTGCGAATAAAAGTAGAAGAGTAGAGTAGAAGCAGTAAGGAAGGTCCAGTATGTGAAAGAAAGCAACTTAAGGAAAAAGGAAAGATGAAGTGCAGTAGATCAGTGTACCGAGCCTAACCGGAACTGAACTCCAGCATTTGCAGATGCTTCCAATCAGTTCAAGTATTATATAACACTCTTTTTGTAGACAGTGAGTCTCTTGTAGGCAGTGTGTCTCTTGTGAGCAGTGTGCTCAGGTAGTGAGCCCTAATTGGCAAGTGCCATTTTGTATTTCCTTATTCTTCTAACAGAGAATAATCTTTGGGTTAATCACCCCGTGGTTTTCTCCCTTAACAGGGTTTCCACATCAAAAATATTGTGTCATGTGTATCTCCATTTCATGGTTATGTTTGCTTGTTTGAATTAATACTGCATTGATTAATAAGAAAGTTCAGACAGAAGAAATAATTAGGTTAACTGATTCACCCCCCCTCTCATTTATCAACAATTGGTATCAGAGCTAAGTTCCTCCTAACAGAGTCTAACAGCTCGAGGAAGATCTGGGAATCCAAATGGATGCATATGGTTTAAGGGAGCAACTCAAGACTGCCCTTGAGGATCTTGAACAGTTAAACTCTGAAGTCAATGAATTAAAGGAAAGACACAAACAGGCTGATGATTTCATGAGAGAACTAAAAGACAAACTAAGTCTCTCTATGAAAAAGAGAAAGGAGATGCTTTAGCAATTGGAAAGACAAGGTGAAGCTAATGATGCAAATGAAGAGCTGACTGAGAAAACCAAGTTATGTGAAAAGTTATCAAAAGAAGTCATTATGGTAAGACATGAAATGGAATCAGGAGTTATGATGTTTACCCAAGAGATTGAAGAGAAAAGAAAAACTGAAGATAATCTAAGACAATCTCTCAAGGAGAAATCAGAAGATTGCCACCAAATGGATAGAATTATCAAACATCTTGAATCTGATCTTAAAGATGCTAAAGAAAATGAAGAAAAACTTGAGGATCAAATTGTCTCTCTTAAAAGGGATCTTCAAACAGCAAATGAATATAAAGAGAAATTCAAGATAAGTTCTGCTCAACTTGAAGTTCTTCTTGGAAGTCAAAAGAGGGCAGATGACAAGTGTGGTTTGGGATATGAGAAAGGAGAAAGCTCTAGATCCGATCAGAAGAATTTTGGATCAGAAAATCCAAGGAACAGGCCTAGAAGACCTCTGGTAAGATAGCCCAATGCTCAAAGATATCCATCCTTCAATGGATACTACCACAGCTGCAATCACTTTGGTCACAAAGCTAATCAGTGTAGAAAGAGAATGAATCAAACTAATTCATCCTTCTCTGGACAGTGTTTTAACTGCAAAAGGTATGGTCACAAATCTCATGAATGCAGAAATATCCAAATGAACAAATCATTCAATGGTATATGCTTTGCATGCAATAGAATAGGTCATATGGATAATCAATGCAAATCAAGAGGATATCAATCAAATATGCAGAGAAATGTTGTTTGCCAAATTTGCAATAGATCTGGTCATATTGCAAAATTCTGTAGAAGCAAGAATCAGGACAAAAAGGGTCCGGTATATCATCATCAGAATCAAGATAAGGGTAAACAAAAGGTGAATGCGGATGAAATTAAAAGTGAGATGAACAAGATTTGGGTGAAGAAAAGTACAGAGAATGTAGAGGTGGGATCTGCACCAGACTCTGGTGCTGATATTCCTTTCAGAAACTAAAAGGTGAGCTCTGGCTCAAGGGGAGACACAAAGAAAACCTTGTTCCCCCAGCCAGTCAATTGGTGCCGGAACTGGCACAAGAAGAGCTGCAGATTGAAGGATTCATAAGGGTAGCATCCAAACAAACTATGGTTAAGATTTGGAGGATCCGCAAGATGTTTAAAGATCAGGGTTGATCTGGTTCTTCAAGTCATCCGAATAAGGCAAACCGGAATAATGTAGGTCGAGCATTTATTACAACCTGATATTAGGGTTTGCAGAGCAATATAAGGGTTTTCTCATTAACCACTTATTCATTCTGCATTCAAGAAGAAATGAAAAGTGGAGCTCTGCAACAAAATTCCTCAAGTTCATCGAAGATCATTTGCAGAAGTCATTACATCCAGAAATCAATCCGACCAACTCCGTGAAACCGAAAGGCGCAAAAGGTATTTTCCGTTTTCAATATCTCACTGCAAATCTTTTGATGATGGATACTTTGAATATAGTAAAGATTTTTCATAGACCTCACCCCACATTTAAGAAACATCCATACAAATCCTTGGAGGTAGATCCCCTAGGTGCATTTTCCAGTATTCCGCATGGTGTTTTGCACACCGAAGATATTAGGGTTTACATACACGCAAATGTTGAAGAGTTTGGGGAATTCAAACTAAGAGATATCTATCACAAACAACTGTTAGATGATTCATTTGAGCTAAAACTCCAATACAAGGGCATCCGGAACAAGCACTTTGCACAATACATACATTTCCCCTATTTTATGGAGGATGAATGGGTCAGGTACATTTTGAGCATAATACATGACTACTTCATGTGGTTAAATGGACCGTTCAAAATCACAAAAGATGCCATCAGGGCAGTTATCGGATTACACTCATCCAGTGGGATTCCTGTTCTTAAAGCTGTGAAGAATCAAACTGTGAGTGAGGCTACCGGATCCAAGTTTGACAAAAGAGCAATGACAGTAGATGACATCTTTGATCCGGATGTCAAGTTTGCCTCCATGATCATTGGATATAAAATATATCATTCTAGCAGGGAAAACTTTGTACCTAGAACTACCATCTACACCGCTTATGAAATGTTAATAAAGGATGCAGACTATGATCTTTGTCAGCTTCTCTTGAACCAACTCTTGGAGAATCTACAAAAAATAAAGAAAGATAAAAAGAATTCATTCAAGTATGGTGGATTAATATTGTGCTTATTTTTCTACTTTATGAATGAGCTTCCCGAATCTAGTGGCTGGGTGTGGGAGAGTGATAGGCCAGTAGCTATCCAAATCAGAGATTATTTGCATGGACTTGGTGATAACAAAGCACAAAATACAGCTCTGTGGGGCTACTTCAAGAACTTTCAGAACATGATGCAAGCAAGAGAAAGGATTCCCCAGTCTCTTGTTGAGAAATACAGAGACACAGTTTGTTTTATGGTAGAGACTGATCAGTACCTAATGGAGGTAGTAGAACCAAGAACTATATGGATCATGCCCATGGGGTATGAAGTTGATGAACAAATTGTGGAGCTGCATGTTCAACACATGCTAAGTCAGCTAAAGGATCCAAAGGTAGAAAGGTTTGGAACCTTTGAGGAGCTAAGTGTAAAGATTCATGTGGAACTTAGAGAACCAAAGATCAAGAGGAAGGTGAGAAAAGTAGAAAATGTTGCCAAAGGCCTTGGCATCTCAAAGGAGGCACTTGTTGCCAACAGGGAAAAGAGGCAAAAGGCTGAGGAAGAGAAGAAAGAGGCAGAAAAGAAAAGTAAGGAAAGTGCTCCAGTAGAAAATTCCACCCGGACCAGAGCATCAAAGAGATCAGCACTTGTCCCTGCTAAAAGCTCAAAACCGGAAGTCCAAGCATCCAGCAAAGGAGAGAAAAGATCAAAGACAAAAGCCACAAGGGTTTATGCAAGTCAAAGAGATGAAGATGAAACATAATCAGATGAGGGGATAAAGGAAATAAAGAAGCAGAAGAAAGGATCCGGTAAACCTTCCATAGGTCAAAACAAGGAAGAAATGGTAGAGGAATTTGTTGAAAATCCAACCCTGTCTTTAGAAAGTGTAATCAAATCAGTCACTGTGGATGGAAATCTTCAGCCAATGGTTGAGTTATGGTGAAGCAGATCAGAAGATATTACAAGATGCCATAGTCAGGTACCTAAATATCTACAACAAAGCATTTATTGAAATTATATCTTTGATCCCTAAAAGCTTGGAGAAGGAACTAGAAACAAGAAAGAACACTGCCCAAGCTAAAGACCTAGAAATCTGGGAACAAATAGCAATTCAGCTATATCCTTCAATCAACCCCAAGACAATGAATATGGTATTCAAAGATTGTAAGGATGAGTTCAGAAGTAAAGCAAGAATGAATCAACTTATGCTTGGTGAGACTGACAAGGTAGCCAAGGACATAGAAGAGATCCTCCGGAAGGCCTTCAAAAGATTTAATCTTCCTACTATAGAGGACTTGGGTACTGACCCCTTGACCACAAATGTTGCAGAAGAAACTACTGAGAAAATGACAGAAGAGGTGGGCCCTGAACAGACTAACATTTCTCCTCCGGTTTCCCCTACTGTCTCTGGATCTAAAGGAGAAGAAAGATTACAAGAGAAAGAAGCAGAGGTGAAGGAAAAAGAAGATAACAGTACTAAGGTTGTAGAAGGAGAGAAAGCTCCAAGAGACAGCTCTAAGAATGTAGAAATAAAGAAAAATCTGTCTCCGGCAAGAGACACTGCAGAATCAGTCAAGGACTTTTTGACAAAAGCAACTATAGAAATTAATGAACTGGACCTATTAAAAGGACCATTAGATTTTGACTCTCTGTCACCGGTGCAAACAATGAAAATAGCCTCATTTGCAAATGAGAAGGTCAAAGAGAAACTATTGAAATCTCACATGGAAGACTGTGAGCTTATGGAGGTAGCATCTGGAGTGCTGGAAAAGATCATGCCATCTTTTCAGAAGGATCCCACAGCCTCCTCTTCCAGTAATCTCAAAACCCTAGTTAGCAGTGTTAGTACACATTTTGATTCTCTAGAGAAGTCAGCCGAAGAAAAGGTCTGGAAGGAGTTTTTGGATAAAAGGTTCTCTGAGGTACAGGGTTTGATCATTAATGATAGGAGAAATATGAATATTGTGATAAAGAGCTTAGAAAATTCTCTTAAAGATGGAGGTGAAGTATACAAATTTTGTATTTCTTGGTCCAAAGCAACAGTGGAGATTGAGAAGAAAATGAAAGAACAGGAGGATAAACTGTTAAAACTTTCTCAAAATTTTGATCCACTTTCTACATCAATAATAAATCAAGAATGTCAAATGGTTGCAGTTTTGAATGAGATTAAGAAGCTTGAAAAAGAGAAGAAAAATAGAATAAGCAGGTTAAGTGAGCTCAGAGGGATAATCGTCCCTAAGTTAGAGGCCATGCATGAGGCCATAAAAGAAGCTCAAGTCATAGCTCAGACAAAAGATCCAACTGATCTAAAAAGGGCAGATGCGTTTGCCTTTTTATTGAGTGGTCATATATCAATTTTGGATAGAATGAAGCAAAGTTGGGCTACTGAATTCATTCAACTAAAAACAACTTTTGCAGACATACTACAGTATATGTAAGTATTCCATATATATATATACTTATGCGGCTAAGTATAGTAAAATTTTTGAAAATTTTGGTATGCAGACCCTACCCTTTTCCATTGATGTCAAAGGGGGAGTGAGGAACAGTGAAAAATGAGGAATCCAACTAAGGGGGAGCTCCGAAAAATCTATATAAAAATAGAGCATCAGCCAAGGGGGAGCATAGTGTAAACACTTAGTCATTTTTCACTAAGTGTTGCCATCAATGCCAAAGTGGGATATTGTTGGCAAGAGACACTATATGGATTCATGATTGTTGTCATTGATGGCAACAAAGTTCATCCCACACATCCGTAGGACATGGTGTGTCTCTACCGGAAGTCAGAGTGAAGAATGTTGTGGTCCGGTAAACAAGAACAGAGCATGTGGCAAAGTCTGACAGACAGGTCTGGATCTCTCAAAGGAAGTATCTTGGTAAAGTGCAGATTTGGAGAAGTAAAGAAGACTACCTTGAGTGGTATACTCCAAGGATTTAGCCTCCGATGATGGATGAGGAAAAAGATATGAATAGTTGAGTACCGGATTCCAGAGTGACAGTGTGAACAAAGGAAGAACTGACTGACAGAACATCAGACTATTTTCCGGATGTGTTTCTGATGGTGGTAAAGGTTATGAAGGCATGAATTATGTTTAGCTGACATGATTAATGATTTCTACAAGTATATGCTTGATCCGCATTACTTGATGTGCAAGGATTCAGCCGACAGATCAGAGTTTGTGAAAAGATTGACTATTCCGGGTGCCGACTAGAAAGATGATGAAATCACTTGTGCGGATATATATACATGATGGATTTAGTTATGAGAGGTGTTGTTCAAGTAAGTGATGTGCGAATAAAAGCAAAAGAGTAGAGCAGAAGTAGTAAGGAAGGTCCGGTATGTGAAAGAAAGCAACTTAAGGAAAAAGGAAAGATGAAGTGCAGTAGATCAGTGTACTGAACCTAACCAGAACTGAACTCCAGCATTTGCAGATGCTTCCAATTAGTTCAAGTATTGTATAACACTCTTTTTGTAGACAGTGAGTCCCTTGTAGGCAATGTGCCTCTTGTGAGTAGTGTGCTCGGGCAGTGAGCCCTAATTGGCAAGTGCCATTTTGTATTTCCTTATTCTTCTAACAGAAAATAATCTTTGGGTTAATCACCCTGTGGTTTTCTCCCGTAACAGGGTTTCCACGTCAAAAATATTGTGTCATGTGTATCTCCATTTCATGGTTATGTTTGCTTGTTTGAATTAATACTGCATTGATTAATAAGAAAGTTCAGACAGAAGAAATAATTAGGATAACTGATTCACCCCCCCTCTCCGTTATCAACATCCATTGCTTGTCCCCTAAGGATATGAGGGAAAAGTCGCAAAAGATATGTGTCGTAAATGACATCAAGGCAAGCAACATAGAATGTTCGGAGGTGATCGTTAGGGTCCCCCCTTCCCTTGTATTTGTCAAATTGTGGAATTTCAAGGTGTGGGGGGAAGCATATCATTGGTAGTGATTTGTCAAAGGGATAGGGATAGACATCCTCAAAAGAGAATGATTTCTTGTTTTGACCGATGTTCATGTCTATGATTTGTTGTTTTAGTTGATCCATTTCCTGCCACACATCAGATGTAGAGTCTTGTTGTTGTTGTATGAATTTTTTATGATTAGGTGGTGGGATTAGATATATCAATTGTTGATTAGAAGAATATTGTTGTGACATATCATATTGTGGCATAGATGTGCTTTAAACTTGGCTAATAGTGTGCTAATTTGGGTTGATAATGTTCTGATGTTGGTTACCGGGTGGATGAGGTACATATGATCCGGATGATGGATTGACAGTATGTGTCTGTGTCACGTATGAGCCATACGGAAGAATGGTATAGGACATGTTTTGAGTGGAAATCAACAGAGGTTGGGAAATGTTTGGTGGAGTCACATGAGACATTTGAACGTTAGAGGGTTGTGATCCAAGAGAAAGAAGTTGATCAATGTACAATGTGTTGGGATGGGTATTTGATGCTATAGGTTGATCAATGAGAGTTACGGTAGGATTGGATGCGACATGGGATGTTTGCATTGGTTGAGCGGATGATGATCCAACATTAGGGTTGGAAATTGGTGATGATTGGGTAGCTTGTGTGGGAATGACATTCACGGAGGTAGAGGGAATGGTAGTTGACACATGAAAAGGAGGTACATTCATATTAGAAAGCACCGGATCAAGCAGATAAGACAGTGTGAGTAAAGGCTCTATAGATATAGTGACATTAGGTGGATTTGGTCTCATGGGTACAGTAGATATTTGGGGTATATGCATGTTTTGGTTAGGCATAGGTGGTGCCAATGGTATGGTGGATCTGGTGGACATAGTAACAATAGCCATGGGATTTTTAGTAGCAACATTAGGAGGTTTTTCTTTACGGATGGTTGACACATCAAAGTCACTAGGTAATTTGACTCCTTGGATTAATTGTAGGAGAATGTGTTCTCTATTGGCCTTTATGATTTTATTGGTATGTCGTAAAGATTTGGGATCTTGAAGATCCTCTTGATCATTGGATCAATCACTATCTTCATGAGGAGATTGTGGCATTACCACCATGTATGAGGGCTCAAGCTGATGTTGTTGTAATGAGGTAGATGATGAAGATGGCCTAAGGGTATAACCTTCTGGTAGAAACACCTGAGGGTTCATTCCTATTGTAAATTGAGAGGCATCTTTGAGAGGAGTGGTCTCAAATTCTCTAAGATTGGATTCCATAGCTTTCTTGTATTGATTTCTAGTCATTGGCATTGGATTAAGGTGATTTGATTGAAAGATGTCTGATTGATTAATATTGGCTTTAGTTGGATTAAAGAGATTGGGTTTGATTAGATGGTGGATTGATAGATTGATAGGATGATTTAGGGATTGAGAACCCTAGGGATGATGACTAAAGCCAATGGATTAAATGATGATTTTGGATGATGAGATTATTGAAAAATAGCTGACCAGGTTAAGGATTTCCTGCAGAAACCTAGATTTGATGATTAGATTGATAGAAAAGGTAAAAGAAAAGATCACAGATTGCAAATGACCAGAGGCGATCCACCGATGCTGAAAGGTGATCTACGATAATTCAAAGGTGATTTATGATAACTCAAAGGTGATTTTTTGTGTGACAATTTTGGGTAATAGGACATTAACCAGAGGTGACTCACTGTTATTCAAAGGCAATTTGTTCCTATTTCAAATGCAATTTGGTAGGGCTCAAAGGCAATTTTATGAGATAAGACAAGATAAGAAGCATTTATCAGAAGTGATTTAGATTTGATCAAAGGCTATTCGTTGTTTTTCAATTATGACTCGACATGATGCAAAGGTGATTTTTTTGGGACAGAATAAGATAGAAAAGACATTAACCAGAGGCGATTCAATTTTGTTCAAAGGTGACGCACTGTTATTCAATTGCGGTTAGATATGGTTCAAAGGTGATTTTCTGTGGCAAAAGTTGTGTTTTTAGTAGTTTTTGATCAATTAATAGACAAGAGAAGCAAGATAGCAGACACTCATAGTCAAACCATTCTCAAACATTTACAACTTAGGTTGGCCAGGACTATATCTGTTGGGTTCCCACTTGGATTTCTCTAGCCACACCTATTCAAAGTGGATAGCTCCAGGAACTTGGGGCACAGGCTCCCCCTTACAATGCACTCACTTCTCAGGCACACCAAGTTCCAAGTCCTCAAGACATGCAAATCTTAAGGTACTTTGTTATCTTAGCTAAGAACCATGAAAGTGTGGGACGGCTATCAGAGGCCTAATCAATTGTCCTCATGTACTAGTAAATAGAGGGTTTTTGGTTTCTAAAACATAGTTTGTAGTAAATGCTCCCGTTCGGGTGGCTATACATGCGGTGATTCGCTCTGTTAATGGAGGCTTCCCAGCCTATCGAGGTTATGCTCAGCAAGGTTTTGGGGGAAACTTTCTTCAGTATAGCACAACAACACCCGTCATTTGTGACTTTCGACACAAACAAATTATTTTATATAGTGTCTTGGAAAGGGTTTGGCTTTAACCTGTTGTCGCTTGGGTCGTACCCCTTCTCACAATGGGAAGGCAGACCCTCTAGAGTTAGCAATAGTTTATCTTGCACCCCAGATCCATTGGATAGACAAGTGGAGATGATACCTCTATTGCTAAATTGGGTTACACACAAATAGGACAAGCAAGCTCAAAAAGATAAAGAAGAAACAAAGAAAATAGATTGTTCATTTTAAAAGCACCAAAATGAAGTGTGCCTACTTTAGTATGAAAAGATTTTTTTTAAGTCCTTGGACTGATTCAATCTATAGACAAAATATCAGTAGTTTGGAATCTCCATTCTTTAACAATCGATGAGACAAGCTGCACAAACACCCATTAGTTTCCAGAAACCCTAATTTTTAACATGCAAAACCAAAGGCACACGAAAATTACAAAATGTGATTTACTGTTATTCAAATGCGATCAAAAATTTACCAAAGGCGACAAAGCCCTCTACAAATGTGACTTACTACTAAGCAATTGTGATTTAAAACTGCATAAACTCTACAAAGGTGATCAGATAAACCATAGGCGATGCACTGTTCTTCAAATGTGATCTGCAACCCGCCATATGAGATTTTCTAGAAAACCAGAGGTGAGATAAAAATACCAGAGGCAATGTAAACCTCTATAACTGCAAGTTGTGATTAACCAAAAGCGCACCTGTATCAATAACTTCTCAGAAAGCATAGTTTCAGTAATGAAAAACTAAAACTAATCAAGCTAGTGGTCCCACTAGGCATGCCAAAATGTGTATGTAGGAAAACCCCATTATTAAGATCAAGAAAAAATAATAAAACCTATGATACCCTCAAGAAATCTGAAACTAAGTGCAAATAAAATAAATAAAATGTAGCAAGGAATGATATCACCTAGTTTATTTGATTTCTTGGTTTCATTGTGGGTTAATCCTTAGAGTATGCAACTACAATATAAAAGGTTGCCATGGATACTCAAGATACTATGCAAATGAAGATAATTTCAACGCTAAGTGATTGAGGATGATGAGAATGAGAGAGGAAGGGGGTATTTATAGACAAGGAGGAAATATGATCAATGGTGGAGAAAGAAAAGGAAGAATCGATGGATGAGGATGAATGCGAGATAAGAATAAACGTGCACATGCCAAGTGTCCATAAAAAGGCACCTTATTTAGAAAGATTAGGTGGGTTGTTGATAAAGATAAGATTCCTTTTTAAAATAGAATGTTATTTCTATTTTGAGAGTTAGGTGATGAGGATATTTGATTTTTTCTAATTTATTATTTAAATATTCCCACATTTTGATTTTTTGCTATTTTATGGATAAAGGGGCCCACTTGCACGATTTTAGAAGAAAATGATAAAAATAGAAGAGGATGAGATATAAATTAAATAAATATAAAATTTATTTAATTTATGTGCATGTTGGGAAATAAATAATGTATTTGATTTATTGATGAAAAGAAAATGGGAATGCACATAAAAATAAAGATAATCAATTAAATAAAAATAATTTATTTATTGTGGATTAGTGATCTCAAAATGAAAGTAGAAAACATAAAACAACTGCATAAACAGGCATTATACCTTTCACAATGAGTCACAAATATTTGATAGGGTGGAAGGAGTTGCACCCAAACTCCTTAGATTTTACCCAAGTGGATGAAATGTGGATTCCTCTTGCTTTCAACACAATATGATGAGAGATTGGAGGATAGATTGATAGGTTGGATAGAGATGAGAGATAAGGCTAGAGTGATTTTGGCATTATGAGGGTATGATGAGGAGATTTGAGAGAAATTTGGGCATTATAAGGATGCAAGAAGAAGTTGTTCTGAATGGCTTGGGTGATGGTCTTATTTATAAATTTTTGGAAAAGGGATGGAGGGTGAGGATTAAAAGATGAGATCAAGGGCTAGGAATGATTGAGAGTTAGGGTTTGGATTGGATTCATAGCCTTGTGACAAGGGGAGTGGCTGAGAGAGATCAAGGGTTGAGATTAAGTCAATGGATTTGGAGGGTTCTCATTATTTGTGAATTTTAAATTCACATGGGGAAAGGTGTGGAGGATAAAAATGAATTAAAAATTTATTTTTGGGAAGAGTGGATATGACAAGTGAATTAAAAATTCAACTCATGGGGGAGTGTGAATTAAAAATTCACTTTTATGTGGAGATGTGAAGGTTAAAGGACATATGTACACTTACATGTGTAAGAGGGTGATAAATGATGTGTAAGGAAGATTTGACCCTTTGAATAAAAAATTGATTTTTATTGAAAGGTGTGTGGGAGGATGGGATAAGTAAGGTTAATTAAGTGTTAAGCTTAATTAATTTAGGTCTAGGGGATAGGTAGGCTAGGGTAGCTAATTAAATAATTGATATTTAATTAACTAGGATAGGGATAGGTTGATTAATAGGCTAGATTAATTAGATAAGCATGATTTATGTAATTAACAAGGATTAGGGAAATGGGAAAATAAATATTGAGAATATTTATTTAATCAATGAGGATATAGTTATAAGGTAAAGTGATAAATTAAGTAAATAAATTGATCACAAAGGATAGATGATAGATGGTTAGGGATAAATTAATTATATAAAATGAATTTATTTAATTAATAGGAGGGATAATTGGTGTAGAGATACAAGAAATTGGTTTGAAGAGCAAGTCAATTTTAGGTGTTTACATTTGCCCCTCTTTGAAATGGTGTTGCAGCTAAGTAACACTATTTTAAAGAAGTTAAAACATAGATTTGGATTGGATAAAAAAGATTTTGGCTTAGAAGAAGAGGGTAAGTTTTAGGGATGATTGGTAAGGGGGATGCCCCCTCGAGAGGACATGCAAGTTGTAAGAACATAGGTGTGCTCTTGAAATGGATGAAGCAGATTGGTTGAAGTGGTTGGAGGACAAGGGATCAGATGAAAGATTGATGATGTTGGGTAGATGATTAGATGATGGATGAATTGGAAAATGGATGATTATTGTGTTGAAAATGATTTAGAACAATCCTAGGTTTGATATAGCAAAGTGGATATTTTCACCAATGTATAGAAGACCAGGGTGATGATGTTTATCCAACATTTGCATGGACTAGACACGCAAACAAAGAGACGATCACATGCATGCCCAAGATAGTACAACCCTGTCTAGATGAGGGAAGGGGACTCATAGCACAAGCCTTAAATACACAAAAGGTATGATGAACCTTAGATGCACAAGGAGATCAATATGCTAGAACCGACCCTATGATCCACAAGATATGAATACTAGCTTGGAGTAATGAAACCAACCCACAAGCATGGCATACAAAAGCAAGACTATGCCCCATTCTAGATGTTTTCACCACATACCATGATATGGTGAGATCAAGGTAGCTTTGATGTGATTTGTGAATAGGACAAAAGATAAAAATCAAAAACCAAAAGACCAACGAACCAAACAAATAGCCATTGTATCTCTTGCCAAGATGGATGATGATAGGATAGATTATGCCTATCGTAGGAATGATATATACTAAGGTAGGAATCGATTGATGATTGGATCATGCCTAGTTTATGTCGTAAGATTGGCTCAAGATATGATGGTTACAAGTTGTGGTCGATGCTGATTTGATAGTTGATGACTTTGATTAAGGGACGATGCTTTGATAGGTAATGCGATGCTTGGGATATTGCGTTTGGATCTAGTGTAAGCTCAATGGGTAGGGACCATTCAAGTGGGTTGGATGGGTGCATCTTATGTACCTAAGTACTAGAAACTTCCTTCGTATTCTAGACTACCTACATACCCTGTATCCACAGGATCAAGGCACATTAAGATGCGGGTGGTGATGATATGTAGTTCTGATTTGTGATGATGATGTGGGATGGTTGAGGATAGGTGTAATGATGTTGGAAGATGATGTGTTTGATGATTTGGGTGATGTTGATTTTGTGATGGATTTTTTTTTTGGGGATTATATGGATTTTTTTAGTTTTTTGGATTTTTGTGATCTTAGGAAGGGAATGTTTTATTATGAGATGGTTGTATGGGATCTTGTTTAGATAGCCTTTGCACTAGATACCAATGACAAGGGAACACCAAGTTTAGAGGTGGAGGTGATGGGTTTGGGTTGGGGGATTGGTGATGAAAGGATAATGGATAGGAGATTTTGATAAATGGATAGGTACATGCGGATAAGGGGTAGGATGGGGGATAAAGGATCAGGTAGGGATACATGATAGATGGATGGGGGGTTTGGCAGTGGAAGGTGATAGAGAGGAGATTCATGATAGATGGATTGGAAGATAGAGATAAGGATGCAAGATAGATGGATGAGAGATGGGGATAAGGATTTACTCCAAGGGCTATGTTGCAAGGAATCATATGCCCCAGTGCTTAGGATTTTGCATGTTGGGTTCATGTTTGAATGGATGGACTTTGTAGTGGGTGGATGGAGGATATGCTTAGAAAAGGAGTATGCCGAGAGGTGTCCAAAGCAGGTTGTTGATATTTTGCCCCTTGTCTTTATCAATATCTAAGGTGGAGGATATAGTGGATAGAATAGATGGGGAATGCTAGGATAAATAGGGATGGTGGATATGAATATGATAGGATATACAAAGGATGTGGATGAAAGGTATGATTTTGCCCCCAAGTGTAGGGATACAAAAATGGATGGAGAAAGGTTTACACATGACGCCCAAAAGGGGTTTTCATCATGGTACTTGCCCAAGGTGCCACGAGGAGTGGTTTTCACCATTGGACATATTTTTTCTCTTTACTATTTTCTTGATTTTTTTTATTTTTTGCTTTTTTGATGGAATGGGGACTCTAGCATCTGTTTCCATAGCAAGGAGAAGATGGTCCCATGTTGGATAGAATTATGGATAACGATTGCATGGATGTCGATGGATAGTGGGTTATGATGTGGATTATGCGGATTATGATGTGGATTATGCAATAGCATGGACCATAGGAATGTGATGGGGAAGATATCTAGGATAGTGGATGGAAGATGGAGAAATGGGGGTATGTGGGAATGTCAAGTGGTGGAGGGGAACCAAGACCAATGGTTGCACACACTGTGATGTATTTGGAAGCTTGTACTTTGGATGGGGGGTGGGTAGTAATGGGGATTGGGATAGGGGATTTTTAGATGGTTGATTTGGGGTTTTAGGGACCCAAATGGACTTAGAAATTATGGGATTTTTAGATGGGAAGCGGGATGTTTGGGATTTTGTGGTAGATTGGGAGGTGAATGCCTCATTAGAGTTTGGTGCTTTTTGTTTAGGGACCCACACCATTTTTATTTTTTCTTTTTCTTTTGATGGTGGGGGTTTTGATAGCCTTTTGGATTTTTCATTTTGCTTGGAAGGGATAACATTTTTAGGCTTTTGTGCTTTATGATTCGAGGCATTCAAATTTTTGAATCCCATGGATTTGGGGGAAGCTTCATGTTTGAAAGATGTGTGCTTTTGTTGGTCTTGACTGGGAAATTTAGGGGGTTTATGGGTGGAGGGGTTAAAAGTGGATTTATGGATAAATGGATGAGGGGATTTAAGGATAGGGATGTTAGAAGTTGGGAGGATAGGAAAATGAGAGGATTTGTGGATAGGGGTGTTTGGTGTTGGTAGGATAGGAGGTAAAGTGGATTTGATAGGGCTATTTGGAGTTGGAAGTAGTGGAGGTAAATTTGATGGAGGGAGATGGATGGTCACATGCTTTTGCAAATGATATGATGATGGAGGAGGGATGGCGACATATGCTTTGGGGGTGCGATGAGATGCACTGTGTTTGGGATTTGATGAATAGATTTTGGAAGGTGCGTGGGTGGTACCAACATGTTTAGATTGTTTTTCTTGGGGTGTATAGCCAAGGCCATGCAAGGATGGATGGAATGTGGTGTGGATGAGCTCTAAGATGTCTTGTTCGTGAAGACCTAAGCCTTTGCCTTGATAGTTCATATGTTGGAGTATGCGACATGCAATGGGATGTTTGGTGCTTTGGAAACAAGACACGAGTCTATTATTTGTTGGAAGAGGATAGGTGGTGGATGGAAGTTGTTCATCTCCTACGAGGGAGTCACTGTGAATGAAGGTGCTTTGTCCAAGTGAATAGGAGGATGGATTTGGGATGAGATTGGAAGATGGAGGTAAAGGATTCATGGGGGATGGTAAAGGGGTGGTAGAAGATGGTGTGAGATCAATAAGTTGAATAATAAATTAGAGGTGATCGGGGATGGATTAGATGGGATGGTGAGATCTTGATTAGGAGAAGGGGTTGATGTTTCAACATGCTTTGGATTTGATTCTTGACATAGCTCGTGTGCTTGGATAGAAGTGGGAGTGACTTGGATAGATGTGGTGGGTGCTTGGATGGATGTGATAGGTGTTTGGATGGATGCAATAGGTGCTTGACTTATGGGTTCTTGAACATGGCTACATGATGGTTCTTGACTTATGATAGGGGATTGTTCAAGAGATTTGGTGGATGTTGGATTGCATGAGGGTGTTTGATTCCTTGCTAATAGCCAATGGATGGTATCTTTCATGAGTGTATGGGTTGATGAACAATATAATGGATGGATAGTAATGGTGGTTGGTGTGGGAATAGGATTGGGATTGGATAGGTGGGTGATGGGATTAGGTAGTAATGGTTCTTGGGTGGGTTCAAGGATAGGTGTTGGAGTAGATGGTGGTGTCGGAGGGGTGGAGGATTTGGGGGATTCCTTTTCTTTGCTTGGTGATGTTCTTTGGAGGAAATCCCACAAGGATTCTTTGGATGTCGTGGGCTTAGGATTTGGAAGATTAGATGGTGGATTAGAAGGTGTATGTGTGATAGGGGTTGGTGGATTGGGAGATACATAAGGTGATGGATTAAGGCTGATAAAGTTGGAGGGATATTGTGATGGGAGGATTGGAGGAGGAGGATTGTAAGGTGGATTTGGTGATGGATTAAGGTTGATGGGATGGGGATTAGAGGATGGGGGATTTGCATGGGGAAATGTTTGTTGATATAAGGTTTGGATTTCAGAGATAAGGTGTGCTAGATTGATGTTCTCTTGATCAAAGTTAGCATGACAAAGGTTGGGAGATGGATAAGTTGGAGGTATTGATTGGTTGGATAGGTATGATGGTGTGGATATATAAGGGGATGAAGATTGATATGATGTTAATGGGGATGAAAGATAGGGTGTTTGTTGATATGATAGAGGTTGGTATGAGGTTGATGGTGTGGATATGTAAGATGTAGGTTGGTATGATGAAGGTTGATATGATGTGGATGGGGATGAAAGATAGGGTGTTTGTTGATATGATAGAGGTTGGTATGAGGTTGATGGTGTGGATATGTAGGATGTTGAAGGTTGATATGATGAGGGTTGATATGATGAAGATGGGGTAGGGGTTTGGGATTCTCCAATGATGAGGTGTGCTAAGGGTAGATCTTTAATGTCATTTTTGCATTTTTCATTAGCAGTAGGATCCATGTTCTCATAGATTTTTCTAAGTCTTTGTAATTGTTGCATTGCTACATAAGGATCCATTTTGTTGGAGAGGTATGGGATGAAATGGACAATTGCGATGTTGGGGATCAAAATTCAAGACCTTAGGATGATTTGATTTGCTTCAAAGGATGGATGATTCTCTATACTTAAGGTGGACTAATGACACTTAAGTAATAGAGTTGATTTGGTTGATTTGATTGGATGATCAATTACGGTCTTGATTTTTGATTGGGTTGATTTGGATTTGGTGTTTGATAGTGATATTGGGGGACTTGGATGTTGATTGGGATCAATGTTGATTTTAGATTGGATTTGGAATATGGTTTGGAATATTATGGATTGATGTTGGTTGGATTTTAGATTTGATTTGGATGAGATGGGATTAGAATGATGTTGATGAATTGGATTAAGGATGATGAGAGTGATTAGGATAAGATTGGATTGAATGCTTTGGATGATGGTGTAGATAAGATAGGTGGTTAGGATGATTAGGATAGATGAATTATTGGATTAAAATGAAGTGGATAAGAATGATTAGGATGATGAATATAGATTATAACTAGAGAGGAAGTGGATTACAATTTAGATCAAGCTCAAATAAAGGGATTGGATAAGCTCAACTTATGGGGTTTGATAAATGGGGGGATGGTTTAGCGGTGTTGGGAGGAAAACCCATCCTGACGTGAGGGGGTGGCTATAAAATTGATGTTTTTGATGGAAAAATTTGATATTTGGACATGGATGAAGAGGGCGCAAAAATAGATGGAAAATGGCGCTGAAATAGAGAGGAATGGCGCTAAAAGATGCGAATGGTTGGATTGATGGATGAATTTGATTTTTCTTGGGAAGTAGACAAACACTCATGTAAGAAAACACAATGGCAAAAGGTTTGATTTATGAAAAATGTGATAATCAAGCATGTACAACCTAAGGCAAGGCAAGGACAATACTTGTGGGACAAGTAGAGGGATTTAGGCCACTAAAACAAAGGTTCTTAGTGGGGGAACATTCGGGGGATCAGCACCTTACGAGCATCCGATAAACCACTTAAAGTTTTGACTAGCTCTACTAGGGGTTTCATATACACAAGGTACTATTCCCTTTCAAGCTAGCATTGAATGGTAAGCACTCATACTAAATCAAACTTGGCTTTCACCTTATCCTTTTTTGTATAGCAGACTGGATGAAAGTACCACTTGGGGTCGCCAATGAGTTCTCTGAATGGATGTGTCTCAAGGGCAGGCCCACATCCTAAAAAAAAAAATAGAATAGAACTATTTCTCTTCACCCAAGATCCTTTTGAAGGCAATTCTACCCTAAGGGATAACACAAACGTGCAAGTGCACAAGACACAGCAAACAAAAGCTAATGTTTGTTTTAAGCCCAAATTGAAATGTGCCTAAAGTTGTTTGTTGCAAGCAATGATTAATTTTAGTTGCACCAAAATCAAATGTTCTTTACACTAATGCACACAAAGATTCTTTTTAGGTACACAAAGATAAGTGTTTGATTGTAGATTGTTTGGAAGCAAGATTCATTTTATGCACCAAATTCAAGTGTTCTCTAAGCTAAGAAAATAAAGGTTCTTTTTAGTGCACCAAAAGAAGATGTGTCTAATCTACTAAATCCCTGTAAAAGATGTTAGTAGCTTCAAGATGATGGTCTTGGATGATATGAAATACCCTAAAGAATAGAGATCCAACCCTACACAAATCCCTAAGCTAGTACAGAAAATAGCACCAAAACAGAGACAAGATAGCGCTAATACAGAAGATAGCGCTAATACAGAAAATAGTGCTAATATGGAAGCAATATAGCGCTAATACAAAAGATAGTGCTAATACAAATAGCACTAATATAGAAAGTAGCGCCAATATAGAAAATAGTGCCAATCCAGACGTAAGATAGTGCTAATACAGAGGCAAGATAGCGCTAAACTGTGTTTTTACCTTAGTTTACAGTCTGCAGTGAGAAAGATAGCACCAAACTAGGTGAGTTTAGCGCCAAAATGACGCAAAGATGGTCAATGGATGGATTCTAGGAAAATTTTGCCATAGTTTCCCCTTCTTTGTTCAAGATTCTTGCAAAAATAGAGTACATAAACTCAAGAAAACAATAGGCAGAACAGAGATCAAACAGACATGTGAGTGAGATTAAAGAGAGAAAGTGCTCTATAAGAGAGCGCCAAAATAGTAAATAGCGCTGAAATGAACCACAGATAGCGCTACTACATAGGTTGATAGTGCCACTCCTACAAAACACGTCTCAAACACAAAAACTCACAAGAAAAAGATTAGATATGGACCTTGTGGGTCTCACCAGGCATGCCAATGTGGATTAGTGATCTTAAAATGAAAGTAGAAAACATAAAACAAGTGCATAAACAAGCATTATACCTTTCACAATGAGTCACAAATCTTTGATAGGGTGGAAGGAGTTGCACCCAAACTCGTAGATTTTACCCAAGTGGATGAAATGTGGATTGCTCTTGCTTTCAACACAATATGATGAGAGATTGGAGGATAGATTGATAGGTTGGATAGAGATGAGAGATAAGGCTAGAGTGATTTTGGCATTATGAGGGTATGATGAGGAGATTTGAGAGAAATTTAGGCATGATAAGGATGCAAGAAGAAGTTGTTCTGAATGGCTTGGGTGATGGTCTTATTTATAAATTTTTGGAAAAGGGATGGAGGGTGAGGATTAAAAGATGAGATCAAGGGCTAGGAATGATTGAGAGTTAGGGTTTGGATTGGATTCATAGCCTTGTGACAAGTGTCACAAGGGGATTGGATGAGAGAGATCAAGGGTTGGGGATTAAGTCAATGGATTTGGAGGGTTCTCAATGTTTGTGAATTTTAAATTCACATGGGGAAAGGTGTGGAGGATAAAAATGAATTAAAAATTTATTTTTGGGAAGAGTGGATATGACAAGTTAATTAAAAATTTAACTCATGGGGGAGTGTGAATTAAAAATTCACTTTTATGTGGAGATGTGAGGGTTAAAGGACATATGTACACTTACATGTGTAAGAGGGTGATAAATGATGTGTAAGGAAGATTTGACCCTTTGAATAAAAAATTGATTTTTATTGAAAGGTGTGTGGGAGGATGGGATAAGCAAGGTTAATTAAGTGTTAATCTTAATTAATTTAGGTCTAGGGGATAGGTAGGCTAGGGTAGCTAATTAAATAATTGATATTTAATTAACTAGGATAGGGATAGGTTGATTAATAGGCTAGATTAATTAGATAAGCATGATTTATGTAATTAACAAGGATTAGGAAAATGGAAAAATAAATATTGAGAATATTTATTTAATTAATGAGGATATAGTTATAAGGTAAAGTGATAAATTAAGTGAATAAATTGATCACAAAGGATAGATGATAGATGGTCAGGGATAAATTAATTAAATAAAATAAATTTATTTAATTAATAGGAGAGATAATTGGTGTAGAGATATGGGAAATTGGTTTGCGGAGAAAGTCAATTTTAGGTGTCTACATTTATTAATAGAGGAAAAATGTAATGATTAAATAATTAAAAATTATTTAACCATAGAAAGAAAGAAATGAAGATTAATTAAATAAATAAAATTTATTTAATTAATTAAGAGGAAAATGATTTTGTTAATGATGAGTATATCAGATAGAAATGATGTGTATGATGTAGTATGAGTTTAATGCATAGATAATTAAATGGGTCAATTTTAGGTGTCTACAGTTTCAGCTGAGCTAAATCTCTGTAATAGATGTCCATGTTCTTCCTGTCAAACCTGGATATGAGTTTACGAGTAAACTCATCATAAGAGGTGATCATCCCATGGTTTTTGAGACCAAATCATGATGCCACCAATCATAAGTTGTCCCCTCTAAGTGCATGGTTGCAAATTGAATGGATTTTGCTTCACTCATAGGTTTAAGTGAAAGAAAAGTATCTAGTTTATGAACCCAAGCTCTAGCACTTAGCTTTTCGCTGCCATCAAAGTTGGGAAGTGGAACTTTGTTTAATGCTTCCTTATATTGTTTGTGTTCTTTCTTGATGCAAAGTGAGGGTTCAACTCAATCCAATGGAGGCATATTTCACAACAATGGGCTCAAATAATCAACTTCTATAAGTTTCACAAGCAATCTTCTCAAGGCAACTTCCTTCTTCAAGGGCACAACTTGCATTTCCAACTTTTCTGACCTTACAAGGTTACCATAGGCCTCTTTACACCTCAAGGACCCAAACACAACCAAACCAACCCCTTACCAAAGTCTGCCCCTTCAATTCTTGACTATTCCCTTATTGGTTGCACCAAAAGCTAGTAGCCCTCAGAATAGGACTGTCACTCTTTCTCTTTCCAACCAAAAACTGTAACCTAGAACTAATTGGATATTTGAGTACCCTTTAAGCTCATCTAAAACATATCCTAAACTCAAATAGGGCTACTTTGGACCAACATCACCAAAACAATGTTGCTACGCTGCCCCACTAGGCCAATTAGGCCACTTTAACAAAGCAACACCCACTCAATCACTTCCCCAACTCCAAAACTCAATTGCAGAGTCTTACCTAGACTACAAATTGCCAAAATCAACCACTTTTGTTAGGGGAAACTCTCATCAAGTCTCATTAACACCAAACCCTCAATTTAGCCATTCTAAGAGGGTTTATTGAAAACTAACATTCCAGGCCTCTAGCAACTCTACCAATGCCTCAAAAACATTCAATTATGTCTACAAATGCTTTACAAACCTTCATACAACCCTAACTCATGCATTTTATGCAAATTTTAATTTGGAGCCATCATTTTCAAGTTAAAAACTCAAAAAAATACAACTGGGGTAGCATTTAATTCTCTCCAAACGGTTTCCCTACTCTTAGAAACATAGAAACACAACATCCTACACCTAAGGGAGCGATTCCACCAAGTTAGACTAGGTTTCATTAGGTGGAATGGCTTAGGGTTCCATTTTTCACTCTCAAAACTACTAATTTTGAGTTACAGGCTACCCACAGTAATTCACTTGTCAAACTCTTTAATCTCAATGAAACTTAACCAAGCCACATCCAAGATAGAACTAACACATATATTTACCAATTACAATGCACTTCAAACTAAAAAGAAAACTGTATGGGCCGTACAAATCTCTGGAGCAGCAAGAAAACAGTAAAAACTCATAAAATAAGGTATCTTAATATTATTTGAATTCAAAAATTGAAGTTTGTGAGGCATATTTATCCTTATTCCCTCCTAAAACAACATTAATGACCTATTTTGAAACAAAAGACTCTTCAACTTCCAACTCATACCAAAATATGAAGATACAAAGCCACGTTTGAACCAAATGACTGTTCACCTTCCAAAAAAGACTAGAAACTTGACAACTTTGCAACTTTTCTTACAAAATATTTATAGTTGCTTCACAAACTAACCTCGCATGACTCAATACATTTCAAATGGTCTATTATGACCTTATTACATGACATATAGACTCAACACACCTTAAACCAAACTTAAGACCATATTTACATGACTTGACATGGCGCCCCTGCACCATTTCTTTTCTTTCCTTTTTGGTTTATGTTCTTTGATACTCTTGTTCCTCTCCCTTCTTTGGTTCATGAAAGAATTGAAGTTAAGGGTCATCCTAACTTCAATGGATAACAATATGTATTCATCATGTGCCATCATGATATCATCTGTAAGATTGACTACCACCTCTTCTTCTTCTTCTGGTGATGATGAAGATTCCTCTTTGATAGTTTCAAATTTTGGATGAAGTGGTCTATCATCAGCAGTCAATGTGGATTTACCTATAAATGTAGGAGTGGGTTCTCTATGTTTTTCATATCTCTGAGCATCATGTCTACCCGCATGCATGTCATGTCTACCAGGAACTGAATGCTCTCTACTAGCATGTGAAGATGTACTATTGTGTCTACTTTCACTTTTGGACCTCCTTGACCTTGGATGATCATGTCTCAAATCAACAATGGAGTGAACCAGTTCATCTTTGAAAATTCTCATCTGCTACCCAAAACTTTGCATGAATTCATGAATATCAAAATCCCCATGTCTCTTAGGACTGCTGCCATCTTCTCTTGACATTTCTTTCTATTTTTCAGCACCTGTTAAAACTTTTTTTTGTGCCCCTGTACCTATTTCCAAAATTTCTTTTTGTTGTCTAGCTACTTTTCTAGTATATTACTTGTGTGAACCAATTTCTGTAGGCTGCATAACCCAAAGCTGGTAGGTTTTTAGCTCTAATACCACTGTAATATGATGACCTATTCTGCTGTAATTTTTTTTTTGTTTTTTTAGTGTGTTTTTGTAATTTTATTAATGTGGTCTTTCAGACTAGACAGAAGATGCAGAAGGGGTTTCAGTTTTAGAATTGCATGTGTTTTTGAGAAAGATTTTACCATAAAAACATGAAATAATTGATGAACAATCAACTAGGAATAAAAATGAACACATTGCAAACTTGGAAACACATACCCAAATGCATATTTTGCATCTTTTTCCATTTCTGAGTTCGCTGCTACAAATTTTGAGTTGACAAGAAAGGAACATCGATAATTTCTGGAATCATACAATGAAATGAAGAATACCCAAAAGTGCATATGTTATTCCAACCTCATGGAAGCCACTTTCCATCAATACCCATATGCCAAAACTGATTTCTATGAGCACCCAATGTCAAACCCTAGCTAGAACTAAAAATTATAGCAACACCCAATAGCTCAAATCTACAAAACTCAAATACCCAAATGGATTATTTGAAACACAACCTCAAAATCCATCTCTGCAAACATGCACACCAAAATACCAACATGCAAGCCAAAATCTCTAATACCCAGATGGATTATTTGCAACACAACCTCAAAATCCATCACTCCTCAAACATGTACAACAAAATACCAACATGCAAGCCAAAAATCTTTAATAAAACCTCACTTTCATAAACCTGCAAATTGAACATTTTAAACCCTAGCAACATCAAACTCAATCTTTGAAGTTCTATGAAAAAATCTGCTTGACTTGATCCATCTATATGGTGTGGGAGCATCACCACAACCTATAATTCCAAGGTGTTGGTGTGAACACATAATTCACACATGTTAAGTTGACTTAGTGAGTCTTCTAGATGTCTAGGTGTTTCGAGTTGTGTGTTGAGTTGTTGACAGTTGGAGTGAGTTGTCTTATCTTCCACATGTGTAATTAGTTATCATCCTCTAATTGGCACATGTTGTAGGAATATCTCCACCTTTCACTCCACCCTTCTAGCTCTCACCTTGCCTTTATAAGCAAGGCTCTCTCATTGTATTTCATACAGTCTAATATAGCTTCATGTGATTTTTGTATAGATTCTTGCTCTATTGTTTTAGCATCTTCTCTTGTCATCTTTGTGTGGAAGGTTGTCTTGATTGCAAGTGATCCTGGCTTGCTAAGTCACATTGACTCTTACATGGTATCAAAGCCTAATCTGCAATTCCCTTCCCTCATTATAGAGATCTTGAGTGCAATTCATGGTGGATCTTGATAGTTGAGTATGCTCTTCTCTTGCATCAGATGATGACCTGGAGAATCAAAAAAAAATGATAGAGATACCAGTTTTGTGAGGGTTTTCTCTTCTTGCCCTTGTATTATAGGTGCATTTTGATGTGTGTTGCTACAAATCAGACTTCACCATTGTGTCCGGAGTAGCCGAAATAGTCAAGATTGCCTTTTATTTCATCCAAATCAGACATCGGAGGCAAAATTGACGAGGATTTCAATTTGGGGCTCTTTGATGTGATCCGAGAGGTACCAACAATTTCGGAGCAGTTTGGCCCAAATCGGACACTGCCATTGTGTTCGGAGTGGCCAAATCAGTACGGATCGACTGTAAAATCATCCAAATCAGACAAAGTTGAAGCGAAAGGCAAAAATTTTTTACTTCCCTTCGCTGTACGGATCTGTTGTAGGGAATATTCCTGTCGCAGTGGCATATTCCACAATCTTCAGGGTGTAAACACTGCACAGAAGGAATCTTCCAAGATCAGCGTCGTATTTCGTAGGCAAAATCAGTGGATAAAAATTTTGATTATCAGGTAAATATTTTGTTTTCTGCGGGCTATATTTGTTTTTTGAAAGCAAAAAAAATAGTGGCTACCGACAGGCCGTATCTATCGGCCCCTATTCCCTGCCTGTGGGTCCGCAGACCCCAATCGGGTCAAATCCCCATGGCCTGGGCTAATAAGGCTTTGGCCTTAACTTAAATAAAATCTGCAGGTTTAAGATCTTCACATGCTGGAATTTTTCCATGCTCGTCGGTGATCGCAGAGTTTAATATCTGGCAGTTCTTTGCCCATCTGCAACGGTTTCCATTTACATCGGCGAACATTTTTTTATCACCTTGATGGTTTTATTTATGCTTGACCATTTTGTGGTCTCACGTCAGAAAACTTTATAAGCTTGGTTTCTATCTTTGCTTCCATTCGGCGACGGTGGATTCCTTAAATATATGTCAATCCAAAGAGTTTAGATCCGGCTGGTCATTAAGACTTGGACCAGTATTTGTCCTCTATCATCGGTAGTTAAGACTTTTATCCTCAGTGTTTTTTGCATCTATGGGAGACTATAGCCATTGCCAGTGTTTACACCTTGGCGAGATCTTCAAATTAACTCGTCGGTTGTTCCTTCGTCTCCAGCGGTCTATAAACAAGTAGGCAACTTCCTTTAAAATCCTTGGCAGTGGCACTGTGTATCTGCAGCAGTGGTCAAATCCAGTATTGGGCATCTTCCTTGAACCCAATCATCGATGTCTCTGAAACTTCAATGATCATTTTAAATTTGTCAAAGATGTCTATTACAGATCTTTGGCAGTTTCCAAACTGCCATCACTGGCAGTCTCAACCACAAACTTTTTGCCAGATCTAATTAGCAACGGCAGTTTCATAAACAAATCTTGGCGGTCTTATTTTCATTGACCACCTAGTGGCATATACGGCAGATTCACATAAAGCACATTAGCGTTTGTTTTTGGACCATCGACAGTCATTTAAAATCAACGACGGGAAATCTTCAAAACTTGTCGGTTGTGTTCCTTCTGGCGACCTTCAGTGAATCAAGATGAAATCTGCCAAACATCTGGTGGTCATTTTGGCAGATCTGGTCACTGCTAAACATCTTTTGATCACCCGGTAAGGGAGGTTTCAGCGGTCATTTTAATTGTTTGGCCAGCGGACATTTTGTTCTTCTCTGGAAGTCAAGCATTTATGCCCGACCACAAACCAAACAAATAGTGTTTTTGGCCTTTCTAACCAAACAATTTTGACTTCTCTGAAAACAGTTTCAACTTACCCTCTAATTGGTTTTCGACTTGTACAAGGCAGTTTTTCGCACACAAAACAACAGTTTCAGCCTGCACAGGGTGGTTTTAAACATAGAGAGGTTTTCTGCCAATTTTTTGCTTTTCAGGAAGAGGGCATTTTTTTCCAATAGAAGGGAATATTCTGCTGATGTAAGCACTGCGTCAATGTCAGGGGCCATTTTTGACCCTTAAAGCCTTAAAAAGGGGATTTTTTTCTTTTTTGTACAACTTTTGCCCATAGTGTCAAAATCAAGCAAACGAGATATCAACAGAAAGCTGACAAAGAGCTCTTCACAGTGGTGTTAGAATTTTTCTCTAATTTTTCTGTTTCACAGCATTTATTGCAGGTTGAAGACAAATCTTCTTTTTTTGGCTCTCGAGCTCATAACTTTTTGCCACGATCTCCATTTTTCACGATTCTTGTGGCATCGGAAAGGTATTTAGGAGCTCTACACAGCCATCTATGTACTTTTCTCAAATTTTACTCTAGGTGTATTTTATTTCATTTGTTAGGTTTTTGGTGTTTGAGAGATAACTTGGGCATTTTGAAACTTGAGGAGGTGAAATTTGTTTTGAGAGCATTTGTTTGCTGTAATACATCATTGTGAGTAATTGTAATCTCACTGGGATCTCTTTTTTAAGAGATTTTGATTGTTTTCCCAATTTTAGTCCTTTGAGGACAATTGTAAATCGCACTAAGTATAAAGTGCCACAAACAAATTGGGGGGGCTCTCTTACATAGTAAAGGGGTGTAGTTGTGTTGTTGTCTCTCTTTTTCATCATGGATGTGCCTCAATTTCTACTTTTAACTCCATATAATTATCTTGAATGGAAGAAAAATATGGAGTTTGTCATGCCCACATTGTCCTTGTGGTCACAACACACATCACACGTGTCATAGCCACATCTGTCATGTGGTTATGACACGAGATATGAAAAACTTTTCTCACACTGCCCTACAAACCCCCTCGCATGCGTAAGCATGCTCGGCGGTGTTCTCTCAAGGCAAAAACACTACAGTTGTCGGCGGGATACAAGTACAATTGCGTGCAACCAGACGCAAGTAGACCAACAAGGGGGTCTCTACGACGCCGTTAACGTCACTGCTAGGTTTAAAATATCAGGGTTCCTAAATCTAAATCTCAGCAAAATTTTGACAGCATAACGCCTTACGGCGTAAGTGGGAATTACTCAACACTATTTTACGCACGTGGTTCACTGATAGATTAACAACTTCCCACGACGCCTTGTTCTGACTAAACCTACTCGTGATCTCCCTATTTAATCATTTTTCAACAAGGCACGGTTGTCTGTCTCCTCTCTTGCTTCCTGAAACATACTCCTCCTTCGACTTAGCATTCTCATCAAGGCGATTCGTTTGCTCTCTCTTCCCTTTCCTTAGGGTCTTAATTTTGATTGTATTTTTATAGCGCTCACCTTAACTATTTCTGTGATAATTTAGTTTGTTTATATTTCAGTCTCTCTCTCTTTCATTTTCCTTTCTTCATATTGGGCATCAATCAGGGTTATCACTGTTTCTATTGTTAATATTAAACCTAACATCTGGATGATCCAGGTCACATAGACTGGTTTACTACTTCGCTGGACTCGGTCTCCTAGTCTTCTCCGAACTAGGTTTCTTCTCTTGTATGTATTAATTAAACTTGTTCCTAAGCAAATTTTGGCTGGAGGGTCCATCGACTTAGTTCTCTTATCCCATGTGGGAATTGTCGCGCATTTTCTCCTCTGTGTTTTTCCAATGTTACTTTTTCTTCTTCTGACTCTCTTACAGGTTTACTTATTTGGACGTTTACTACAGTTGAGATTAAAATGGCCTCACACGGAATGTCTGTGATGACTCCTTAAGTTTATTTCCAGTGACCTTTTAAGCAAGGTGACGTGTAATTTTCCTCTTCATTTTCCCGGTTATTGAACCGCGTTGATAGTGAAACTTCCGAGAAACTCTTTCCGGAGTAACACAGTATATTCCTTTATGCTGTCGTTAAATTATAATTTTATTTTCTCTTATCTATAATTACTGTTGTTACTATTACTAATCAGTATTATTAATACTCTTATTGTAAATCATTTACCGTTGTTAATATATGTAGGAGGCTCTCCACTTTATAAAACCCTGATCATGGAAACATAAATTCTTTGGTTGTTTTGTTCGACACTTAATAAAACCTAACTGTGAATATATATTTTTTTATTTTATTTTTGTGTATTAAAGTGTCAAATTTTGTCAAGATTTTAAACGAAGGCCCAATAAAATGGCCCATAAACTACTCCCATGTAGTTTACGAAATTGTTCTTTTACATTTGTTTAACAAACTCCACGTAATCCCTTACTTTATATATATATATATATATATATATATATATATATATATATATATATATGAATTAATTTATTATATATTGCTATATACATAGACATATATAGTATCTATATATATGTCTATATATATAGCAAACTATAATGTATTTCATTTCAAAATAGACCAACTTATATGTTAGGGCTAAAAAGCCCTAACATTTTTTTTTTGTTTTTTTTTTTTGTTTTAGCTATATCATTCACAGCCAGCGGACGAGATGGGGCGGCGGTGGCCGCAGCGGCAGGGGAGACAGAGGACGGCCGTGCAGAGGGACGGAGGCCGCAAGAACAGCGGTGGGCTTGCATGTGGCGGAGCGTAGCTCCGCGGGGGTTAAAAAGGGCAGGGGGATGTGGGGAGGGGCGGAGCCCCACCCACATCCCACGATGTGGGGTGTGGGTGGGGCTCCGCCCCTCCCCACACCTCTGGTTAAATATAAACGGGGACTGCGGTGGGGATTACTCCCCACCGCCCACCATATAAAAAGCTTCGACTGTGTTTTCAACACACAGCGTTCTCAAATGTCGACAGTCATAAAATGTAATCCGTGTTTTTTTGCATTTCGATGATAATAAAATATCAATAATATATATATATATATATATATATATATATATATATATATATATATATATATTTATTTAAGTCTCTTAAAATCTATTAATTTGGTTTTTTTTAATTAAACAATTTATTCAGTTACTATTATTCTGTTTAAAAATATATATATATATATATATATTTTATTGGATAATACCTTTCAAATTTTTACATTACAACAAATAGTTAGTTTCTCATATCCTGTAAAAATGGTAAATAAATAACAACTAATATATATATATATCCCATTTTCATAAATCACTCAATTTTCTCAAATTGACAAACAGAAGTATATACATACTAGATTTCCCTTAATCTTTACAAATTAACTGAAAACACTAGTTATGGAGAATAAACTTAAACATTTAAAACTGGCTTTTCCATTATAGCAATGAACTATAAACTAACCTTTCAACTAGTTAAGCAGTTCTAATCTTATAATTACATAAACAAACTCAGATTAGATTGCAAATAAGTTATGAACTCTTCCTTTCAATAACACATTAAACACAATAAAATTGCTATTTAAAAAGGTTTATAAAGCAACAAACTTGAAAATTTAAGGTATTTGTTTACCACATTTATATTATAGAAAAGTTAACTCTTCCACTACATATAGTAAGAGAATTTGAAACCATGGATACATACAACTAACTTCCCAGATATGAACTTCCTTCTCCCAACAATATACAACTGATAGCTTGTGACAACCAAGTAAAAGTCCATCAATAACAAGATCAGGGAGGTGATTTCCTTCACTCCCAGGGTAACAATAAATTACAACAATAACAAGAGAGGTGCCCTCTCTTCAAATCTAATGAAATGAACCTGGCCTAATTCTCATGACAAAGAAGAATAAGTTGTTTCTTCATAAATATCCAACCAGAAGCTCCAAGAGAAAACCTGCGTATCAAAGACAAACAAAGAAGAAAACACCACTCATCTAGCTCTCCTCCCTTCCGTAGACCCGCAAGAGGGTCACCCCCGAGCTAGGGAGACCATACTCACACCTAGGTAACTCAAGCACTCCACTTCACAACAGTAACAACAACAATCCCAAAGCACACAAACACGCGTGGGTAATTTACACAACACGGAAACTCAACTACAGTGAGTTTCATAAGGGGCAGGAGAGTGGACACACTCGACTCCAAAGTGTCACCCTGACAGATAAGTTAACCAATACAATTTCTCTTGGTCTCAAACCAAGTTTGATCACAATTTTTTAAGAAATCTGTACTTGACTCTCAAGTCAAAGATACAGTCACAGATACATGCCCTCAAGGCTTTCAACATCCCAAAAGATGGAAACAAGTATGCGCCCGAGGAGGATCTCTCCTCCCCTACCCCAAACTTGATGAGCATTTCTCCCAAGTGGGAGAAGCTCTGTCAAACAACCCGACCACAAACCCCACAGAAAACAAATCTAAACACAAATTCACACACTTTACATACACATTCAGCTATACGATATAAAGGTAAAAATCAAACCAACCTTACAAAGCCCTCCTGGAATGAAACTGTTGCAGAGCCCACAGAGTTCTCTTCCAACCTTAGCCACCAACTCCCTCTCCCTTCTCTCTCCTGCAAGCTAACTTTTCTATTTTTGCTAAAACAGAATGAAAGTTTCCCCACAATTCAACTAACTCTCTCCCCTCCCAAAATTGGAAACAAATAACCCAAATTCTTTTCAGTTTTGAGGAATGGGGAGGTGACACTTGTCACCTCCTCATTCTCCCCCAAAACCACTATTCTGTCCTGGTGGCTTATGTCACTCACCCATCCCTAGAGTACTCCTTATCCCTTTCCTCATGTCATTTCTCTTTCGCATGGGAGAAATAAAAGGAGTTAAAGGAGGAAAAGACAGGTGACCCATGCCCCTTCTTCCCTCCTTCACATGGGTGTCCCCACAGCACATGGGGGAATCTCACTAATGGAGGGGGTGACTTCAAGTCAATCCTTCAATAATGGATGGGCTTGTAGTCATCTCTTACCTTGGGGATTGTAGAGGGGATGGGTTGGGTGTTGGTACAACCCATCATGTCCCCTCCATACCCCAATTTTCGTCACTTAACTTCAGGGGGAAGTTAAGATGACTAGATGGAGGTTACTCAAGGGTTACCCATGCCAAATGGGCCCCTGGACCCATGGGGTATAACCCAGGGTCAACTTTAACCCATACAAGACACCCCTGGTCAAGGTAAAGCACAAGAAAAGGCCTCATAAATTTAAATAAAATAAGGAAATTCAAATTCAATCTTTTTACAACACAAATTATATAATAATGTTACATGAGGGTAACCTAACCCACTCGACCATACGAAAGACCACATTACATCATCACATCAAACACAAAGAGATCTTGGTTCCTCGTGGAACCAGATCGGCTTAACAGGGAATAACAAATAACAAGGTGCGGAATGATCTCCGAAATCTGTGGTTCGATTAGTAATTCCTACACACTAAATTACAAGATCAGTAACCACATAAAATCATCATAGCCGAAGCAACTTAAAAACATGCATTATTATGACATAGTACTAATTAACATAAATGAAATCATATTACAATTTTCTATCATCACCTAATTAATTTTTCTGAAATGTAAACTTATCCAAACATCACCCAATTAGTTTTTCTGAAATCATAATAAAGTTTAATAGTTTGACAATTCCGGGAACTGCTATCCCACAAACATAAAAAAATAACAATAACAGTAATGTAAATAGTCATAACAACATAAGTAAAAAGGGCGGTCCTCACATCCTCTCCCCCTTAGACGGTACTTCCTCCTGGAAGTCGTCAAAAAGGTGAGGATAAAGGGTCTTCAGTCTCTCTGCATCTTCCCATGTCGCAGTGACTTTGTCGTATAGGTCCCACTGGACTCTAACCTGGTCCAGCTCTCGACCTCGAAGGGCCAACGTCCGATGAGCCAATATGTGAATTGGCTCCAACGCCAGCTGTCTGTCTGCCTCTACCTGAAGAGCACTCCAATCCAACACGTGAGATAAGTCAGAAATATATTGACGTAAAACTGATACATGAAATACATCGTGGATACGTGACAGGCTAGGTGGCAAGGCTAGACGATAGGCTACTGGTCCTATCCGCTCCAAGATTTCGAAAGGTCCTACAAATCGAGGTGCGAGCTTAGAGCCTTTTCCGTAACGGATTGGACTCTTGTGCGGCCGCACTCTCAAAAATACTCTTTCCCCCACAGAGAAGCTTCGGTCTGTCCTCTTAGCATCGGCATACTTTTTCTACCTGTCCTGAGCTTCCTGAAGTCTCTGTCTAATCTGTTTGACCTGCTATTCCATATTCTGAACTATCTCTGGACCGATGACCATTCTATCCTCTATCCGATCCCAACTCAATGGTGTTCTGCATGGTCGGCCATATAAAGCCTGGAAAGGAGGCATACCCAACGAGCTGTGATGCCCATTATTGTAGGCAAACTCAACTAGATATAGGTACTCCTCCCATCTAGACTGATGGTCCATCACATACATGTGAAGCATGTCTTCTAACACCTGGTTAACTCTCTCCGTTTGTCCGTCGGTTTCCGGATGATATGCTGAACTGAAGTTGAGCTGTGTGCCCAACGCCTGATGTAAGGCTTTCCAGAACGATGAAGTGAATACGGAGTCTCTGTCAGAGATAATGCGGCGAGGTACCCCATGAAGTCTAACAATCTGATCAAGAAACACCTTTGCCACTGATGGTACATTGTATGTTGTGCATATTGGTGAAAAATGCGCCACTTTGGTCAGTTTGTCAACTGTCACCATAATAGCATCATGGCGACGTGAGGACATAGGTAGACCAACGATAAAATCCATCGAAATGGTGTCCCATTTCCATTCAAGTATCTCATGAGGGTACAATAGTCCCGCTAGATGCTGATGTTCGGCCTTGACCCTCTGACATTCCAGGCAACGAGCAACAAATTCGGCAATGTCACGCCTCATCCCAGCCCAATGATAAAGCTGTCATAAGTCAGCATGCATCTTTTTCACTCCTGGGTGTGCTGCATAGGGTGCTCTATGCGCCTCTGATAGGATTACTGTACGAAGGTTACCCGCATGGGGTACATAGATGCGTTGCCGATGCCGAAGCATACCATCAGACTCAAGGGTATATCCTGTAAATTTGCCCTCAAGGGCCTTCTGATCTAATATTGCCTGCTGCACCTCAAGAAACCACTCGTCTTCCGGCAGATGCTGTAAGATGCGATCTTTCAAGTCCACCCTCAAGGTCAGGGTTAGGATCTCGTGGCGCCTTCGACTCAAAGCATCAGCGACCACGTTCTCCTTCCCTTTGATGTAGTGGACATCAAAGTCATATTCGCATAGGAATTCCATCCAACGCCATTGGCGGGCGTTCAAATTGGGCTGTGTAAAAATATACTGCAAACTATGATGATCCGAATGTAGTTCAAAGCGTCGACCTAGGAGAAAGTGTCTCCAGCGGACCAAAGCATGAACAACTGCTGCGAGCTCTAAGTCGTGAGTAGGATAGTTTAACTCATGTGTCTTTAGTTTCCGCGATTCGTATGCAATCGCTCGACCACCCTGCATAAGCACGGCTCCCAAACCTTCTAATGATGCATCTGTACAAACTACAAACTCCTCTGTAGGATCTGGGACCGCTAAAATAGGAGCACTGGTAAGACGCTCCTTGAGGACTCCAAAGGCCTTTTCACATTGCTTGGTCCAATTGAAACCCTTCCCTTTTCGCTGAAGGGAAGTAATGGGATGTGCTATCCTGGAGAAGCCCTCGACAAACCGACGATAATATCCGGCTAACCCCATAAAGCTTCGGACCTCTGTCATGTTAGTGGGTGCCAGCCATTCCTGGATTGCTCTAATTTTAGATGGATCTACAGAGATGCCATCGCCTGATAAAATGTGTCCCAAATACTGCACCTCTGTCCTGAAGAAGGCACACTTCGCCAAGTTGCCATAAAGCTGTTGCTCTCGTAATTGCTGCAAAACTTGACGCAAGTGCTCCACATGCTCCTCCTCAGTCCGTGAATAAATCAAAATGTCATCTAGGAAGATTATCACGAACCGATCTAGGTACGTACGGAACGCCCCGTTCATGAGACTCATGAATACTGCAGGAGCGTTTGTCAATCCGAAGGGTACCACTGTGAATTCGTAATGGCCATATCTGGTTCGAAAAGCAGTTTTATGAATATCTGCCTCCGTGATGCGCAATTGGTGATACCCAGATTTTAGGTCGATTTTCGAGAACACTCTGGCTCCCTGCATCTGATCAAAAAGGTCGTCAATCCTAGGCAGAGGATAACGGTTCTTCACCGTCACCTTGTTCAACTGCCTGTAGTCCATGCATAATCGAAGAGACCCATCCTTCTTCTTTACGAAGATAACCGGTGCGCCCCATGGTGAAACACTAGGTCGGATGTGTCCCTTCTCAAGTAATTCCTCTAACTGCAGCTTAAGTTCAGTGAGTTCATGTGTAGTCATCCTATAGGGTGCATGGGATATCGGTTCTGCACCTGGCACTAAGTCGATGTGGAAGTCCACTTCTCTGCGTGGAGGCATACCTGGTAATTCCAGCGGAAATACATCAGCAAACTCTCTAAGGACAGGGTGATCATCTAAAGTAGCCTCAGGTTCATCCTCTGCTCTATCACTGACCGTGATGGCAAACATCTGACATCCCTTCCGCATACAGCGCTTAAGCTGCTGAGCGGATATCATACGAACAGCCGTGGGCTTTTGAATGCCCACTATCTCAACCGACGAACCATGATCGTCTAAACAGCTAATCGTCCTCTGGCGACAGTCAAGCTTGGCTCTATGTGCCGCAAGCCAATCCATACCTAGAACTAATCCGTAAGATCCTAATGGCATAATCCTAAGGTCACATGTTGTGGTGAATGATCCCAATGTGATCTCACAATCTCTAACCAAGGAATCTACTGACATCCTGACCCCTGAGGCCAACTCAACTTCCCACCTAATGTCTTGCCTAGAAGCCACCAGCCTGCAATGCTCCACTAATGATGTAGACAAAAAGGAGTCAGTAGCTCCTGAGTCAAAAAGGATCGAGATGGGAAAGTCTCCGATCGTACCTGCTGCCTCTATGACTGAGGCCTGGAAATCGGCCTGGCGGTTATCAACCGCTGCAAACATGTGGTGGGTTCTGCCCACGTCACCTACGGTCTACTCAGATCCTCCTGATCGGGGCTGTCCCCCTGCAGTAAATCCCTGCGGGCACTCTCTAGCCAGATGCCCTGCCCCACCACACACATAACATGGTCCTCTAACCTGTAACTGCCCTGTCTGTGTTCTGCCCGATTGTTGCTGCCCAGTCCGTCTAGTGGATCCCTGTGAGCCTCTGTAAGACTGCTGGGACCTCGCGGGTCCTGCCAATGAACCCTGCTGTCTCTGATCTCTGCGTGAACCCTGCTGTTGCCATCCACGGTTCTATCCTCCCTGACCCCTCTGTTGAAATTTGGATCTTTGCTGATGTTGCTGCTGTTGTGGAGGCCTAGGAGGTAAAGATGAAGGGTTGTATCCTCCTCTCTGTGTTGTGTTTTGAGGCCTTCAAAATTTTTGCTGTTGTTGGGGATTACGTTCCTGGTACTGTGGGCGTGAATTCTGCCCTCGTCCCTGAATTTCCTCTGATATAAGGGCCTTTTCAACAGCCTCGCTCATGGTCTGGGGATTTGCCATACGAACTGGTCCTGCTATCCCGTGATTTAGCCCTCTGATGAATTTGTGTATTAAAATTTTCTCGTCATGGAGGTATTCCGCGTAACGAGAAAGCTCAATGAATCAGCTCTCATACTGAGTAACAGTGAGTCCCCTCTACTGTAAATCATGGAACTCATCAATCATGCGCTGTCTGTAATGTTCGGACAAATATCGCGCATTGAAGCGCTCTATGAAAGTGTCCCATGTGAGTGTCTCTACGGAAAGTCGGCGCTTACACTCCTCTGTGCGCCACTAGGTAGCTGCGGCATCCCTCAGAAGATGGACTGCCACTCGTGCTTTTGTGTTGCTTCCATATGGTCGCAATGCGAAACACCTGTCCAAACTAATCAGCCAAGCCTCGACCACAGCTCCCTCTGTAGCACCTGCGAAAGTGGGTGGGTTGAGCCTCAGTAGATCTCTGATGGGGTCCCCTCTATCTCTAAGTCTCACAAGTGGCTCTTCCACACCATCCTCATATAATCCATGCTGAACCTGTTCTGCCCTCTGGATCTCATCTCGTCTCAAAAGTCTCGGAGGACTCCTGCTCCGTGCTCGGGAGGCTGACCCTACCTCCTCTACTGTTGTGTCGGGAATCTCAACGAAGGGCTCCACACGTGGCACCTCTAGTGGATCAACGTGGGGCTCCTCACGTGGCTCAATACGTGACTCGGCACGTGGCTCCTCTCACGGATCAACATGAGGCTCTACACGTGGCTCAAGAATCACTGGCGGTAACCTGTCTAACATAGCCTGTAGTGTCTGTAAAATCTGTGGACCGATATCCAATACTGGTGTCGCCTGTGGTACTAGTGGTGCTTGTGGTTCAGGTGGTGCAGGTGGTGCTGCTGTAACTACAGGTGCCAGTCCCTCAGCTGAGGAATCGGTGTGCACCTCGACAGACGCTGTGTGGCGTGACCGCGCTCGTCGAACACGGGGAGGCATCCTACAAAACAAGGTAGAAACTAATTAGCCAAAGTTGCAGAATAACAACGTGCCCAAATACGCCCAGTGTTTAAACTTGGCTCTGATACCAAATGTCATGCCCACATTGTCCTTGTGGTCACAACACACATCACATGTGTCATAGCCACATCTGTCATGTGGTTATGACACGAGATATGAAAAACTTTTCTCACACTGCCCTACAAACCCCCTCGCATGCGTAAGCATGCTCGGCGGTGTTCTCTCAAGGTGAAAACACTACAGTTGTCAGCAGGGTACAAGTACAATTGCGTGCAACCGGACGCAAGTAGACCAACAAGGGGGTCTCTACGACGCCGTTAACGTCACTGCTAGGTTTAAAATATCAGGGTTCCTAAATCTAAATCTCGGCAAAATTTCGACAGCATAATGCCTTACAGCGTAAGTGGGAATTACTCAACACTATTTTATGCACGTGGTTCACTGATAGATTAACAACTTCCCACGACGCCTTGTTCCGACTAAACCTACTCGTGATCTCCCTATTTAATCATTTTTCAACAAGGCACGGTTGTCTGTCTCCTCTCTTGCTTCCTGAAACATACTCCTCCTTCGACTTAGCATTCTCATCAAGGCGATTTGTTTGCTCTCTCTTCCCTTTCCTCAGGGTCTTAATTTTGATTATATTTTTATAGCGCTCACCTTAACTATTTCTGTGATAATTTAGTTTGTTTATATTTCGGTCTCTCTCTCTTTCATTTTCCTTTCTTCATATTGGGCATCAATCAGGGTTATCACTATTTCTATTGTTAATATTAAACCTAACATCTGGATGATCCAGGTCACATAGACTGGTTTACTACTTCGCTGGACTCGGTCTCCTAGTCTTCTCCGAACTAGGTTTCTTCTCTTGTATGTATTAATTAAACTTGTTCCTAAGCAAATTTTGGCTGGAGGGTCCATCGACTTAGTTCTCTTATCCCATATGGGAATTGTCGCGCATTTTCTCCTCTGTGTTTTTCCAATGTTACTTTTTCTTCTTCTGACTCTCTTACAGGTTTACTTATTTGGACGTTTACTACAGTTGAGATTAAAATGGCCTCACACGGAATGTCTGTGATGACTCCTTAAGTTTATTTCCAGTGACCTTTTAAGCAAGGTGACGTGTAATTTTCCTCTTCATTTTCCCGGTTATTGAACCGCGTTGATAGTGAAACTTCCGAGAAACTCTTTCCGGAGTAACACAGTATATTCCTTTATGCTCTCGTTAAATTATAATTTTATTTTCTCTTATCTATAATTACTGTTGTTATTATTACTAATCAGTATTATTAATACTCTTATTGTAAATCATTTACCGTTGTTAATATATGTAGGAGGCTCTCCACTTTATAAAACCCTGATCATGGAAACATAAATTCTTTGGTTGTCTTGTTCAACACTTAATAAAACCTAACTGTGAATATATATTTTTTTGTTTTATTTTTGTGTATTAAAGTGTCAAATTTTGTCAAGATTTTAAACGAAGGCCCAATAAAATGGCCCATAAACTACTCCCATGTAGTTTACGAAATTGTTCTTTTACATTTGTTTAACAAACTCCACGTAATCCCTTACTTTATATATATATATATATATGAATTAATTTATTATATATTGCTATATACATAGACATATATAGTATCTATATATATGTCTATATATATAGCAAACTATAATGTATTTCATTTCAAAATAGACCAACTTATATGTTAGGGCTAAAAAGCCCTAACATTTTTTTTTTTTGTTTTTTTTTTTTTGTTTTAGCTATATCATTCACAGCCAGCGGAGGAGATGGGGCGGCGGTGGCCGCAGCGGCAGGGGAGATAGAGGACGGCCGCGCAGAGGGACGGAGGCCGCAAGAACAGCGGCGGGCTTGCATGTGGCGGAGCGTAGCTCCGCGGGGGTTAAAAAGGGCAGGGGGATGTGGGGAGGGGCGGAGCCCCACCCACATCCCACGATGTGGGGTGTGGGTGGGGCTCCGCCCGATGTGGGGTGTGGGTGGGGCTCCGCCCCTCCCCACACCTCTGGTTAAATATAAATGGGGACTGCGGTGGGGATTACTCCCCACCGCCCACCATATAAAAAGCTTCGACTGTGTTTTCAACACACAGCGTTCTCAAATGTCGACAGTCATAAAATGTAATCCGTGTTTTTTTGCATTTCGATGATAATAAAATATCAATAATATATATATATATATATATATATTTATTTATTTAAGTCTCTTAAAATCTATTAATTTTGTTTTTTTTAACTAAACAATTTATTCAGTTACTATTATTCTGTTTAAATATATATATATATATATATATATATATATATATATATATATATATATATATATATATATATATATATATATATATATATATATATATTTTATTGGATAATACCATTCAAATTTTTACATTACAACAAATAGTTAGTTTCTCATATCCTGTAAAAATGGTAAATAAATAACAACTAATATATATATATATATATATATATATATATATATATATATATATATATATATATATATATATATATATATATATATATATATATCCCATTTTCATAAATCACTCAATTTTCTTAAATTGACAAACAGAAGTATATACATACTAGATTTCCCTTAATCTTTACAAATTAACTGAAAACACTAGTTATGGAGAATAAACTTAAACATTTAAAACTGGCTTTTCCATTATAGCAATGAACTATAAACTAACCTTTCAACTAGTTAAGCAGTTTTAATCTTATAATTACATAAACAAACTCAGATTAGATTGCAAATAAGTTATGAACTCTTCCTTTCAATAACACATTAAACACAATAAAATTGCTATTTAAAAAGGTTTATAAAGCAACAAACTTGAAAATTTAAGGTATTTGTTTACCACATTTATATTACAGAAAAGTTAACTCTTCCACTACATATAGTAAGAGAATTTGAAACCATGGATACATACAACTAACTTCCCAGATATGAACTTCCTTCTCCCAACAATATACAACTGATAGCTTGTGACAACCAAGTAAAAGTCCATCAATAACAAGATCAGGGAGGTGATTTCCTTCACTCCCAGGGTAACAATAAATTACAACAATAACAAGAGAGGTGCCCTCTCTTCAAATCTAATGAAATGAACCTGGCCTAATTCTCATGACAAAGAAGAATAAGCTGTTTCTTCATAAATATCCAACCAGAAGCTCCAAGAGAAAACCTGCGTATCAAAGACAAACAAAGAAGAAAACACCACTCATCTAGCTCTCCTCCCTTCCGTAGACCCGCAAGAGAGTCACCCCCGAGCTAGGGAGACCATACTCACACCTGGGTAACTCAAGCACTCCACTTCACAACAGTAACAACAACAATCCCAAAGCACACAAACACCCGTGGGTAATTTACACAACACGAAAACTCAACTACAGTGAGTTTCATAAGGGGCAGGAGAGTGGACACACTCGACTCCAGAGTGTCACCCTGACAGATAAGTTAACCAATACAATTTCTCTTGGTCTCAAACCAAGTTTGATCACAAATTTTTAAGAAATCTGTACTTGACTCTCAAGTCAAAGATACAGTCACAGATACATGCCCTCAAGGCTTTCAACATCCCAAAAGATGGAAACAGGTATGCGCCTGAGGAGGATCTCTCCTCCCCTACCCCAAACTTGATGAGCATTTCTCCCAAGTGGGAGAAGCTCTGTCAAACAACCCGACCACAAACCCCACAGAAAACAAATCTAAACACAAATTCACACACTTTACATACACATTCAGCTATACGATATAAAGGTAAAAATCAAACCAACCTTACAAAGCCCTCCTGGAATGAAACTGTTGCAGAGCCCACAGAGTTCTCTTCCAACCTTAGCCACCAACTCCCTCTCCCTTCTCTCTCCTGCAAGCTAACTTTTCTATTTTTGCTAAAATAGAATGAAAGTTTCCCCACAATTCAACTAACTCTCTCCCCTCCCAAAATTGGAAACAAATAACCCAAATTCTTTTCAGTTTTGAGGAATGGGGAGGTGACACTTGTCACCTCCTCATTCTCCCCCAAAACCACTATTCTGTCCTGGTGGCTTATGTCACTCACCCATCCCTAGAGTACTCCTTATCCCTTTCCTCATGTCATTTCTCTTTCGCATGGGAGAAATAAAAGGAGTTAAAGGAGGAAAAGATAGGTGACCCATGCCCCTTCTTCCCTCCTTCACATGGGTGTCCCCACAGCACATGGGGGAATCTCACTAATGGAGGGGGTGACTTCAAGTCAATCCTTCAATAATGGATGGGCTTGTAGTCATCTCTTACCTTGGGGATTGTAGAGGGGATGGGTTGGGTGTTGGTACAACCCATCATGTCCCCTCCATACCCCAATTTTCGTCACTTAACTTCAGGGGGAAGTTAAGATGACTAGATGGAGGTTACTCAAGGGTTACCCATGCCAAATGGGCCCCTGGACCCATGGGGTATAACCCAGGGTCAACTTTAACCCATACAAGACACCCCTGGTCAAGGTAAAGCACAAGAAAAGGCCTCATAAATTTAAATAAAATAAGGAAATTCAAATTCAATCTTTTTACAACACAAATTATAAAATAATGTTACATGAGGGTAACCTAACCCACTCGACCATACGAAAGACCACATTACATCATCACATCAAACACAAAGAGATCTTGGTTCCTCGTGGAACCAGATCGGCTTAACAGGGAATAACAAATAACAAGGTGCGGAATGATCTCCGAAATCTGTGGTTCGATTAGTAATTCCTGCACACTAAATTACAAGATCAGTAACCACATAAAATCATCATAGCCGAAGCAACTTAAAAACATGCATTATCATGACATAGTACTAATTAACATAAATGAAATCATATTACAATTTTCCATCATCACCTAATTAATTTTTCTGAAATGTAAACTTATCCAAACATCACCCAATTAGTTTTTCCGAAATCATAATAAAGTTTAATAGTTTGACAATTCCAGGAACTGCTATCCCACAAACATAAAAAAATAACAATAACAGTAATGTAAATAGTCATAACAACATAAGTAAAAAGGGCGGTCCTCACAGAGTTTGTGTTGTATAAACAAAAGCTACATAGAATAACTTTAGGCACGGATCCTGAACCCATAGGTGCTACTAAGAGAAGAAAATGGTTAGATAGAAGAGATGAGGCTTTTGGAACACTTTGTCTTGCTATTTCTCTAGATTTGAGATTTCATGTTGAGTCTTGTACTACACCAAATGAGATATGGACAACACTGGACAATCGATTTGGCAAGCAAGATAAAATAAGAAGGTTCAAATTGGAAAATGAGCTAATTGCACTTAATCCTCAAGATTTTGATCAAATCAAAGACTTCTTCACCAAATTTAAGTCTCTCAAGTTGCAACTCAAACAAAGTCGTCTTGAGAAAGAAGATGAACAATTGATTCTATCAATTCTTGCAAAATTGGGTCCTGCATATTCAGTTTATGTTTCTACCTTTTATACTACAATGGATGCCTTTGATACTAAGTTTACCATGCCTTCACTTGAGGAGTTTGCTACACAACTCACAAGAGAACAAGCCAAGCTACTACACATGGGCACATTGAAGTCGCCTAGAAAACAGGCTCTAGTTGCAACACAAAGCACAAAAGATCCTAAGGCTTCACATAATAAGGGAAAGAAATAGAAGGATTCAAAGTCTAATAAGCAAGAAAAAGAATCAAATAAAACCCCCAACTCTTCTTCCAAAGAGGAGTCAAATAAGAAGAAGAAGCCAAAGTGTTCTTATTGTAAGAAATTGGGTCATGATGAGACTAAATGTTATGAGAAAAAGTTTGAAGAGATGTCACAACTTCTTCAAAAACATAACATTGAGTATTCTCCATCAACAACAGTTTTACCCAAGTCTTCTTCTTCGCCACCATCATCATCTACATCTACAGGGACAATAGGCATTGCTTAAGGGACAGATAAAGGAAAAGGAAAAGCATTCTTTGCATCAACAAGTCTACATTCAGAGAGATGGCTTCTTGATTTAGGAGCTTCTCATCATATGTCATCTTCATAGGGGATGTTCTCTTCATTTCAGTCATGTACTTCATTGCCTATTTTGATGGGTAACAATACATACATGCATGCAAGTGGTAAAGGAACAATTGATGTTGGTGACTCATGTACATTCAACAATGTGTTGTGTGTACCTTCCTTGACAACCAATCTCCTTTCCACCTATCAGATTACTCATTGTGGTGCAGGGAAGACAGTTGAGTTCACTCCTAATTCTATGATCATTTGGGACTTGGAGAGCAGAGACATCATTGCTCTTGGGGTGGCAGATCATGCATCTCGCTTGTATTCTTTCTCCCATTTTGTTTCTGACAATGATGTAGATCCATTGGTTAATATTCACACTCATGCATCAAGTGTAATCATATTTCTAGGCAGAGGTTTGGTCACTTGAACCTTGGTATTTTTGTATTGACTTCAGTTCTTGAGACTAGTTTTGAGCTTCCTCTTTCTCCTGCTTCTTCAGAGATTGGCATTGACATAGCTTCATCCACTTCAGTTGAGCAGGATATTGTTTGTCTTCCAGATACAGGTTTGTGGGATGAGTGCTTGCCAGGTATTGCAGACTTGTTTCGTGAGTCCTATCTTGATGACTTGGAGGACTTCATTGATGACATTCATCTCCTCTTTGAAGGAGTTGAATCTTCTACTTCGGATGAGTACGCACCTTCTCCTCTTCACTTGTCATAGTTTGACATTGAGTTGGAGGGACCATCATTTGGAGGATTCTTCATCTTTGGAGATTGATGATCTTGAGTTTTCATCTTGTCTTGGATTGTTGCATGTAGCACCTAATCATGTGACATCTTTTGGTTATGACATATGGACACTTGAGCAGTTTTCATAGACAGCATACATCATGAGGCTTTTTCCCTCATACATTGAGATGGAGTTTCTTCGACATCAGCCTTTGGACTTGTTTCTTCCTAAGGGAAAGAATGTTGTTTGTAGTCTTTGGATTCTCTTCAGCATTCTTTTTCGGGCGTTCACCATTGACATAGGAGCTACTTCATTGTGGGGGGGACTGATGCAGAGGAAAAGAAGAATCTCAAACAATTGTTATCATGTTTCACAACAATGAGCTTCAATCCCACAACCTTCATAAGTCAATGGCACAAAACTGAGTTTCTCACAAGTTTGACTCAACAATACCTTATTTGTCTTTCTTTTTATCCTTTAAGAATCCTATCTCAACCAAAACAAACAATTCCCAATATCTGACCTTTCATCAAATTACTATTCCTTCGTTGATTGTCCAAAAGCTAGTAGCCCTCTTTAAGGGACTGTCAAAGCATACCTTTTAGTGTAGATCTCCATTCAAGACTGTTTAAGGCTTTTGAGATACCCTTTAATAAGTTTAAACACATATCACAAATCCAACATAGATTTCTTTGGGAAGTATTGCTAAACAAAGGACTATCACCGAACCAATTAGGCCTAAATAGGCTTCCAAACTGTCACTCTTGTGTCTTCTTGGTATTCTCCCAATACAGGGATCTTGCAACCTTTGCCATGGATAAAAAACATTAAAAACATCTTGCTTAACCTACTCCTAGGGTTTCCAACCATCATTAAGAAACATTATTGCCTCATACTCAGTCATGACAGTGACTGTTACACTCAGTCCTAACAGGGCAAACTTCTCTAAGGGTATAAACCTCAATCTATTTGCCAAATTCAACTTAAGGAATATGGAGTTATCTCACTTACTTCCTTTATCAAAACCAAAACCATCATAAAGAATGTTCAACCATACTAAAATCATCAAAAACACATCATTTCTGCCCTTTTACCAGTCTTAAACAAGACAGAACAGTATTAGGGCATGATAGAAATAGGACCCAACTTCCTCCATAAACTCTGCACTCTAGGAATCAATGAAAATACACATAGAGCTATCAATTTCCCAATTTTTATCTTATTCCATTGGGTGAATTAGGAGAAACACCATTTTAAATGCTGACTGTTTACCCTAAGACAGGGTTTTAACCACTTTCAGAAAAACCTTCATAACTTACACAAAATAGCATCAAAATACATGAGACCGACTTCAAATGGAAGGTGATTGAAGGAACTAATACTTACAACCAGTTAAACCTGCACTCATGCCCATATAGTTCCGTACAAGGCTTGGAAATGATGAATTTCTGAAAAAGAATATAGAAAACAGTGTCTTTTATCATTCCATGTTCAAATCTTCAATCACCCCCAAATTCTTTGAAGGTTACAAGGCCTTTTAAAGGCATTACATCATGACTCTTCAGTTTCTAACTGATTTCTAACTTCCTACAAGAGAATCAAACCTTCATGACCTTTCATATTCCATATGTTGCATTGCAACTTTATAACTTTGTAAGTTTTACATTTGTGACACCTTTTACATTTTATAAAAATGAACACAAGACTTGAACCTTAATGACCTAAACATATGTGAATTGGTCCAAATGACCTTGTTACAAGGTAGAAACATCAAAATTACATCAAACTTCAAAATTTCTCTATAGAAGCATGAAGATACTATGGTGCTCCTGCACCATACAACCAACCAACAAAGATTTCCAAGTCCCTTGGAAATGTATCTGCAAAACAAAACTATCTTTTCCTGCATTTCTGTCTATCTCTTCATCTTTAGCTTCAGGCTTCAAATCTTCACATCAATGGCTACTGACCAACCAACCAACAAAAATCAAACTACCATCAACTTTAGAGCTTCTTCAGACTCCTACTCCCATCAGTGGAGTACTCTTCAGGCTGCAACATCAAGTGCTTCGTTAGTTAGGTATCCATCTCTCTACTGCTTCACAACACCAACTCACCAAACCATTCATCTCACCCAACAACAGATCCTGGTGATGCACCTACCACTCTCTCCTTAGTGGTTTCTCTCTGCACCCTTATCCAGCCTAATCTCCATTGGAGAATGGTCATGACAGACCTCATCTTGTCTGCCCACACACACAACCTCAGAAAACATCCTTCTGCAGCTAGATGGACCAAGCACCTGCAACCAAACAACTTAACAACACAAAATAATGGTCACCAACAAATTTGAACTCCTTATCTGCCTTCTGATACACAACACTTTACCCAGAGCTTTTGCTAGCTCTGATACCAATTTGATGCAGAGGAAAAGAAGAATCTCAAACAATTGTTATCATGTTTCACAACAATGGGCTTCAATCCCACAACCTTCATAAGTCAGTGGCACAAAACTGAGTTTCTCACAACTCTTACTCAACAATACCTTAGTTGTCTTTCTTTTTATCCTTTAAGAATCCTATCTCAACCAAAACAAACAATTCCCAATATCTGACCTTAAATCAAATTACTATTCCTTCGTTGACTGTCCAAAAGCTAGTAGCCCTCTTTAAGGGACTGTCAAAGCATACCTTTTAGTGTAGATCTCCATTCAAGACTATTTAAGGCTTTTGAGATACCCTTTAATAAGTTTAAACACATATCACAAATCCAACATAGATTGCTTTGGGAAGTATTGCTAAACAAAGGACTGTCACCGAACCAATTAAGCCTAAATAGGCTTCCAAACTGTCACTCTTGTGTCTTCTTGGTATTCTCCCAATACAGGGATCTTGCAACCTTTTCCATGGATAAAAAACATTAAAAACATCTTACTTAACCTACTCCTAGAGTTTCCAACCATCATTAAGACATGCTATTGCCTCATACTCAGTCATGACAATGACTGTTACACTCAGTCCTGACAGAACAGACTTCTCTAAGGGTATAAACCTCGATCTATTTGCCAAATTCAACTTAAGGAATATGGAGTTATCTCACTTACTTCCTTTATTAAAACCAAAACCATCATAAAGAATGTTCAACCATACTAAAATCATCAAAAAAACATCATTTCTGCCCCTTTACCAGTCTTAAACAAGACAGAACAGTATTAGGGCATGATAGAAATAGGACCCAACTTCCTCCATAAAATCTGCACTCTAGGAATCAATGAAAATACACATAGAGCTATCAATTTCCTAGTTTTTATCTTATTCCATTGGGTGAATTAGGAGAAACACCATTTTAAATGTTGATTGTTTACCCTAAGACAGGCTTTTAACCACTTTCAGAAAAACCTTCATAACTTACACAAAATAGCATCAAAATACATGAGACTGACTTCAAATGGAAGGTGATTGAAGGAACTAATACTTACAACCAGTTAAACCTGCACTCATGCCCGTACAGTTCCGTACAAGGATTGGAAATGATGAATTTATGAAAAAGAATACAGAAAATAATGTCTTTTATCATTCCATGTTCAAATCTTCAATCACCCCGAATTCTTTGATGGTTACAAGGCCTTTTAAAGGCATTACATCATGACTCTTCAGTTTCTAACTGATTTATAACTTCCTACAAGCGAATCAAACCTTCATGACCTTTCATATTCCATATGTTGCATTGCAACTTTATAACTTTGTAAGTTTTACATTTGTGACACCTTTTACATTTTATAAAAATGAACACAAGACTTGAACCTTAATGACCTAAGCATATGTGAATTGGTCCAAATGACCTTGTTACAAAGTAGAAACATCAAAATTACATCAAACTTCAAAATTTCTCTATAGAAACATGAAGATACTATGGTGCTCCTGCACCATACAACCAACCAACAAAGATTTCCAAGTCCCTTGGAAATGTATCTGCAAAACAAAACTATCTTTTCCTGCATCTCTGTCTGTCTCTTCATCTTTAGCTTCAGGCTTCAAATCTTCACATCAATGGCTAGTGACCAACCAACCAACAAAAATCAAACTACCATCAACTTTAGATCTTCTTCAGGCTCCTTCTACTCCCATCAGTGGAGTACTCTTCAGGCTGCAACATCAAGTGCTTCGTTAGTTAGGTATCCATCTCTCTACTGCTTCACAACACCAACTCACCAAACCATTCATCTCACCCAACAACAGATCCTGGTGATGCACCTACCACTCTCTCCTTAGTGGTTTCTCTCTGCACCCTTATCCAGCCTAATCTCCATTGGAGAATGGTCATGACAGACCTCATCTTGTCTGCCCACACACACAACCTCAGAAAACATCCTTCTGCAGCTAGATGGACCAAGCACCTGCAACCAAACAACTTAACAACACAAAATAATGGTCACCAACAAATTTGAACTCCTTATCTACCTTCTGATACACAACACTTTACCTAGAGCTTTTGCTAGCTCTGATACCAATTTGATGCAGAGGAAAAGAAGAATCTCAAACAATTGTTATCATGTTTCACAACAATGGGCTTCAATCCCACAACCTTCATAAGTCAGTGGCACAAAACTGAGTTTCTCACAAATCTGACTCAACAATACCTTAGTTGTCTTTCTTTTTATCCTTTAAGAATCCTATCTCAACCAAAACAAACAATTCCCAATATCTGACCTTTCATCAAATTATTATTCCTTCGTTGACTGTCCAAAAGCTAGTAGCCCTCTTTAAGGGACTGTCAAAGCATACCTTTTAGTGTAGATATCCATTCAAGACTATTTAAGGCTTTTGAGATACCCTTTAATAAGTTTAAACACATATCACAAATCCAACATAGATTGCTTTGGGAAGTATTGCTAAACAAAGGACTGTCACCAAACCAATTAGGCCTAAATAGGCTTCCAAACTATCACTCTTGTGTCTTCTTGGTATTCTCCCAATACAGGGATCTTGCAACCTTTTCCATGGATAAAAAACATTAAAAAAATCTTACTTAACCTACTCCTAGGGTTTCCAACCATCATTAAGATGCACTATTGCCTCATACTCAGTCATGACAGTGACTGTTACAGTCAGTCCTGACAGGACAGACTTCTCTAAGGGTATAAACCTCAATCTATTTGCCAAATTCAACTTAAGGAATATGGAGTTATCTCACTTACTTCCTTTATCAAAACCAAAAACATCATAAAGAATGTTCAACCATACTAAAATCATCAAAAACACATCATTTATGCCCTTTTACCAGTCTTAAACAAGACAGAACAGTATTAGGGCATGATAGAAATAGGACCCAACTTCCTCCATAAACTCTGCACTCTAGGAATCAATGAAAATACACATAGAGCTATCAATTTCCTAGTTTTTATCTTATTCCATTGGGTGAATTAGGAGAAACACCATTTTAAATGCTGATTGTTTACCCTAAGACAGGGTTTTAACCACTTTCAGAAAAACCTTCATAACTTACACAAAATAGCATCAAAATACATGAGACTGACTTCAAATGGAAGGTGATTGAAGGAACTAATACTTACAACTAGTTAAACCTGCACTCATGCCTGTACATTTCCGTACAAGGCTTGGAAACGATGAATTTCTGAAAAAGAATACAGAAAACAATGTCTTTTATCATTCCATGTTCAAATCTTCAATCACCCCCAAATTCTTTGATGGTTACAAGGCCTTTTAAAGGCATTACATCATGACTCTTTGGTTTCTAACTGATTTCTAACTTCCTACAAGTGAATCAAACCTTCATGACCTTTCATATTCCATATGTTGCATTGCAACTTTATAACTTTGTAAGTTTTACATTTGTGACACCTTTTACATTTTATAAAAATGAACACAAGACTTGAACCTTAATGACCTAAACATATGTGAATTGGTCCAAATGACCTTGTTACAAGGTAGAAACATCAAAATTACATCAAACTTCAAAATTTCTCTATAGAAGCATGAAGATACTATGGTGCTCCTGCACCAGGGACTTATAGTCTCACATTTTCTCTCCTATGGGGGGGTAATTGATTGTATATATGTGTTGGATGTAGTCCTTGGGGGGTCTTGAGTCCTCCTTCCATCACATATTTCATTTGTTTTCTGCATTCTCACTTTTGGAGAGGAGTTTTGTCCCATGAGGTTTTCTCCTTTTCTCCACTTGAGATTTGTTGTACATGGGTACCTAACATGACCTAGTAGCCGGGACCCATCCATCATTGCATCTTTGTTTTAGTCCGCTACTCCCTAAGTTGCACTTAAGGGGGGGTGTTGGTGTGAACACATAATTCACACATGTTAAGTTGACTTAGTGAGTCTTCTAGATGTCTAGGTGTTTCTAGTTGTGTGTTGAGTTGTTGATAGTTGGAGTGAGTTGTCTTATCCTCCACATGTGCAATTAGTTATTGTCCTCTAATTGGCACATGTTGTAGGAATATCTCCACCTTTCACTCCACCCTTCTAGCTCTCACCTTGCCTTTATAAGGAAGGCTCTTTCATTGTATTTCATACAGTCTAATACAACTTCATTTGATCTTTTTATAAATTCTTGCTCCATTGTTTTAACATCTTCTCTTGTCATCTTTGTGTGGAAGGTTGTCTTGATTGCAGGTGATCCTGGCTTGCTGAGTCACATTGACTCTTACACAAGGGAGCATCACCCTGGAAGTCTGGAATAAGCATTTCCAAAGAAAAGAGATCAATCTCAACATATATCAGCAAAATAGAAGATAGAATAAATCTCAACATGAAGCTCCAAATGCCAAATATACTCCTCAAACATGGTGCCCAAAACAAGAAAGAATATTTCTTTGAAGTCCACTGCTAAAAACAAAATGAAATCAACTTTATTTTTTTTATGTTTGACTTTATAAAGGGAGTACCACACCAAGAAAGGGGCCCACCTCTTCCTAGGTGCTCAACTCCATGATGCATAAACCCTTCGTGGCCACTTTTTAAGTTACAGCCTTCTCTAATAAAATAATACATTGTGGCACAACTCCCAAGGTAAAGTAATTTTACTAGGACTTTAATAATACAAAATGTAATTAAAGATTACATTTAAATCAATCATTGGTGCCTAGTAAAATATATCAAGTAGAAATAAATTGAGCCATAGAGATAAGTCCAACTCCTCACTAGGCTCAACTCAAGATCATTCCCTAATCACTTGAATTAGCCTACGGGAATGATTATTAGGCTAATCTACAACACTCCTGAAGATCACTCAGGAAGTGGGGACATGACAAGGTGGGGTTGTATTTTATAAAGCCCTCATCGTGAGGCAGGATGGTGTATCTCTTGAGGTAGTGCACATCCTTTTATACAAAGCCCTCATCACAAGGCGGGGTTGGATCTTGAGCTATTCACCCTTAAGCATGTCTTTGGTGGTTGTGGTAGCATAGCTCAACCATCAGGTGTGTTTGGCATGTTTTAGATAGTGGAGTAGTGATGAGCTAGCTCCTCCCTATCACTCGTGTTTGTCGTGTATAAGACGTATAGTGTGTCCATGGCATACTATGTGGTGCTCGTGTATTCCGTGTGTCTTCCATTTGTTTTATGTGTCTTCTCTGTGTGTCTTGCATGTTTGTGGCATAGTCTAAATTTGTGTGGCGATGAGTCCCTCCCTACGCTCTATGTGTTTTACATGTTTTTGTGTGGTCTAAAGTTGTGTGGCGATGAGTCCCTCCCCACATTTTGTGTTTGTTTACTTTAATTAGCATTTCATATATATATTGCTTAATCATGTCTTCTTTGTGTATTGTGTGACTGCATTCATGTCTTATCTGTGTATTGTGTGCTTTCACTGTATTCATCGTGTATTGCTTGCTTCCTTATTAACTTGTAAGATTATGATTGGTTGCTAATAGAGTCCAAACTTGAAGAAATGAGTTTTGGAGCAAAGCAATTGCATCTTAAATTCATTAGCCTATGAAAAAGTATTCATTTTGGACATAAATAACTACCTTCAAAAATTGTGTTCCTCTACTAAAATCAACTTGCATGATGCCAGGAGATAGTTGCGAGATGATATATTCTACATATGATGGCTATCAAAATAGTTAAATATAGCTATTATAGTTTGGTCTCTAACAAAGAGATTGCAATACCTATTATGTAATGTGAATTCAAACATGCAAACAAAATGTATATTATTCCATGATAGCAACCCTCCTATAGGACACTCTAAGGCATTATTTTTTATTGAAGGGGTAAATTCAAGTTTTGAAAGGACATGAAAACCTTTTACAGGGGCAAGGTGACAACAAATAAACAACACTCCCTAAGACAACTGTAGCCAAGCTACCATACAGAACCAAACTACAACACATTTCAAAAAAAACTACCACAAAGAACAATAGACCAACATTCATCAAACCCAATGAAACAACATCCTACACTACACCTGAACCTAACCTAGCAATTCACACACCCTTGGCCTAGGTATGGGATTCTGAAACAAAATTAGGAAGAATTTAATCCTCCTTTAAACGATTTCCAAGATCCACCATTATCTATATCTACATACTGAGGAGAAATAAGAGAGGGCACCTCTAATGTTGCCTCAACTCAAGTCACCTCCCTTGATGAGGAAGAATGCCCCAAAAAAGACAGAGGTTGTAAGGAAACCGAAGACTGAGATAGGGTCCCCCCACAACCAATCGAGAGGGCTAGCAGACCCATCAAATAAAACACTGAAGTCGTGCCAGTCCCAAGGGGAGCCACCTCAGAAAGGACCATGGAGGCCACATCAAGACCTGCCGCCTAGGAGAAAGAAGGCTCATCACCCATACAGTCTAAATCAGGAGAATCATCAACAATCAAATGGTTGGGGAGAGTGTTCTACCACCACGAAGAACACGCATTCTTGTAGTGAGAATGAGAGTAATTAGAGACAAGATGACTAATAGCGAAACATTGTCTACAGCGAAAGGGGATATCCTCTTAATCATGCATCTAAGTCCACTGTCTATTCTCCACTATCAAGGCAACATCCCTAGGAAGATCCTTAGAGGAGTTGATGTCCACTAGAAGATGAACAAAGGTAGTGTGATCAAGGTCAGAAGTAGTAGAATCCACCTTCAGAAATTGACCTATAGCATTGTCAATAGCCTCAAAACAAGAGCCTACCAAACTCTAGAAATGAATTGGAATTGCAATTATGCCTAAAATGCATATATGGAGTATGCAAACCAAATAGCAATATAGATCATTGTGGTCAGAGCTTGTTTAATGCTATTTGTTTTATATTAAACAAAGAACTATTATGTTTGCAAATTAGTTGACTTGGATAAGTCATGTTAATAGTTGTAATATGTCTGAAATATAGTTAGCTATAAGTTTAGAATATCATAATGTACTATTTGTCGATCATACGCATTTAGTGCAATGAAATTATAAGATTATATGCTAATACTTTTAGCTTTCCTAATCCCATAATAACAAAAGAATCACTTACTAGATTTCTCCCTACTATTACAACATGTTTGAATATTTAGGTGACAATAAATAGTAAAAGGGACTAATAAATATTGAGTGCTCTTGTTGCCCATTTTTTTAAAATTTGCAATAAAAAGTCAACAGTTTAACCTTTAGCAATAAACCTCATCAATTTGTTTGGCTAACAAATTTAGAACAAAATTTAGACTGCTAAAATGAAATCAATACATTTGATTGGCTAGTGTTGTTTCTTGCACAACACAGCCCAATTCTCTCAAGCTAGGAACCCCTTTTTTTAAATCACATGATTTATGCTTCATTTGCTTTGATTTTGTCCTTTTGTCCTTTGCATTCTAAATACAATTCATTGTAGACCTGTGTTGATAATGTATTGGAGGATTTTTGATTGTACCTTTAGAACTCAAGTATGTTTAGTATGGTTTAGGTCCCTTGGTTCATGAATGTCCTAGATTTAGTAAGACTAATTTTTTATATATTGGCATTTTAATCCAAAGATCCTATGTTTATATGCACATCATGGCTTGGTCTCAATTTCATGTTTACTGTTTTGCACTCGATCAATCTTACCCAGATTATGAAAGGTTGCCTATGAGTACAATGGAACTTGCTTTTTATTTAAGTCATATATAAAGCTTATTATTTGTCATGGTAGAAATTCCCTGTTTAAGTCCTAGATTTGTTGCAATGTCGGGCTTTATTTTGATTTATATACCTTTTATTCTAATTTATTGTTGACTTCCCATAATTGGTCTCCAACTTCTTAAGTAATGTTTTATAACATTGAGATGGTCATTTACTAGTTCTCTAGAGTATGCAACCCAACCAGTTGGGTCTCCTATAGTTTTATGGGGAGTCGAGGCTGACATTTAAACCAGTTCCATGGCAACCTTATTGTTTGCCTTTATCCTATCGAACCCATGCATATCAAATGGATAAGGGGTCTTTGTGGTGACAAATTTTGACAGCCGGTATAGTAAAAAAATAGTTTGCAGGCCCGTCCATTGTGAATTTCAAAAGACTTTATAAACTATGAGCAGTATACAGAGAACTTAAAGAAATTTTAAATTGTGAATACACCCATCGTTATCATTTTGCACTACAAGCAATAAGCTGGAAATAGAACTATGAAATCTGACTTGAACATAGACTATGACAGGAGTAGATGTAAGTGACATACCTATATATTCTTATGTGAACATATACGTTAAATTCTTTTCTTCTCTATCAAAGCGTCATCATCACAATAAATGTTTTTGGAATAAGAACTTGTTTAATGTGAAAAATATTAAGCAACAAACTTTAGACGGACAATAAAAATTTAACTGAAAATTTTAAGGAATTGTAAAGTTGTTGATTAATATATTAGCATTTTAATCTAAGGAGAAGTTTTTATAATGTTTGGAATAAGAACTTGGTTTAATGTAAAAAATATTAAGCAACAAACTTTAAACAACAATAAAAATTTAAGTGAAAACTTTAAGGAATTGTAAAGTTGTTGATTAATATACTAGCATTTTAATCCAAGGAGTTGTTTATATGCACATCATGACTTGGTCTTAATTTTATGTTCAAAGTCTTGCTCTTGGTCATCTTACCTAGGTTATGGAGGGGCCTATGAGTATAGTGAAAACCCTTATAACTTACCTTTTGTTTAAGTATGTAAGACTTGTTCTTTGTCTTGGCCAAAATCCCATGCTTCGAATCCTAATTTTGTTGCAATGTCAAACTTTGTTTTAATTTATACACTTTTTGTTCTAATCTAATTAAGCAAACAACTTGAGTGATATTATATCCATGTTCATTGTGAAGACCTATTTTAGTTATCTGTAGTGTATTCATATTTGGTTCATAGTTTCAATGTAAAGTAATCCCATATCTACCCAATTCCACATGGCTTATTCCCATTTGTTGGGGCAAGACTATGAAATAAAACCATGAGCAGCTTCAATTTTGTTGTTTGCAGCTCTACCATTCAATCTTCATAACTTCTGCAAAAAGAGATACCAACAAAAGAACATTGATATATGATATAAAATTATAAATTGTCTTGCAAATTTCATCCTTAAATAAGTGGCCAAAACAAGATTATGAAAAAAAAAACATAACATATATAAAGAGAGACTCCTCAATACAATACTCATGGAGAGTTCCATGAGAGTATAGTCTTGGTTCTAAGTCTCAATGCCTTTTATTTATTATAAGTTTTGCAGTCAAAGTCTTTACTGCTTATGGGTTTACATTCACTTTGTTTTGGTTTGATATCGTGGGCTTCTTTGTTTTTGGTTGCACACTTTAGTTTAAATCCACACGTCCTTTATATTATGTTGCAATTCAAAAATATTTACCTTATGCATTTTTTGTTATATTTTCAAGTTAACCAGTAATTGTGCGTCATCGAGCATTTAAGTGATCTCCTTGCCATGGTAAAATGACCAGTAACTTGTTAACAACTCTATAGAAATTGCCTTCACCGATCCCCTATGCCCTCCTCGTTGACCCAATGACCTTATATCTATGAAGTTATTGACCTAGCTATGTGTCACCATTATATTCCTCTCAATCCAATGGGCAAGCAACCACACCCCACTTTCCCCTCACTTGGTGACTTGATATCATAGATCTAAAATTGAACAAATCTTGATCATTGAATGTGTTGACATTTAACACAATGTAATTTGATTATATAAACCTTTAAATTACATTGTAAGTCCCAAAATAATAAAATGATTTAATTGAGTCATTAGTGAAACTATTGAACAAAACATTACTCGAGTCCATGTGGCATATTCCCATTTGTTGGGGCAAAATGGAAAAATAAAACCACGAGCAACTTCCCTTTAGTCATTCGTACCTCTACTATCTAATCTTTATAACTTTTGCTTGACCATAGATTTATTGTGTGTGCAATAATGACACATTTATATTGATTGTGCTTGTATTAGTTTCAATTAGAACAAAGGGGAACTTGATGTGTTTCGATATTAATGGTTGGAGGTGATAGAAACATGAGTGCAATAGGGAACTACAGCATAAAGAACTGATGAAAAGTTGCCACATGTATGTTGAATGTTTATTGTGACTAATTTTGTTTGTATATGTACATACTTTAGGTATAACTGAGGGAGGTGTTATCTCTTGACACATGTCATCATTGGGCTTAAACACTCTTGTTAAACCCTACATGTATTATCTTGGGATTTGAAGTCCTATTCATTGGATCTGTGGTGCAGTCACGGTAGGAGGGTTCACAGAATGAACTATTTGGACCGTGCAACAAGAGTAAACACAATGGAAATAGCTCAAAGAGATGGAACAAATGCAGATTCAGTCATTCAGTATATCATAGAATTCAAATAGAGATCGGTCGGCAACATGCGGGCTTACAATTAGGGATCACAGGCCTGATTACATACATGCACAAGATAAAGCTTTCAAGCTCCTTCACCAGAAAATGAACAAGCTATCTATCTATAACTTAGTAACTTATGAATTGCTTTCCTAAGGATCTATTACATCAATATATATCAAGTCCAAATCATAAGATTCCTCTGCGTCGACCAAAGAAGGTCACAAACTCCAATAAAGAGATGTAACATGTGTACACAGATAGGTTAGACCTAATTGTATAGAATTCCTCCAGAAAATTAATGGAATGATGTGCGGATCTTCGGGGAAGGTCAACCACAAACCAAAGATCATTAAATGATGTGTCATTAGGCTTCACAGATCAGGAAATGCTTCCACAAGTTTCTCCTTCAGCTGGTTATCTGTGATTATCAGGATGCTCTGTTATGAGAAATAGTCGATCTTATGATAGTGATATCTTTCTAGTAATGATGTGTGGATCTCTAAATTCTGGATATGATGTAGATGAATGAATGTAGATGCTAAATCCAGCTCCACAAGGTCTGAAATGCAACTGGACCAAAATATAGGAATTGCTTCTGACTGAACTGCCTAAACTAAACTAGAAATTGAAAAGAAACAAACTGAATTGCAAACAAAAAACAAACTGAAATGCAAATATTTTTGATTGATGCAAGATTACTCTTGAACCAGGGATGCTCCTACATCAGACATCCGGGGTTATTGAAAAAAAGTGAGTCCCTCACTTTACTGGGGCTAGGGGAGAACCAAGACAGTCCACCTCAGCCTGAGAAATCCATGATGAATCTTCTTCCGGTCTGCCTTTCCACTTCACAAGATATTCTTTGTATTGTCTTCCTCTAGTGCTACATCCAACTCTGCTATCTAAAATGTCTTCAATGTACTCCAGTGCTTGTTGTGGTAATTGCTTCTTCAAGTCTTCTTCCCTGCTGTCACTGAACTCTGCTTCATGTGATACTGATATAAGTCTACAATGTTGAAAATAGGTGAAATACCTAATGTCTATGGTAATTCCACTTCATATGCATTTCTTGAGTATCCTACAAGGTCCAAACTTCTTCATCTTCAACTTGTTATATGTCCCAACTGGAAATCTTTCCTTTCTCAAGTACACCATCACTTCATCTCCAACTTTAAATTCCTTATGTCTTCTCTTCTCATCAGCCTTCTCTTTGTACTTATTGTTCATATTATCTAAATGCTTCTGAACCTGATTATGCACTGTCTTCATATGATCTGCAAATTCTTCTACTTTTACACTTCTCTTTTCTTCCATGCTGATATCTCTCAATTTTGCTACTCCTCTAGGATTTACTCCGGTCACAATCTCAAAAGGTGTTCTTTTAGTACTCCTGTTTACTAAATTATTGTATGCACACTCTGCTTGCGGTAGAATCAAATCCCAACTTCTAGCTTTCTCTCCAACCAAACATCTCAACAAGTTTCCCAAACTCATATTCACTACCTCTATCTGTCCATCAATCTGTGGATGAAAAGTTAAACTGAACTTCAAATCTATCTTCATCTTCTTCCATAGTGTCCTCCAAAAGTATCCAACAAACTTTGTGTCTCTGTCTAAAACTATACTCTTAGGTAATCCATGCAATCTCACAATCTCCTTGAAAAATAGGTCAGCTACATGCACTGCATCAGTTGTCTTCTTGCAGGGTATGAAATGAGCCATCTTTGAAAATTTGTCAACCACTACAAATATTGAATCATGTCCTCTCTGTGTCTTAGGCAATCCCATCACAAAATCCATTCTTATGTCTTCCCAAGGTCTCTTCGGTACTGTCAAAGGTTTATACAATCTAGTATTCTGACTACTCCCTTTTGCAACTTGACAAACTCTATAACTCTGCACAAATCTCCTAACATCCTTATGTATCTGAGGCCAAAAGTAGTTTTTGTAAGAGTCAATGTGACTCAACAAGCCAGGATCACCTACAATCAAGACAACCTTCCACACAAAGATGACAAGAGAAGATGCTAAAACAATGGAGCAAAGATCATATGAAGCTATATTAGACTGTATGAAACACAATGAGAGAGCCTTGCTTATAAAGGCAAGGTGAGAGCTAGAAGGGTGGAGATATTCCTACAACATGTGCCAATTAGAGGATGATAACTAATTGCACATGTGGAGGATAAGACAACTCACTCCAACTATCAATAACTCAACACACAACTAGACTCAACTAGACATCTAGAAGACTCACTAAGTCAACTTAACATGTGTGAATTATGTGTTCACACCAACACCCCCCCTTAAGTGCAACTTAGGGAGTAGCTGACTAAAACAATGATGGATGGGTCCCGGCTACTAGGCCATGTTAGGTACCCATGTACACCAAATCTCAAGTGGAGAAAAGGAGAAAACCTCATAGGACAAAACTCCTCTCCAAAAGTGAGAATGCAGAAAACAAATGAAAGATGTGATGGAAGGAGGACTCAAGAGCCCCCAAGGACAACATCCAACAGATATGTACAATCAATTACCCCCCCATAGGAAAGAAAGTGTGAGACTATAGGTCCCTCCCACAATGAAGTAGCTCCTATGCCAATGGTGAAAGCCTGAAGAAGAATGCTAAAGAGAATCCAAAGCCTGCAAACAACATTCTTCCCCTTAGGAAGAAACAAGTCCAAACGCTGATGTCAAAGAAACTCCATCTCAAGGTATGAGGGAAAAATCCTCATGATGTATGTTGTCTCTGAAAACTGCTCAAGTGTCCACATTTCACAACCAAAAATGTCACATGAACAGGTGCTGCATGTGACAATCCAAGACAAGATGAAAACTCAAGATCATCAATCTCCAAAGACAGAATCCTCTGAATGATGCTCAAGATTCTCTGACTCAGTGCCAAACTGTGATAGGTGAAGAGGAGAAGATGATGCCTGCTCATCCGAAGTAGAAGATTCAACTCCTTCAAAGAGGAGATGAATGTCATCAATGATGTCCTCCAAGTCATCAAGATAGGACTCACAAAACAAGTTTGAAATACCTGTCAAGTACTCATCCCACAAACCTCTATCTAGAATACAAATAATATCCTGCTCAACTAAAATGGATGAAGCTCTGTCAATGCCAATCTTTGAAGAAGCAGGAGAAGGAGGAAGCTCAAAACTAGTCTCTGGAACCGAAGTAGATGCAAGAATACCAAGGTTCAAGTGACCAAACTTCTCCCTAGAAATAGGATTTACACTTGATGCATGAGTGTGAATATCAACCAATGGGTCTACATCATCATCAGAAACAAAATGGGAGAAAGTGTACAAGCAAGATGCATGATCAGCCATCCCAATAACAATGATATCTCTGCGCTCCAAGTCCCATATGATCACAGAATCAGGAGTGAACTCAACAGTCTTCCCTACACCACAATGAGTAATCTGGTAGATGGAAAGGAGATTGGTTGTCAAGGAAGGTACACACAACACATTGTTGAATGTATTTTGACCAACATCAATATTTCCTCTTCCAATTGCATGCATGTATGTATTGTTACCCATCAAAATAGGTGGTGAAGTACATGATTGAAATGAAGAGAACATCCCCTGTGAAGATGCCATATGATGAGAAGCTCTAGAATCAAGAAGCCATCTCTTTGACTATAGACTTGTTGATGCAAAGAGTGCCTGTCCTTTTCCTTTGTCTGACCAATTACCAAATCTTGTTGTTCCTGTAGATGTAGATGATGATGGTGGTGAAGAAGAAGACTTGGGTAAAACTGTTGTTGATGGAGAATACTCAATGTTATGTTTTTGAAGAAGTTGTGACATCTCCTCAAACTTTTTCTCATAACATTTAGTCTCATCGTGACCCAATTTCTTACAATAAGAACATTTTGTCTTCTTCTTCTTCTTGGACTCCTCTTTTGAAGAAGAGTTGGGGGTTTTCTTTGATTCTTTCTCTTGCTCATTAGACTTTGAGTCCTTCTGTTTCTTTCCCTTATTATGTGAAGCCTTAGGATCTTTTGGGCTTTGCGTTGCAACTAGAGCCTGTTTTCTAGGTGATTTTAATGTGCCCATGTGTAGTAGCTTTGCTTGTTCTCTTGTGATTTGTGCAACAAACTCCTCAAGTGAAGGCATAGTAAACTTACTACCAAAGGCATCCATTGTAGCATAAAAGGAAGAAACATAAACTGATAATGCAAGACCCAATTTTGCAAGGATAGATAGAATCAATTGTTCATCTTCTTTTTCAAGACCACTTTATTTGAGTTGCAACTTGAGAGACTTAAACTTGGTGAAGAAGTCTTCGATTTGATCAAAGTCTTGAGGATTAAGTGCAATTAGCTCATTTTCCAATTTGAACCTTCTTATTTTATCTTGCTTGCCAAATAGATTGTCTAGTGTTGTCCATATCTTATTTGGTGTAGTACAAGACTCAACATGAAATCTCATATCTGGAGAAATAGCAAGACAAAGTGTTCCAAAAGCCTGATCTCTTCTATCTAACCATTTTCTTCTCTCAGTAGCACATGTGGGTTCAAGATCTGTGCCTAAAGTTATTTTATGTAACTTTTGTTTATACAACACAAACTCCATGTTTTTCTTCCATTCAAGATAATTATATGGAGTTAAAAGTGAAAATTGAGGCACATCCATGACGAAAAAGAAAGACAACAACACCCCTTTACTATGTAAGAGAGCCCCCCCAATTTGTTGTGGCACTTTATACTTAGTGCGTTTTACAATTGTCCTCAAGGGACCAAGATGGGGAAAAACAACAAAATCTCTTAAAAAAGAGATCCAAGTGGAATTACAATCACTCAGAATGATGTATTACAGCAAACAAATCCTCTCAAAACAAATTTCACCCTCTCAAGTATCAAAATGCCCAAGTTATCAATCAAATGCCAAAAAATTGACAAATGAAATTAAATGAACCTGGAGTAAAAATTGAGAAAGTGCGTGGATGGCTATGTAGAGCTCCTGAATACCGTTCCAATGCCACTTGAATTGCAAAAATTGGAGATCGTGGAAAAAAGTTATGAGATCGGGAGCCAATAAAGAAGATCTGTCTTCAAACTGCTATAGAAGTCACCTGCAACAAAATTTTAGAAAACTACTAACACCACTGCGAAGTGCTCTCTGTCAGCTTTCTAACGATATATAATTTGTCTAATTTTTGACACTGTGGGCAAAAGTTGTGAAAAAAAGAAAAAAAACCCCTGTTTAGGGCTTCGAGGGGAAAAATGGCCCCTGACGCTGACGCAGTGCTAATGTCAACAGAATATTCTCAGAATATTCCCTTTCAATGGAAAAAAATATCCCCTCCTAGAAAGGCAACAAAATTGTCGAAAAATACTCTTCGACCGTCAAAATATTCTCTGGGCTACAAAACCGTTCACAGTTTTATGAAAACCGCCTTCTTCGCTAGTCGACGGGAGAGTTTGCGAAACCACCGAAAGACTCCGGTGAAAACCGCCGACTAAGATTTGCATAGTGGTTTCAGCTGCCAGCTCATGGTTTTGAATGTTTAACCACCAAATGTGTCGAAGCCGCTGGTTTGATGGCCAAATAACATGGACTAGTGCAAAACCGCCATGTGTGGGTGGGAAACTACGGGTTTTGGGTAGATTGGCAACTAATGCCAATTAAATGACTGACAAGTTTGAAGGAATATGCCAATAGGATAATGAGATCACTGACTGCGAGATGACCATTGTTGACAAAGATCTTAAGGGCGTGAGATGATGGATTAGCTGTCGATAGAAACAACAAACCGCCGGTTAAAAAACACAAGCCGTTGAGGATTTATATAACCACGGGGAGATCACAAGCAAAAAGGTCATTGGATTGAAAACTACCAAATGAATGTGCCAGCCACAGGCAAAAAACAACAATCGCCTAAAATGGATCAAAGACCACCGCATATATAAGATAGCCGTCGGGTAAATCAACTCAGAATTATAAACTGAGATCACCATGGAAAGACTGCCGCGAAACGTGGATCGTGGTATTTCCGCTAGTGCAAGACTTAAACACCACCAGATGAAACGAAGAGACCGTCGGATATGAAATGCCAAACCGTGGTTTGACATATGGAAAAACTGCTTTTTGAGGTTTTGATTGAAATAGGTGACCAGAGCGGTTTAGGAGCCACAGACCGCTATAGAGCAGGCAGTTTTAAAGCTACCAACGGATCGTACCAAACTACGGATGAGTGTTTGATTCGCCGGTTTATGTGCTACCAGGGAAGAATATGCCGGAAGCGGTGAGATTCCACCACTGTTTGCCACCATGGATGGAGACCACCGGCCTTGAAACAACCGACGAGTTTAGAAAATTTCTGGCATGAATCCTTATGGCGTGATTGTGATTTGACTGTTGCAAGCAATTTGTTGGCCGTGTTGTGATTGCCCAACTATGGATTGGAGATCACTACCAGGCCGAAGGTCACCAACAGATAACGGTTGCCGGTATGTTTGGAGACCGTGTGGTTTGGAAGATCCGCTTTGATGAAAAATACAGACCGCTTAGATTAGGTTGATGACTACCATTGGGAGTGTCGCTTGGACACACCACATGGCAGATTTTGAAAGGCTGGCTGGTACACTGTCAGTATGGTTGGGGCACAAATTTTTTTTGCCTTTTTGTCCAACTTCGTCCAATTTGGATGATTTTACAGTCGATCCTTACTGATTTGGCCGCTCTGGACGCAATGGAAATGTCCAATTTGGGCCAAACTATTCCAAAATTGTTGGTACCTCTCGAATCATGCCAAAGAGCCCCAAATTGAAACCCTCATCAATTTTGCCTCTGATGTCCGATTTGGATGAAACAAAAGGCAATCTTGAATATTTCGGCTGCTCCCAGCAAAACCTCTCCAATGAGGGAAGGAAATTGTAGTCAAGGCTCTGATACCATGTAATATTCAATGTGACTCAACAAGCCAAGATCACTTGCAATCAAGACAACTTTCCACACAAAGATGACAAGAGAAGATGCTAAAACAATGGAGCAAAGATCATATGAAGCTGTATTAGATTGTATGAAATACAATGAGAGAGCCTTACTTATAAAGGCAAGGTGAGAGTTAAAAAGGTGGAGTGAAAGGTGGAGATATTCCTACAACATGTGCCAATTAGAGGATGATAATTAATTACACATGTGGAGGATAAGACAACTCACTCCAACTATCAACAACTCAACACACAACTAGACTCAACTAGACATCTAGAAGAATCACTAAGTCAACTTAACATGTGTGAATTATGTGTTCACACCAACAGTTTTCACTTACCAAAGCTACTGTCTTATCAATGCCAAAATGTCCTGCCAATCCACCACTGTGTTTCTCCTTGATTAAATTATACCTCATTGAACTCTTAGGTATGCACAACTGATTTCCTTTAAACAACATATCTTCTTGAATGAAATAGTCCAACCACTTGCTCCTATCTATCACAACAGGTTCCTTACATGCTTTCCAAGGTTCTGCAAAATCAGTGTCTCCCTCATACATGTTCTTCAATTCATCAAAACCCAACACTTCAACTCTCATTTCTGTCAACAAGTTCCTTCTTCTACTCAAGGCATTAGCAATTTTGTTTGATTTTCCACTCCTATGCTTCAACACAAATGTATAACTCTGCATGAACTCTACCCATCTCATATGTCTCTGATTCAACTTACCTTGACTGTTCAAATATTGCAAATCTTGATGATCTATATACAACACAAACTCCTTAGGCAACAAGTAATGTCTCCACTTCTTCAAGGCTTAAATTATGGCATAGAACTCTTGATCATAAACTGAATATCATCTCCTTGCATCATTCAACTTCTCACTGAAATATGCTACAGGTCTGCCTTCTTGACTTAGTACTACTCCAATTGCATTTCCACTTACATCACAATCTACTTGAAATACCTTATTGAAATCTGGTAATGCCAAACTAGGTTGCTCTATCACTTTCTGCTTCAATAATTCAAAATTTTTATCTGCTCCGTATTTCCACTTGAAATCTTTTCTATCACCTCTCATTGTCTCTGTCATAGGGTTACAAACAGAACTAAAAATTCTGATGAACTTCCGGTAGAAACTAGCTAATTCATGAAATGATCTAACTTCTCCAATGCTCTTTGGTGTAGGCCATTCAATAATTGCTCTTACTTTCTCATGGTCCATCTTCAATCCTTCCACAGAAATCACAAATCCTAGATACAATAGTTCTTCCTTCATGAAACTACACTTCTTGATGTCTATCAACAATTTCTCTTCTCTCAACCTCTGCAAAACTTGTCTAATATGCCACAAATGTTCCTTTTTTATCTTACTGAAAATCAGTATATCATCCAGGTATACAATAAAAAACTTACCCAAGAATTTCTTCAAGACTTCATTCATCAATCTCATGAAAGTACTCAGTGCATTTGTCAAACCAAAGGGCATCACTAACCACTCATACAATCCTTCATTTGTCTTAAAAGCAATCTTCCATTCATCACCTTCTCTAATCATGATCTGATGGTATCCACTCTTCAAATCTATCTTTGTGAAATATCTTGCTCCACTCAAACAATCGTTGATATCATCCATTCTAGATAAAGGAAATCTATACTTAACGGTGATCTTGTTTATTGCTATAGAATCGGTGCACATTCTCCATTCTCCATCTTTCTTTGGTGCTAACACTGCAGGTACTACACAAGGACTCTAGCTTTCTCTGATCAAACCTTTCCTCAACAACTCTTGTATCTGTCTATTTAGTTCTTCATTCTCTGTCAGTGTCATCTGGTGTGCTACTTTGTTAGGCAAACTTGCTCCAAGTTTAAGATCCATGTGATGACTGATACTCCTTATAGGTGGCAATACTTTAGGTACATTATCTGATATGATGTCTTCATATTCTGTTAGCAACTCTCTTATCTCCTCTGGTTGTGATTTTTCAGTCTCTTTCTTCAATGCTTCAGGTTTCTTAGGAATCAAGGCATAACACATATTCTCATGTCTCAAACCATCCAGAAATTTCCTTCCATCTACCAAACAGATTCTAGCATTTCCACATACCACATCTTTAGGATCATCCTCCAAAGGAATCAAATTAATTCTCTTTCCATTTGATGTTATAGTATATGTGTTCTTTCTCCCATCATGTATATCTTTTCTATCATACTGCCAGGGTCTACCCAACAAGATATGACATACATCTATAGGCATAATATCATACAAGACTTCATCATGATAAGATCCAATATGAAATTTCACCAAACATTGTTCACTCACCAGTACCTTATGATCATCCTGAATCCATGCTATCTGATATGGCTTAGGGTGTTTCAACCTTTCCAACTTCAGCTTAGTCACCATCTCCTCTGAAACTAGGTTATCTGAACTACTGCTATCAATTACAACTTTACAACACTTACCTCCTGATTTGCATCTAGTTCTAAACAAACTTTTCCTCTGCAGTGGTTCCTCATTTGTCTCTATTTGAAAGAGTGCTCTCCTCATCACCAATTATTCTCCTTTCTCTGATATACCAATAGAATAGGGGTCACCTAGTTCAACAGGTTCTTCTTCAACATAGGCTACTCTTCCACTATTTTCTGTCCTCTTACTTATACTACCTTGATTACATTCAAATGCTCTGTGTCCTTCACCTCCACACTTGAAACAAGTACCTCTGAATGTTCTCTTATCCAATCCTCTTCCTTCTCTTCTGTACCCTTCATTCTGGTATGAATTATAGTTGCCTCTGGGATGAAAATTTCTGTCATTTCTCCAATATGCAATAGTATCTCTGTCATCCTTCTTAAATGGGTTGTCAAACTTGTTTTTCTCTAGAAATGATATCTCTCCTTCGGAATAAGTCCTACCTCTCTGAAATTTACCTCTTCCTCTTTATCTCTGATCATGCCTCTTATTCAGCTTCTCTTCAACTTTTAGGGTAAACTAATATGCTTCCTCTAGAGATGTCATCCTTACCATGCTTAGTTCCTCTTGAATGTTCAACATCAGTCCATTGATGTATCTAGCCACTTTCTCCTTGCTTGCTTCACTATGTCCTATCCTTATGATCATTTTATGAAGTTCTTCAATATACTCCTTCACAGATTTCTCCTTTTGTCTCAGGTTTTGTAATCTTTTCAATAGTTCCAACTCATAGTCAACAGGTATAAATTGATTCTTTAGTTTTGTCACCATCCTATCCCATTTTGTAATCTTTTCTTTTCCCCTTTTGTTTCTTTCCAACTGAACTTCTTTCCACCATATAGTAGCATGTCCTTTCAACTTTGTCTTTGCAAGTTTCACCTTCTCCAGATCTTCAATTTCCTCATATTCAAAGTATTCTTCCATGTCATTTATCCAGTCAATCAATTCTTTAGGATTCAAATTACTAGTATAGTTCAGTACATCAACTCTAGGTATCTTTCCAATTTTTGAAATAGCTCACAGCATCTTTACTTGATCTGATTCTTCTTCTTCATCACCTCCTAAGGTTTCGCCAGTTTGTTCAACAGATTGAAATTCTTCTTCATCCTTACTTTCAACATTAGGTCTCAGTGTTAACCCTCTTCACCTATCTTCTTCGACAACATCTAATTGAATTCATATTTTTTTCATCATTTCCATCATTTCATCCATTCTTCCAGCCACTATTCCAACAGTAGCAACTCTCCTCGGTGGCATTCTTCCTAGGATCAAGTGTAGACTACCTCAGGTTCAGCAATCAGACTACAGGGTGACAACTGCCTCTCAATCGGTGATCGGTTGTGACACAAGTAACTTGCCTCAATTTGGCAATTTGTCCACAGCAAGATCTTACAAAATTCCTTTGTCAATTTCACTCAATCCGCTCACAAAGATTTAAACTTTCGCTCTGATACCACTTGGTGCAATCACGGTAGGAGGGTTCACATAATGAACTATTCGGACCATGCAGCAAGTGTAAACACAATGGAAACAACTCAAAGAGATGGAACAAATACAGATTCAGTCATTTAGTATATCATAGAATTCAAATAGAGATCGACCAGCAACATGCGGGCTTACAATTAGGGCTCGCAAGCCTGATTACATACATGCGCAAGATAAAGCTTTGAATCTCCTTCACCAGAAAATGAACAAACTATCTATGTAGAACTTAGCAACTTATGAACTACTTTCCTAAGGATCTATTACATCAATATATATCAAGTCTAGATCATAAGATTCCTCTGCATCAGCCAAAGAAGGTCACAAACTCTAGTGAAGAACTGTAACGTGTGTACATGGATAGGTCAGACCTAATTGCATAGAATTCCTCCAGAAAATGAATGGAATGATGTGCTGATCTTCGGGGAAGGTTGGCCATGAACCAAAGATCATTAAATGATGTGTCATTAGGCTTCACAAATTGGGAAATGCTTCTGTAAGTTTCTCCTTCAGCTGGTTATCTGTGATTATCAGGATGCTCTATTCTGAGAAATAGTCGATCTTTTGATAGCGATATCTTTTCGGTAATGATGTGTGGATCTTTGAATTTTGGATATGATGTAGATGAATGAATGTAGATGCTAAGTCTAGCTCCGCAAGGTCTGAAATGCAACTAGACCAAAATATAGGAACTTCTTCTGACTAAACCGCCTGAACTGAACTAGAAAATGAAAAGAAACAAATTGAACTACAAACGAACTGAAATGCAAATGTTTTTGGTTAATGCAAGATTGCTCTTGAACTAGGGATGCTCCTACATCAATCTCACATGGTTTTTTCAAATTGTTGATGCTCAATTAATTGTCAAATGAAGTAAAAGAGCTTTGTAACAATAAAATTAGTGGTAGCACATATAATAAAATACATGTCGTGGCCTAATTTGCACTGAATTTGAAAGAAGTTTTTTATCATGAACCCCTATAAAGAGAACTTTAAGAAATTAAAATTGTTAACACCCATCCTCATTATGATTTAAATTATGGCCTATAATCTACAAATACATCTCGGAGGACCAACCTGAATGTAGGCCATGACACAAATCTGAACATGACGGGAGTTGCTAGGGTTGGTTTTACATTGAAACCATGACATGTGGAACCTGGGTAGAATGAGAAACCTTTATATAGGGTGCACCGTTGACTACAAGCCATGCATTTGACAATGACTATGAGCCTTTTTATATGATGTGAATCCTAAATGTTGACTTTAGCCTAGATTGTGAGCTCAACTCTAAATTGTGAGAGTATAAATAGAGGTAAACTGAAAACCTTGTGCATAAGAGAGATTGTAGCACAAAGTATAATGTTATAATGAATTGAATAATTTTTGGAGAGAAGTGATTATTGCCATAGGAAAGTTGATTTTCTTATTATATATATATATAGTTTTTTTATTTTAGAATGTGTGCTTTTCTTGTTGGTCTAGTCCCCCTAATTTATCCTCAATATATATATATAGAGGATCAATTAGGGGGCCTAGACCAACAAGAAAAACACACATTCTAAAATAAAAAACTAAACTCTAAGGGAAAAAATCACCTCCATATCATTTTTTCCTATGTCCTCTCTCAAGCTTTTTAGGCTACGTTTTCCAAGATAGCACTTTAGTCCAACCAGTGCTGTCATCTTCCTCATCAAATTTAGATGATGCTAGAGATGTAGAAAGAGGTTGATTAATTTGACCTAATGGTGAGTCACTAAGACCCCATTCTTAAAAAACATCATACACAGTTGCCACGAAGTCTTACCAACATTGAAAGGCTAGGGAATGGGCATTTGAACCTCAATAGATGTAGATCAAACCATCTTCTATTTTGATGAGGACATATTCACCAGAGTTTTTTTACTAGAACAAGAAACACTAGGGGCATCAATCTTTATATTACCACCTTGAGAAGATTCAAGCATATGCTTAACATTTAACTTATCTTGATTTATATATGTTGCAATACATCCCTTTCCATTTAGTTTTGGTACTACTGAACCTTATACCCTATAGTGTGATTCTTCAAGCTTTCCTGAGAAGGAGATACCATAGAAGATTGATCCTTCCAGACCTAATAATTAGAAATAACATCTAACTTTGAGTTGTTTTGAAGGAGACCTAGAAGAAGAATAGTTTGGAACTCCAACAGAATTTGCAACTAGTTAAACTATTAAATGCCCTATACAATCTCCTTTCCACCATGTCACTTAGTTTGAGGTAGACAATTCATAACATTACATGTTGTATCAATGTTTCCCACATAAAAGCATTTATGACAACAAAATGGAGCATTTTTGTAGTCTAGTACTTGTTTCCATACCCTATCTTCAACCTTCAACCACACTTCATTAGATAAACCTTTCAATATATCAATATCCACTTGAATACGAGCAACCATAGAATTAATAAGGCCTTTCATCATTGTATCAATAGTATTAAATCTACCCAAAGCATTCCCAATATTCTAGAAACACAAATCAACCCAAAACTACAATGGTAGATAGGGCAAGCATGCCCAAATTGGCATGACTAAAAATATCAATAGTAGGATTAAAAGTCAAAATATTGATCATAGCACATGGCTATCCTAGAACCAAGGTTTGTTTCTTAGAATGGAATCTCTATCTCCCACACATCTACATAATAAAACAGAATACCCTTGGGCACTTGGATAAATTTCTATAAATCCTTATATATGCAATTTACATGTTTCTATTATGCATGAATGAAAATTAACTAGACTTGGCCAATAGAAATTAAACTTACAAATTAGACTGTGCTTGGAGTATCTCCTTCAAATAAAACTCCATGCCCTAAAGAGATTATTGAGTGTTCCATGAGCAAGGAGTAATATCCATTTTATGTTGCAGGTTCAATAAGCCTGCAAGTTGTGTCGCATATGTTGGATTGCATTTGCCTTGTATGCATAAGCAAAATCCTCATGGGAGCTAAAACCCTCGGACAAAACTAGCCCCTTACTAGTTTTATTGGTAGTCTTGAATGAAATGTTCCCTTGTCAAGGCACCCCTAACAAACCCTGAGTGTAAAGTATACATTCCATAACAAAAGTTACTAAAGTAAATAATCCACTTATTTACATCAACTTAACTAAAAACATAGAACTCATAAACATTAATCAATGATATCATTAAATCTTACAAATCATGTGATTAATCCAGGTGTTAGCACTATAAAGAATATACAATGTCCATTTGGCTTTCTTGCAATAAATCATCCAATGATAATTACAAGACAATAATCAAGTACAATATAAGAATAATAAATCAATCACACTCTCTAGTTGCACTGACCCACATGGTCATCTGCAAGCTGAGAGATAGGAACATGGCTCAGGCACTTTTCTGCCCAACCATGAAGCAATTACACTTCCTCAGATCCCTTCATGACATGAAGGAAACCCAGCCCTGCACAAAATGTCTAACAACCTAGAAACAACTGGTAAGAGGGAACACCCGATGCAACCTAAAGTCTAAATGCAAATCTAAATGATGACGTGCAAATGTCTCACAACAGGATGTGGCAGAGATATATATAAATAAAGTATTGATAGACAAATATTCATCTATTTCAACAAATTCCCAGCTTGGCCAAGCATATAAAATAGTTTAATGTCAAATCCTAAAAAGAGGAAAAGCCATCTATGTTTGCTCACATTCGGCATCCTAGCCCAAGAAGTAACCCCAAACACACACAGAAGATAAACTACCTTCTTTTCAAAGAAAACTATTTTTTTTCTTTTGCACAATCAAAATGAATTCTCTTTCAAGCAATAATTCTAATGAAAAAGCTTAAGCATATGTTTATTCAAGATGCATAAATAAGACATAAACTGAAGATAACTTAACTCATTTTATTCTTAATTACCTCAAAAGAATCTTGTGTCTATATACTCTCACCTAGATACAACTATACATTCTTTACTCTTGCGCAATCAACTAGATTATGTTTTAAACTATATTTCTAACAAAGAGTTGCATTTAATCATTCAAGATATACATATAAAGCGATAAAGCTAGTTATAATCCCTAACTCATGTTTCACTCATAATTTCTTAGATAAAGCTAAATTTGAAATTGAATAACAACAAGCAAGTTAACGACTTCATACAATAAAAAATGATAGGAATTTATGTAGATATGTATGTATATATTTTAATGTCATATTGCCAATTAAATATCTTTAGGTGACAACATAAGAAGGTGAGTTGAATAAATATATCCTATCTTTGCTACATGGATACATTCAAACTTTACGCATGGAAACAATAAAACTAGGTATATTCTTTATCCCATATATCTTTCATAAATATCCCATATGAATCTAAAACTATGAATTTCAATCCACAAGCAGTTTACAATTCTACTCAAATGATGTGGCAATAGGGATTTTAAGAAGAGAAATAAATAATTTACAAAAACTTCATAAGGGCCAAAATACATTTAAGTGTAGGCATTAATATAATAGTTGGTCAAATATTTAATCTATAGTTTCTATAGGCACCTTGTTGTTTTCTACAAGAGTAAGCTAATTCTGCTACAGGAAACAAGCAAAACAAGCTACAAGAACAGTAGAACAAACTACAGGAATAGCATAACAAGCTATGGTGACTAATTCTAGCCAAGGGATGAAGTAAAAACTAGTTCAATAAATAAAGTTTATTGTGACAGAGATAAAAACATACAACAACTATAGGAACAAAGTAACCAGCAATGATAGAGATAAAAAGAACTGTGACATGACATAAACAATAGTTTGCGACAGGAAAATAATAAAGCTGTGACTGATATAAAACATACAGCAATGACAGTGATTAAAATAATAGCTAGAAGATTCAATAAATTTGTGATAGAAATAATAAACATCAGTGAGAGGGATTAAACTATGACAGGAGGATATAGGTAAAAAGGTCACTAAGAAGAATATAAGCCAATAAAACTGATATCAATCATCCAAAAGTTCCACCTGGTGGCAATCTCAGTCTAATAACACCTTTTGATTTATATTTTTTTATTTGACCGGAAGGTTATTAGTTTGCTATTTATAAGAATAGTGGTTGATTTAAAGAAATATCACATACATGTAATATAATAAGCCACTAAAAAAACAAGCAGGTCATTCCAAATTAGGAGAGAGGGATAAAATAAAAGCACATAGACTGTTTTAAGTCAGAAGTCATTTCAATAATAATACAAAGCAAGGAAAAGCCATTTTGGAATACACAGACCACACCAATAATAATTTTAGGTTGATTAAAACATAAAGATGACCACTAAGCACAAGGAAGGCCACTAAATACATCTATAACCAGCTAAAAGAACATAGTCAATAATTAATTCAGGGCATTCAAAATTCAAGAATGGCAGATAAAGAAATCTAAAAACATGCCAACATAATTCCAGCCAACACAAAGTATAAAAGTCATTGATTCATGTATGATAAAGAGTTGAAGATTGTCTAAAACATGAATACTTCTACATAGGCCATCTAACATGGAATAAAAGAAACCATTCACAAGTCGACAAGAATCATTTAAGGCGACAGGGCAAACAGACGAGGTATAAATGGTGAACAACAACCCGATCGCTAAGAGTATTCAAATAAGCTAGAGGAAGATAATATGAAGGCCATCAACATAACATAATTTTTAATAGTATACATAGCAAATTTTGCAATATTCATCTAAGAAAAAAATACCTGATTTCACTTGCTTGCTCAAGGGTTGATTCCTACTTCTTGATGTTGGTCTCTCTTTCTCTCTGTTCTTTCTTCTCACCTTTTGACGCTGAAAGATAAGGCTGATTACTGATCTTGTCTTCCTTCTGTCGCTCCCTGGAATTGTATATCCGCTATCGTGCCTTCTCTCTTTTTCCATAATACCTTCTCTATCTCCCATTGTAATTTTAGAATAAGCCTTTTACTGATTTAACTTCGATTACCTCTAGTTTTGCATGCTTTTTAGCGTTCCATACAATAGATTTTTTTGTTTGAAAATAAATAAACTCTTTTTTTACTGCCACTCCCAATTTTACATGACAAGATTTTATTATTTTTAGATCTCTATTTATAATATTTATATATTTTTAATATTATATATTTATCTTTGTTAATAGATATTTATTTTTAAGTTTAACAAGGAATATTCACAAATATAACAAAGGATATATATATATATATATATATATATATATTTTTAAATAAAGAAAAACACATCTAATAATTATTGATAATACAAAGTAATTAACTCATGTAATTCTAGTATATCTAAGTTGAAAGAACATAATATCACATACTTGGCCAACTTCTATAATTTTAAAGAACATTTCGTAGCAACGACGATGCATATACTTAACTAAACATTAAACATCAAACACATTCATTTACCATATAATAGACTCAACACGATTAGCAAACACATAATGACGCACAATAAAACCTTTCAACGATGCAATATGATATGAAACTATGTGAGTGTGTGCGTGCATCAGATTTATCCATCCTATAAGTTCTTTCCAGATAGCTAGAACATCTCTACCTCAGCCATGTTCTCGTCTTCAACATTTCCCCCACACTCAGTTGCACTTAGATTTTCATTAATAGGTTAGTTCCCCAAAATCATAGCCGAAACAAAACAAAATGTACATCCATAATCGTGCCAGTAATATTCAATTTTTAAATCAACTTTCAAAATCACGCATTTATAACATTCATGAAAGTTACTTTTCACACATGTGGAATCACTCATAGTAAATCAGGCATAGTAAAATGTCTAATAATCTAAATTATAATAAGGCCCAAAAATGAGATGTGACATCCTTCCCTAGTAAGAAGAGACATCATCCCAATGTCTTATTACACACATACTAAAATAATAAAAGTATATCACTATAACAATCAAGTGAGCAAGGAGGTGATGAAAGTGAGTAAGGAGGAGCTACTAAATTTCCTGAACGATGACTGGAAAGAACTACTTAATTAGGCTTCTATTTTGTTTAGTTTCCTAGCTTTTGTTCTCTGCTAATACTATTATGTACTGCTACTGTTAATCTATTGTTTTAGTGTTGTTGGTAGCCTGTGGCCTATTTTTCTACCCTCTGGGTTTTTGTTTTAGGGACCTGCACCGTAGTTTGTAGCTTATTAATTATGAAAACAGTCAAGTATCAATAAGGTATTAGCAAATCATACAAAGTATCTCTACTATAAAAGAATCTCTACTAAATCCTCAAATGAGAAAAAGATTTGTCTATCTCTTTTGCATCTTCCCATTGGTACTATCCACAAAATATTGCTCCTACTTGACCTTATATTGAATAATAACTTTATTATGCTCTTAACTTTGCTTCTATCAAGAAAAAATCAAAGTATATAATCAATCAACCAATTCACATGGCACAACTACAAATACAATGCATACAATCCAACACATGGTACAACTACCACTCAATTGCATTCATTCTATCATAAGGATAATAATCACATCTCTTATGCATGCCAAATGAGTCATAAATTATAGTTCATCATAGACATAATCAACATCACAATACACATGCAATCTCATGGTAAGACAATATGATATCAAAAGATTAGTCCTCCAATCCAACACTAGGTCGACAACAAAACAAATCTTTAGAGGTGTACCAACTAGGTCATAACCATCCATTGTACATACAACTCCTCTGAGACTACGCCACTCCATCCTTCAACTGCTACTACAGGGAGAAGATGTTCTAGTCAGACGATGCTACTGACTACAAGCAAGTCAAGTTTGCAAAAACTTAGGACCACAACTATGCCAGGATAACCTCTCAAGATATCTACTAAGTCTAAGAATACTCACAAGGCTACCATACCCATTCTCAAGGAGAATTACACATAAGAGATTACTCTCTCAACATTCCTTCCTCAGGGACTACCTGCAACAAAAGGACTCAAATTTCATGAAAATTTCACTCAAAAAGGTTATAGGCATCACTACCGCACCTTTATCTTGATCAAAAGCATGCCTCAACTCTAGACACAGTTTCCCCACATGAGGTACTTCCTCACATTTCACTCCTAAAAGAAAGGGTTTCTATAACACTCAAGCTCTTTACTACCAAAACTAGGATCAACCAAATAGATTCTTAGAGGGAAGAATCTAACCTCACCTTCTAATAGCACAAGCACTACCATCAAGCAAGACTTAGCAACTTGCTACTCACTAGGAGCGCATCTACAACTTCTACAACTCACCAACAAGGTACAAGACTACTCGCAACACCACTTCAACTCTTAACTAAGCTAAACCTAAAGGTCAATCAATATAAGATGATCACGAGTTCATGATCGATTAGGCAACACATAGCTGCCTTGTGGCCTAACACCAAGTATCCATGAAATGGAATATAAAAGGCAACAACTTATCACACAAGAATTTGCATCCCTTTCAGCATCAAGCTAGGAAACCTCTGACTACTAAGGAAAAACTTCTGAAACAACCAAATTCCCAAGGTTGAAAACTCACAAAAGTAAGAAGACAACTATAATACCATAAATATACATTATGTGCTTATGCACTAACTAAAGTTCCATCTCACCCTATGCTATGTCAGAACATGAGTGTAGTTTATGAAGCTCTCAAACAAAGGACCCACCAACACAACACTCAAAAAGCAAGAACCAATCCAACGAGCACTCTACATCTTGTTCACATAAGAAAAACATTTAATCTCATACAAAATTCAACTCATATCAAGTGATCCATAGTGACACAAAAATCCATTTTAGAACTTCCTCAACACTTCAAACAATGTTTATTGCATCTAACAACAATTAATGAATTCAATCTACCAAATCTCTTAGTAACACGCACACCACGAAACCGTATATTCCCACATCCTACTCCCTTATACAATCCATCAAAGCCCTATTATGGACATGATAGAGAACATAACATGATACATGACCAACTAAAACATTCAAGCTTAGCCATCAATAATAAATAAAAAAATAAATTCTAAAGAAAAGAAAATGTCAATTCCAACAATAAGGCATAAAATGTGCGCAATTTCAACAATAAATCAAAACATGACCATCAAGGTCACAAGATAAGCAAATATCAAATTTTTGATGGCTATACTTTTTCATAAATAAGAATAAAATTTTCAATGTTGGTCCTTACAATGTTTAGAGAAATTACCAAAGTCAAATGAATAAAATTTGAAAATTCAAAAGTTCCACATTACATGAACTTTGTGACTAATTCTAGCCACTAGAGAGGGAGTACAATGCTACACTATCCCTGGATCCCAAACTGAGGTGAGTAAGAGAACACACTCAATCACACTAACCAAATGAGTCCTCTAAGACTCCAAACACATCTATAACATAAGATCATTTCTACTTAACCACACAGACATCACTCAAGATGCCCAACAACAAAGGTTGCATCCCATTCAAGGGAATCATAATCCTCATGCAAAGACACACACAATCATACTCTAGTAACATCCAGCAACCAAGATCATGCTAGGACACAATCAAGTTCACAACCCAAGATATCTTAACACATCAATCTCACCACCAGCAGTGATTAATATTTCTCACCAAATGAGGATTCACCAAGCATATAGATAATGCATTAATGCAACATTCACATGAGACCAAATTTCTTCACAACATGATGACAAACAGGGAATTCACATCTCAAAGTCACAAGATATAGGGTTTGCTAATTCACTCATGATTCTTAATACCTCAACATCACAAGGACTATGCCAATGACTCTTTTCACAACCCTTTTTCCTCTTTATCTTAATGATGTAATGCAATACTATCTTCTTACAACCACATAATGAATCCATACACAGGGACATGCTCTCAATAAGATAATGCAATATGCATTTCAAACAAGCATTTACCATTCCCCAGGCAGAGGCAATTAATAAAATATGACAAGCATATGATCAAACATAATCTTTTGCATACTAATGTATAACTCTTAAACGAGTAAATTAAGTTCAATCATACTCAAGAACATAGAATTTTCTTTCACACAAGGTTCTCATAACTCCACTATCAAAAGTGGTCACATAAGCATGAACATGACCCTACAAAGGTCACTCAAGTACGTTCATACACTACAAAGGCTTATGCCAAGCCTTCAGGACATCAAGAAGGAAAACACACATAAGCAACTTCTAGGCAACCACAAGGGTCTATCTAACCCTAAAAACAAATTCCTTAACACACATGCAAGGAAGACATAACAAAAGAAGGCACATGCTACTCACTAGATACCAACACACAAGGATCCACACAAGCTCGAACAAACTGAGCAACACACACCCAGAGCTCCCAATGCTAGAACAGTGCTTTGATACCAAATGTAAAGTATGCATTCCATAACAAAAGTTGCTAAAGTAAATAATCTACTTATTTACATGAATTAAAGTAAAAAGATAGATCTCATAAACATTAATCAATGGTATCATTAAATCTTACAAATCATGTGCTTAATCTAGGTGTTAGCACTATAAAGAATATACAATATCCATTTGGCTTTCTTGTCATAAATCATCCAATGATAATTACAAGGTACAATAATCAAGTACAATATAAGAATAATAAATTAATCACAATCTTCAGCCGCCACCTGCACTTCCCTAGATCCCTTGATGACATGAAGGAAACCCAACCCTACACGAAATGTCTAGCAACTTGTAAACAACTGACAGGAGGGAACATCCGATGCAACCTGAAGTCTAAATGCAAATATAAATGATGACGTGCAAATGTCTCACAATAGGATGTGGCAGAGATATATATAAATAAAGTTTTACTAGATAAATATTCTTCTATTTCAATGAATTCCCAGCTTGGCCAAGCATATAAGATAGTTTAAGGTCAAATCCTGAATAGAGAAAAAGCCATCTCTGTTTACCCACATTCGGCATCCTAGCCCAAGAAGTAACCCCAAACACACACAAAAGAGAAACTACCTTCTTTTCAAAGAAAACTATTTCTTTTATTTTGTACAATCAAAATGAATTCTCTTTCAAGAAATAATTCTAATGAAAAGGCTTAAGCATATGTTTATTCAAGATGCATAAATAAGACATAAACTAAAGATAACTCATTCCATTCTTAATTACCTCAAAAGAATCTTGTGTCTACATACTTTCGCCTAGATACATCTATACATTCTTTACTCTTGCTCAATCAACTAGATTAGGTTTCAAACAATATTTCTAACAAAGAGTTCGTTTAATCATTCAAGATATACATAGAAAGTGGATAAACTAGTTATAATCCCTAACTTATGTTTTACTCATAATTTCTCAGATAAAGCTAAATTTGGAATTGAATAACAACAAGCTAGTTAATGACTTCATACAACAAATGATGACAAGAATTTATGTAGATATGTATGTATATAGTTTAACGTCATATTGCCAATTAAACATCTTTAGGTGACAACATAAGAAGGAAGGTTGAATAGATATATCTTGTCTCTGCTACATTGATACATTCAAGTTACGCATGTAAACAATAAAACTAGGTATATTCTTTATCCCATATATCTTTCATATATATCCCATATGAATCTAAAACTATGAATTTCAATCCCCAAGCAAGTTTATAATTCCACTCAAGTGAGGTGGCAATAGGGATTTTAAGAAGATAAATAAATAATTTACAACTTCATAAGGGCCAAAATACATTTAAGTGTAGGCATTAATAAAATATTCGGTCAAATATTTAATCTATAGTTTCTATAGGTACCTTGTTGTTTGCTACAAGAGTAAGTTAATTCTGCTACAGGAAATAAGTAGAACAAGCTACAGGAACAATAGAATAAGCTACATGAACAACAGAACAACCTACATGGACTGATTCTAGCCTCAGTAAATAAAGATTGCTGTGATAAAGATAAAAACATACAACAATTATAGGGACAAAGTAACAACAGCGATAGAGATAAAAAGAACCGCGACAGGACATAAACAATAGTCTACGACAGGAAAATAGTAAAGCTGCAATAGATACAAAACATACAGCAGTGATAGTGATTAAAATAACAACTACAGGATTCAATAAATCTGCAATAGAAATAAATAAACAGAAGCGACATGGATTAAAGTGTGACAGGAGGATATAGGTACTAAAAAGGTCACTAAGAAGAATATAAGCTGTTAAAATTGATATTAGTCATCAAAAAGTTCCACCTAGCGTCAATCTCAGTCTAATAACACCTTTTAATTTATATTTTTTTATTTGACCAGAAGGTTATTGGTTTGCTATTTATAAGAATAGTGGTTAATTTAAAGAAAGATCACAGACATGTAATATAATAAGCTGCTCAAAAATAAGCAGGTCATTCCATATAAGGAGAGAGGGATAAAATAAAAGTACATAGACTATTTTAAGTCAGAAGTCGTTTCAATAATAATAGAGAGCAAGGAAAGTCCATTTTGGAATACACAGGCCACACCAATAGTAATTTCAGGCTGATTAAAACATAAAGATGACCACTAAGCACAAGGAAGGCCACTAAATGCATTTGTAACTGACTAAAAGAACATAGTCAATAATTAATTCAGGGCATTTAAAATTCAAGAATGGTAGATAAATAAATCTAAAAACAAGCCAACATAATTCTAGCCAACACAGAGTATAAAAGTCGTTGAGTCATGCATCAGACATAGTTGAAGAGTATCTAAAACATGAATACTTCTACATAGGCCATCTAACATGGAATAAAAGAAACCATTTGTAGGTTGATAGGAATCATTTAAGGTGATAGGTCAAACAGACAAGGTATAAATGGTGAACAACCTGATCTCTAAGAGTATTCAAATAAGCTAGAGGAAGATAATATGAAGGCCAGCAACAGAACATAATTTTTAATAGTATACATAGCAACTTTTACAATATTCATCTAAGAAAAAAATACCCGATTTCACCCGCTTGCTCAAGGGTCAATTCCTACTTCCTAACACTAGTCTCTCTTTACTCTCTGTTCTTTCTTCTCACCTTCTAATGCTGAAAGATAAGGTTGATTACTGATCTTGTCTTCCTTTTTGTCTCTCCCCAGAATTGTATATCCTTTGTCGTGCCTTCTCTCTTTTTACATAATACCTTCTCTATCTCCCTATGTAATTTTAGAACAAGCCTTTTATTGATTTAACTTCAGTTACCTCCAGTTTTGCATGCTTTTTGGCATTTCGTACAATAGATTTTTTGTTTGAAAATAAATAAACTCTTTTTTTGCTGCCACTCCCAATTTTGCATGATAAGATTATTATTATTTTTAGATCTCTATTTATAATATTTTATATATTTTTAATATTTTATATTTATCTTTGTTAATAGATATTTATTTTTAAGTTTAACAAGGAATATTTATTAATCAAATTATTTAAATAAAGAAAAACACATCTAATAATTATTGATAATATAAAGTAATTAACTCATGCAATTCCAATATATCTAAGTCGAAAGAATGTAATATCACATACTTGGCCAACTTCTATAAATGTAAAGAACATTTTGTAGCAACGACGATGCATATACTTAACTAAACATTAAACATCAAACACATTCATTTACCATATAACACGCTCAACATGATTAGCAACCACATAACAATGCACAATAAAACTTTTCATTAAAGAAATATGATATGAAACTATGTGAGTGTGTGCGTGCATCAGATTTATCCATCCTATAATTTCTTGTCGGGCGGCTAGAACATCTCTACCTTAGCCATGTTCTCATCTTTGACATTTCCCCTACACTCAATCACACTTAGATTTTCATTATAGGTTAGTTCCCCAAAATCATAGCCAAATCAAAACAAAATGTACATCCATAATTGTACTAGTAATATTCAATTATTAAATCGAATTTCAAAATCGTGCATTTATAACATTCATGAAAGTTACTTTTCACACACGTGAAATCACTCAAAGTAAATCAAGCATAGTAAAATGTCCAAGAATCTAAATTATAATAAGGTCCAAAAATGAGATGTGACATCCTTCCCCACTAGGAAGAGACATCATCTCGATGTCTTATTACACACATATTGAAATAATAAAAGTATATCACTATAACAATCAAGTATCAATAAGGTATCATCAAATCAAACAAAGTATCTCTATTATAAAAGAATCTCTACTAAATCCACAAATGAGAAAAAGATTTGTCTATCTCTTCTGCATCTTCCCATGTGGCACTATCCCCAAAAAATTAGTCCTACTCGACCTTATACTGAATAATATCTTTATTATGCTCTTAACTTTGTGTCTATCAAGAAAAAATCGAGTATATAATCAATCAACCAATTCAAATGGCACAACTGCCAATACAATGTATATAATCCAAAACATGGTACAACTACCACTCAATTGCATTCATTCTATCATAAGGATAATAATCACATCTATTATGCATGCGAAATGAGGCATAAATCATAGTTCATCATAGACATAAATATAAGCATGAATCAATATCACAATGCACATGCAATCTAATGGTAATACAATATAATATCAAAACATCAATCCTCCAATCCAACACTAGGTAGACAACAAAACAAATCTCCATAGGTACACCAACTAGGTCATAACCAACCATTGTGCATACATTTCCTCTGAGACTACGCCACTTAATCCTTCAACTACTACTATAGGGAGAAGACACTCTAGTCAAACGGCGCTACCAACTACAAGCAAGTCAAGTTTGCAAAAACTTAGGACCACAACTATGCTAGGATAACCTCTCAAGCTATCTACTAAGTCTAAGAATACTCACAAGGCTACCATACCCATTCTCAAGGAGAATTACACATAAGAGATTACCCTCTCAACATTCCTTCCTCAGGGACTACTCGCAACAAAAGGACTCTCTCAACATTCCTTCCTTCAAGACATCAAGAAGGTAAACACAAATAAGCAACTTCTAGGCAACCACCAGGGTCTATCTAACCCTAAAAAATAGTCAGTCAAATATTTAATCTATAGCTTCTATAGGCACCTTGTTGTTTTCTACAAGAGTAAGTTAATTCTGCTATAGGAAACAAGCAGAATAAGCTACAGGAATAGCAAAACAAGCTACATGGACTGATTCTAGCCAAGGGATGAAGTAAAAAATGGTTCAATAAATAAAGTTTGTTGTGACAAAGATAAAAACATACAACAATTATAGGGACAAAGTAACCAGTAGCGATAGAGATAAAAAGAACTGCGACAGGACATAAACAATAGTTTGCGATAGGAAATAAACAATAGTCTGCGATAGGAAAATAATAAAGCTGCAACAGATATAAAACATACAATAGTGACAGTGATTAAAATAATAACTACAGGATTCAATAAATATGTGATAGAAATAAATAAACAGTAACGACAGGGATTAAACTGTGATAGGAGGATATAGGTAAAAAGATCACTAAGAAGAATATAAGCTGATAAAATTGATATTAGTCATCAAAAAGTTCCACCTGGTGCCAATCTTAGTCTAATAACACCTTTTAATTTATATTTTTTTATTTGACCAGAAGGTTATTGGTCTGCTATTTATAAGAATAGTGGCTAATTTAAAGAAAAATCACATACATGTAATATAATAAGCCGTTAAAAAAAACAAGTAGGTCATTCCATATAAGGAGAGAGGGATAAAATAAAAGCACATAGACTATTTTAAGTCAGAAGCCGTTTCAATAATAATAGAGAGCAAGAAAAGGCCATTTCGGAATATAGAAGCCACACCAACAATAATTTCAGGCTAATTAAAACATAAAGATGACCACTAAACACAAGGAAGGCCACTAAATGCATCTATAACCAGCTAAAAGAACACAGTCAATAATTAATTCAGGGCATTCAAAATTCAAGAATGGCAGATAAAGAAATCTAAAAACAAGCCAACATAATTCCAACCAATGCAAAGTATAAAAGTCGTTGAGTCATGCATGAGATATAGTTGAGGATTATCTAAAACATGAATACTTCTACACATCCCGTCTAACATGGAATAAAAGAAACCATTCACAGGCCGACAAGAATCATTCAAGGCAATAGGTCAAATAGACAAGGTATAAATGGTGAACAACAACCCGATCACTAAGAGTATTCAAATAAGCTAGAGGAAGATAATATGAAGGCTAACAACAGAACATAATTTTTAATAGTATACATAGCAACTTTTGCAATATTCATCTAAGAAAAAAATACCCAATTTCACCCGCTTGCTCAAGGGTCGATTCCTGCTTCCTGGTGCTAGTCTCTCTTTCCTCTCTGTGCTCTCTTCTCACCTTCTGACATTCAAAGATAAGGATGATTACTAATCTTATCTTCCTTTTTATTGCTCCCTGGAATTGTATATCCTTTTTCATGCCTTCTCTCTTTTTACATAATACATTCTCTATCTCCCATTGTAATTATAGAACGAGCCTTTTATTGATTTAACTTCCGTTACCTCCAGTTTTGCATGCTTTTTGACATTTCGTACAATAGATTTTTTGTTCAAAAATAAATAAATTCTTTTTTACTACCGCTCCCAATTTTGCATGATAAGATTATTAATATTTTTAGATCTCTATTTATAATATTTTATATATTTTTAATATTATATATTTATCTTTGTTAATAGATATTTATTTTTAAGTTTAACAAGGAATATTCACAAATATAACAAAGGATATTTATATATATATATATATATATATATATATATATATAAATCAAATTATTTAAATAAAGAAAAACACATCGAATAATTATTGATAATACAAAGTAGTTAACTCATGCAATTCCAATATATCTAAGTCAAAAGATCGTAATATCACATACTTGGCGAACTTCTATAAATTTAAAGAACATTTCATAGCAACGACGATGCATATACCTAGCTAAACATTAAACATCAAACACATTCATTTAACATATAACATGCTCAACACAATTAGCAACCACATAACGATGCACAATAAAACCTTTCTATGAAGCAATATGATATGAAACTATGTGAGTGTGTGTGTGCATCAAATTTATCCATCCTACAAGTTCTTATTGGGTGGCTAGAACATCTCTACCTTAGCCATGTTCTCATCTTCAACATTTCCCCTGCACTTAGTCGCACTTAGATTTTCATTAATAGGTTAGTTCCCCAAAATCATAGCCAAAGAAAAACAAAATGTACATCCATAATTGTACCAATAATATTCAATTATTAAATCGACTTTCAAAATCGCGCATTTATAACATTCATGAAAGTTACTTTTCACACACGTGAAATCACTCATAATAAATCAAGCATAGTAAAATGTCTAATAATCTAAATTATAATAAGGTCCAAAAATGAGATGTGACATCCTTCCCCACTAGGAAGAGACATCATCCCGATGTCTTATTACACACATACTGGAATAATAAAAGTATATCACTATAACAATTAAGTATCAATAAGGTATCATCAAATCAAACAAAGTATCTCTACTATAAAAGAATCTCTACTAAATCCTCAAATGAGAAAAATATTTGTCTATCTCTTCTGCATCTTCCCATGTGGCACTATCCACAAAATATTGGTCCTACTCGACCTTATACTGAATAATATTTTTATTATGATCTTAACTTTGCGTCTATCAAGAAAAATTCAAGTATATAATCAATCAACCAATTCACATGGCACAACTGCCAATACAATGTATATAATCCAACACATGGTATAACTACCACTCAATTGCATTCATTCTATCATAAGGATAATAATCACATCTGTTATGCATGCAAAATGAGGCATAAATCATAGTTCATCATAGACATAAATATAAGCATGAATCGGCATCACAATGCACATGCAATCTAATGGTAACACAATATAATATCAAAAGATTAGTCCTCCAATACAACACTAGGTCGACAACAAAACAAATCTCCATAGGTACACCAACTATTGTGCATACAACTCCTATGAGACTACGGCACTCCATCCTTCAACTACTACTCCAAGGACAAGATGCTCTAGTCAAATGGCGCAAAAACTCAGGACCACAACTATGCTAGGATAATCTGTCAAGATATCTACTAAGTATAAGAATACTCACAAGGCCACCATACCCATTCTCAAGGAGAATTACACAGAAGAGATTACTCTCTCAACATTCCTTCCTCAGCGACAACCTACAACAAAAGGGCTCAAGGTTCATGAAAATTTCACTCAAAAAGGTTATAGGCATCACTACCGCACCTTTATCTTGATCAAAAGCATGCCTCAATTCTAGACACGGTTTCCCCACATGAGGTACTTCCTCATGTTTCACTCCTAAAAGAGAAGGTTTCTATAACACTCAAGCTCTTTACTACCAAAACTAAGATCAACCAAATAGGTTCTTAGAGGGAAGAATCTAACCTTACCTTCTAACAACTCATGCACTTCCATCTTGCAAGACTTAGCAACTTGCTACTCACTAGGAGGGCATCTACAACTACTACAACTCACCAACAAGGTACAAGACTACTTGCAACACCACTTCAACTCTTAACTATGCTAGACCTAAAGGTCAATCAATATAAGATGATCACGAGTTCATGATCGATTAGGCAACACATGTCTTCCTTGTGGCCTAACACCAAGTATCCATGAAATGGAATATAGAAGGCAACAACTTATCACACAATAATTTGCATCCCTTTCAGCATCAAGTGATAGCACCGACCTACAATACTTAAACAGTCCCTTCTAATCAATCCCAGACGGAAATGCCTAACAACAATAAACAAGGATAGAAAGAATGCAAAATCAATGTGATTCCTCTAAACTCATTAACTCTCATGCAATGACCAGAACAGGGAATATGAATCAAAGAATGAATTAGACAATCAATAGTATCAACCACAAGAGACCCAAAAGAAACTAATCTCAAACTAAAAATTTATTTATTGATTGTCTTCGGCAGTTACATATATTAAATGTTTTCCTATGTGACCAGGTTACATGGTTATCCCCTCTCCTTATGTTCTCTCTATCGCTACTTCTACATTTTGCTTTTTCTTTTATTCATAGGCTCCCCAATGACCTTTACAAACTGACCCTCCACAATGACTTCCAATGAATTCCTACTAACTTCCAAGTCATTAGCACCGGTTTCTTTGATTGCTAGAAAATAAAAATAGTTTAGAAAGTATTGTTATTGTCTAAATATCAACAGGATGTGATCTGGGGGCAAGGAACTCAATACAAAATAACAGAAGAAAACTGACACATACTAACTATCATATTTGCCACAAGGCAGAGAACAAACTAACTAAAAGATAGGAATGCGATGCTCCTGCATCAAACTCCTCAGGAGACAAAAAAGGAAGCATGTGCTCCTGCAGATGAGGCTACCAAACAAACTCATCTGCTGATGTTCTTTTTCCTCTTCTTCCACAATCATTTTGAAATCATCGTCATGCTTTTCTAACATTGGTGTTCTTTGCTCAATTCGATTCTTATCAATTTAGTTTCACTGTATACCATCCTCCTCCAAAGCCTTCTCACCTATTCCTCTTCACATACAACAGTACAATCAACTATTGCAAATATGTGCTTAAGTGGGTTGTCATTGATGTCAACATATCCTTGTTGCCATTGGTGTCAACTATATCCTGTTTTGTTGTCTGCATAGAAGACCGGACTGTTGAGGATATTGAGAAAATTAATGATAATTAATGAATGTGGATCATGTGGCTGTGTAGAGGATAGTCATAGATTTCTCTAGTTAAGATTTGAGAAGTCCACATGAATATTTGAAGGAGTTATGGCCATCTGAGTATAACTAGTTCCTACAATACTCAAGAAAGATAGAGTGACAGGAAAGAGGTCTGGATTGCTTTGGTAATATAAAATTGTGATTTGCGGATCTGAAGGCATGTTTGGGAAGTCAATGTGTATCATCAACACTAGTGGTTTGTGGTTTAGAGGTCTGCAAGCTATCCTTCTAGTTTGACAGTCATGGTAGAGAGTGTTCTTGAGGTTCCAGATGAAGATTCAATTGCTTTTGATAATTTGGTTTAGAATGGATATTATTGATGAATTCAATGTGCTTGTGGAGGTCTCTAGATTGTATGGCTACTATGTTAGAGGTCCGCATTGAGGTTTGAGCTTATTGATTGAAGATTTCTTCTTAAGGTTGATGTTCTACCCAGTCTTGGCCAACTGGATGTTCCTAGCCTGTTGTGGATGCCTTAAAAATAGTTTATCAAGTGTGGAGTGGTTGTAGAAGCAGATTCAAGTCTTAGTTGTGTTTGACCGATAGTGTGATGATCCACATCAAGTCTAGCCAACCTTGTTGATCATTCCAAGGTTGATTAAGTATATAAATACTTGTTGAAGAGGTATTGAAATCATCCTTGTGCAAAACAAATAAAATACAAAAAAAGGATCAGGAGCAAAGCAGAGAAGAAAAGGAGCGAAGAAGAGTTTGAGGCAAAGCAAAAGTTCTTGAGCATTCATTGAAACTGAATCAGGCATGAAGTAGATGATATTTCTCAGTTAATTCTTTCTAAATAAATTATGTAGGCAGTGAGCCTCTCTTTTGAGTAGTGAGCTCTGGGTAGTGTGCCCGAAGGCATGTGCCTTCTATTTTACTAAGTACTTTAAACAGGGTACACATTTTGTGGGTTAACCCCCACTGTGGTTTTTCCCTTAACCAGGTTTCCACATCAAAATCTTGGTGTCAAGTGTGTTGATTAATGCTTTAATGTTTACATCACTAATCTGATAGTAAGATAATAAAGAAGGTTAATGGAGAAAAGTTTTTTGTGGGACAACTGATTCACCCCACTCTCAGTTGTCTAGTTCCAACAATTGGTATTAGAGCTAGATCCTCTCATAAAACCCTAACCGCTTGAGGAGATCCAGAATGTCGACCTACAAAAAGGATAGTCCAAGATTTGATGGAACAAATTATTTTGTTTGGAAAAATTGCATGGAGTGGCATTTGCAATGCATGGGTGATGCCTATTGGGCAATAACCAGTGTTGAGTATAAACCTCTAGAGAAAGGTCCTTCAACTCCTGATCAAGTCAAAGATGCTGAAAATAATCTTCGAGCTAAAGAAGCCTTGTTGAGTGCCCTGACTGATTCAGAAATGACAAATGTCTTTGGTCTAAAGACTGCTTATCAAATCTAGAAAAAGTTGGACTATCTGTATGAAGTTGATAACTATGTCAAATGTGCAAATCTGCAAAGTCTAAGAGGAAAATTTGAAACCATGAGGATGAGCGAAGATGAAAACATCACAATCTACATGCAAAAGATAAATGAACTTGTGTGTGGCATTAGGTGTGCTGGTGGAACCTTGGAAGAATCAGAAATTGTGTCAAAAGTACTCAAATCTTTACCAGATTCATACAAACAAAAGGTTGCAGCTATAAAAGAGATCAGTACAGTCTCAGAGGTTATAAGAGATCATCCAGTTGGCAAAATTTCATCTTTCAAATTAAGTGAGTTCAATGGTGATTCTTTTCCCAAGTCTGAATCTGTATTCAAGGCCAGGATGTATGGAAAACAAAGATATGATCTGGGTGAAAGCTCTTTTGCAAGATCAAATAGATTTGTTAAGACAAGAAAGAATCTTGAAGATGTTGAAATTGAAACAGTAGATCTTGAAGCTCTTATTGCCAGAAGAATGCCAAGAGGATCCGGTAAGTATGAAGGAAAATTACCACTCAAATGCTTTGCCTATAATAAGATTGGTCATTTTGCCTCAAGATGTCTGGAAAGGTTTTCAAAACCAAACTCTAACAGGTATAAAGGTCAAAATAAATGTTACTATGTCTAAGAAAATGGAGAAGAAGGGGTAACAAATGATGAATTTGATCATGGAGGTTGCTCTGAAAATGATTTGGTGTTTATTGCTATCAAAGAAGAAGATTTGGTGTCTACTGAATCTGCTAGCTATGAAAATGTGGAAAGTGCCTTGGTTGCTCAAGTTATTGAAAAGGATGAATGGGTGATTGATAGTGGATGTTCTCATCACATGACTGGTGACAAGAGTAAGTTTGTGAACTTTGAAAACTATGAAGGAGAACTTGTGAAATTTGGAGACAACTTAGTTGGTAGAATCCGTGGTAGAGGATCCATCTCTTTTGATGGCAAGAATAGCACCAATGATGTTCTGTATGTGGAAGGACTGAAACATAAGCTTCTCAATGTTGGACAGTTGGTTGACAAGGGTTATCTTCGATTCAAGGATGGAAAATGCAAAATCCTAGAAAGCTCAGGAACTAAAATTGCATCTGGTACTCAAACTAGAGGTAACATCTTTCACTTAAGTAGTTCTGGGAAAAGTTGTTTGATTGCTCAGATAGATCAAAGTTGGCTATGGCATAGTAGGATGTGTCATGTGAATTTTGACAACATTTTCAAAATAAGTTCCACTCAAGCTATAAGAGATCTTCCAAGACTTGTGAAACCTAATAACTTATGTAGAGAATGTCAATTGGGCAAACAGAACAAAATTTCATTCCAGAGTAAGGAACAAGGTTCAAGTGAGAGATTGGAACTGGTACATACTGATCTCTGTGGTCCTGCTAGAACTAGGAGTGTATAAGGAGACAAATATTTCATGCTGTTAATTGATGATTACTTCCGGATGATGTGGGTAACTTTTCTGAGAGAAAAATCAGAAGCCCTTGACAAGTTTAAAGTGTTCAAGATGATGGTTGAAAATGAGATTGGTGGGAAATTACAGTGTCTAAGATTTCACAGAGGTGGAATATTTACCTCCGGTGAGTTTGATGCTTTCTGTGAAAAGCATGGAATAACAAATAGTTATCTTCTCCTAGGACTCCTCAGTAAAATGGAGTTGTGGAAAGAAAAAACTAGACCATTCAAGAATCTTCTAGAACCATGATGATGGAAAGAAATGTTCCTCAAGTTTATTGGAGGGAAGTCGTGAGTACTACTGTCTACACTCTTAACCGGGTGCAGATCAAAGGAAATTCTAGTAAGACTCCTTATGAGCTTTGGTTTGGTCATCCTCCTACTATGAGATACTTCAAAGTCTTTGGTGGTAAATGTTATATCAAAAGAGATGAGGACTTAGGTAAGTTTGAGGCAAGAAGTGATGAAGGAATATTTTTGGGATACTCAACTCAAAGTAAGGCCTACCGGTGCTTCAATAAAAAATTGAAGAAGATTGTTGAAAGTGCGAATGTTAAAGTTGATGAAAGCAAGGAAGGACATTCCAGGTACTCTGGATATGATTCAGATGATCAAGATGAAAGTCAAAATCAAGGAAGGCAAATTCAAGTTCAGACCCAGATTCAGTTTGAACTGGTGACTCCAGAGGTTAACACAGATGATGAGGAACAAGTTCAATAAACAGAAGCTCAAACAATCTCCAAAACTCCCAGGTATGTAAGGTTAAATCATCTTGAAGATCAAATCATAGGAGATAAGAGTAAAGGTGTTCAAACTAGGAGAAAAATGTCTGAAGATCAAGAAAAGATTTGTTTGATTTCAAGTATTGAACCTAAATCAGTAAGTGAAGCTCGCAATGATGAAAATTGGGTCAAAGCAATGGAAGAGGAATTGATGCAAATTGAAAAGAATCACACATGGGATCTAGTTCCTAGACTTGAGGACAAAAATGTGATTGGAACCAAATGGGTCTTCCAGAATAAACTAAATGAAGATGGAGAGGTGGTAAGGAATAAGGAAAGGTTGGTATGTAAAGGCTACTCTCAAGTAGAAGGAATTGATTTTGAAGAAACTTTTGCTCCGATGGCAAGGATATAGGCAATTAGATTATTTCTTACATTTTCTACTTTCAAAGATTTTAAAGTATATCAAATGGATGTAAAATCAACATTTCTGAATGGAGATTTGGAGGAAGAAGTCTATATTGAGCAACCAGAAGGATTTCAGTTGTCTGATCAGGGAGATATGGTTTGTAGATTGAGAAAAGCCTTGTATGGACTCAAACAAGCTCCAAGAGCCTGGTATGCCAGATTGGATAAGCATTTGCTTAAGCTAGGATTTAGAAAAGGTACTACTGATAGTAATCTCTACTTCAAAATTGATCATGAGGATATTCTAATTGTTGAAGTTTTTATTGATGATACCATTTTTGGTGGAAATGAATGCATGTGTAAAGCATTTGCTAATCAAATGAAAAGTGAGTTTGAGATGTCAATGTTTGGTGAGATAAATTTCTTCCTAGGTCTGCAAATTGTTCAATCAAATAAAGGTATCTTCATATCTCAGTCCAAGTATGTAAAAGAATTGCTAAAGAAATTTGGAATGGAAGACTCAAAGCCAGTAGGTACACCTATGGTAACCAGATGAAAGCTAAGCAAAGATGATGACTATCCCAATGCAAATAAGAAAAGATATAGATCAATGATTGGAGGATTGCTTTATTTAACCCAGACCAAACCTGATATCATGAATACAGTTGGACTTGCTGCCAGATTTCAAGCTGATCCAAAAGAATCTCATGTTATGGTAGTCAAAAGAATTTTTAGATATCTCAAGGGGACAATTGATTGACTGTGGTATCCAAAGGACAATAACTTCACTCTTCATGCATATATAGATGTTGATTGGGCAGGAGATGTGGATGACAAGAAAAGTACTAGTGGTGATGCATTCTTCTTGGGGAAAAGATTAGTCTCTTGGATAAGAAAAAAGCAAGAGTCAATATATTTGTCTACTGCAGAAGTAGAGTACACAGCAACAAGAAATAATTCCACTCAAGTTTTGTGGATGAAGCAAATGTTGAAGGACATCAGAATTGTGTTTGAGGAGCCAGTCACAATTTTTTGTGATAATTCTAGTGCAATAAGCATCTCAAAGAATCTAGTATTGCATTCAAAGACAAAGCATATATCTATCAAGTTTCATTTCTTGAGAGAGAAAGTAAATGAGAATGAAGTCAAGTTGGATTTTGTGCCTTCCAAAGATTAGATTTCAAACATCTTCACTAAGCCTCTTCCCAAGGATACTTTTGAGTATCTCAGAGAGAAGTTAGGAGTTATTACCCCTCTTGAGAAGAACTAAGATGCACTAAGGTGCATCAGTCTGGTGGAATTCACATTCATATCTTGTGATCCAGATTGATGTTAAGGAGGTACTACTCAAAGGGGGAGTAGTTAATATACAAATTTTGGGATCAATCTAAAGCAAAAAAAAGGAAAAAAGATAGCAAATATGTGCCCTTTGCTATTGATGTCAAAGGGGGAGAGAGGTCATGTGAAAATATAGTTGCTGATGTAAGGGGAAGCAGTAAAGAAAGTAGTTGCAGAAGTGAGAAGAGAAAGGGGGAGAAGTTCTTGTCTTGATGGTTCGATTCAGTTTTTCACATCATATGTTGCCATCAATAGCAAAGGGGGAGATTGTTGCAAATATGTGCCTAAGTAGGTTGTCATTGATGTCAACATATCCTTGTTGCCATTGGTGTCAACTGTATCATGTTTCGCTGTCTGCATAGAAGACCAGACTATTGAGGATATTGAGAAAATTAATGATCATCAATGCATATGGATCATGTGGCTATGTAGAGGATTGCCAGAGATTACTCTAGTTAATATTTGAGAAGTCCGCATGAAGATTTGAAGGAGTTATGGCCATCTAAGTATAACTAGTTCCTACAATACTCAGGAAAGACAGAGTGACAGGAAAGAGGTCCAGATTGCTCCGGTAATATAAAATTGTGATCTACGGATCTGAAGGCATGTTTGGGAAGTCAATACATATTATCAACACTAGTGGTTCATGGTTTGGAGGTCTGCAAGCTATCCTTCTAGTTTGATAGTCACAACAGAGAGTGTTCTTGAGGTTCCAGATGAAGATTCAATTGCTTCTGATAATTTGGTTTAGAATGGATGTTATTGGTGAATTCAATGTGCTTGTGGAGGTCTCTAGATCGTATGGCTACTATGTTATAGGTTTGCATTGAGGTTTGAGCTTGTTGATTGAAGATTTCTTCTTGAGGTTGATGTTCTTCCCAGTCTTGGCCAACTGGATGTTCCTAGCCTGTTGCGGATGCCTTAAAAATAGTTTATGAAGTGTGGAGTGGTTGTAGAAGTAGAATCAAGTCTCAGTTGTGTTTGGCCAATAGTGTGATGATCCACGTCAAGTCTAGCCGAACTTGTTGATCATTCCAAGGTTGATGAAGTATATAAATACTTGTTGAAGAGGTATTGAAATCATCCTTGTGCAAAATAGATAAAATCTGAAGAAAGGATCAGGAGAAGAGTAGAGAAGAAAAGGAGCGAAGAAGAGTTTGAGGCAAAGCAAAAGTTCTTGAGCATTCATTGAAACTGAATCTATCATGAAGTAGATGCTATTTCTCAGTTAATTTTTTCTAAATAAATTCTGTAGGTAGTGAGCATCTCTTTTGAGCTGTGAGCTCTGGGCAGTGCACCCGAAGGCATGTGCCTTCTATTTTACTAACTACTTTTAATAGGGTACGCATTTTGTGGTTTTTCCCTTAACCTAGTTTTCACGTCAAATCTTGGTGTAAAGTGTGTTGATTATGTTTCTTCTCTTATGCTATTGATTAATGCTTTAATGTTTACATCACTAATCTAATAGTAAGATAATAAAGAAGGTTAACAGAGAAAAGTTTATTGTGCAACAGTTGATTCACCCCCCTCTTAGTTGTCTAGTTCCAACATCAACTTCCAAAAAATTAACACATTCCACTTCTTCCAACTCAATCTTTTGATCCACTTGTCTAATCATTTTAACAAAATCATATTCGAACAACAATTCAACTAGGAGTTCACCATACATGTGACATATCTAATTCCAATGAGTCAATGTTTCCATTTACCTTTTTCTGCATCTCTACAATAAAGCTTTTATAGTCTCTCTCTATCCTCATTGTTTGTATATCTTCACCAAGGTCATTCACAGTCATATGTAAATCTGCATTCACATTCTTAAACATAGCATTAGTAAATAAATCAAGATACTTAGTTGTCTTCTTGAGTGCCTCCTTTCTGGACACTTTTCTCTCCTCGTCACTTCCTATTTCAAGTTCTCTTTGTTGCATTTCCTCTTTTCTCCTTTCCTTCAATTCCTCCATTATGATAACTTCTTTCACCACTTATGGTATATGTTGGTCACTTGGAAACTCTCTGTTGTCCCAACTTTTATGGGTTCCTCCTATATCCTTGTCTTCCTCTGTGTTCCATGCAATCACAATAGTGTTAGAAAAATTATTCTTTTCCAATGAATCCATATGATCTACAATCATTCACAATTTCTCATAGAACTTTTTTCTCTCCATTTCATCCCAATACTTGTTCCAAGATGGAATTATTATGGGTCTTTTGTCAACAAACCCCATCCTCTTCACTGTTGCAATCCTTTGCACTACACTCACACTTCTTCTCTCTGCTACCTGTAGGTCCTGGCATAGGTTGCCTCTCAATCGGTGATCTACCAAGCACTCTAAACCTATGGCTTCCTTTCTTTTCCTCGCTGCCCAGTCTATTGGTAACCAGGTCCTTCACAACCTATCAATCTACAACACACATTAAATTGCAACACTCATACAATTCCATCACTTACAACTTCCTCTGCCCAGATCTTTTGGGCTCTGATACCAATCTGATAGCACCCACTTGCAATGCTTAAATAGTCCCTTCTGATCAATCCCAGACGGAAACACCTAACAAGAATATTGACAATAAACAAGGATAGAAAGAATGCAAAATCAATGTGATTCCTCTAACTTCGTTAATTCTCATGTAACAACCAGAATAGGGAACATGAATCAAAGAATGAATTAGATAATCGATAGTATCAACCACAAGAAACCCAAAAGAAACTAATCTCAAACTAAAAAATTCTTTATTGATTGTCTTAGGCAATTACATATATTCAATGCTTTCCTCTATGACCAGGTTACATGGACATCCCCTCTCCTTCAGTTCTCTCCATCCCTACTTCTACATTTTGCTTTTTCTTTTATTCCCAGGTGCCCCAACGACCTTTAAACCAACCCTCCACAATGACTTCCAACAAACTCCCGCTAACTTACAAGTCATTGGAATCGATTTCTTTGATTGTTAGAAAATAAAAATAGTTTAGGAAGTATTGTTACTGTCTAAATATCGACAGGACATGATCTGGGGCCAAGGAACTCAATACAAAATAATAGAAGAAAACCGACACATACTAACTAACATATTTGCCACAAGGCAGAGAACAAACTAACTAAAAGATAGGAATGTGATGCTCCTGCATCAAACTCCCCAAGAGACAAAAAAAGAAGCATGTGCTCCTGCACATGAGGCTACCAAACAAACTCATCTGCTACTATTCTTCTTCCTTTTCTTCCATAATCGTTTTGGAATCATCATCATGCTTTTTGAACATTGGTGTTCTTTGCTCAGTTTGATTCTTATCAATTTAATTTCACTGTATACCATCCTCCTCCAAAGCCTTCTCACCCATTCCTCTTCACATACAATAGTATAATCAACTTCTAGAAAATTAACACATTCCACTTCTTCCAACTCAATCTTCTAATCCACTTGTCTGATCATTTTAACAAAATCATCTTCCAACAACAATTCGACTAGGATTTCAACATACACATTACATCTCACATTTTCCTTATTAAAATATGTATATTTGAAACTATGTTTTCTGCCATATTTCCCATCATGTGACATATCTAATTCCAATGAATCAATGTTTCCATTCACCTTTTTTTGCATCTCTGCAATAAAGCTTTTATAGTCTCTTGATGTCCTCATTGTTTGTATATCTTCACCAAGGTCATTCATAGTCGTATGTAAATATGCATTCACATTCTTAAACATGCCACTAGTAAATAAATCAAGAGAGCTAGTTGTCTTCTTGAGTGCCTCCTTTCTAGACACTTTTCTCTCCTCATCACTTCCTATTTCAAGTGCTCTTTGCTGCATTTCCTCTTTTCTTCTTTCCATTGAATCCTCCATTATGATAACTTCTTTCACCACTTCTTGTGCACGTTTCTCACTTGGCAACTCTCTGTTGTCCCAACTTTTATGGGTTCCTCCTATATCCTTGACTTCCTTCGCGTTTCCTGCAATCACAACAGTGTTAGAAAAATTATTCTTTTCCAATGCATCCATGAATCATTTGCAATTTCTCATAGAACTTTCTTCTCTCCATTTCATCCCAATACTTATTCCAAGATGGAATTATTATGGGTCTTTCGACAACAAACCCCATCCTCTTCACTGTTGCAATCCTTTGTACTACACTCACACTTCTTCTCTCTACTACCTGCAGGTCTTAGCGTAGGTTGCCTCTCAGTTGGTGATCTACCAAGCACTCTGAACCTAGGGCTTCCTTTCTTTTCCTCACTGCCTAGTCTATTGGTAATCAGGTCCTTCACAACCTGTCAATCTGCAACACACATTAAACTACAACACTCATACAATTCCATCACTTATAACTTCCTCTGCCCAGATTTGTGGGATCTGATACCAATCTAATAGCACTGACCTGCAATACTTAAATAGTCCCTTCTAATCAATTCCAAATGGAAACACCTAACAACAATATTCACAATAAACAAGGATAGAAAGAATGTAAAATCAATATGATTCCTCTAAATTCATTAATTCTCATGCAACGACTAGAACATGGAACATGAATCAAAGAATGAATTAGCCAATCAATAGTATCAACCACAAGAGACCCAAAAGAAACTAATCTCAAACAAAAAATTTCTTTATTGATTGTTTTCGGCAGTTACATATATTCAATGCTTTCCACTGCAACTAGGTTACATGGCCATCCCCTCTCCTTCAGTTCTCTCCATCCCTACTTCTACATTTTGCTTTTTCTTTTATTCATAGGCACCCCAATGACTTTTACAAACTGACCCTCCACAATGACTTCCAATGAACTCCTGCTAACTTGCAAGTCATCGGCACCATTTTCTTTGATTGCCTGAAAATAAAAATAGTTTAGGAAGTATTGTTATTATCTAAATATTGACAGGATGTGATCTAGGGGAAAGGAACTCAATAGAAAATAACAGAAGAAAACTGACACATACTAACTATCATATTTGCGACAAGGCAGAGAATAGACTAAATAAAAGATAGGAATGAGATGCTCCTACATCAAACTCCCCAGGAGACAAAAAAGGAAGCATGTGCTCCTGCACATGAGGCTACCAAACAAACTCATCTGCTATTGTTCTTCTTCCTCTTCTTCCACAATTGTTCTAGAATCATCATCATACTTTTCGAACATTGGTGTTCTTTGCTTGGTTTGATTCTTATCAATTTAGTTTCATTGTATACCATCATCTTCCAAATCCTTCTCACCCATTCCTCTTCACATACAATAGTACAATCAACTTCCAAAAAATTAACACATTCCACTTCTTCCAACTCAATCTTCTGATCCACTTGTCTGATCATTTTAAAAAAATCATCTTCCAATAGAAATTCGATTGGGAGTTCACCATACACATTACATCTCACATTTTTCTTATTAAAATCTGTATATATGAAACTATGTTTCCTACCATATTTCCCATCATGTGACATATCTAATTCTAATGAATCAATTTTTCCATTTACCTTTTTCTGCATCTCTGCATTAAAGCTTTTACAGTCTCTCGTTGTCCTCATTGTTTGTATATCTTCACCAAGGTCATTCACATTCTTAAACATACCATTAGTAAATAAGTCAAGAGACCTAGTTGTCTTCTTGAGTGTCCCCTTTCTGGACACTTTTCTCTCCTTGTCACTTCCTCTTTCAACTGCTCTTTGCTGTATTTCCTCTTTTCTCCTTTCCTTCGAATCCTCCATTATGATAACTTCTTTCACCACTTTTGGTGCATGTTGCTCACTTGGTAACTCTCTATTGTCCCAACTTTTATGGGTTCCTCCTATATCCTTGACTTCCTTCATGTTTCCTCCAATCACAAGTGTTAGAAAAATTATTCTTTTCCAATGCATCCATATGATCTGCAATCATTTGTAATTTCTCATAGAACTTTCTTCTCTCCATTTCATCCCAATACTTATTCCAAGATGGAATTATTACGGGTCTTTTGACAATAAACCCCATCCTCTTCATTGTTACAATCCTTTGCACTATACTCACACTTCTTCTCTCTACTACCTACAGGTCCTGGTGTAGGTTGCCTCTCAGTCGGCGATCTACCAAGCACTCTAAACCTGGAGCTTCCTTTCTTTTCCTTGCTACCCAGTCTATTACTAACCAAGTCCTTCACAACCTATCAATATCCAACACATATTAAACTGCAACACTCATACAATTCCATCACTTACAATTTTCTCTGCCTAGATCTTTTGGGCTCTGAGACCAATCTGATAACATCAGCCTACAATACTTAAATAGTCCCTTGTGATCAATCATAGACGGAAATGTCTAACAACAATATTGACAATAAACAAGGATAGAAAGAATGCAAAATTAATGTGATTCCTTTAAATTTGTTAATTCTCATGCAACGACCAGAATAGGGAACATGAATCAAAGAATGAATTAGACAATTGATAGTATCAACTACAAGAGACCCAAAAGAAACTAATCTCAAAAAAAAAATTCTTTATTGATTATCTTCAGTAGTTACATATATTCAATGCTTTCCTATGTGACCAGGTTACATGACCATACCCTCTCCTTCGGTTCTCTCCATCCCTACTTCTAGATTTTGCTTTTTCTTTTATTCAAAAGTGTCCCAACGACCTTTACAAACCAACCCTCCACAATGACTTCCAACAAACTCCTGCTAACTTCCAAGTCATCGACACCGGTTTCTTTGATTGCCAGAAAATAAAAATAGTTTAGGAAGTATTGTTATTGTCTAAATATCAACAAGACGTGATCCGGGGGTAAGGAACTCAATACAAAATAATAGAAAAAAATTGACACATACTAACTATCATATTTGCCACAAGGCAGATAACAGACTAACTAAAAGATAGGAATGTGATGTTTCTACATCATCAAGCTAGGAAACCTCTGACTACTAAGGAAAAACTTCTGAAACAATCAAATTCCTAAGGTTAGAAACTCACAAAAGTAAGAAGACAACTATAATACCATAAATATACATTACGTGCTTATGCACTAACTAAGGCTCCATCTCACCCTACGCTATGTCAAAACATGAGTGTAGTTTATGAAACTCTCAAACAAAGGACCCACCAACACAACACTCTCAAAAAGCAAGAATCAGTCTAACGAGCTCTCTACATCTTGTTCACATAAAAAAAATAGTTAATCTCATACAAAATTCAACTCATATCAAGTGATCCATAATGACAAAATCTATTTCAGAACTTCCTCAACACTTCAAACAATGTTTATTGCATCTAACAACAATTAATAAATTCAATCTACCAAACCTCTTAGTAACACGCATGCCACGAAACAATATATTCTCTACATCCTACTCCCTTATACAACCCATCAGAGGCCTATTATGAACATGATAGAGAACATAACATGATACATGACCAACAATTTAAAGCATTCAAGCTTAGCCATCAATAATAAATAAATAATTCCAAAGAAAACAAAAAATGTCAATTCCAACAATAAGGCATAAAATGCACATAATTTCAATAGTATATCAAAACATGACCATCAAGGTCACAAGATAAGTAAATATAAAACTTTTGATGGCTATAATTTTTCATAAATAAGAATAAAATTTTCATGTTGGTCCTTACAATGTTTACAGAAATTACCAAAATCAAATGAATAAAATTTGAAAATTCAAAAGTTTCACATTACATGAACTTTGTGACTAATTCTAGCCACTAGAGAGGGAGTACGATGCTACACTATGCCTGGATCCCAAGCTGAGACAAGTAAGAGAACACATTCAATCCCACTAACCAAGTGAGTCCTCTAAGACTCCAAACACATCTATAACATAAGATCATTTCTATTTAACCACACAAACATCACTTAAGATGCCTAACAACAAATGTTGCATCCCGTTCAAGGGAATCATAATCATCATGCAAAGATGCACACAATCATACTCTAGCAACATCCTGTTGGCAAGAGACACTGCTAAGCATGTCAGGTGTTGTCATTGATGGCAACTGAATCTATCTTACATATCTGGATTGTATCATTTGATCATACCGAAAGTCAGGTTGCAGATTTGTCTAAGTCCGGATAGATAGGAATAGAGCATATGACAGGGTTCAACATTTTGGTCCACATTTCTCCATAGGTAATCATAGTGTGCTGCAGATCTAAGGGAATGTTAAGGGATGTCAGGGCTACCTAAATCCAAAGTTTTAGCCTCCAGTGATGAAGGGATTGAAAGCTACAAGCATCTGAGTATTAGGTTTTGGTTAGATAGTTTAGTCCATTGAAGAACAGGCCGACTTGGTGTTTGATCCTTGTGCGGATTAAGAGAAGTGGTTGGTTGAGTAATTTATGAGATCCAGTGGTATTGGCCGACATGTGTGGTGACTTGAATATATAGGTTTTGGTTCGCATTGATGTTTGTGCATGGATTCAGCTGACAGAACAGTGATCTTGAAAAAGTTTCTAAGCTTTCTTGAGGCTGACTGCAGTTGATGAAATTTCATGTTGCGTATATATATGATCAATGGGTTCAAGAATTTTGAGGTAGGTATGTGCAAATATGAGAAGATAAATGTGAAGTGCGGCGGGATCAAGTGTGAAGCAAAGAGATCTAAGCTTCGAATCATGGCAAAACAATGAAACAGGGCAGTGAGAGATGAAGTGTGTGAAGTCAGTATATTGAGCCTAACCAAAACTATAATCTTGCATTGTTAGATCCTATTCTTCAGTTCAAATATTTCAGTAAACTCTTTGTAATTGATCTTGTAGGCATTGAGCCTCCTTTGAGTAGTGAGCTCTGGGCAGTGTGCCCGAAGGCATGTGCCTTCCCCATTTGTAATACTTTTAACAGAGTATAAAATCTTGTGGGTTAACCCCCACTGTAGTTTTTCCCTTAACTGGGTTTCCACGTAAAAATCTCGGTGTTCATGTGTGATGATCTTGTTGTTGTTGTTCTTAAGTTTATGCTTCTTTCTCTTAAATTTATGTGGTAAATTAATAAAGGATTTTAATAATAAGTTTTGCAGAACACTGATTCACCCTCTCCCCTCTCAGTGTTCCGTATTCTCAACAATTGGTATCAAAGCAAGGTTCCTTGGAAGAAGTTTAACAGCTTGAGGAAGATCTGGGAAGGTGTTTCAATGGATTCAGGTATTCTGATGGCATCAATGAACAACTTCAAGTTTCTTTAGAAGATCTTGATCAGTCCAGAGCAAAAGTCAAAGAACTGCAAGAGAACCTTAAAGATGTTGAGGATTTCATTGAGACTTTAAAAAGGGCAACTGAGCAAATCTATGGAAAAGAGGAAGGAGGTACTTCAGCAAATTAGAAGGAAGACAATGGCATGGATGAGGCTCTGAAGGAGAAGACAAAGGAATGTGAAAAGTTGGAAAAAGAAGTTGTCCTAAAACATGAGATGGAATCTGACGTGATGAGGCTAACCAAGAAAATCAAGGAAAGGAAGAAGACTGAAGAAAACCTGAATAAGTCTCTGAAAGAAAGAACAGAAGAGTGTTATAGATTGGACAGAATAATTGGCCATCTAGAGTCTGATCTACAAGAAACCAGGTATAATGAGGAATAACTTGAAAGGCAAAATTGTCATTCTCAAACATGACCTAGAAGCTGCAAATGAATACAAAGAGAAGTTCAAGATAAGCTCATATAAAATTAAGGTGCTACTTGATAGTCAAAAGAAGGCAGATGATAAGCATGGTCTTGGATATGAGAAAGGTGAAAGCTCTAGATCCAGTCAAAGAAATCCTAGATCAAGGAATCAAAGAAACAGACCTAGAAGACCTATGGTTAGACAACCTAATGCTCAAAGGTATCTATCCTTCAATGAAAATTGTTTCAATTGCAATAAATTTGGTCATAAAGCTACTCAGTGCAGAAGTAGAGTGAATCAAAGTGGTACATCTTTCTCTGGTCAATGCTTCAATTGTAAAAGGTATGGTCATAGATCCAATAAATGCAGAAGTATGATGATGAATAACTTTAACAATAGAGGAAATGTCAATTCTTTCAATGGAAAATGTTTTGCATGCAATAGATTTGGACACATGGCTAATCAGTGCAAATCAAGAGGAAATCAAGTAAATGAGCAAAGAAATGTTGTGTGCTTTAATTGCAATAGATCCAGTCATATTGTAAGATTCTGCAGAAGCAGGAATGATGATAGAAAAGGTCCAGTAAACAGAAACAAGAATGTGCAGAGACAAGATAAAGGCAAGGGCAAAGTAGATGTGAATGAGATCTAGAATGAAATGAACAAAATATGGGTGAAGAAAGGTGTAATGAATGATGGTGATGGGTCTACACCAGAATCCGATGCTGATAATTCCTCCGGGAATTGAAATAGGAACTTTGGCTCAGGGGGAGATGCATTGAAAATCTAATTCCCCCTGCCAGTAAGTGGGTGGCTAAATCAGGCACGATGAATGAAGATAAAGAAGCCTATTGCAGATCTATTGAAGTAAATTCTGGAAGAAAAGAAGCTAATGCGATTGATTGCGGAGTAATTAAAGATTGACTATATTCAGAAACAATGTAACCAGATGAATTAGGGAAAAGCATTTATTACAATGGTGAATTAGGTTTTGTAGAACATAAAAGGTCATTCATTCAACATTTGAATCACTTTGCATTCGAAGAGAACAAGGAGAAGAGCGCCTGAGCTAAGATCTCAAAGATTTGGAGTGTGAAAAGTGAATTTGATAGTTAACCCTAACCAGCGAAACAATGTATTCTCTGTAAAGCTCTCTAAATTTGCAATCTTTGGATATGGCTACTCCATTGGTTGTTGACATCACCGAAAGGCCCTGACCTAAATTCAAAAAGCATCCACACAAATTTGTAGAGGTCGATCCATTAGGTGCCCTTTCTAATGTTTCGCATGGTGTGTTGTACGTAGAAGATATTGGGGATTTGAAATTATTGAATTTGGTTAAGAATCACCTGAACCAGAATGATATTTATGATCTTAACCCTGAGTATAAGGTGCTGAAAGACAAACATTTCATTCAGGTTATTAAGTTCTCATTCTTTGATGAGGACAAGTGGGTCTAGTATGTACTAAGTCAGATGCATTCTAAATTTATGTGGTTGATGAAACCCTTTAAGATCACTAAGGATGCCATCAATGTCGTAACAGGATTGAACTCATCTGGTAGACTGTCGATGCTAAAATCAGTGAAGAATCAAACTATAACTGAATCTACCAGTTCAAAGTTTGATAAGAGGGCAATGACAATAAATGATATAACTAATCCAAATGTCAAATTTGCATCTATGGTGATTGGGTATAAGATATACCACTCCAGCAAGGAAAACTCAATGTCTGGTATAGCTATTTATGCTGCTTATCAAATGTTAAAAGAAAATGCTGACTATGACTTGTGTGAGCTGCTGCAAAACCAACTAATAGAGAATCTGAACAAGATCAATAAGGATAAGAAGAATACATTCAAGTATGGTATGTTGGTCTTGTGCTTGTTCTTTCATTTCATGAATGAGTTACCCGAGATGAAAAGCATGTGTTGGACCAATGACCAACCTGTTGCCATACAAATAAGAGAGCACTTGCACAATATTGGTGACTCCAATGCCCAAAGGGCTGGTCTTTGGGGATATTTCAAGAATTTCTAGAATATGATGTAATCAAGGGAAAGAATCCCTAAGTCTATGGTGGAAAAGTACAAGGATACAATTTATTTCATGTTGGAAATAGATCAATGCTTGATGGAAGAAGTTGAACCAAGGACTGTATGGATCATGCCCATGGGGTATGAAGTTGATGAACAAATACTAGAAATGTATGCTCAACACCTTCTGAGAAAACCAAAAGATACCTCAGTTGAGAGATTTGGTACATATGATGAGCTTAATTTGAAACTGCACATTGAGCTTTGGAGACCTGAAACTAAGAAAAAGGTCCAAAGGCAAGTTGAAATGTATGTAGAAAGTATTGGAATAACCAAAGAAGTTGTGAGACAATACAAGGAAAGGACAGAGAAAGCTGAGAAGGAGAAGTATGACGAGAACAGGGAAGTGTTCCGATAGAATCCCCTTCTAAATCAAGGACTACTAGAAGTTCTGATACAACCTCTGATGCATCACCTTCTCCTATTGCAGAGAAATTCAAAGAAAAACCTACCGGTAAGGAAGGAAAAAGGACAAAAGTAATGGGCAAAAGGTCATATGTCAGTGTGGAGAAGGAGAATGAAGAAGAGACTGATTTAGATGGTGAGGTTAAAGTGTTGAAGGCCTCATGCACTAAGGCTATTAAAGTGTATAAAGATAAGCCCTCTGGAAGTATAAAGGTGAGAAAAAGACAAAATATTGTGACTCATGTTGAAAAATCCACCTTTTTAGTTGAAGATATTGTGAATCCAGTAACTATTCATGGGAATTTGAAGCCCATAACAGAATATTATGACAACTTTGATGATGCCAATAAGAAAATTTTGGAGGATGCTACTGTTAAGTACTTGAATACATTCAACGGAGCACTTGTGGAAATTTTGTCAGAAATCCCTAAGAATCTAAGTGACATTTTGGAGATGAGAAAAGAAGTTGCACTAAAGTAAAGGATTTGGAGCTAAGAGAACATGTGTTGTCCAGTCTGTCTTGTAATCTCTAGGAAAGAAGCAAATAAAATTTTCAAAGAAGTTAAAGATGAATTCAAAAGCAAAATTAGGATGAATAAGCTAATGCTTGGAGACATTGATGAAATGGTCAAAGAAACAGAACAAATTCTCAAGAAAGCCCTAGACAAGAATAAGTTTTATGTGGTCACTAAAGAACCTGTTGATGTTGATGATACATCCATTCCAAATGATGAAGAGTTGAAGAAAAATGAGCAACAAGCCAAGGCAGATGATTTCTCTGTTCCAGAAGAGGAAATATTGAATATAGGAGATGAAGAGATGATGAAGGAAGATAATGTTGATTGTGCAGAGGATACTAAAGTTCCTCCTGACCAATCTGGTGAAGAAAATATAGAGATGAATATGGAAATAAATGCTCCTATTGAAGGTGACTCTAAGAAGAATAAAGAACAGAAAGTAGAAGTTAAGGACAAGGAAGATCAAGAAGAAGAAACTGATGATGGAATTGATTCCTCCATTTTGGATGTTGAGGAATTTGATAAAATTGATGATATTGCTGTTGTTGAGGATACACAAAATCCTCCAGAAAAGAATGCATAAGACATTTTTGATAAAGATAAAAAGAAGGATGCCTTTACTGATGATGCAGAGAGAGCAGAAGTAGAGAAAAAGAATGAAAATGATAAGCAAGACAATCTAGTTGACTCCGGAAAGGGAGAAGATGTAGGCCCTAAAGAGCATAAAACTGAAACATCATATTGGGGAAGAGACATTGCAGAAGTAGTGAAAAAATTTTTGGAGAAAGATAAACAAGTTATAGAAGATTTGAATATAATACAAGGTCCAATCAATTTCGATACTCTATCATCGGTACAGAAGATGAAGTTGGCCTCTTTTGCAGAAGCTAAGGCCAGAGAGGAAATCTTGAAGACCCATATAGAAGACAGTGAGTTGCTTGATCTTGCATCTGGCATTTTGGAGAAATTCATGCCTACATTTTAGAAGGATTCATTAGCACGCCCCTCTAGTCAATTGAAGAGTCTAATAAACTCTGTAAGTACTCATTTTGAATCTTTTGAGAAGTCAGCAGAAGTTAAAGTCCGAAATGAATTTAATGAGAAGAGGTTTGCTGAATTAAAGAGTATAGTTAGTTATGATAGATCAGTTCTTGATGCTAGTGTAAAGAGCATTCAAAATGCTCTCTGAAGGTGCAAAGATTTATAGGTTTTGCCTAGCTTGGTCTAGAGTTGTTGAGGATATTGAGAAGAAGATTAAGGACTTAGAGCTTAAATTTTCTAACATCTCTTAGTCCTATAGTCCTTTAACTGAGTCTATAATAACTAAAAGATGTCAAGTAGTGAGATTGTTTGATGAATTGAATAATTTGGAGAAGGAAAAGGTTAAAGTTTTGGGAAGATTGGATGAACTCCGGGGACTAATTTTCCCTAAGTTAGAAACAATGTTCAATGCATTGATAGAAGCTCAAGTTGCTGCTCTTACAAGTGATCCCACTAGTCTACAAAAGGCAGAGTCACAGGCATTTTTATTTAGTGTTCATATTTTAGTTTTGGATAGCATGAAGAAAAGATGGGATAGTGAATTGGCACTGTTGAAAAATATTTTTGGTGATGTGTTTAAGTTCATGTAGACAAGACATAAGGATTGTTTGTATATATACATCCATGTACGTAGAGTTTTTGTGTGAATTTTGGTATGCAGATCTTAGCTTTTGCCATTGATGTCAAAGGGGGAGTGGAAAACAATGAAAAATGAGGAATTCATCAAAGGGGGAGCATTGAAAATCACAAGTGTACATAGCAAGGGGGAGCTGTTCTAACACTTAGTCATTTTTCACTAAGTGTTGCCATCAATGCCAAAGGGGGAGATTGTTGGAAAGAGACACTGCTAGGCATGTCAAGTGTTGTCATTGATGGCAATTGAATCTATCTTACACATCCACATTGTATCATTTGATCATACCGGAAGTAAGGTTCCAGATTTGTCTAAGTCTGGATAGACAGGAACAGAGCATATGAAGGGGTTCAACATTTTGGTCCGTATTTCTTGACAGGTAATCATAGTGTGTTGCAAATCTAAGGGAATGTTAAGGGATGTCTAGGCTACCTAAATCCAAAGTTTTAGCCTCCGGTGATGAAGGGGTTGAAAGCTACAAGCATCTGAGTATTGAGTTTTGGTTAAACAATTCAGTCTGATGAAGAACAGGTCGACTTGGTGTTTGATCCTTGTGCAAATTAAGAGAAGTGGTTGGTTGAGTAATTTATGAGATCCAGTGGTATTGGTTGACATGTGTGGTGACTTGAATACATAGGTTTTGGTCCACATCGATGTTTGTGCATGGATTCAGCTAACAGAACAGTGATCTTGAAAAAGTTTCTAAGTTTTCTTGAGGCCAACTGTAGTTGATGAAATTTCATGTTGCATATATATATGATTAATGGGTTTGAGCATTTTGAGGCAGGTATGTGCGAATATGAGGAGATAAGTGCGAAGTGTGGTAGTATCAAGTGTGAAGAAAAGAGATCTAAGCTTCAGATCATGGTAGAACAATGAAATAGGGTAGTGAGAGATGAAGTGTGTGAAGTCAGTATATTGAACTTAACCAAAACTGTAATCTTGCATTGTTAGATGTTATTCTTTAGTTCAAGTATTTCAGTAAACTCTTGTAATTGATCTTGTAGGCAGTGAGCCTCCTTTGAGCAGTGAGCTCTGGACAGTGTGCCCGAAGGCATGTGCCTTCCCATTTGTAATACTTTTAACAAAGTATAAAATCTTGTGGGTTAACCCCCACCGTGGTTCTTCCTTTAGTCGGGTTTCCACGTAAAAATCTTGGTGTTCATGTGTGATGATCTTGTTGTTGTTGTTCTTAAGTTTATGCTTCTTTCTTTTAAATGCATGTGGTAAATTAATAAAGGAACATAATAATAAGTTTTGCAGAACACTAATTCACCCTCCCTCTCAGTGTTCCTTATTTTTGACACATCCAGCAACCAAGATCACACTAGGTCAAAATCAGGTTCACAACCCAAGATATCTTAGCACATCAATCTCACCAACAACCGGTGGTTAACATTTCTCACCAAATGAGGATTCACCAAGCATATGGATAATGCATTAATGCAACATTCACATGAGACCAAATTTCTTCACAACATGATGACAAGCATACTAAATGTACACTAGGCAATAGGGAATTCAAATCTCAAAGTCACAAGATATAGGGTTTCCTAATTCACTCATGATTCTAACACCTCAACATCACAAGGACTATGTCAATGACTCTTTTCAAAACCCTTTTTCCTCTTTATCTTAACGATGCAAAGCAATACTATCTTCTTACAAACACATAATGAATCCATACTCAGGGACATGCTCTCAATAAGACATTGTAATATGCATTTCAAACAAGCATTTACCATTCCCCAGGCAGAGGCAATTATTAAAATATGACAAGCATATGATCAAACATACTCTTTCACATACTAATGCATAACTCTTAAAATAGTAAATTAAGTTCAAACATACTCAAGAACATAGTATTTTCTTTCACATAAGGTTCTCATAACTCCACTATCAAAAGTGGTCACACAAGCATGAACATGACCCTACAAAGGTCACTCAAGTATGCTCATACACTGCAAAGGCTCATGTCAATCCTTCAGGACATCAAGAAGGTAAACACACATAAGCAACTTCTAGGCAACCACTAGGGTATCTAACCCTAAAATAATGTATTCCTTACCACACACATGCAAGGAAGACATAAGAAAAGAAGGCACATGCTACTCACTGCATACCAACACACAAGGACCCACACATGCTCAAACAAACTAAGCAACACACACTCCAAATCTCCCAATGCTAGAATCGTGCTCTGATATCAAATGTAAAGTATGCATTCCATAACAAAAGTTACTAAAGTAAATAATCCACTTGTTTACATCAACTCAAGTAAAAATATAGATCTCATAAACAGTAATCAATGATATCATTAAATCTTACAAATCACGTGATTAATCTAAGTGTTAGCACCATAAAGACTGTATAATGTCCATTTGGCTTTCTTACCATAAATCATCTAATGATAATTATAAGGTACAATAATCAAGTACAATATAAGAATAATAAATCAATCACACTCTTCAACCACCACCAACCCACATGGTCATCTGCAAGCTGAGAGACAAAAACATGGCTAAGATATTTTTCTGCCCAACCATGAAGAAATTATACTTCCTCGGATCCCTTCATGACATGAAGGAAACCCAGCCCTGCACGAAACGTCTAGCAACCTAGATACAATTGGTAAGAGGGAACACTCGATGCAACCTGAAGTTTAAATGCAAATCTAAATGATGACATGCAAATGTCTCACAACAGGATGTCATAAAGATATATATAAATAAAGTTTTGCTAGACAAATATTCATCTATTTCAATGAATTCCCAGCTTGGCCAAGCATATAAAATAGTTTAAGGTCAAATTTTGAAAAGAGGAAAAGCCATCTCTATTTTCCCACATTCAACATCCTAGCCCGAGAAGTAACCCCAAACACACACAAAAGAGAAACTACCTTCTTTTCAAAGAAAACTATTTCTTTTCTTTTGAACAATCAAAATGAATTCTCTTTCAAGAAATAATTCTAATGAAAAAGCTTAGGCATATGTTCATTCAAGATACATAAATAAAACATAAACTGAAGATAACTTAACTCATTCCATTCTTAATTACCTCAAAAGAATCTTGTGTCTACATACTTTCGTCTAAATATAGCTATACATTCTTTACTCTTGCTCAATCAACTAGATTACGTTTTAAACAATATTTCTAACAAAGAGTTGCATATAATCATTCAAGATATACATAGAAAGAGATAAAGCTAGTTATAATCCCTAACTCATGTTTCACTCATAATTTCTCAAATAAAGCTAAATCTGGAATTGAATAACAAGTTAATGACTTCATACAATTAAATGATGACATGAATTTATGTAGATATGTATGTATATATTTTAACATCATATTGCCAACTAAACATCTTTAGACGATAGCATAAGAAGCCGCGTTGAATAGATATATCCTATCTCTACTACATGGATACATTCAAGTTATGCATAGAAACAATAAAACTAGGTATATTATTTATCCTATATATCTTTCATAAATATCTCATATTAATCTAAAACTATGAATTTTAATCTAAGAGCAAGTTTATAATTCCAATCAAATGAGGTGACAACAGGGATTTTAAGAAGATAAATAAATAATTTACAACAAGTTCATAAGGGCCAAAATACATTTAAGTGTAGGCATTAATAAAATAGTCAGTCAAATATTTAATCTATAGTTTCTATAGGCACCTTATTGTTTTCTATAGGAGTAAGTTAATTCTGCTACAGGAAAGAAGTAGAACAAGCTACAAGAATAGAAGAACAAGCTATAGAAATAGCAGAACAAGATACAGGGGCTGATTCTAGCCAAGGGATTAAGTAAAAACTCATTTAGTAAATAAAGTTTGTTGTGACAGAGATAAAAACATACAACAACTATAGGGACAAAGTAACCAGCAGTGATAGAGATAAAAAGAACTGCGACATGACATAAACAATAGTCTACGATAGGAAAATAATCTGTGACAGATATAAAACATACAGCAGCGACAGTGATTAAAATAACAGCTACAGGATTCAATAAATCTGCGATAGAAATAAATAAATAGTAGCGACATGGATTAAACAGTGACAGGAGGATATAGGTAAAAAGGTCACTCAGAAGAATATAAGCTAATAAAATTTGATATCAATCATCCAAAAGTTCCACCTGGTGCCAATCTCAGTCTAATAACACCTTTTAATTTATATTTTTTTATTTGATCGGAAGGTTATTGGTTTGCTATTTATAAGAATAGTGGCTGATTTAAAGAAAGATCACATACATGTAATATAATAAGCTGCTAAAAAAACCAAGCAGGTCATTTCAAATCATGAGAGAGGCATAAAATAAAAGCACATAGATTGTTTTAAGTTAGAAGCTGTTTCAATAATAATAGAGCAAGGAAAGGCCATTTCAGAATACACAAGCCGCACCAATAATAATTTTAGGCTGATTAAAACATAAAGATGACCGCTAAGCACAAGGAAGGCCGCTAAATGCATCTATGACCAACTAAAAGAACATAGTCAATAATTAATTTAGGGCATTCAAAATTCAACAATGGCAGATACAGAAATCTAAAAACATGTCAACATAATTCCAGCCAATGCAGAGTATAAAAGTCATTGAGTCATGCATGAGGCAGAGTTGAAAAGTATCTAAAATGTGAATACTTCTACATAGATTGTCTAACATGGAATAAAAGAAATCATTCACAGGTCAACAAGAATCATTTAAGGCAGTAGATCAAACAGACAAGGTATAAATGTTGAACAACAACCCAATCGCTAAGAGTATTCAAATAAGCTAGAGGAAGATACTATGAAGGCCAGCAACAAAACATAAATTTTAATAGTATACATAGCAACTTTTGCAATATTCATCTAAGAAAAAAATACCCGATTTCACCCGCTTGCTGAAGGGTTGATTCTTGCTTCCTGATGCTGGTCTCTTTTTACTCTATGTTCTTTCTTCTCACCTTCTGACACTGAAAGATAAGGCTGATTACTGATCTTGTCTTCCTTTTTGTCACTCCCTGGAATTGTATATGCTTTGTTATACCTTCACTCTTTTTCCATAATACCTTCTTTATCTCTTGTTGTAATTTTAGAATGAGCCTTTTATTGATTTAACTTCGGTTACCTCCAGTTTTGCATGCTTTTTTCTGTTCCATACAATAGATTTTTTGTTTGAAAATAAATAAACTCTTTTTTACTTCTGCTCCCAATTTTGCATGACAAGATTATTCTTATTTTTAGATATCTATTTATAATATTTTATATATTTTTAATACTATATATTTATCTTTGTTAATAGATATTTATTTTTAAGTTTAACAAGGAATATTCACAAATATAACAATGGATATTTATATATATTTATTAATCAAATTATTTAAATAAAGAAAAACACATCTAATAATTATTGATAATAAAAGGTAATTAACTCGTGCAATCCAATATATCTAAGTTGAAGAACGTAATATCACATACTTGGCCAACTTCTATAAATTTAAAGAACATTTCGTAGCAATGATGATGCATATACTTAACTAACCATTAAACATCATACACATTCATTTACCATATAATGTACGCTCAACACAATTAGTAACCACATAAGGATACACAATAAAATCTGTCAATGATGCAATATGATATGAAACTATGTGAGTGTATGCATGAATCAAATTTATCCATCCTATCAGTTCTTGTCGGGTGGCTAGAACATCTTTACCTCAGCCATGTTCTCATCTTCAACATTTCCCCTACACTCAGTCGCACTTAGATTTTCATTAATAGGTTAGTTCCCCAAAATCACAGCCAAAGCAAAACAAAATATACATCCATAATCATACCAGTAATATGCAATTATTATATCAACTTTCAAAATCATGCATTTGTAACATTCACAAAAGTCACTTTTCACACACATGAAAGCACTCATAGTAAATCAAGCATAGTAAAATGTCCAATAATCTAAATTATAATAAGGTCCAAAAATGAGATGTGACATTAAGCCACATTGGATATATTTGCAACATCCAATACATTCTTGCTAGGAGTAACTAGGGCTATAAGACCATTAGTTGCAAGCACTAAGGGTCCCCGATCCACAAAGTCCAAGACCTCATCATCTTTATATGTTTCAAGAGCCTCATCCTTCCTTGTAAGTTGTAGCCTCATCTTGGATATCTTTGCAAAAGTAATTATACAAGTGTTCAAAGAGGATCAGGCTAGAAGCAACATTTTGAATTTTCAATCATGGATTTCTTCTTATTAATCATATGGATTTTATGTATTTTGTAATAATGTGGAAAGTTTTAGTTTAAACCCCTGCACATTATCAAGCATGTGTCAATGTCAAAGTGAAACGAGCTTACTAAACAGTGCGCAAGTTGTCTCATCCATTTGATCCTTGTTCATTGATCTCAACACCCTTTTACCACATCATTTGAGTCATGTCATGACTCAAATAAACTTTAAATTTTTCACTTTTATTGTGTTTTCTTATTGACTAGTGTTTTTTGGTCTTGAAGCTTTTGAGTTACTTCCTTGCAATGCTAGGTTGCTAGCAACCTATTACTAGAACCGTAGGTAGTTGTTTAGTTGATTCCCTTTGTCCCCACCAATGTTTGATGACCTTATTCCACAATGTTATATAAGCTAGTGACGTGTCATAATGCTAATTTCCTCAACTCAATGAACAAGTTAACTATCATGTGTCTTATGCCTAAACTAATATCCTATCACCATAGATTTAAGATAAAACAAATCTCTATTGTCAAAGGAGTCCAATGCTTATCACCATGGAGTGGTCATAACATAAGCCTTGGAACTACTTCATAGTCAAAATACTAAAAAGGTTTAGCAAAGTCATCAACCCAAAATAACCATTGAACAAACTATTACTCGAAGCCCTGGTCATAATATTATTCGAATGTATATAGAGATGATTTCACATTTAATTATCCCATGAGGGAGTTTAATTATATAGTAGGCTTTTAATTCTAGCATAACAAATGCTTAGGATAAGAACTTCAAAAATATTAAGCAAACAACTTTAGAAAAACAAGAAATTAAACTTGGATCTTAAGGAACTACTAATTCTTGCCTTGGCATGTACTAATAAATAGAGATTTGTTTGTAAGGTATACCCTAAACCAAAGCAATTGGAAAAATGGGGAGATTTAAATTATGCAGTTACTACATAATAAAAATAAAAAATATGTCACATGGCTAAACACATTTTCTTCTCTCCTTTTTTATATTTCCCTCCAAATTTTACCTCCAAAATTTCTCTTATTAATTATATGAATAAATACACACATCTAAATAATTTTTTTAAAAAAATTTATATGGTTAAAAAAATTACAATTTAAAACAACTGCTTTAAAAGTCATGGAACCACTAACTCCACAAAAACTTCTTAAAATTTGAACAATGACTGCTAAACAAAATAAATTAAGCATCCAGGTGAAACCCCATCCTAAGAAAGCCCAAACACAACAATATTGTTGTGATTAATAGCCATTTTATAATGATCAATCATATGCTACATCCAAGCTCTTGTGTTACAGTATTGAGAGTTGGCCTACATAGTAATGTATGTCCTTTGGTTGTTAAAATGAGTCCCACCTACTAGAAAGCAAAGCTTCTGCGACAAAGAATGGTCAATGTTCATACAATTTTAGCAAAGAATGAAAATATTGTCTCAACAATTAACCGTTGTAATGTAAACAAATTCATCCTTAATAATTCAATAAATGACCAACTGACAAACCAAGTGCAGCTGCTTAAGAACCAACACATCTATTTTAGTTGAGTTCCCTGTATTTTCCAAAGAAATCATAGAAGTCTGAAATATCACTTTTTAGTTGTGATTAATCATGAGAGTTAAAAATTGAATATCACTTCTTAACAATGTTCTACAAGGCTTCTGGGAGGGGGACATCTGGTATAGCGGGACGCATTTCTAGAACAATTGGGATGTGAGGTTATTTTTTAGGGTGCATCAATTAAAAAAATGAAATTTTAAATATATAAGAAATTTCAATTATTTGCATCAAGACATTCATCATATATTATGGAACCATACTTCATAACATTAGAGTTGTAAGCCATAAAATTGTGTTCCAAATTTGGTGTTTGGGAGCAGAGAATCTATTACTGTTATGAAATGAAATGGAACAAAATATAATAATCTATTAACTTGGATCAATGATTACAAAGACATTACACATCTTATATAGAGTTCAAAGTGAACTTACATTATTGTATGTCTAATGCATGTAAACTTAACTAAAAATAGACTAATCTTATTTAAGTTGTTAGAACAATTTTATTACAAAAGTAAGTATTAAATATCTCTAATACCCCCTCTTAAAACTTACTGCACTAAAACAAAACAAACCAACATAAGCAAACTAAAAACAATTCTTCAACCAGGTAGACCTCCATCACGCTGCCTCATAACCCTCGTAAAGGCATAGCTCCGAAGTTGAACTCCCAAGTTTATGCATTACCACCTCTTCGAACTCCCGAATCATGAATCTCTCGAACCATTGGACAACAATCCATGTTGAGCTATACTCGCAAAGCTCCATCATGTTGTCTCATGACCCTCATAAGGGTATGACTCCCCAGATCCACAAACTCCCAAAGCTAATTTGGCAACTATCAATACTGAGCTTCAACTACACTGGTTTCCTTTATGTCTGCAAAGAACCGAGCTTATTTAGAATGCGTAAAAAGAAACTTCTCCACTTTCTCCACCATCGTCAACATCCAGAGGATCTTCAACAATGGCTACATTAGCTTCTCTGATCTTTCCCTTGAGAATATTAATTGCCCAATTTCTACAGTTCAAAGTTGTATGACCCATTTTCTTGCAATAATAGCATTTAATCATCTTTTTGTCCTTATCAAATCTTCTACAATTTACATATAATGCTACCTCAGTTTGAGGTTCATCTTCTGCATCTCCTGCAATAGTCCTCTTTTCTTCAGCTGTGAGAGTTGAAATCATATCTTCCTAAGTTCTAGTAGAAAGTCGACTAAGAGTAAAGATGACACTGTTGAATTTTGAAGGCAAGTTGTTCAATAAAATGGCTTTAGCATCTTCATCGTCTATTGTAGCACTGATTTCTGCTACTTGTCGAAAAAGAGATCTCAGATTGTTTGCGTGGCTTGACATAGTGACTCCATCAATCATCTTGAACTTAAAAATTTGAAGCTTCAAAGAAAACTTAGCATTAACCGCTTCTGCCCCAAACAACGTGTTCAAATTTTCCCAAATTTCCTTAGATGATTTTACGAGATCTATGTGATGTAACTCTGAATTGGAAAGAGCAAGGCCAATAATAGCTTTGGATTTATCAGCTCTACTTTATTGTTCCAGTACTTTACTAGCATCCATAGAAAGTTTCTCATTTCCATTTACAATTCCCCACAAGTTGTTTTGCATCAACTGCATCTGGATTTTAACTTTTCAGGTGTGAGTTGAAACTGAAGTATTTATCCAATGGAAATTCCATTTCTGAAAAATAAACAAGTCCACCAAATGAACTTGAAAATTTTTCCAAATACATGCAAACTCTTTCCACAAACAAAATACAAATTCTGCTCTAACTGTTTGGAAAACCTGACTTTCTTTTTTTGAAACCCTAGCAGAATTAAAACATCCACAAATTTTTTTCTTTTAAAAATATTGTCCAAAAGAAAACAACTCCCTTAGTCCGATTTTCCTTTCACTATGATTTTTAATAAAGTCGTCAACAAAACAGTAAGAAAACTTCACATCTAGTCATGGACTCATGAAAAAATGACTCAAAAAAAGCCCTTCCTTACTTGGGAACTCTTCCACACCTGCAAATGCGATTTTTTTAAAATACCAAGCATGATTTTCTAAGTGATGGTGTCCAAAACTTACAAAGAACAAACATGTGACCTTCAGACAAAAATAAGGCACTTATTTTCTGAAGAAAAAAAAAGGTCCAAATAGGGGCGCGAAAGATCCAGTAGAAATTCATCACGCGGCGAGGAACAATAGGCGCAATTTTTCTTAGACCTTGATGTCATTTTCAATAAAGAAAATCCACGATTTGTTGCTCTATGTCCATGAATTTGACCAGTGCGAATGATACCATGTTTTGAAATGAAATAGAACAAAATATAATATTCTATTAACTTGGATCAATGATTACACATTTTATATAGAGTTCGAAGTGAACTTTACATTATTGTATGCCCAATGCATATAAACTTAACTAAAAATAAAAAAACCACTATTAAAAATAGATTAATCCAATTTAAGTCGTTAAAACAACTTTATTACAAAAGTAAGTATTAAATATCTCTAATTCCTCTGTGCAAGTTTGTCTACATTTCCATAAAGCAAGGCACTTCTCCCATTCATGCAAAGAATTTCAGACAAAGGGTTGTCCTCACCATGGAAAAGAGAATGATGTTAATGAGTGCTATGCTACAAGGAATGAAGGAAATGATATGTGCACTCTTATTGTAGGTCTCGTAGGGGACATGCATGGGTCTCTATCGAAGGATAATAGATGTCCTTTGGTTGAGCCTGACTCATTTTCAGAAAAATGAACGCTAACTCAATTGAATCAAGCTTCAACTCCACCTCAGAGTTCTTTGGTGAGGTTCAGTTTTAAACCTCCATTATTGTGGTTATGGCTGTCCCTTTGTTGTGGCCTTGTTGTCTCTGGTTTTAAGCCTTGTTTCTTTGTTGGTTCTAGTCTCATGTCATTGTTGGTTTTTGTCTCTATGTTCTTGTCACTTATGGTTGCTGGTTGTTCTTGTTGTACAAGGTTTCGACGTCCTTTCAAAACCCTTTCCAGTTCATAGCTCCGGTTAAGAATACTTATCTAATAAAAAACATTAGAGATGAATTGAAAATTCAGGGGAGTAGACACATATTAACAGAATTTCATTACTTTCATTGTTAATGTGCATATATATTATATAAAAATTACAACATGCCTAAAGCTACAAGTTACAACTACAACTACAAAATGACAAAAAGAAGTTAAAAACAGAAAATTATGAGATTGAATGAGTGACCCCCACATCAGTAATATAAAATTCTTAAATTTGTTCACAACATAACTGTTCTTATTGTCAAAATGGTTTGACTCCCTCTCTAATTATATAGTCATACGTTTGGCACCTTGAATAAAATGTAACAATGTTGCTGAACACTTTCTATCTCATTAATTTCACATTGCCTGCTATTTAGAAGGAAATAGCTTATAATCTCTTCAATACATAGCTAAATCAGCATGGGTAAGAGCAGTGTGAACTTTCATCTTTTTCTCGCCGTATTCATTTGGATTTCGTTACCAATATCATATTCAAAATTTAGTGCATATTCTTCATTGACATTCCTCCAAAATTCAAGAGGAGAAAAAATCATACGATTATCAGTAAAACAAATGACAGTCAATTATAGCACTGTATAGCCGCTGTTCTATTTATGTGGATCAGTCTGGATTTGAGCCGAATTACATAACAGTTATATAATATGGTTTCTCAATTTAATTTGAATTACACAACAGTTACAACCCTTTTCTTAAAGCGCTTTTTGCAAACTGGGCTGCAGGGAATGACTAGCCGTCCCAGGGACAGTCAGTGGACATACCTTTCTGCCAGAGTAATTTTCAAACGGAATTAATTCAGAATGAGATCACAACTAAAATTAAAGAAATATCAGAAGCCATCTATTGAATGTATAATCAGTCCAGATACAAAAATGAGCCCATAGGAGAGAGACTATTACTTTTATCACGGGGAATATATCAAAATTTCAAGACCACAAAAATACATGCAGCCCATATCTTTTCAATTTCTGAACATCATAGATGAAATTCTTAAGCTTTCAAAAAACTCATATTAGAGGTACTGACAAACCCTACTCTCTTTCTGTAAAGCTTCTAAAAATCGAAAAAACGAGAGTAACAACTCAACCTCGCATGAAAACATTTTCTGGTCAGCATGCTTCAAGCACAGGATCCAATACAGGAATCAAGGTGGGCATTAAACCTCTGATTGAAATCCCCTTCACCAATATCTCCTTCAAGAACTATGTTACATACGGGACATGCAGCAGAAATCCCTGTTAAGCAGTATAGACAAGACTGTTAGTCCATGTACTCTGCTAATTCCAAGTCCATTAGATAAAAATTCATTTAATGATTATTTTCCAGTTCCTACAAAAGCTATTCTCAGTCACTACTAATATACAAGTCAAATTACTTGATGCCTTGTACTTAGGCTTTGGAAGAAATCAAAACACACAGTTGTTATTGTTAATATCATAGAAAATCCACCGAATAAGATTTGAATACTTGACAAAGAACTCAAGGAAAGAAGTCACCCAAGGGATTCTTCAAAAATTGACATGTTTACGGCTCATTTTACTTTTTCTGTGGTAATTTCTGTCTGTGATCTTTTAGGTTTTTTAAGCTAGTCAATCTATCAAATTAACTAAAACCATTGCCAAAGAAAATTTCTAATATGCTAATACACACATTGATAGTTTGACTATGGTATATTCTGCCATCTATATAAAACTGTTTAATAAGATATAAGGCATGTTCACTGCCGCTAGGAAAATTTTGTATTAAGCAAAGTTGCAAACCACTAAATAAAATTTACAAATCTTGAAGGATTTTGAGATTTTCTACTGAATTAACTGTAGATATAAGCTTTATTCAACAAGCTCAAAAGTCCAAACACATCCATCTCACAAAAAGAAATCATAAACTACCCAAAAAAAACATCAAGTTATGTAGCAATTAGTTTTTGGCCTAAAATAGACTTCATAACATAAAAATTTCAAACATAGCATACCATTGAAAACCCATGGTCACCTCGAGACATGGGATGTGGGAACGGGGACACTATTTTGAAACAAGGTATGAGATCATATGAATAATGGTATGGTCATATATATTTAGATATAGTCATCAAGAAATATGGGTACAAGCACAGGGACAAAGTCCTTGTCCCTGAACCTGATTTCCTGATAACTGTGTGTCAAAAACATATTTGAAGAGCACTTTCAAACAACATACCACAAGACTCTTTAATTTGACTAACAAGGTAGACCTAGTACACCACCTTCTCAAGCAAGCATGGTATATGTGAATGAGGACAGCATTTTGAAAGAGGTTATGAGATTATATGAATAATGGTGCAGCTATATTACATTTAAATATAGTCACCAAGAAATGTAGGTATGAGTACACACAGACAAAGTCCTTATCCCTGAATGTCAGTTCCAAGTTTCCTGACGACTATATTGAAAACATATTTGAAGAGCACTTTCAAACAATATATCACTGGACTATCTTTAATTTGATCGAAGAGATGGACATAGTACACCACCTTCTCAAGCAAGCACGGGACCAGGAAAGCAATCATACTTTCTCCTTCTCATCCTAGGCAACAATTGCACTAAGAATTGGTGCAACTAACTCAAAAATGCATTTGGTACGTAGTTACCTGAAATAAACTGGTGCATTTAGTAAATGTGAAAATTGATGTTCTGGAGGAGATATTACAGTTGTAGATGAAATCAAACTTTTCTATAGGATTTCTTCATTATTGGGCTTGGAAACTGCTAGAGCAATTCTACTGCAAAGTTGATATACTTTTGAGCAAACTTGATATACATTAGTATTTCACATTCCTTTAAGGGAGACCAGTATGAGTTAATGATAGGATCTCGTCATTATTATAATTTCTTCCAATTTGGTACATTGGAAAACTAAACAATTTATTTCATTTATTATATATGTTACCATTCAAGGGAGTGTTGGAAAATCCCGTATTGAACAGGGGCAAAACAGCAACCTCAAGAAATCAGAAACATAAAATCATAAATTCCATACACGATCTTAAAGCCATTCAAGACTTTTTGGAACAGTTTTCTATTTATATTAAATCAAATCAATCTCCTGCTCCACTTCAGCATCATACCGAACTTAGTAGCTTACAATCAATATCTTTTTTGCTGTCTTACTCTCACTGCTATCCTAACAATGATCTAACATTTTTACTTCAATAAATAAAAGAAAACACTCTAAACATAGCCTTGCTTTTAAAGCAGTCCTATTTTTATCTTCCTAATTTTGTATTTAACTGTTGCTCCCATTTTTTCAACTGCTGCTTTTGGCATCCTGTTTTTTTGCATTCTGCTGTTCTGATTGGTATTTTGCTATAGCATTCTGCTGCGATTGTTTGGGCTGTGCTTTTTTACATCAAATTTTTCAACATTCTCCCCCTTAATGTCACACCTGTATCTCAATTGTGTCTTCAATTTTGAGTGTATTATCTTCCCTAGTCCTTTAGTCACGATGTCTGGGAACTATTCTTCTGACTTGCAAAACTAAATGTCAACTTTCTTGTCTTGTACTCTCTCTTACATAATGGTGCTTCAATTCTATGAGTTTTGTCCTCGCATGAAATACTAGATTCTTTCTTAATTGTATTGCTCCACCATTGTCACAAAATATTATTGTAGGATTTATTTGTTTTTCTCCTAGATTTTCCAAAACTCTTGTTAACAAAATTGTTTGTGTATGTGCTGTTGTTAATGCAACATACTCTGCTTCTATACTGGATAATGCAACTGTATTCTACTCTTTTAAACTCCATGTAATCAATCAACTTCCTAATGTAAAACAATGCCGTAATGTGCTCTATCATCTGATGATCTTGCCCAATCCAAATCTAAATAATCAAACAACTTTCAATCTTTAACTAAATAATAATGGATTCCATGATCCTTTGTTACTTTCACATACATTTGTATTCATTTTGCTTCTTGTAAATGTCTTTTTGTAGGTTCACTTATATACCTTGAAATCAATGATACTGCAACATAATATCCGGCCTTGTAGCTGTCAAATACATTAAACTTATTTCTTTTCATCTACTTTTGGTGATCCATCATCTTTCATCAACTTTTCTCCAAATGCAATTGGTAAATCAACTCCTTTACAATCTAGCATATTAAACTTCAACAGATCTTGCACATAATTGACAAATAAAGATCCTACCTGAGATTAACGTACCTCCATAACAAGTAAATATTGCATAAGTCCTAAATCTATTGTTTCAAATTCTTTCATTAGTGCCTCTTTGGATTCTTTCTTCATTCTATGTGAACTTCCAGCATAGATAAAGTCATCAACATATAGACTTTTTCATTCTATTTGAGCTTCCAGCATAGATTAAGTCATCAACATATAGACTTCTTCATTCTCTTTGAGCTTCAAGTCACTGACATATAGACATTCATAAATTGTTTTATTACCTTCCTTCTTAAAATATAGTGTAGGCTCATTCTTCTTCTCACATAACTATTTCCTAAAAATCATGTATTAATTTTTGAATACCATGCTCACGGTACTTGTTTCAAACATAGAATTCTTTCTTCAACCTATAAACATATCTTGTTTGCCTTCTTCAAAACCTTGTGGCTGGTCCACATATACTTTGTCTTCAATGTATCCATTCAAAAATACACTCTTCACATCTAATTGGTGTACTTTCCATCCTTTTTGTGCTGCTAATGATAATATCAATTTTATAATGTCATATCTTGCAACAGATGCATAGGTCTCTTCCTAATCTCTACCATACATTTTAGCAGCAACCATTCTGGCTTTATATATTTCAATGGGCGTGAAGGAGAAATCTTCTCTTGCTTTTTTCTCTCTTCCTCCTCTCAAACCTAATGTAAAAGAACACAAAAGAACAATAATGAGAAAATAAAGGAGTGGGCCCCCCTTAAATAATATGCTTTTAGGGTTGTGGAGATGCCCTAATTTCCTATTACAATATTTAATAAAAAAAAAATTTTATCAGTAATTTAGGCATAAGGGAACTGTACCCCATAAAAATAAAAAATAAAATTAAACCAAATGCATGCCCTAAGAATAGGGGTGCAAAAAGCAAGCGGCAATGCTTGCATCAATCCAAAGGGCAATCATTAACAAACCCTGACAGCCCATTAAAGCATGGACACATACATAAATTATGATTTTGACACCCAATTTGTAAACCCAAGCTTCCTAAGAACTACAAGGTTGCTTAATCATTTTTGCAAAAGAGCGCTGAGTCATGTTGCATTTCTCACTTCCAGTAATTTTCTTTTACCGTTTTACCTCTGTCCAGCTAATATCCTCCCCGAAATCCTCTTTTGGAATTGATGTTTCTTCTGAATCCTTCACTCGTGAAGGTGAAATAAACTCCTTGTCTGAGGCAATAATATCTAGCGATTTTGTAGTCTCCGAAGGGGAAGGAAGTTCAATTCCTGATTTAGTATCTTCCCTATCTGAAATGTGAGCACTTCTTGCCTCAAGACAGGGGAATGAAGGAGATTTCTTTACCTCTGTAGATGAGTTTTCTTTGCAATCAAGGGGTTGTGATGAAGCCTTTTTATCCACAGAGTAGTGATGAACTGAGGAGTCTTTCCACCAAGATGCATGACTATCAAACTTAGGTTTGAGGCACTTTGCTGCTACGTGACCAGTGCTAAAGCATTTGCGGCATCTAAAAGGAAGGCCCTTATAATCCAAAATCTGGCTCCAATTGTAATTCATTATTTTTAAAGAAATCTCAGCTGGAAGGTCTTTGCTAGTATCAATATCCATCAAAATGCGAGTGAAGGTAGAGTGGTAGAAATTAGAAGAGCTTTTGTCCACAAGTAGAAATTTCCCAAGCTTGTTGCCTATAGCTTCAAAACATTCTTCAAACCAAAACTAAAGTGGAAGCGGGAGTTTCCAATCCAGGTAGGAGTAACCGCAAATGATTCAGAATTTGGATTAAATTCGGGGTACCAGGGTTTGAGCATAAGTAGATGTTTGTTGCAGCTCCACTTCCTGGATATTATCAAAGACAACAATGAAAAAACCTCGGCTGCAGGGGTAAATTTGGAGATCCTCTTTCAGAATTGGACCCCAGGTATCGAAGATCCACTTGTGCAAAACAGCTAGGCTAGGCCAGTACTTGACAAAACGCCCAATTAAGCCCTTCTCAACAAAGAATTTTTCATTTTCTTTGACTTCCCTTCCAAGCACATCACCAAACTCGACAATTGGATTGTCTGCTGCAATTTGCAGGGGATTGACCAACGAAAGAGAGGCTAGGTGCCCTAATTTTGAAAGGGAGTTGTCCTGTAGCAGTATGGAGTTGAGGAGAGGAGAGCTCATCTCCTTGATTTCCCAGCCGCTAAGAGAGGCATCCATTGGCGTTGCAGGGGCCCTCTTGGAAGTAGAATCCCCCGCCAAAACTCCCACCAAACCCCTCGGTCGCGAAGTATCCTGAAATCCCAAGTCACTTGCAATTTTCGCAGAAGATTTCCCGACCATTGCAGCCCCAGTAGTGGCATTTCCATTCGAGACAGCGGCTTTCAACGAAACCCTAGTGCTGCAATCCTTCGGTAATTTTGGGAAATTCGGCATAATCGGCAGTTCAGACTCTAAAAAAATGAAAACTTTAAATCTACAAGAGTTAATAATTTTTTTTTTATTGGTATACAATATTTAATAATTAATCAGAATTTAATTTAGTCAATTTTCTCAATGTCATATTTATTGATTTATTAGATTTTATTTGAATCCAATTGAATGTATTTGTTTAAGTAATATTATTGATTAATTTAGATTAGTGTACAAATTAATTTATTTTATTAAATTTAGACTTTAATTTTGAGGATTGAAAGATTTAATTTAAATAATTGATACTTAGTCTATATTTAAGATTAAATGTGAGGTCAATGTAATTGAGCATTTTTGGGGTATTGCTATAATTTAGTTTAATTAATTGTGAATTTGATTAGTTGAGTGTTTTATTTTAAATGAGCTTGAGGAGGGATTGTTATAAACTAATTTAACTTTAATTAGTGCTTAGGTTGATATTTAAAGAATGATAGAGTTTAATAATTAGTTTTATTTAATTATTAAATCGATAAAAAAATAGATTGCACTTAAATTACGACTTGGTTAAAAATTTACTTAAACCTATAAAATTGTTAATAAATGATTAGATAGCCGTTGGTATATAAGCTCAATTTAAATAAGTGCCTTCTCCACCTTGCAAGTTAAATTTACTTTAGTGAAAAATAATATTTTTTTTAAATTATTAATTAAATCTATATTTAATTTTAACCAAAACTTTAATTATCATGTATTAACTCCTTTGAGTTTTATATAATAATTTTAGGGTGATTAGTTTTGCAATTAAAATTCTATCATACCTAGCTAGTCTAATTTGCACTTTATTGATAATCTTACATCGATAAGTAAAAATGTGTTGTATTTTCCTTCCGATTTAATTTTAGCAATATTGGTCAAAAGTGTGTTTGCTTAATCATTAAATTCTCTTGTGAATTGATTAATGTGTTTAGCTTGATTAGCAAGTTTAATTTTAATGATCTAATTTAATTCGTGCCATGGAGGCATGATCATCCGCCTTCACTTCATCGCATGTGCAATGGCGTCAGGTGCACATGGAAAACTACCATGTGTAGTGTGACAATAGTATATTTAGTGTTGTTTTAAAAAATATATTTGGTTGCATACATGTTTATGTGTGTTTTGTTCATGTATAAGTTTGAGCATGACACCATCACTCATGTACTTGTCTTGTACACCCATTAGTTCCTATCACTTCTTTGTCATTAGGTAGCTTTACAAGCTCCCAAGTTTTGTTTCTTTCAACAGCATTAATCTCTTCTTCCATTGCTTTAATTCATTCTTTCTTTTCAACTACTTCTTCAAACTTAGAAGATTCCATCTCAATATTGAATAAAATGCATAATTAATCAATTCATCATCTTCATTGCTTTCTCTAGCCTAACTTCTTGTCAATCTTCCTTCAAAATTTCGATGTAACATTAGATTTGGAGGATGAGTTTGAATTACCTTCTTACTTTGTGTAACATTGCTTGAACTTGATGTAGATCTTGAACTTTTAGCCTTTTTTCTTGATCACAAACTATTCCCTGACTTACTGTTTCTTTTTCTTTCTCCAAATGATCCGCATAGACTCCTTCAACAATTATAGCATCTCTTGAAATAATGTTCTTCCTAGCTTGAGCAAAATAAAACTTGTAGGCATTGCTTTCTGCAATATAACATGTAAATATGCATGCTTCATTCTTTGCATCCAATTTCTTTCTTTTCTGATCATTTATGTAAACATAAGTTAAATGACCAAATACTTTCAAGTGTGCCATCGTAGGCTTTCTCCTATAGCAAGCTTCATACAATGTCATATTTCTTACCACAATAGTTGAGCTCCTATTCATGATGTAAATAGCAATGTTGACTACTTCCACCCAAAACATTAGTAGTGGTGAGTGGTATACATAGATGCAATTTTGTTTTTCCTTGTCTAGTGTCTATATCCAATTTTCCTTTTCCACAAACTTCAAGTACTTTATTATCACCCAATCTTACTTCTCTTTTAAAATTTTCATCGATCTTGAAAATGCTTCTCTACAACCTGGGATATGATTAGAACAATTTGAATCTAGAAACCATACCTCATTACTTGTGTTTTCAACTTTGTTGCATGAAAGTGAATAATGTGATGGATCATCATCTTTTCTTGTGCATGGTTCAAATTTCTTCATTTGAATTCTTGAATCTACAATCTCTCTCTATATGAACAATTTTTTTTGCAATTAGAACACTACACTAACAAACTTTCTGAATTAAATCTACCTCTACCTCTTGAGAAACCACAACCTTTACTTTGTCCTCTTCCTCTGAAGTAGAAACCAAACCCTTGATATGATTTCTCTCCCTTATTGTTTTGAGGAAAACTAACACTTGGTCCTTGATTATTATTGATCTTTGTCTTTGACATAAGCACTTGACATAGACCACTCATATAATTTGCCTTCTCTTCATGGGTAAGTAATTTTCCAATCAGCTCTTCAATCTTTAAATTTAAAGTATTTAAATCTTTGCACTCTTCTAAAGTAATAACAATATACGTCCACTTGGGTATAAAAGATCTCAGATCCTCTTCACAACCATATTATCTTTCATTGCCTCACAATATGTCATCATCTTATTCACTATGTTTGTTACTCTAACATAATAATCTTCAGGTTTTTCATTATCTTTCATTTTTTAATTCTCAAAATTCATTCTTAGGGGTTGAAGCTTTGCAACCCTTAACTGATATGTACCTCAATATGAACTTTCTAAAGCTGTCCATGCTTCTTTGATGCCTTGCAACCCACAATTCTTGGGTAGATACTTGGATTTATTGCACTCTGAATATAGAAAAACACATGAGCATCATTTTTTTCATCTTCTTTCTTCTCTATCTTATCTTTTGCATTCAATGTATTCCAATCTGGAGGTTCAGCAGAGCAAGCAAAGCCTTCATTCCTTCCTTCTTAGCATTCCGGGGAAAATAGGGCCAACTCGGGCAAGTAGGGAACTAACTAGATAGAAGAGCAACTATCAATAAAGGCAAGCAAGCCTTCATCTATCTACGATTCTTATATCCCATACTCCTTTCCATATTAATACTCTTTTCAACTGATCTCTCCAATAATCAAAATTATCACCTTTAAACTTTGGAACTTGCACTATACCATTGCTAGCTACCATTATAGTGAACCAAACAAAGCTGAGATTTCGTCTCAAAGTATCAGAATCTTGAACTCTGATGAAGGAGAGTGATATCTAAACTTGTCCAATGTAATTCTCACCTGCACTGATAAACCTGGCTCTGACGCCATTGTTGGGAAATTTTATATGGAACAAGGTGCGGAAAAAAACCTCAAGAAATCAGAAACATAAAATCATAAATTCCATACACAAGATCTTAAAGCCATTCAATTCTTTTTGGAACAATTTTCTCTTTATATTAAACAAATTAATCTCCCACTTTGCTTCAGCGTCATACTGAGATTCCAATCAAAATATTTTTTGCTGTTGTACTTTGTCGCTGCTATTTTAACAATGATCTAACCTTTCTACTTATAACAATATAAAAAACACTCTAAACATAGCCTTGCTTTCAAAAAACAAAAAACAGTCCTATTTTATCTTCCTAATTTTATATTTAACTGCTTCTCCTAAATTTTAACTGCTGCTTTGGCGTCGTACTCTTTTGCATTCTGGTGTGCTGATTGGTATTCTGCTGCGGCATTCTGTTGTGGCTGTTTAGCCTGTGCCTTTTGACATCAGATTTTCCAATAGGGAGATGGTTAGCCTAATGATGAAGGCATATGTGTTCCATAAAGGAGATCACAAGTTCAACTCTAGACAGAGGTAGGGTTGTACACTTTGTTGAATAATATAGAAGATATATGGAAAAACAATCCCCCTTTGGGCTTCCACGAGGGAGTTCTCATACATCAAACTGGTGTCTCACTTGGCAGTGACCTAAAAAACTAGCTTTACATTTATTCTTTTACTCAACTACATGTCTCTGCCCATGAATGGCATGGGACATGTGGACCCACAAATGCATGTTTTTAACACTGAACGAAGAGGGTGTGATCATTGAGATGTTAACTCCAAGAACAGAAAGAACAATCCATAACTTAAGTATGTAAGTTCCTTTGATTTAGTAGCCAGCCTGACTTGGCTTTTTTTATTTAAAAGGATTCATGTCATTTGTTGAAAAAAAGAACCATGTTGTTTCTGTGCTACTATGCATTCAACTGAATATGTCAAAGAAGCAATGTCTCAAATCAATTAACATACTAGAAAATTTGGAACAAAAATTTTCAGCATTGTTGAATCAAATGATACACAGAAAGTATATGGCAATATACAGCACAGCAAGTAGAGTGTCTGTAATCTTAAAGCAAGTAATTTAAGGCACTCGAAATAAGTTTTTAAGGCACCTTAGGAGCTACCTTAAGAGATAACTTATTTCTAAAGGGTCTAAGCAAACTCTCTTTAGGATTCACAGAATATCGTACAGAATGGAGTTTCAAAAATGAACTTATTCATTGAAATAAGAATACAACATTTTTTGCCCAGTACTGTTATGGATACTTAAAAGTTAATACTTTGTCTAATGAAGAATGATATGATAAAAAAATGCATCATAGAATTGTTCCCTAAATAGCTTAACTCAAACTGTGATACCAGAACTGCTCCAGTAAGAATTATAAAAGAAACCAAATAAACAACATATGGAGTTGGATTTATAAGAGTAAAACAACTGCTAATTACCTAAAGCATACACATACTGGATATAATACTGCGTTAGGGCTTTGCCTAGTTTGAAATAAATGTAAACATTATATATTTCTTCAGTAGTATACCATTATTATATCGGCAAATGCTAATTAATTTGATGTATAATTATATACATCATGGTGTATATACACTGAATAAAAGGCACACCCTGAGTCGACTAGTTGCATTTAGTCTTTTGGATGTGCAATACAGATTCATTGAAGAGTTTTCCAATAGAACTCTTTTACATCCTGAAGTCTAGACACTATAATTCTCTTTAAGGGGTCTACTTGACTTTTACTACATATCAGACACTTGAGGTCAGTTACTTGTAATGTTCCCAATTTTTGCAAGTAACTTAAATGTGTCTAATTGTAAATTAATTTTATAAAGTATTTTAATTGCTTTATAAAATTAATATTTTATTAAGTTACTTGAAAAATACTTTATTAAATAAAGTATTATTGTACACACACATTTAAAAAGTTCAAGTGCAAGCATTTAAAAAGGTTAAGTGTGACTGTGTACACAAACTTTCATTTAATAAAATTAGGGCCTGTCCTAATTTATGAAAGTTTAAAAGAGCTATTGAGAATCATTGTTGAGCATGACTATATGTTTTGGTTTTGTGTTTATGACTTTTGTCAAGTTGTATTCAGTTGTTGTCAAGGTGATGGCCCCTTGCATTCGTTGAGCCGAGGAGATGACCCCTTGGTGAATTGTTGAGGTGAAATCATTTAAGATTTCACAACTAAGCTTCATTGTGTCTAGAGTTTGGTATTTTGCTGAATAAGTCAATGATATTGAAGATCATTTGTATGTAGTTTTCAGAATAAAGTTTATACAGATTTGATGATATTATTTGTGCAGAGGGTTTTTGTTTGCAAATTTATTGATTGTAAACCAATATAAATTTGCTAGTGTTGAATCGATTTATATCTTTGTGTTTCAAATTTATGTATATTCAGGTTTTAGATTATATATATCTTTGTTGCATGATAAGAAACATCATCTACAGGTTTCAGGTTTATATATATATATATATATATATATATATATATATATATATATATATATATATATATATATATATATATATATATATATATATTGTAAGGAGTTTGTTTTTGAATATTCATTGCTTAAGTAATTGTCATCCAAGAGGGAGAAAAACTCTGACAATCTCCTGCAGACTTCAAACGCAGCTAGAGATTATAATATGAATTAAGAAGATTAGTGTTTGAAGGCTTCAGTAGTGGATTGTGGGTCCAGTCCAACTCTGAGACTTGTTTTCATGTATATTAGCCACCGATCCCAAATACATGGCATTTCAATAAGAACTTCTGATTATAGTTGAAATCGTGGCATTCCAGTCAGGCAGCAATTTAAACTCCGTGGGTCCCTTCATCAGGAGTGGATTCCTTATTGTTGAAGCACATATATCTGAAGGCTCTATATATATGTGTTTGGGTATATGTTATGGTCATTGTGATTGGAAGCGACGGGAACATGAAGATTCACCCGTTGATATCACTTTAATGGTATTCGCATGGCATAGAAGTGCATAAATATAATAAGGAATCGGGAATGCTTAGAAGCGCTAGGAGTTGAAGACATTTCAACATTGCATGAGGATTCATAAGGCCATGAATTAATATAAAGATCTTCATCAGCAAGGTTTTCAAGAATCTCAGATTTCATCATAACATCAACCAAATGAAGCATCAGGAGAGTAAGTGGAAAAGATAATCGATTGACTTTGAAGACTTGCGTCCAGCACTTGGAGCGATCTGAGGTTTGTAATCATCAGCTGGGAGTTGTATCAATTGTCATTAAAGGTCAAAGTTCGTTGCATCAGAAGGAATTGCATCCATTATCTATACCGGTGATTGAATTCAGAAGTATCGTTTGACTATGGCTCATCAATGTTCATTGTGATAAATACCATCGGGAAGTAACCCATCATCATACAGTTGGCATTAGTATTTGTCACCATCTAGTTAGTCCTCACATCAAATTTGGTATTACCACTAAGCATCTTTTGGTATGTTGCATTGAAAAGTTGCAAGTCTAATTGAGATAGTCTGAGACAGGTACTTTGGCGATCTAATTCTCTTTTCCAATTGTATTTTGCATTGGTTATAACTGTAGGAATCAGAAGTTGATTGGATAGTGAATATACATTCAAATCTTTAATTTGAATGTACAAATCTATTATTTCTGTTGTTATAAATATGTTTTGCAAGCCTGTCAAGTGTACAGAATTCAGCATCCTTCATCAACATCTTAACAAATATCCATCAGGGATATTACAGTGGTATCAGAGCCATGATCTTGCTAGCCTGAGGGGAAAATCAGAAGTGGTTTTAGTCATCTAACAGGGTACTTCAATGGCTAGAGTTAAAGATGGTAGCATGAAAGAGTTGGAAAGGCTTTTTCCTGAGCACAAACATAAATCACAGTAGTTGTTAAATTATATGGAAAAAATATTTGCAAGTGAAGGTTTTAGAAGTCGTCTCTATGGTAAGCTTGATAAACATGCAGGTGATTCAAATGATTTGCAACCTACAAGTGATCAAGAAGAGTCACCTATTGAAGGCAAAGATGAAAAGCTCATGTCACTCCATGATGATTGCAAGATTGATGAAGAGGATGTGCAAGATGAAGATAAATCAGCTAAGGTAGATGAAGGTATGGTTTCTCAAGTTGAGACTAACATTGATCCTCATGTTGATAAGGAGACAAGTGATTTGGAAAATGATAATGTTCATTCATTTGAGAGCAAATCAGAGATTACAGTTTGTTATGACGGGCATATTATTGATGTTCAATCATACATGAAAGGAGAGGACATAATATTTTCCACAAAGATCAGCCATGAAGTATGTGATTCACATGAAGAAGACATAGGTGATGCATATGAAGTTCCTTGTTTTTGAACAACCTTCGATGGAGGACATGAAATTGAATGGCATGATATAATTCCTGATTTGTTTGAGGATAGCAGTCCTATTCCTTTGCAATCAGCTCTACTTGATGATTTTGAGGCAGCCAATGATGATATGTATGAACATGATAATGGAGTAGAAGAAGATTCAGTTTTGATTGATTCATTAGTTCCATTTGGTGAACTAAATCAGCTTGCTTATGGTGTTGATGATGTTTGTTTGTTTGATTTGATAGTTTATTTTCCATGGGTTAATGATGTTGTTGATAACACTCTTAGTGGACCAGCCACTCAAGAGTTAACTTTGGTGAGTATTGATGACAGCTACACTACACAATTGGGTGTATCAGCTATTCCTCATGATATGGCAGCTGATTATCTCTTGATTGGCAACTTCATATTCATAGATTCATCATGGTTTAGTGACTGCCCTAGTTGGAATGACATTGTACCTCTTGATTGCTCATGGCCTACATCAGCTATTCAGTTTGCTTGGGAGTGTGTGGAGGCGTGTCTATTGGTTGGACATGGAGTATAAGATGAGTTTCTTTGGTTTGCATTGGTTTGGTGACATTTTTGACATCACCTATATTGTTGTTCTGATTCATGACAGCAAGATGGATTCATTATGGTGCAATAGCGGAAGCGGTCCCAGGATCTTCTTCGTCAACGACCTTGAGGAGATGCAATTGAGCATTCTAGCGGAGCCTCGATGGATTTGGGATCCACGGATTGATTAGCTTCATTTTTCTTCCCATTGCTTGAGGACAAGCAATGTCGGGAATGGAGGGCTGTAATGTCCCCAATTTTTGCAAGTAACTTAAATGTGTCTAAATGTAAATTAATTTTATAAAGTATTTTAATTGCTTTATAAAATTAATATTTTATTAAGTTACTTGAAAAATACTTTATTAAATAAAGTATTATTGCACACACATTTAAAAAGTTCAAGTGCAAGCATTTAAAAAGATTAAGTGTGACTGTGTACATATAAACTTTCATTTAATAAAATTAGGGCCTGTCCTAATTTATGAAAGTTTAAAAGGGCTGTTGAGAGTCATTGTTGAGCATGTCTATATGTTTTAGTTTTGTGTTTATGACTTTTGTCAAGTTGTATTCAGTTGTTGTTAAGGTGATGGCCCCTTGCATTTGCTGAGCCGAGGAGATGACCCCTTGGTGAATTGTTGAGGTGAAATCATTTCAGATTTCACAACTGAGCTTCATTGTGTCTGGAGTTTGGTATTTTGCTGAATAAGTCGATGATATTGAAGATCATTTGTATGCAGTTTTCAGAATAAAGTTTATGCAAATTTGATGATTTTATTTGTGCTGAGGGTTTTTGTTTGCAAATTTATTGATTGGTAAACCAATATAAATTTGCTAGTGTTGAATCGATTTATATCTTTGTGTTTCAAATTTATGTATATTCAGGTTTTAGATTATATATATCTTTGTTGCATGATAAGAAACATCATCTACAGGGTTCAAGTTTATATATATATATATTGTAAGGAGTTTGTTTTTGAATATTCATTGCTTAAGTAATTGTCATCCAAGAGGGAGAAAAACCCTGACTGTCTCCTGCAGACTTCAAACGCAGCTGGAGATTATAATATGAATTAAGAAGATTAGTGTTTGAAGACTTCAGTAGTGGATTGTGGTTCCCGTCCAACTCTGAGACTTGTTTTCATGTTTATTAGCCACCGATCCCAAATACATGGCATTTCAATAAGAACTTCTGATTATAGTTGAAATCGTGGCATTCCAGTCAGGCAGCGATTTAGACTCCGTGGGTCCCTTCTTCAAGAGTGGATTCCTTATTGTTGAAGCACATATATCTGAAGGCTCTATATATATTTGTTTGCGTATATGTTATGGTCATTGTGATTGGAAGCGACGGGAACATGAAGATTCACCTGTTGATATCACCTTAATGGTATTCATGTGACATAGAAGTGCATAAATATAATAAGTAATTGGGAATGCTTAGAAGCGCTAGGAGTTGAAGACATTTCAACATTGCATGAGGATTCATAAGGTTGTGAGTTAATATAAAGATCTTCATCAGCAAGGTTTTTCAGGAATCTCAGATTTCATCATAACATCAACCAAACGAAGCATCAGGAGAGTAAGTGAAAAAGATAATCAATTGCCTTTGAAGACTTGCTTCCATCACTTGGAGCGATCTGAGGTTTGTAATCATCAGCTGGGAGTTGTATCAATTGTCATTCAAGGCCAGAGTTCGTTGCATCAGAAGGAATTGCATCCATTATCTATACCAGTGATTGAATTCAGAAGTATCATTTGACTATGGCTCATCAACGTTCATTGTGATAAATACCATCGGGAAGTAACCCATCATCATACAGTTGGCATTAGTATTTGTCACCATCTAGTAAATCCTCACATCAGATTTGGTATTAGCATTAAGCATCTTTTGGTATGTTGCATTGAAAAGTTGCAAGTCTGATTGAGATAGTCTGAGACAGGTACTTTGGCGATCTAATTCTCTTTTCTAGTTGTATTTTGCATTGGTTATAACTGTAGGAATCAGAAGTTGATTGGACAGTGAATATACATTCAAATCTTTAATTTGAATGTACAAATCTATTATATCTGCTGTTATAAATATGTTTTGCAAGCCTGTCAAGTGTTAGAGAGAATTCAGAATCCTTCGTCAACATCTTAACGAATGTCCATCGGGGATATTACAGTTATCCTTGTAGATTGTACTCCCCCTAATTTCACTAACTGCTTAACTTGAGACCAGACCAAAAATATCATAGTTTTCAATCTATAAATTCATTTTTAACTTTGCACCAAGGGCTTATTAAAATAACTATTTTCTAATGCATTTGAATACCAATCCCATTACAAAGAGAAATTATCCCACAACCCTAATGCACTGTTGTGCTTTAAATTGATTAATAGATCATCATGGATGCTGATGCATCATAGACTTGCTCCCTAATAGCTTACTTGTGGTTCTAAACATGCTCCAATGTGACATATACAAGAAACCAAATAAACAACTTATAGAGTTGGATTTATAAGAGTCATAGATACAAAACTCACCTAGAATTGCCAAGACTCAATGAGTCTCGAGGCAAGCGGTGCTAACCAAGGCCAGAAGACCTGGGGACCCAAGAACTCAACGAGTCTAGCCAAACTCGCCGAACCTGGCGAGTCCTATCAGGAAAACTCAGTATTTTCAGGAAAAATACATGTCCAAATAATGAATGATCCAAACTTCTACTACTCGGCAATGGACCCTTCATGTCAGATTTCAAAAATGACAACAATATGTCCAAAATCAAATGGCACAATATGTTTGGGGAATTCAATTATCTTTGCACTTAAGATTGGCTGCATTTTCTTCTACATAGCTTCTCCTCTCTTGTGGAATGCAACTAACCCTCTTCCACTTCTTCTCCCCAACGTTTCTCTATACCAAGTGTGGAGAGCAGATCTAAATTGATAATGTATTGTTCGATGAAACATTGTTTTAAAGAATCAAAAAAGGGTCAAAAGCTCAATGTATTACTAGAATATGTTGTCTTCAATACACTGGCATCTGAATTCTTGGTTAAAAATGATAAAATTATGAAAAATAGCATCCACCATGAAGGTTTGTGTGGTCTCAAAGGCCTTAATTTAGGCTTGGTAGGGAGCTGCCCCCGGACCCTCGCAAGGGGCACTGCCCCTTGGCCCTACTGGGGGCTGCCACCCCCAGATCCCCCACTCTAATTTTTAAAAGCAAAAAATAAAAAATCATTTTGGGCCATGCCAGAGGGAAAAGCAACGTTTTTTTTTATTCTGTCAACTTTTTCCCAAGTAATTGAATTACATTTATACTTTTGGTTTGCCAAGTCAATCCCAATCCTGAGTAGTGCTCCTATAGCTGTAGCAGCATTGCAGACTTGTCTGAGATGTGGGCACAGGACCCCACATAGAGCTAGTGATGCTGGGCCGAGTGATACAACCTCCTTTCTACCATAGTTCATGACTCCATGTTGTGATTTTTGTTTTCAATGCCACGGATATCATAATCCATGAGTTTTGTACAACTAAAACACTTGCAAATATTTATATATTTAAATTGTTGTTTCTTTTAGTTAAAATCCACTTTTGTACTCGTGTGACCAATATATACTTGTGTATGTCATCAAAGTAGCTTCTAGTTTTGTTTGATTAGTTTATTATGTCTTTAAAATTTATTTATTGAAGGGTACATAATAAAAGATTTAAATCGTTAAAAATCTCTATATTTCATGGTTTTTTAAATTTTCCAAGTCTTAGTTGAGCCTGAGTCTGAGCCAAAAATCAGCTTGTCAAGTCTTAGCTAAGCCTGAGTTTGAGCCAAAAATCAGCTTGCCAAGTCTGAGCCGAGTCCGAGTCTTGTGACACTGATAAGAGTACAACACCTACTAATTACCTACAACATACACACACTGGACATAATACTGCATTAGGGCTATACCTATTTTGATAGTTAAATAGGCCATTACCATAATGGGAGATAAATAAGTTAATACTGTTAATTAGGCTAATCACTATTGAAAGATTAATAATTAAGAATAATCCCAACAAAATGAGATTGCCCTTTCACAAGGAGGTTAAAGAATAACATACAACCCTAGATTCGCCTCTATTATGATGAGCATAATGATAACTAAGGAAATGCATAACAGCTCACAAGAAATGCAAATATTGAGCTAATAATCTCAAAAACAAAACAAATAAAGAACAAGAATATTACCATCATTTCCCATTTTGCCAACCTGCCTTTGCCTGCTCTCTTTTTGTTCTTTCTTTGACTGTCTGTTTAAATCAAAATAGAGAAGCCTTCTGGTCCTCTTTTTGTTAACATCATCACCCAAATCTAAATTCTCAGGGCAATTTTCCTCTGATTCACTATCAGACAATTCAAGGCTGGAGCTCATCTTCTCTAATGCAATAGTATCCTCTTCAAGATTTTCACAAGGTTTACTGCAGTTCTGTGATTCACTATCAAAGATTTCAAAGATAAAGTTCATCTTCTCTAATGCAACAGTATCTCCTTTAAGATTTCCAGACGATTTACTGCAGAAATGCCAATTGAAGGGGCCTGTCTCATGCTTGACTGATTGCACCTGGGGAGAGACAACATCTACATCTTTATCATCCAGTTGAACTAGTTCATTTTTTAGCCTGCCCTTTAGGTCCGAATCCATATCCTCATGGAGCATCTCCTTTTTATCCACAACTTTAGATCTTATAGATTTCTCTCCAACATTACCTGCAGATCCAAAATAGCTATACTTTGCATCTATTATTGATTTGCAAGATGCATCAACCTCCATACCACTAGAATGAATGTTTCTCTAGGCAAAGGGTTCAGAAACCATTTCTTCAACACTGGCGTGTTGGAAACAAGACTCCTCTCTTTTGAGGCATGTTTCAGTCATGTTATTATCAAGAGAAGGACGTGAAATTGGACGTGAACCTGCTGTTCATAAGTGGCTGCCCTCCAGATTTCCGGTCACACATGTTAAGCATGCCCCCCTGCCTACCATGCCAGTTGTTCTGCTAGTATCTAATCCAGGATTACCTCTTTTAATCAGGCGTCTCTATGTATGGTTCTCGGTTGTGTCGTTCCTACCTGTCTGAAATATACTAATATCATCATTGTATGATTTCTTGCATCCTGTAGCCTCTACTAAAACCTGTGTGTCACACCCATTTTGTATTTCAACAGATGTTAACATCTTTTCATGTCTTTTTTTGATTAACGGTTCCAAGACTTCATCATCATCTTCTCTCTCAAATGCATACCAGCTCTTCCATTTAATAATAACATCAAAATCGATCCCACGAGTACTGGAAGTAACAAAATGTTCTGATTTATGGTGTTTCCTTTTAACTTTCTTACAAAACTTGCTTTCAGCCTCAATTGTCAGTGTTGAGAATGGACCTGCTTTTACCCTTTCTTTAGGGTTACATTTTCTTCTTTGTTCAACTTCAGCTGTCAGTGTTGAGCTCAGGCATGCTTTTACCCTTTCTTGAGGGTTGCATTTATTTCTTTCTTCAACTTTAGGCATCAGCATTGAGCTTGGACCTGCCTTTACATTTTCTATGGGATTCTATTTCCTTCTCTTGAAGATAAGTATCTCATCACTATACTCTTCACTAACCTTTTGATCAAGCACAGGGTTTTCATCTGAGCTCAAGTTTACCTTCTTCTTCAATTTGGGGTAGAAAAATTGAAGCGAGCGAGTTCTTTGTGATGAAGGACATGTGACACTTTCCTCCTTTATATGATCTGTGACTAAACTGCTCTTATTTAGTTTCTTCAAAAGATTCCCATCCTTCATTTGTCCATCATGGTCTTGTTTGCCTGTTAGTGCCAAATTCCAAACCTTCTTAGTGGGAATAAACAAGAATAAATAACAGAAAAATAGAAGCTATCACATTAATTATTCGAAAGTGTAGGCAATTTGACACCAAATGAAATAATCTAACACTAGTTTGCTCCATAGAGTTGAGAATTTTTCAGGCCACTCACTTTTGTATTATCTGCCATTTATTTGAATAGGTTAATACCAAAAATAATTGAGTTAGGAATCCATTATCAACTTGGCATTAAACATAATGTTTATCTTACCCCATCCATGGTTAAATTACCTCAGGAACATGTTTGGAACAGATTAATATAAAAAATTAAACATATAGATGTAGTCCATGTAAAATACTGATTATTATATTTGATAATTTGGGTTATCCGACTATGTATTAATTGTTTGTCGGCTCTTGGGTGGTTGTAAGAGTCAGTTTGTCCGAGTCAGTTAGTTGACGGTTGTGTTCCTCTTGGCAATCGTCAAGTCTTTGAAATAGTCATTGTATTGTCAAGGAAGGGGTGTGATCTAGTCGGATCGACTTTGAAGTATTAATTGTTTGTCGGTTCTCGGGTGGTTGTAAGAGTTAGTTTGTCCAAGTCAATTAGTTGACGGATGTGTTCCTCTTGGCAACTGTCAGGTCTTTTAAATAGTCATTGTATTGTCAAGGAAGGGGTGTCGGATTGACTTTGATCCTTGGCCAACCATCTCTGGTCTACTTCTGTAAATAAAGATATACTTTTACTCCTCTGTTTGGTATGCATTATAAGTTCTGTTCATTATTGCAAGTATTCATTTATCAGATAGGTGAGTAAACATTGGCGTCGTTGCCTTAAAAGAAATCGGGTCCAATATAAGAGATTCATGCCCTTAGACCCCAATAGAAGCGAGAAGAGACCACATGGTTAGTATTAAAATAAATTAAATTGTTTCTTTAATGGTCAATCTAGCTTTCCTATTAGATAGTTTCTTTTTCCGTCTTTAGTTTAGTTTTTATCTCCTATGCTTTATTAGTTATAGCTTTTCTGCTTTATTGGGTGTCGTTTCCTTTGTGAAACTCCCATTCTACTTTTAGTCTTTGTAATCTCTTTATATAGAGCATTCGTTCTCTCTTGTAAACATCTCTATTTCAAAAATATATAGTGCATATATTCTGATAACATGGTATCAGAGCCAAGTTTGAACCTGGTTAGTTTTAGCATTTTTCTACGATTTTTAATCTCTGTACTAGTCGATTCGGGTTCTTGAATCTTCACAATCCCAGGTCGCAGGTTTCTTGTTTGGTCACCATCTTCTGGATGTGGGTTTCTGCTAATCACAATTTCTTTCTAAGCGATTTTTGCTAATCATGAAGGGTCGCTTTGTGGCGATATTCAGCGGCGACTTTGTGAAAGGATAGAATCTTTTTAGGCGCCATTTTGTTTTTTCCTCTGATCCCGTGATTTAGATCGACGGCGATGCTTTTTATCCTTGACTCTATGGGCAGCAATTTTCCTCTCTAAACTCAAGATTTTAGGCATTTTCTCTCGTTTTTCCAGTGAGAGCTATGTTTTGAGTGTCATTTGTATTTGCTTCTTTTTGGCCATCTAGTGACATCGAGAGTTGAAGATCTTGCTTCTGTCTGTATATGGAAATCATGCTTTGTTTTCTCTGAAGAGTTTTTCGTCGCAAGTTAAAGGCCCATTGACTCTCTGTTGACAAAATCTCTTGGTCAACCAATTGTTTTTGGTGGACATTTCTGAAGGCTTCCGTTTTACTCCCATTGGTGTTTAAAGCAACATCTTCTATTATATGGCGCTCTTCTTTGAGTGGGCTTATGGCCTTTGCTTTTCTCTGCTCTAATCCTTCAACAGATTCATGCTCACCATTTGTAATCAAGTCTTTTTTGGGTTGTTCTCATTTTTGAACACAGATCATGACTCTGTATGTGGTCTTGGCGCTCTCTTTATTATTGGCGGCTTTGATTAAAGGTTTTCTCCAGTGCTTAATAGTTGCGCTCCTGATCAAGGCATTCTATGCATTCAAATCTGTCCATCGCACAGTCAACCTTGGGACTTATGCTCTTTTTGCACCCAACAGACATGCAGACTTGCCTCGAAGTCTGTGTTCAGATTCTCTGAGCTCATGCTTTCTGTACTCTCGAGATCTATATTTTGAAATTGGTGTTCGGATTTGTCTCGAGATTTGTGCCTCAATATCTGTGTTTCAGATTTATTCTGTGTTTTTGGAATCTATGCTTCGTAACCTGTGCAAGGGTTCTATTCCCTGTCTATGCCGTCTATCTGATTCGATATCTATGCCATCAGATTATAATCCATTTTTTCATGCCTCGAAAAAAGTGAAATATGGCATCTTTGACCAACATCATGTTGGAGAGTAGTCAGAAGTTCAACAGCAAGAATTACAACACCTGGAAGCAGCGAATGATGACAATCTTCGAGTATCGATGCCTTGACCAGCTAGTTCTAGGCAAATCTACATGCCCTCAAATGGCGGGTAAAGATCAGGATAAATTCGATGAGCAAAATTGTGAAGTGATGATGCTTATCAAGTTATCAGTCACTGATGATCAGCTACCTCAGGTTCCGTCTGGGAAATCAGCGAAAGAAATCTGGGATTTGTTGAAGGATCTTCATGAAACATCTGACAAGAGCCGTGTGTTCTTTTTGAAGAACATTCTTTTTTCGATCATGATGGATGAACAAATGTCTCTACATGTGTAATGTCCCCTTTTAGGAAGCTCAAAATTTCTTTACCTTGCACACAATTTAACTTCTTGAAGAGAACATTAGTAACCAATAAAATCCTTATAACATCATAATATTGCAATTAGGGTTAGTAACCACATAATCATAATCAATATCAAAGTTCATTAACATATATGCATTTCACATTTTCTCATTTCTATCATATAGAGATTCCATAATATACCTCGGGAGAGTCATCCATGAGCATGATCTTTAATCTTCTCTACTTCACTCACCCCTTATGAGACGGGTACATTAGGGCGCTGGTATAACAAGACCCACTGCCATAGAGCCAATGGTTTCATTGCTACACCCAACAATTCTTCACCACTTGGCTCAAGGGGCTTCACGCTATGCACCCGACGATGCTTCACCCACTTGAGAGTCATCTACTGTTAAGCCATTCTAATAATTATTAGGTCTACGCAACCATAGGCACAAGGGCTTCACGCTACACCCAGTGATACTTCACTTCTTGGCTCAAGGGGCTTCATGCTATACACCCGGCGATACTTCACCCACTTGAGAGTCACCTAGGTGCTAGATCCTAACCTCCCTTCCCTAACTCACTCCCATACTCGTAGGGTGGTAGATAGATTAATGGTGAGGCTACTTGCTCTCATCTCGAATATATGATTAGAATTATGAATTATACCTTATAGGAATTTATCCTTACCATCTCGTGATCCCATGGATCACGAGATAGTGCATTTGATCACATTGTTCCTCTATGGGAACTTATCATTGTACCATCTCATGTGATGGATTGCCATACTACTTGGCATCATACATTATTCTTTCTTGGAGGCTCGGACCTTGTCCTTCCTCGATTCTAAACATTCTCATTCTTATTATGTTATATACATTCTTATTTCATTATGTTATGAATATTCTCATTCTATTATGATATAAATATTCTCATTATATTATGATAAACATTTTTATTCTAATATTTTCATTCTATTATGATAATGCTATCATGATCGACTTAGATAGAACATTTATAGTCTAATGATTATGAGACATATTACTTATAATAAGGCACATACCTTGTATGATTGATTGCTCTTAGTAATACCTTGTGCTGATCTAATACTTGTATCAATGGATCGTTGATGGAAGACACGACCTGCTGTTAGAGAATTATAATATACTGGTTTATATTAGTGGATCTGTATATATATGAGAGCTTGCTGCGATTCAATTGGATGATATGGATGAATGTTGTTCGATGGATGATGATTAGACTGCTGCAACTGATATGAGATGAGATGACGTGTGTTTGTTCCCTTTAACTCAGGTTTCCAATATCTTGTTCCTCACTATCAAGGACAGTAACAACTTCTTATCTGCTGCGAATATCCAATTAGAATCTCTGTCTATATTCTGACTTATGATTGCTCTTATTGCTGAATGGATATATATTGCTTCAATGCTCTATTCAATGTCTTAAAGGCAGATGTTGTGTATGCTTGTAATTATAATATTTGAAGATTTGGTATGAATATTCAAAGACTTGAGATAACAGGTGAGTGCTTTTTAATTGAATGATTGGTGATGATGAGATGCCTTCGATTGTTCCCTCCCATTTCCTTAAATATGTTTTGAGCACCATTCTATACCCGTTCATGTAAAGGATGCCACCTTTTGTAACCATAATATGAATGTTTAATTCATTAACTTATATTTGCTATGGCGCCAATTAGTTTGGTCAACGATTGCTTTAAGAGAGGTCGATATGCTCTTTGTCTTATTCACCTCTTCCACGATGACTTGTCTCTTCTGCCACGTCGGTGATCTTTTAACTTAATCGGTGATCATGCTTTGTCCTTATTCCCACGTAGGATCAAGTCATATGTATTATTTTCCTTATATTGCATAGGAGTGAGCAGCGATATCATAGTATATGTTTGTTGTTCTTGCTTCTCATTGATGGACAAATTTAGCTTCTCCATTCCAATCTTTAATTGGAATTCAAATTGATTGATTTGTTGTGGGACATGACAGGCCTCCCCTCTTGAGATTGCTTGTTCTCAAGAAATTTGTATGTTTGGGTTTGTTAAAATTGTAAAGTATGTTATTGATCCATACTTATCAAAGAGTCCAAGTGTAAGATGACAAGTTTACATTGCCAACGATTTTAAGATTTTTGAGAGCATTTGTTAGTTTGTAAGGTATTTGGACATTGTTTTTCTGTGCATGAAAAATCTATGAAGGCTTATTTAAAGGCAGTAAACCATTGTAAGAGTCAAGTGGGTTGAGGAGAAGTCCCGACACTCTCGTAAAGTATTTGTATTGTTGTTTTATACTTTTATGTGTGGATACATGTTTCTTTTCATTGTTCATTTCTTTTAGTATCTCTAGATTGTATATATAGGGACTTAGCAATGATGTGGTGATTAATGTTTACTTTGATCTATCCTTTATTGATCATGCATGCTATCCTAGTAAGACAGAATTTGCATGGGAGATCTTAGACAATGAAGGTGCAGTTACCCTAGTGATTATCATGGCAATATTATACTTTAAGACTAGCTTTGTTCAAGTTCATGAAGACTGCCATAAGAAGTCAATCACATAAGGTTTTAAAGTATTATGTCTGACTGTTCATGCATGTCTTGTGATAAGATGAAGGGGTATAATGAATCTCAATTGTGGTTGCCCTCAAGGCAACTCACCAAATTCTGTGTGATAAAGGTTGTTATGGAGCTGAAACAACCTCTAGTTAAGATCCTAATTTTGAAGGTTATTTGGAAGTAACAGTCCCAAAATGAAGTGTCTGTTGCCAATGGTAAGGACAATCAGAATGCTGATGAGGTCATTTATGTGCTATGCAGAACTAGCTATGACTAAGATACAGAGATTTCATAAGTTTCTCTTAAATTTGATGGTCATTGTCCACTTATCCAATCTTGTAATTGGTTTTTTGCTAACAAAGGCTAATTGTAATTTACCTTAGATGCTTAGTAAATACTTTACCATTAACTGATTGAACATAGTATATAGCATAATGCTAAAATAGTTATGTTTTGCATGAAGGGTAGACTTGTGTGTAATGACTAAACTCTTTTAGTTAAAGGTAATTGAATACAAAAATCTATCTAATTGTGTATTACTCATAGAGAGAAATAATATCCAAGCATGAAAATTAGTGCATTCTAGTATTTTCAAATATCTATTGAGGTTTTTATTGACATTTATAAGGGTATGACTATTGATACTTTACTTTGTGTTAGTGGTGGATGTCTTGAAATTTTTGATCATGTTGGGTTGAGGTCATCACCTTGTACCAATGAAAGATGGAAGTAATAGTAGTAAGACAAAGTTGTGAACCTAGCACTTACATTTCAAAGTCAGGGCATAATGTTTTGATCATTATATCAAGACTAGGTTTTCAAGAACTCCATTTGTGAGTGACAATGGTTAACTATCTTATCTATTATAGTATAACTATATATAGTGTTGTAAACTCTTAGTATTGATAACAAAGGATATAATAGAATGTGAACCATGATTGTGTTAATCAAGAAAGAATGATGAGAGATCAAAATTACACTTGTCTATTTCATGATGAAAGAGGCTCTTTGGTTTGCCACTCCAAATAGAGAACACCATCGGAGAGAAGATCCATGTTGGAGTATATGCACACAATTATATATGCAAAGCATAAATACACGTAATACATGAAGCATACACAAAGATTATACACTTAATACATGATACACAAAAGTATATGGAATACACAAGTATATGCACAAATATGAAGTATACACATGAATACAAGTAAGTCATGAAGTGTGCATTTGAACAAAAGTCATGGAGTACACACATAAATCAAGTAGTATACATTTGAACACACAAAGTCAGAGTATACACTCAAATACACGAAGTCATAAAGTATATAATTGAATACACAAGGTCATAGAGTATACACTCAAATACAAATACAAGTCATAGAGTATACACTCAAATACAAATACAAATTAATAGAGTATACACCCGAATACAAATATAGAGTACACTCAAATACAAGTACACTTGAATACATGGTCATGAAGCAATTGAATACAAAGTCATAGAGCATACACTCAAGTACAAATATAATCATAGAGTTTACACTCAAATACAAGGTCATACAAATACAAGTCATAGAGTATACACTCAAATACAAATACAAATTAATAGAGTATACACCCAAATACAAATATAGAGTACACTCAAATACAAGTACACTCGAATACATGGTCATGAAGCACTTGAATACAAAGTCATAGACAATACACTCAAGTACAAATATAATCATAGAGTTTACACTCAAATACAAGGTCATACAAATACAATCATGGAGTATACACTTCAATACAAATTCATAGAGCATACAAATACAAAGTCTTACAAATACAATCATGGAGTATACACTTCAATACAAAGTCATAGAGCATACACTCAAGTACAAATATAATCATAGAGTTTACACTCAAATACAAGGACATACAAATACGATCATGGAGTATACACTTCAATACAAAGTCATAGAGCATACACTCAAGTACAAATACAATCATAGAGTATACACTCTAATACAAAGTCATAGAATATACAAATGCAATCATAGAGTATACACTTAAATACAAAGTCATAGAGTATACACTCGAATACAAGTACACTCGAATGAAGTATACCGTTGGACAATTGGGAAGGGGATTCGGTGCATCCCATACTACACCGTGGACCCATCCACCATCCCAAGGTCATCAAGTATACACATAAGTATGAAGCATACACGCAAATACACGTAACACACAAAGTATTCACATGAACATATGTTACAAAGCATACACACGAATACACGTAACACACAAAGTATTCACATGAACAGATGTTACAAAGCATACACATAAGTCACAAAGTAAACCTTTGAATACACAGAAATCACAAAGTATACACTTGAATATATCTAAGGCACCATAGTATACACAGGATGGCAGGACGACTACTCTGATACCACTTGTAATGTCCCTTTTTAGGAAGCTCAAAATTTCTTTACCTTGCACACAATTTAACTTCTTGAAGAGAACATTAGTAACCAATAAAATCCTTATAACATCATAATATTGCAATTAGGGTTAGTAACCACATAATCATAATCAATATCAAAGTTCATTAACATATATGCATTTCACATTTTCTCATTTCTATCATATAGAGATTCCATGATATACCTCGGGAGAGTCATCCATGAGCCTGATCGTTAATCTTCTCTACTTCACTCACCCCTTATGAGACGGGTACGTTAGGGCGCTGGTATAACAAGACACACTGCCATAGGCCCAAAGGTGTCATTGCTGCACCCCGCAATTCTTCACCACTTAGCTCAAGGGGCTTCACGCTATACACCCAGTGATACTTCACCCATTTGAGAGTCACCTACCGTTAAGCCATTCTAATAATTATTAGGTCTATGCAACCATAGGCCCAAGGGCTTCATGCTACACCCGGCGATACTTCACCTCTTGGCTCAAGGGGATTCATGCTATACACCCGGCGATACTTCACTCACTTGAGAGTCACCTAGGTGCTAGATCTTAACCGCCCTTCCCTAACTCACTCCCATACTCGTAGGGTGGTAGATGGATTAATGGTGAGGCTACGTGCTCTCATCTCGAATATATGATTAGAATTATGAATTATACCTTATAGGAATTTATCCTTACCATCTCATCATCCCATGGATCACGAGATAGTACATTTGATCACACTGTTCATCTACAAGAACTTATCATTGTACCATCTCATGTGATGGATTGCCATACTACTTGGCATCATACATTATTCTTTTTTGGAGGGTCAGACCTTGTCCTTCCTCGATTCTAAACATTCTCATTCTTATTATGTTATATACATTCTCATTTCATTATGTTATGAATATTCTCATTCTATTATGATATAAATATTCTCATTCTATTATGATAATGCTATCATGATCGACTTAGATAGAACATTCATAGTCTAATGATTATGAGACATATTACTTATAATAAGGCACATACCTTGTATGATCGATTGCTCTTAGTAATACCTTGTGCTGATCTAATACTTGAATCAGTGGATTGTTGATGGAAGACATGATCTGCTATTAGAGAATTATAATATACTGGTTTATATTAGTGGATCTGTATATATATGAGAGCTTGCTGCAATCCAATTAGATGATATGGATGAATGTTGTTCGATGGATGATGATTAGACTGCTGCGACTGATATGAGATGAGATGTCGTGTGTTTGTTCCCTTTAACTCAGGTTTCCAATATCTTGTTCCTCACTGTCAAGGATAGTAACAACTTCTTATCTGCAGTGAATATCCAATTAGAATCTCTGTCTATATTTTGACTTATGATTGCTCTTATTGTTGAATGGATATATATTGCTTCAATGCTCTATTAAATGTCTTAAAGGCAGCTGTTGTGTATGCCTGTAATTATAATATTTGCAGATCTGGTATGAATATTCAAAGACTTGAGATGAGAGGTGAGTGCTTTTTAATTGAATGATTGGTGATGATAAGATGCCTTCGATTGTTCCCTCTCGTTTCCTTAAATATGTTTTGAGCACCATTCTATACCCGTTCATGTAAAGGATGCCACCTTTCGTAATCATAATATGAATGTTTAATTCATTAACTTATATTTGCTATGGCGCTTGTTATCACTGGGAATTGCACCCGTATGCAAGGCTAGTGAAGCAATACAATTCTGTGTAACATGGGACTAATTTCAGGTTGTGGGTGCCCTATGACGAAATTAGACCTCCAGATTGTGAGCCGGTTCCCTTCAAATGTTCTATTGAGATGTATGTTTTTACTATTTGAGAAAAGGGAAGAAAGAAACTAATTGAATACAAAAAGATAAAAATTGGTGATGCACCTGATTTGGATAAAAATAATGCAATTTGATCCACAATGTTTGCTCAGAAAACTGACTTTTACACAATCTAAACTTGGCATAAATATCACAAAAATGATTCTAAGGAAGGTTTGAAAACAGGTTTTTATGAAGGAAATGGTTTTTTCACAACACAAAAAGACTATTTCTAGTTAACACAACCTAAGACCTGTGATGAATATATGTTTAATGCTGCAAGAAAGGAAGTGAGACAATAATTTTAAAGGTTTAATAATAAAAAAAAGCAAAATTTTATCAAAATTACTTCAAAAAATCAGCACTAAAAGGAAAGGTAATTCAACTGATCTGAAATAAACAAAGGAAAATTTTGCAAAGAAGACAAAAGTATAACTTGTAACCTGCTGATCTCTCAATAAAACCGTAAAAGTGAGCTACAAGAATTTTCTAATCTGTCTGAATCAGAATGAGAATCAAGAACTAACAAAAACAAACTTTTGCTTTACAATATATAGGTTTGCTCTCTCCAAGAGGCATGTAAAAATATGGACTTGCAGATAACTGCCTCTAAAAATAATCATTCCCGAGCAACCTCCAAAATCCTCAAAAATAGGGCTTAAAACTACCACAAATTAAGCAAAAATAGCTTCAATTTGGGCCCCTCCCTGTGCTTGACCAAAAAGTTGACCAAGGACCCTAAAAATACTCCTAAAAATCATGCAAAACCTCCTAGGCGGCCTAGTTAACTCAACTAATCAATTTGCATAATTTTGCACGAGCAAAATTGATTGTGAGTAAATAATAAAGTAATAGAATAATTACTTTATTATTGGTTACAATTTGTTCTATTTCTGATTTTACAACTTGTGAAAAATAATAAAGTAATTTGGAAAATATTACTTTATTATTTATCTACAATTAATGATTTTGTAAAATCGTGCATGATTAGAAGAAATTATCACTCCTTATCACTCCAATTACATTTGCCTATATTGCATGATATGAGCACAAATAGGACTTAGAAGAAAAAAAAAACTCTTTATATCTCCATGTGAGAAAATATCCCTATTTTGCATGATTCAACTACTCATTAAGGCAAAAAAATTTACCCTTATTACTCCAAGATCAATATAAAAACATTGTCTTCTATCTGCAAGATAAAACTCATAATTCACTCCATGCACAAAAAACAATATGTATAAACATCCTTATGACTCCCTTTGATGCCTTAGTGCACATATATACCATTACATTTTAAGATACCTTATATCTCCATATGCAACTCTAAAATCAAGAAAGAAAAAACAATAAGCTCCATGACTCCATCACTGTGCCATCATACTTGCACCATTATACTGCCACCATGCATAATTGCTTACCTTGGGAAACTCCATGCTCAATCCTCATGCATTGCATATCTAAAAACATACTCATCTTGGCTTTGTTTGCCACCATGCATAATCAAGAAGTATCCTTACCTTCAGATGTTTGCAAAGAAGACAAGGAACTTGTTTAGCAAGTGTATCTTTTGACCATGCATTACCCGACCACCAAGGAATCTTTTAAAAAAATATAAGGCATGAGTTATAAGGCATGAAGCTTTCTCTTTCATCATATCGGCCCTCTTGACTTAATAAGAATCAAATTTTAGGCATTGCTGTCGGCCACTCCATGTTATGATGGTTAGGATCTTTCAAGAATAAGGTCTTGACCACGACACTCCTTTGGATAAGGTAATTATTTGTTTTTGTAAGTCAAAAATCACACTTGAGAGAAAAGATCCTTCGAACAAAATAAAGAGCCGACCCTAAAAGTTACTCATTCTTCATTTGGCAAACTCTTTACTTGCTCTGCAACCTTACTCCACCGGCCTTAGGGTTTGAAGGTTTGAAGCATATCTCTAGCTTTTTCACTCCTCTCAATGGCTTTTCTTGGTTGAAACCTTGGAACTCTGCATCGTTAATGAAGAAGGTAACACTTGCTTGAGTTTTATATGAGGCATTTTATTGTTATCTATAGCTTTACTTCTTTTATGGCTACGGCCTCCTTCATTCATGGCTCTCTCTATCGTTGAGTATTATTTAACACCTCTCATGTTTCTGCATCTTCTTTTTGCAACTCTTCACCTGTTATTGAAAGCTTAAGGCCACTGTGAGGCTGTGGAAAGATCTTCTCTTCCTGTCAGCAAAAAAGAGGTAAGCACTTGTCATTCTTCACCTCTGTAGCTTCATTTGTCTCTGGTTTTTACACTTTGAAGAATGACAAGTCTGTAGGTAGACATGGGTATTGCATTTTATAGCAAAAAATGTTATATCACTGTCAGCCATGATTGTATATATCTATTTTTAGCTTGACTTGTCTATAGATGCAGAAAAACTTGAGGGTTTGAGATCTTGAGATGAGGGTTTGTCATCTTTTTGCACTTTTGGAACTCCACCTTGTCACGGCCATGCTTCATCTATATACAGGCATCAAAATGTGTAAACTGTTGAGGGTTTGTAAGTTTTGAAACTAGGGTTTCAACCCTCCTTGCACAAAAAATCCTTCACACTACCATGGCCATTCTCTTTTACTATGATCTCTTTCTCCTTTGACTATAACTGAAGAGAAAAAACAAGGGTTTGAACCTTCTATCAAGGGTTTGCTCATTTTGTACTTTCAAAGCTTCAAACTGTTATGGCCACTCTCCTGTGGTATTCATTGCTCTTTCTTTTACTTGTAAGTGCAAAAGAAACAAGGGTTTGATATTTCTTTGAAAAGACCTTGTTTAATTTGCAGATGAGTATACCTGTTATCATGATAAATTTTGCTTTTCTGGCATGGCTATGACTGTATCTCTCTTTTATCTGAATCTTCTTGACTATGGGTGTAAAAATGAGCACTAGGGTTCGATATCTTGATATGGGTATATATTTTAGCATGAGCAATCTTTCCTTTTGTATAGCACCTTCTTGACTATACTTTTTCTATAGACAAGAAGCATTAAGAGTTGAAGTATTAATAAATGGAGTTTTTCTTTGCTTCACACAACACCTTCGCTTCCTACTCCTTGTTACTATTAGTGGAATTCTTAAAATGCACATGTAGCTTAGATAACATGCTCCTATCTCTCTTTAGCTATTTATTGCATATCTCATCTGCCTTTGTGCATAATGACTGCTTATCTCATCATTTGGCTCTCACGGTATCATATGTATCATGCATTTTTCCTCTTGGTTGTCTGTTTACTATGACTGTATCATGATAGAATAATGGCATATAAGAAAGAGACTGCCAACCCTATGAATTGTCAATGACCTATCACTGTAGCACTTGATATAAGTCTTGTCCTTCTTCTGATGTTCCTCCTTCATCATTGATGCACTTCTGTAGATGGATATGGCAATTTATGATATAGTCTAACTGTATCTTGCTTGTATAAGCCACTTTATTGATCCTGCCCTGACTGTTCATGGTATACTTATCCTTGTTCTTGCAATGTATCTTTCTTTATGACATTTTATTGGCTGTACCATGGCATCACTGTAGCTTAGGCATGTGAGATAAAGCTTGTTAAATCAAAACAATGATGAAATGCATGGAAACCACTTTGTTATCTTTGTACTGTAGCATTCTTAACACTCCACTGTGCTCAATGTATTTGAATCCTTCTTTGCTCTATACATGACTGTCTCTTGCTTTTGGATTTATACTTGACTGTCATGACAGTGATTATGTATGAATGCTGCTCCTAGCTTGTCTTTCTTCTAAGATCTTTGATACTAAGTGACAGTCTTTATCATTTGATGAATGTTCTTTAGACAGCATGTTATATGCATCTGTCATCTGCATCTTTGCCTCTAGCATGTGACTGTTACACTTATCTCATATATCTTGGTGAGGTTTTCCTTTATGACAGTCAAGTTGGCATAGTGTATATATGATTGTCTTGTCTTGCCGGCTGTCTCTTCTGCTGTTCCATGTGGCATTTTACTTGACTGTCTCTATAACACACTTGCAACTTGAATGTGATATAACTGTTAAACTTTGAACATCTTTAACAATATGAGGAATACCTGGTGTAGAGTGTTGTCTCATCTTTGAAATTATACTTGTATTCTTTATTGCATAGCAAGGCATTGAATGGTCTCTCTATTTTTGATGTATCTCATATGGACATAAGCTCTTGATAACATAGCATGAGGAAGCAACATATGATGTAATTTGTCCATTACTCTTGATATCCTTCTTGACTAAGTAAGAAACAAGCATGCTGGGCTCAACCCTTGTGGGAGCCACATTTAATCCACATGCTTATTTGTCTTCAAATCAGCAACAAAACTTGTCCTATATCTGCACAGTGAACAAACAAGTTAGCATAAAAAAAATCCTTATAGCATTGATTGATTTTCTTCATGATTTCTTCCTAATTTGTGTCATTTTCTGAACTGATTTCTCATCTGAATGCATGATGTGATAAGTAGATGCCTCTGTTTGATAAAAGCATGTGATAATTTTAAACATCCGGAGCACTAACAGAGTTGTCTCCAAAATTTTGCAGGTTCAATTGATGATGGCTTGGAGTGAAGACTGAAGACTAAAGACTTGAAGACCAGCCTCAATAGCAATCTCCATCATCAGGCAATGATGGATGTTTAACCTTATCATGTGTTTATTTCTCTCTTTTATCAAACAGATACATAGCTTGCATGTCTACAATTGCTCAATCTAGTTACTCCCACGACTTGTGTGGGACATATTTGAACACTTCTTTTAAATATGATCAGTTAATTTCTCTTATGGATATGATGTATATGTATTTCCTTTTTCAATCAATACATGAGATAAAGTAACAGATACTTGAATGTATGTTCAAAACATGACATAAAATAACAGGGCAATACAAATATCTTTCTTTCTTTTATTCAAAACTGATTAACTGAATAATCAATTTAACTTATAACTCCTAAAAGATCAAACTGTGTAGAACAACTGTATCTCCTTGAATGTTTGATTTCTTGACAATCAATTCTCTTGTCATGATAGCTTATCAATCCTAATTGGACTGATGGGTTATCCTGACAACTAGATATCCTTCTCTACTCTGTCAAGGCATCAACTGTTCAATGAATGCATAACTTACAGTTTTCTTTTATCACTTCTGAACAATTACACTTAGGTCCAACTAATTTTAAGTGTGAACAAAAAATTAGTAATAGCGCCGATTAGTTTGGTCAATGATTTCTTTAAGAGAGGTCGATATGCTCTTTGTCTTATTCACCTCTTCCACAATGACTTGTCTCTTTTGCCACGTCGATGATCTTTTAACTTAATTTGTGATCATGTTTTGTCCTTATTCCCAAGTAGGATCAAGTCATATGTATTCTTTTCCTTATACTGCATAGGAGTGAGCAGCGATATCATAGTATATGTTCATTGTTCTTGCTTCTCATTGATGGATGAATTTAGCTTCTCCATTCCAATCTTTAATTGGAATGAAAATTGATCGATTTGATGTGGGACATGATAGCATGAGCATCTCACCAAAATCAAGGACATTCGTGATCAATTGGAGGTGATTGGTCCGGACATGGATGAGGAAGATATGGTAGTCATCGCTCTGAAAAGTCTACCACACTCATATGAGCACTTTATTGAGACACTTAACATTACTTCGACTAATATTACCCTGAAGTTTTTAGATCTATGCAACAAACTTCTGTAGCAGGATCAATGGAGACAGTAGTTCAGTAGCAGTGCTAGTTCCTCCTCAGAGTAGGCATTTACTGCTAAGTCCTTTCAGCAAAATAAGGGCAACTATCAGCCCTCTCAGCCATCCAGTGAGGGTCAATCACAGGACCCATCCAAGAAGAAAAACATCCAATGCAATTACTGCCATAAGTTTGGCCATATGAAAAAGGACTGCCAGAAATGCTTGGCTGTTGCTCAGTCCAAACCTGAAGAATCGCCACCATCGGCTCATATCGTCGAGCACTCTGAGCAGGAGGAGTCTGCTTTCTATGCCTTTTAGGCCAACTCTTTTGCCTGATATTTTTAGATGCTGGTGGATTAGTTATCAGATTGGGGGGGCAACTTACTATAGTTAGGAAATTGACCATTAAGGGGGGGTATTAAAATAAATTAAACTGTTTCTTTAATGGTCAATCTAGCTTTCCTATTAGATAGTTTCTTTTTCTGTCTTTAGTTTAGTTTTTATCTCCTATGCTTTATTAGTTGTATCTTTTCTGCTTTATTGAGTGTCGTTTCCTTTGTGAAACTCCCATTCTACTTTTAGTCTTTGTAATCTCTTTATATAGAGCATTCGCTCTCTCTTATAAACATCTCTATTTCAATAATATACAGTGCATATATTCTGATAATAGTTAGGATCAAGAGATAAGAAGATCTCTTAGGCTAGTAGAACAAAGAGAACGTAGAAGAAGACTAGGAGAGATTGCTAAGTCCGAAGCCGAAGTCCATCCCAAAGTAAAAGTCGGAGTCGGAGCACGAGCAAGAGCTGTAATTGAGAGACTCATAGTTGGGAGATGGAACACATTTCCACTACAAATAATCACACGAGCGTAGAGTGGGAAGTGTTGTGTGCTTACACAACACGCCCCATTTTGACTTGGCAAAACAGGGACCCAGCTTTTGTTTTGGCTTGTGTGGTCTGTTTCTGGCGGTTTGGTAAAAGTAAGTCAGGTGCATCATCATCATGAAGGTCAGGATGAGGTAGGTCATCATCATGAGGTTAGTTTGTCAAAGTTCATATTTTGTTTCTATGACTTCATGGTTGGAAAGAGCTTGAAATTTCATGCAGGTTTGCCTTTTGCATCACTTGAAAATTCGTCCATATGAGGGAGTTGTGAGCAGTCAAAGTTTTGGTCAAACCTGATAATTGCTGTGTGAACATCATCATCATGATATTTGAAAAGCCCCCCGATAATATCCTGAGGTCGAAACATCCGGACGTCAAGTTTAAGTCGTAATAGGTTCTCCCCGTCAGGCGGTCTTTTATATCGCCAAAGGTCATCATCATGATCTTACTTTATCACCTGATGAAAATCATGCAGTCCCGAAACATCCGGACGTCAATCTTAAGTGCTGGTGTGTTTTACCCGTCAAGCGAGCATCATGATATTCTAACATCATCTTCATCATGATATTCTCACATCGCGAGCATCATGATATTCCAATATCACCCGATATTGTAATATCATGCTGATGAATCTAATATCACCTTGCTTAAAGAATCTGCCATCTGCATAATTTGCCCGCGCACGACCAAGTCTTGGTGATCAACATCATCATGATATTTTGAGACCCGACATTTCCTAATATCCTCCTGACCTCCTTTTGCGTGATCATGATGATCACCTTATCTTTCGAAGCGGAGGGTGATTTTCATTTCTTAAGTCGTGTTGAACAAGATCATCATGATCTTGTTCGTCTCTCCCAACAGTTCGTAATATCATCCTGCCGACGAGTATAACCTTTTGCAAATATGATGATGACGATGACGTCATCATCACCTTCTCCTTCGGCAGGATATTTTCCAGGGTATGATCCTGTTCGCCAATATGATGATGACGATGACGTCATCTTCGAGGATTAACACAAGCCCCGGATATCCTGATGACGTCATCAGGACTTTCAGCAGGATCGTATTTTTGATCGCCCAGTGCAAATATGATGATGACGATGTTCATCATCCTGATCTTTCGAGCGGATAGCCTTGGCCGAAAAGGGTCATATTGCTTTCATCCACCTGATCACCTTCCTTAGAGGGAACCCGATATTCCATTTACCTCCTGATTTTAACGAAACATGACGGTGACGTCATCCCTTTGCATTTTATTGAAGCCTGATGATGACGTTGTCTTTCTTTCCCAGTATGTAGAAGTGAACATCCTGATGTGCTTTTCATCAGAGCATTAGGAAAGGAGGATCATCATATTTTGTGATATCCTGCGGCCACTTTGAAGGTATATATAGCTGGTCATCATCATGATTTTTGGCGTCGGTATAACTGTTGCCGTCGGCCTAAGGTAAAATTGTCACCCTGATCATATGTAGTCACGCCGATGCAAATATGATGATGATGCAGGGCATGCGAGCCGGTTTCAAAGGATGTTTGAAGGGCGATTATTTCTTTGTATAATTTGGGGTCATCATCATCATATTTCGAACCTGATATACAAGAAAATGGGCAAAAACATGAAGCGATAGAAATTTGAAAGCCCGACTGCCTGATGTTTGGTCAACGATGGTTGACCGGATTGTTTTTATGCTGTTTATGCATTTAGTGCATATTTTTCACAGGTAGAGCTTGATTGCCTGTAGCTGCACATGAGGGTATGTTTAATAAAGTGTTTACTTCCTGCTGTTTATCCACATGATGATGATGAACTTAATGTATGTTTGTTTACTTGCAAGAGATCATGATGATGCTGCCGAAGCTGAGCGTGGAGATCATGATGATGCTGCTGAAGCTGAGCGTTGAGATCATGATGATGCTGTTGAAGCTGAGCATTACAAAGTTGCGCATGGAGTCAACATGGACCAGACATGAAGAGGATATTGTCAAATATGCTGTTTGCCAGCTGGAGACCGAATCAAGTCGAAGATGCTGGAATATTCTGTGCCAGCTGTACATTTGCCAACTGGCGAAGCGTGTGCTTTTCATCTGGACCGCTAATTGCTATGAGAAGATCCTGATCCTTGGATCATTGTAACCGTTTTCTGGCAGTTGCTCTATATAACATCCAGAGCCTGAAACAAGAAGGAAGGGAGATATACATTAGAATATACAGACGCATCTGGCGCAAGGAGTCAATTACTGTAGAATAAGTTAGGAGATCGGATTACTGAGACTAATGAGGATAGAATTGTTGAAATGTCAAGGTTCTTTCTTCAGATCACTGTAAATGTACCTGTTCTTGAGCATACTGAATGAATATGAAGTTCCAGATTACATCCTGATTGTAAATTTTACGTAATCTTCTGTTGATTTCTGGATATGTACTGGTGAATGCTGTGTTCAACTGGAAGCGCTTTCATTTCATTACATGTTGTTGTCAACTTTCCTTTGAAGCTTTGCACTAGATCATGCGGATTTGTGGAATGTCCTGGTGAAGTATGATTTCTAGTTTTTTCCTTCTTTTCATTGCAAGTATGGGGGCTGGTATGTGAATCAGTGATCTAAGTCCAGTAATTTTAGGAATCTCACTCTCTAACCCTTTTCCTTTTTCAATTTCATTAATTCATCACCATAACTGCAAATCATGATAAATAACAAGCAGAAACAGTGAAATATGCTGAAATCCCGTAGATAACTGAAGATCCTTAGCATATTTGGTTAAATGCATGTAGTATTGAAAATATCATGCAAAGAATCATAAATAATGGTAGAAATCATGCAAATATCAGCCTGTATGCACATTATTTGACTAAATTTACAGTGCAGAGGTAGAATTGTTGAAGACTTATGCAGAGCGAACATCCAGAGCAGGATATTTGAAGATGATGATGATGAACAGTGCAGAAACACGTAAGGCCCCTGAATGGAAAACAGCAACACACATCAACCACTGAGTAACGTCAGTAGATTAAGACCTAATCAACGGAGACTTGGGATCATGAATTCTTTGAATTCATCGTATCTTTCAAGATGAGTAAAGGTTGTTGTGTAACTTTTATTCTATGTTTGCGAATGACTAATATCATGACCAACAGGAAGAAATTGCGAGGCATCTTCCACTACCAGACGACATGTGGATTGATCTTTCCGATCAAGTTGAAAAGTCAAAACAACCTTCTTTGGACGAGGGAAGTTGGAAGTCAGAATCAGATTCCTTCATAGAAGTGTACGAGAGCAACCTTTGAGGCATTGAAGGGTTGTCAATCCAAGGAGAAGAAGCCGAGCCAAGGGTGTATAAAAGAAAATCTGAAGGCGAAACAAGTGCATGGAACAGTGACATTGCGAGAAGAGTGGAGGATTCTCACGTGGCCGAGAGTGCAAGAGAAGCACCGGAACATTCGAATCAAAACTCCCTAGCAAGTAGATTCTAGGCATGAGGTTTGCATCATAACAAAACCATGGTAAGCCCCAATGGAGAAAGGCAGAAGTTGTCCAAGTTTACAGGCAATGGATCGAAGGATCCCGTCAGGCATTGTAAGACTTGTGAGACAATCTGGACAGAAAATGGGCAAGATGATAAGACAATTTGGCTACGGTCTTTTCCAGCCACCTTACGAGGTGTAGCAATTGACTGGTATACCGAAACACATGGAGAGATTAAAGAAGGCCTTTGAACAAGAGTTTAAGTTGCTATGAGACAATAATGAAATAGTAGTCGAAATTTACAATACCAGGCAAGGTAAGCATGAGAATGTACGAGCTTGTAATTATAGATTGAAAGAACTACTTGTAAAATTAGAAAAAGAACTTGCTGACAGTCTCAAGAAAAGGTGGTTCATCGAAGGTTTAATTTCGTCACTAAGAAAAAAGATGAAGGTAGTACCACCCTCTTCATAAGTAGAAACCTACAATCGAGCAATGGACATAGAAAGTGAAGACAAAATGTGCTCCTATAGCAAAAGAAAAACAAAGGAAGATGGTAGTTTGGATGACAGCAACGACAATGAATCAAGAAGGGTACAAGCGCTCTAGAGGGACATGCTCCAGATGATGAAAGAATTGAAGAAGGAGAAAGAAACCAACAAAGAATCCACCAAACTCTGGTGTATTGAGCGCAAAAGTGAAGGTCACACCAAAGGGAATTGTCTCAAAAAATTATTTGTGAGATTTGCCAGGTTATGGGTCATTCGATAAAGGAGTGCCCGTATAACTTGAAGACTAAGAGTACACAAGTACTCTTCACACAGGGAGAGCAGTCCACTCCACCTAAGCCACATAATGTTGTTTATTGCCAAATGATTCTACTAGTTTCATACAGAGTAAACAAGAAAGATATTTGCACTATCACATTGTACTAGAATGAATTACCTTGTATGAGAATGAAAAAAATAGAATTAATACTCAGAACTTCAGCTGCATTTATTAATTTCGAACAACAAGTACAATAACAATCCCAAAAACTCCATGTCCATACAATGGACTGACAAGTACATATAAAGTTTGTGGAAGGTTGCCAACTGTCGCCAATCGACGTACCGATCGGGAGTAACTACTCACCAGTACAAACTAACAAACATAAACATACTTCCCGATACAACTAATCAAAACATATTTTGCCGAAAGATACTAAAACTAACAAATATAAAATATGCCTAACATCATGCCCCCCAAAAAACTTGTCGTCTTCCAGACGACTACAAAGCAAGATCCAAAAATAACTAGGAAGAACGAGGGTCAGTGGACGTCCCTGGAGGTGTGGATGCTATCCGAGCTGAACCCGAAGTCTCCTGCTGAGGTAGGACCAATCGCCGAAGCCTGTAAACCTCCTCAGTCCTTTGTTTCAGATGTGTCGTGGCAATGATATGCTTGTCTCTGGTGAGACCTACCATCTAGACGGCCTCCTCCAACTGCTTTTTAGTTTTTTCCTGTGTTACCTGAGAGTTGGCCAACTCCTTCCTTGTAGCCTCTAGCTCTGCTCTCAATGCATCGGCCTTGTCCCTTTCTGACTGTGTGAGCTCAGCTTCCTGGGCAAGCTGTCGTTGGAAGTGGACCTGTTGGTCGTCAATTTTTTCCCTCATTTTCTTACATACATCTGCAGCTTCCTCTAGTCTTTTGTTGCACTTTGCCTACTTCTGAAAATCCTCCTATCTAGCATAATATAATGCTCGAAACTGATCCTCAATGCTATGAAGGGCTGTCAGTATCTCTCTATCGGTACCTCCAACTCCGGTGTCTGGTCTTTCTGGTTTCCATGCCCTTTGCATCTCCTCAGTAATCACTTCCGACCAACCCCTATTCCAAAATACTCGTATAAACTCTGTCTCAGCATTTTTGACGAAATGTTCAATTCTTTGTACCTCTGCAAGTACTACTAGCGAAGAGTATTGGAGATTGACTCCAGTAGCAATATCAGACACCCTCTGAAGAATGGCTCCCATAGACCCTAAATCCTGTGCATACCTAAGAATGGTGCCTAGTGGGTCACTCTCATCTGGCTCACCCATGTGTATTGTCAAACTTGTCGGCTCAGCTGAGCAGAAAGTATTCTCTGTATCATCAGCACTGTCTGTCATACTGGTATCGATGCCTTCTTCCTCTGAGCTACCTGTGGATGTTCCTTCCTCCTTTGCTTCAAAGTCACTAATCATTACCATATCTTGTGGTGCATTGGCTACCTTTACCGTCTCCTCTTCAAGTGCACGTGTTGGTTGTGCCAAATCTCCCTCTAGTGCAAGTGCTAGTTGTGAGGAATGTCTGCCAACTGTGAAGGTACCCCCAGTAGCTGAAGCCAAGTATCCACCTGTACTGAACTCTCGGGAGACCTAGTCTCAAAAGGAGTAATTTGCCCTGACAGAAGAGGAACTGGGATTGTGTCATCCCCCTTCATCCTCATGATCTAACCCCATGAGACGTGAGTGGTGCTAAGCTGAACGGGAATCTCCACCCGAGTACATGTGTCCAAATACAAGTGTGCATGCCTCTTCCCCAGTGCAACATCCCATCTGCTCCCTCCTGTTGGTACTATAGGGCTGGGGCAGGCGGGGTTGCAAGGAGTGGCTGAGGCTGACGAGGCCTCAACGCAATCCTCCTTGGCACTTTTTGCACTATACGATGCTTCTGACGATGACTCAACTACCTCCTGTTGTTTTCTCTTTTTGCTGCTTCTCGACTCATCTCCCTTCCCACCCTAAGCAAGGGCCTTCAGGTTTGTCCATCTGAAGACAGTTGGCCATGCTTGGTCATAACATTCATCTGGCTGAAATGAGGCTCGTGCCAGTGAAGGGACCTGAGTACAGATGGCATCTAAGAATAATGCAATGGCCTGCTGAGTCATGTAGAATGACTTATGGGTCATCTTCAGGAACTCGTGAATCCTGTCTGAAAGGACTGTTGCCCAGTTGTACATTGCACCCTGGCTGAGACCAATCATATAGTCGGTCATCCAAAATGGAATGTTTGACGAGCGTGAGGCTCCAGTTAGCCGCCCCCTAATCACATCCATTATACACCACCATTCTTCATTTGCCAAGTGATCTCGTCGGAGTCCCCTATTTCTTGTAGCCTTCAACTGGTTCTTTTCTTTCTCGCTCAAATCTGGTTTACAAACCTTTGCCATTATGTTGTCCTTATGCCTTGCAGTCATTTTTTGTTTGCCGACTATAAATCCTTGGCGCTGAACTCCCATCACTCTCTCAAAATCTTGTGGCATGAATGTGATTTTGACCGATCCATTCATGAATCTGATGATGGTATATTTTGATCAGGGGTTGTAGTTCGCCACCATGCTTTTCAGTATTGCTTCAAACTCCCTAAAATTAAAATAAGGCATTTGTATTACCTTGTCAACCTTTGCCTTCTGCAGTGCTACTTTGAGAGGATGGTCGTCAGCATGGTTACTCCACCACTGCTTACATTGTGTTGCCGTCAGGCTTTCCCATTGCAATGAATCCACTGTGATTTTTTCTTTTTCTTTTCCTTTCCCTTTTGGCTGCTTCTTCTGTGCTAATGGACCTGCATCAATCTATGGCATGTGTTTTGGTGAAGATTCTTCGACAATTACTTTTGCTGCCATTTTTTCACCTTCAATACCTCCTAATATTTGGATTTGCTTCCCTCTGCCTTGTGCTCTGGTGACCCTGTTTGCAGGTCAAAATGACATTCTGGTTCTTTTATATTCTCAACCGATTCAGTTATAATCGTTAGGATTTTGATAGCTGATCTAGCACTAGATAATGATGACTTCTGGCACTTGCAGAAACAAACTCTTAGCAACTTCGTATGGCCTTTAAAAATTCTTCTACTATTCGGCAAAAACAGACCCCAATACGTAGGGCTACATGGTGCTGGTTATTTTTCTCGGATCGGCAGAGGGTTTGCCAGTTCCTATGCATGAGCAGATCCGGCCAATAGAACCGGGAGGTTGCGTGAGCTGCCTCCCCTTCACTTCTGGTTCTACCGCACCAAGGGGGGTGTCCCTATTTGATAAAGATGTAACATTTACTCTCCAAATGACAAAAAGATTTAACTTTGTAATAACAGGCAGAATACTCTCATATGTGGACCAAGATTTGTGTGATAAATCACAAGGTTGGCAACGTTCTTGGACATATTTGTCTGGTCAGGATCAGAGTATGCAGGGGTTCATAATCCTACTCCTACAACTAACAAGTTGAAATTATGGAATGGTTTGAATTTGATGGTTTGGATGCAAGACAGGGGTTTTGGATCATAACTACTTCACAAGATCAGACCAGTGTCTATCTTAGGGCAAGGAATCAAATAGACATATACATAAGAATGGCTTGCAACTAGCATTCGAGTTTCAAGGGGTTATGACTGATGCTTGCCTTACATCACCCAAGGATAAGTATTTGACTATCCATACTTACAGATATCCCAGCTGACATACACTCTTCTCCATACCTTAACCTAAAACAGTTTAATCCACTCCTTGAATGGAAGTTAGAGATCAAGTATGCAATACATAAATATGTATTCTAGAATTTGAGAAACCCTTAGCAACCAAATTCAGAAGAAGAGATGCATACAACAAGTGGAGACAGACAACAAAACACATGCAAGAAGCATTTTTCATATAAAATTGACACTGAAACTGAACATATGTGCAAGATACATCACAGATGCAATACATAAACTCCAAAATGAGATAGAACAACAAGGAAATGCTCTGTATTTCGTTATCTTTCCCCCAAAATTGCCCAAGTCTCCAACAACCAAAAATGAGTGACACAGTTTGCATTTTATAGCAAAACTGTGTACTCAGCCAAAATTACAACGGTCAACTCAAAAATCGCCAGATACAATGCATCGTGAGAAATGGCGCTCAAAATAATAAATGCAGCAGCAAGGGACACAACAGGAAGAAGCAAGAGAAGGGCGAGGAGTAGTTGAGCTCGAGCCCTATGCCGCCGCTGGAAGATTTTCATCATAAACCTAGTACTTGGCCGTTCAACCATCGGCCCATGCCTGTTTGCAATTCTGCCATAAATGGCTCAACCACCCTCAGCCTCCTTGAAATGCAGTAACAGTGTGCCTCTGAAAGTTTCCTGCTCAAAAAATGACTTCAAACACTCAGGAAAAAAAAACTTTGCTGCGGTCTCAAAGCATGGCCGTCGATCACCCTCCTGTCGCCAGGATCAATGGCGTCAAAAAACGCTGAAAAGTCATCGGCCAATGAAATTGTGCCACGTAGGCACCTCACATTTCTATCGCTGGCTTTTCCATTCCTTATTTTGCCTTTTCGCCCCTTGTATATGCATGTTCAAATGCATATACAAATCCCTTCATACAAGGCGGACCCCAAAACATCATAGAACAAATTGAAAATCAACTATCGGGTCCGCTTTGCATCATCTTTCCTCGCATATCCTCTTTGCGTGTCGGCATGTACAAACGCCATATACATGCATGCCACGGACCCCAAATGTTTATGAAGCAACTTGAAATCTTCATCGGGTCCGGATTGTATGTCTTCCTTTGTACCTCCATTTTGTATGTTGCACATACAAAAGCAAATATACAAGTCGCGGCTTCTAACTCATTTATCAGCTAGATTGGAGAACCTTTCGAATCCGACTTGTATCTCATCAAATGTATATTTCCTTTGTATGCCAAATATACAAACTTGTTTGTATATACCTGCGGGCCCTACCACATGTATCTTCCCCGCCACTGTAGCAAATGTATATTTGCACCTCCTTGTATATTTTTCAATGCACCATTACATACAACCCGATATACAAAGCGGGAATATTCCCAGGAATCTATGAAAAATTCCCCGTTTGTATATGCACATTTAGAGCCCGATACACAATCAGAAATACACCTAACTCAATTTTTCAAAGGGCGATAGAGATTTTCGACCTGCCAATGCACACTTTGACCTGTATGTATATACAAACACCTTTGTACATACAAAGATACTGCATACAAACTGATTTTTTCATTTTTTTAGCACTGCAGAGGTCAAAAGAGAGAACTTTTTGGATTTTTGGGAAGGGGTCTGCATATTTAAATGCTTAAAACTTGATTGCTTATGCAGGCACCACCAGTGGCTCTGTCTGGGGACGCATGCCTCTTGCAGGCATGGCGAGAACCTCGGATCTCTAGGATGCAAACCAGTCCCTTATCCATTGGGCACAGAGTCATGAAGTTACACTGACCTGCATCACCAAACACACTTGATGGCCTAAGGCCACCAAGAAAAGAAAAACCTGTATCTCCCTTTGTCAAACATCTTGTTTTCATCTGCATACACTAGATCAAGCCTGGAGATACTGCCATGATCTGCCCACAAACAAACCTCATCATTTGCATATTCAACCCTCTGATTTAGCTTGTCATCGTCACCCGTATGCAAACAACCTTTAGCATCATGTGACATGTGGGTGTCATATTTATCAAACAATGCATATTCAAATGAAATATAACACATGTTATCATCTATATTAACATTATGCATTGCAAAATGATCTCCTAGCTGGACTGAAAACTGAAAACACTCAAAGTCCACCACACAGCTAGGAGCATCAAGCCTCATTGTATCATAAGCTGGCATATCAAGGAAGAAGCTTTCAGATTCACAGTTGTGCACATCATGCACACAACCATCAGCTGCACCATGCTGGAAAAGATCAGGCTCTGGCATCTCTTTGTAGTAACCTTCATGATGTATGTTGGTTTCTCTTTTATCAGGATGAGAAACAGAATCCAAATCAACAACAGTGCCCTGATCTTCACCATACTCAAATAGATCCTCATCACTATATGTGTCAAAAATGGGTGATCCAGGTGTTTCAGCTTCACTGTGGTATGCCACTGGTTCATGGGTAGCAGAACATGCATTTTCATTACCAATGGATTCTCCCTGTGGAGGAGTATCAGCCTGTATGGCATAAGCAAAACTATAATCAAATGAAGAACAATCATGCTCAACACTAGCACTTGTTTCAATCTCTGACTGCTCTTCATCATCTCCATGTGTCTGAAAAAAAAACATTGATTCACACATGGAAGTGCTGCTCTGTTTGCTTATTTCTTCTCTATCCCGAGCACAATACTCACAATCATCTCCACAAATCCATTCAAACAGATGTTCATTTCTGTCCATAACCTCACCATTATTTTCAGAACCAGACACCTCAACCTTGCAACGGGAGTCATCAATGATCCTTTCATTGGCATCCTCAACTGGTGAATAATCCAGTTGAGCATTGTTATCAGCATTATGTTCGAATACAGCAGTCTCAACTTTTATGCTTTCATTTTCATATTTATCTTCAACTGATGCCATGATCACTTGGTCATTTGCAGCTACACAATTGTTATTCACACCAAAGCCTGTGGACAGAGAATTCTGCATGTGCTCATTTCTCATTTTTTCTATATTTTCTACAAACTTGTATGCCATCTGCATACTTGTTATCTTGAATTCCCTCAACAATGCACTAGAGCCCTCCTCAAAAGTTTCAAAATATATGCCAACACAGGCTGAAATATCAGGTCTGAAGACTTTAGGGATTTGTGAAAGGGCTACTGCAAATCTATGACTGAAATCAATACAGGGCTCTTTATCTTGTTTTCTGATTTCCATTAATCTTGCAACAAGATCAGTAGGTTCTCTTGCAAATTCTTCTTTGAAAAGTCAGCAAGTTCATCCCAATAGGCAAAGGATCTCTTTGGAAAGCTCAAATACCAATCTCTAGCTTTTGCATCAAAGGATCTAACAAAAAACCTCATCCACATATCCTCATCTCTAAATGAATGTCTTTCCATAAAACTGTAAAATTTTTGGATATGTGCACCCCCATCACACACATTGTGTCCATTAAATCTGGGCATCTAATTGTAAATTTTAGCAGGCATACTTTCAACTTGATAATCAACACATGACAAATCTAATTGGTCATACAAAGGATCAAAAGGGCTGACAAGAGGTTTAGCTTTCTGACTAGCAGACACAACAGGGTTACTACCATTTAACTGAGCCTGCCGGGCTTCTAAGGATATCAATCTATTCTTTATCTCTTCATTTTTTTTACTCAATACATCATCCCCCTCTTGACTGAGTATGGGTGAATACATATTTGGATTCATATAAATCTCACTCTTAGACATCCTTTGTCTGCCTAAGACCTAAGGCTTCCCCTCGGCATCTAACCTATGCAATAAAACAACAAATATAAATGGGAAGGAGCTAGGTACTTTTTCTCATCCAGATGCTGCAATCTGAACAGAACATTCTTTTATCACAACAACATACATCAACCTTTCATGTGCCTTATCCATCTTTTTTACAGAGTCGCCACCTCTTCAAAGAGGACACAATTTTCAAATAACTGAAAGCTCATCAAAGAACAAATACTCTTCTGAGTTCCTTCCACCAGCAGAGCACCATAATTCACATGAAAGAACCGGATATGCAGCAATGATTTCACATTATTTGACTCTCTTCGTCCCCAGCGGAGTCGCCAATTCTGTTGGTTACTCAGATGGGCACACAGATACTATTCTTTTTCATCAATTCTTCCCCAATAGAGTCGCCAATTCTGTTGGTTATTTTTCCCGGATCGGCAGAGAGTTTGCCAGTTCCTATGCACGAGCAAATCCGGCCAACAGAAACGGAAGGTTGCGTGAGCTGCCTCCCCTTCACTTCTGGTTCTGCCGCACCAAGGGGGGTGTCCCTATTTGATAAAGATGTAACATTTACTCTCCAAATGACAGAAAGATTTAACTTTGTAATAACAGGCAGAATACTCTCATGTGTGGACCAAGATTTGTGTGATAAATCACAAGGTTGGCAACATTCTTGGACATATTTGTCTAGTCAGGATGAGAGTATGCAGAGGTTCCTAATCCTACTCCCACAACTAACAGGTTGAAATTATGGAATGGTTTGAATTTGATGGTTTGGATGCAAGACAAGGGTTTTGGATCATAACTACTTCACAAGATCAGACCAGTGCCTATCTCAGGGCAAGGAATCAAATAGACATATACATAAGAATGGCTTGCAACTAGCATTCGAGTTTCAAGGGGTTATGACTGATGCTTGCCTTACAAACATCACCCAAGGATAAGTATTTGACTGTCCATACTTACAGATATCCCAGCTGACATACACTCTTCTCCATACCTTAACCTAAAACAGTTTAATCCACTCCTTGAATGGAAGTTAGAGATCAAGTATGCAATACAAAAATCTGTATTCTAGAATTTGAAAAACTCTCAGCAACCAAATTCAGAAGAAGAGATGCATACAACAAGTGGAGACAGACAGCAAAACACATGCAAGAAGCATTTTTTATATAAAATTGACACTAAAATTGAACATATGTGCAAGATACATCACAGATGCAATACATAAACTCCAAAATGAGATAGAACAGCAAGGAAATGCTCTATATTTCGTTATCTTTCCCCCAAAATTGCCCAAGTCTCCAACAACCAAAAATGAGTGACACAATTTGCATTTTATAGAAAAACTGTGTACTCAGCCAAAATTACAACGGTCAACTCAAAAATCGCCAGATACAATGCATCGTGAGAAATGGCGCTCAAAATAATAAATGCAGCAGCAGGGGACACAACAGGAAGAAGCAAGAGAAGGGCGAGGAGTAGTTGAGCTCGAGCCCTGTGCCGCCGCTGGAAGATTTTTGTCATAAACCTGGTACTTGGCCATTCAACCATCGGCCCATGCCTGTTTGCAATTCTGCCATAAATGGCTCAACCACCCTCAGTCTCCTTGAAATGCAGTAATAGCGTGCCTCTGAAAGTTTCCCGCTCAAAAAACGACTTCAAACACTCAGGAAAAAAAACTTTGCTGCGGTCTCAAAGCATGGCCGTCAATCACCCTCCTGTCACCAGGATCAATGGCGTCAAAAAACGCTGAAAAGTCGTCAGCCAGTGAAATTGTGCCACGTAGGCACCTCACATTTCTATCGCTGGCTTTTCCATTCCTTATTTTGCCTTTTCGCCCCTTGTATATGCATGTTCGAATGCATATACAAATCCCTTCATACAAGGCGGACCCCAAAACATCATAGAACAAATTGAAAATCAACTATCGGGTCTGCTTTGCATCATCTTTCCTCGCATATCCTCTTTGCATATCGGCATGTACAAATGCCATATACATGCACACCACGGACCCCAAATGTTTATGAAGCAACTTGAAATCTTCATCGAGTCCAGATTGTATGTCTTCCTTTGTACCTCCATTTTGTATGTTGCACATACAAAAGCAAATATACAAGTCGCGGATTCTGACTCATTTATCAGCCAGATTGGAGAACCTTTCGAATCCAACTTGTATCTCATCAAATGTATATTTCCTTTGTATGCCGAATATACAAACTCGTTTGTATATACCCGCGAGCCCTACCACATGTATCTTCCCCGCCACTGTAGCAAATGTATATTTGTACCTCCTTGTATATTTTTCAATGCACCATTACATACAACCCGATATACAAAGCGGGAATATTCCTGGGAATCTGCAAAAGATTCCCCCTTTGTATATGCACATTTAGAGCCCGATACACAATCAGAAATGCACCTAACTCAATTTTTCAAAGGACGATAGAGATTTTTGACCCGCCAATGCACACTTTGACCTGTATGTATATACAAACACCTTTGTACATACAAAGATACTGGATACAAACTGATTTTTTCATTTTTTTAGCACTGCAGAGGTCAAAAGAGATAGAACTTTTGGATTTTTGGGAAGGGGCCTGCATATTTAAATACTTAAAACCTGATTGCTTATGCAGGCACCACATGGTACTCGTATGGTCTGCAATCCACCTTGATTTGTACAGCCGATTTTTTTAATAGAAGACTTTTTTTGTGTTCGTACGACCAAGATTATACTCGTACCGCTGAATCAGTGACCCTCATATGGCACATGAGAACAAGATTCATAGGCGTACAACTCATTGCGGATTTCGTACGGCAAAATATGTAGTTTCTCCTACGTACAGTAGAGTGGAATCGCTTGGTACGGACTGAGACTATATGGATGCATAGAATGCAATATTCGTACGCCGTTACTCATGCAATACTCGTATGGCGTTACTCGCACAATAGGCAAAACTCGTACGGCCAAGACTTGAATTCGTACGATGATGGTAGAAATTACTTGCACGATGGAGAGCAGATCTTGAATTCGTACGGCAGAGTTGTATGGCGGCAGGAAAGATTAAGATTCCGTACGATAATTTGAGGTAATTCCGTACAGAGTTCTATGTAATTCTGGGACGGTTTGCTCTTGAAGTGTGAAGATGGCTTATGAATTGAAATGGTTGGGTTTTATAATGATTTTTAGGTCACTTTATTTTTTATATTTTTTTTCTTTCTGCTTTTTCTTCTATTTTTGCTCTCTGTTTTTTTTTAATCTATTTTTCTTTTACCCCTACTTGACTTGGCGGTTTCCAATTCTTCTAACTCCACCAACCTCCATTCACTCTCCCAATTTTCTCTCTCCTTGCCATTGTTGTTCTCCTCTTTGTCATCCAGGGTCTCAATTTTCATCAGCTGGCAAAAAATACAATTTATATAACCTTTTTGTCTCAAGCAGTCATTTGAGCAACATCTGTCAATTTCCTCCAATTCCCAAATCTAGTCGAATATCACAGATTGATCTCACACTTGTCAAGTTCCACCTCATTGGTTCCTGGACCCATTGAAATGTTTTCCCGTCATCATTCATCTTGATGTTTCTGCTTCCTTCCAAATCTGACTCTTCAGAAGTTGTACATGAGATACCCCGTCTGGCCAGTTTTTCATCCTTAATGCCCAAACCTCGTCACAGTAGGGTGACCTTTCCACAATGAACATGGCTTCTACCAAATACTTTCATTTTGGCGAGTCTCGAACTTCTCTTGTTAGTAGGAACTCAAATCTATCTCGCACCTAATTGTATTCTCTTATCCAATTATTCCAGTCTTCTTCCTCTTCTTCTTGGTTATCCTTATTGATCCATTTACCTCCATAGTCTTCGTCAATTAGGCCCTTCCGGGCTTCTATCCATAGTGGTTTCGGTGCAAAGAACCCGATTATTGGTTCAAACTAGCTACTTGAGAAAACCATCCCATCAATTTTGTTTTGTGCATCATTATTTTGTTGGACTCTTTCATCCATCCCGCACTGGTCCCTTATTGTGTATCCAAGCATATTGATTTGTATTGTTTCTCCTCTTCTCTGTTTGTATATTTTCAACTTCGACCCGTTCACTACTTCTTTGATCGGGCTTCCATTTAGATTGTCCAACTTTATAGCCACGTTGTCCATCAATTCCCGTATTATAAACGGTCCTAACCACCGAACCTTGAACTTCCCAGGTTTGATTTCGTTACGGCCATTATATTTGAGAACTAACTGCCCCAGCTGGAATTCCATTTTCCACAAATGTTTATCGTGCCAATACTTTTGGAGTTTCTACATGATTTCTATCGACCATTGGGCCAAAATTCTTTTCTCGTCCAATTTGTTCAACTGAAATGGTCTCTCTTCTAAGCTCTCCGTATCTCCCAATCTATTTTCTATCGCTATCCTGAGGCTTGGTACAAGATATTCCGCTGGTACTTCTGCTTCTTGACCATACATCAACTGGAAAGGAGTGTGTCCAGTTGTCACCTTGTAAGTGGTTCGGTAAGCCCATAATACGGCCAATAACCTCTCCTCCCAGTCCGATCCTTCAATACTGCATCACTTATGGATTACTGAAACGAGCACCTTATTTGTTGATTATGCATGTCCATTTGCCCTTGGGTAGTATGGACTTGATAGGGTGTGAAAGATTTTGAACTCTGACGTCATCAGTCGAATGACGTGGTTGACGAAATGTCCTCCACGGTCACTCGTCAATTGAATTGGAATTCCATACCTTGTCACGATCTGCTTGTATATGAACTTTGTCGTACTTAATGTAGAGTTATCCTCAAGTGCCCTTGCTTCAGCCCACTTCGTTAAATATTCAGTGGCCACCACTATATACCGGCATTGGTGTAGCTGACTGACCTTCAATGGTCCTATAAAATCCAGTCCCCATCTTTCAAAAAGTTCTTGAGGCTGTGATGGCCATAATGGCATATAATCTCTTTTTAGTGGCTTTCCTACCCTTTGGCAGGTATCACATTGAATTACCCACTCTCACGCATCTGTGTGTAACGTCGGCCACCATAGATCGGCGAGTAGAACTTTTCGTGCCGTGGCATCGGGACCCATATGGCCCCCTGCTAGTCCCTCGTGGGCTTCCACCAACACACCCCTTATCTCTTCTTCCATCACGCACCTTCAGAGAATGTGATCGGGCCCCATTTTGTAGAGTAGCCCATTTATCAATTGAAACGTCTTGCTCTTAAGTGTAATCTTCTGTCGTTCACTTGTAGACATCTCTGGCGGGAACGTTGATGTGGACAGGTACTCACCAATTTTCTCATACCAAGGCAGTAGGGAAGCTTTTTGGAATAGGTGAGCATCAGGAAAATCTTCATTAACCCCGTCCGCCGGTTCTCCTGATTAAATCCTTGAGAGCTGGTCGACAATTATATGGCTTTTCCCTGGTCGCACAATAATGGTGAAGGTGAATTCTTGCAAAAGTAACAACCACCTGCTAATTCTCCCTTGAATGATCGGTTTGTTGACTAGGTACATTAGAGCTTGATGATCTACGTAAAAAGTGAATGGTGTTGCTAAGAGATAATGCCTAAATTTTTGCACCGAGTAGACCATTCCCAAGGCCTCCCTCTCGGTCGTACTGTAATTTTGTTCCGCCTTTGAGAGTATCCAATTGGCAAAGTACACTAGATGATCAAGACCATGGGATCCCACTTGTGCCAACGTGGCACCAATTGCAAAGTTTGATGCGTCAACGTGCACGTGGAATTCCTTGTCCCAGTTTGGATAGGCCAAAATGGGTGCACTGATGAGTCTTGTCTTTACTTCTTCGAATGCTTTATGTTGCTCATCCAACCATACAAACTGTACCCGCTTTCTCGTCAACATGTCCAATGGGTATGATACCTGAGCAAAGTTCTTAATAAATCTTCGGTAGTAGTTGACATGGCCGAGGAAAGACTTCACCCCGGTGACGTCCCCCGGAGCTTCCATCTCCACAATTACTCGAATCTTGTGCGGGTCTACTTTCAATCCTGCTTTGCATATATTATGGCCAAGAAGTTTCCCCTACGATACCATGAATCAGCACTTCTTCGGATTTAAGGCCAACCGTGCGGCCCTGCAATGCTCCATGCACTCGGTGAGAGCCTTGAGGTGTGTCTGTTGGTCGCTATAAATTGACCAATCATCGAGGAATGCTTTGAAATTTCCCACCGACATCTTGTCAAATATGTGTAGAATGATCCTTTGAAAGGTAGTTGGTGCATTGCACAGACCGAACAACATCCGATTGTAGGGATACACACCGTCTTCAACCACAAACGTTGTCTTCAGTTTGTCCTCCTCGACAATGCTGATCTGGTTGTACCCCGAAAATCTGTCCATAAAAGAATATATTTCATGACCGACCACTTCCTCTAAGATGGAGTCTGTGAATGGGACAGGGAAAGGATCTTTAATTGTCACTGCATTGAGGCATCTGAAATTGACACATCTTGATTTGTCCCCCTTCCTTCTTGAGTGATATTACAATCGTTGAAACCCGCTCACTCGTCTCCACCTTAAAGATTATTCTGGCCTCCAACATTTTTTCAATTTCTTCCTACACCTTAGCTGCATAATTCTTGTTCATACGATATGGCCTTTTCCTTACTGGACATGCTCCTGGTATGAGTGGAATTCTATGGACGCACAGTTCTGGTGGTATCCCCTTTAGTTCTTTGTATGTCCAGGCAAACACATCTTTGTACTCTAGAAAGATTCTGAATGCTGCTACCTTTAGTACTGGATTCCAGTCGTCCCCGACGAGAATTACCTTCGGGTTACTCTCCTCACTGAGATTAAATTTCTTTGTTACTGGCTCTTCGTACATAATCTTCTTCTCAGGTTCAAACTGATGTGTCGGCGTGCTGTCTAATTCTGCATTCCCTTCCTTGTATTCCCCAGATGCCGCTGGAAATGTGTGGGTCACTTCCCCTTATCACTTGTCCATTCCTTCTTACCCTTTGTTTCATTGTCGCCAAGTGTTTCATTCTTTGGCTGGAGATCACCTGGTGGTTCACTAGTCGTTCCTGAGCATTCACCAATTTCTTTTATTGAAATCATATTGCATTCCGGCTGAAAAAACTCATAATCTTCCATCTACCAATGAAATAACCCACTGAAGAAATTTGTCTCGTCTTCTGAGCATTCATGTAGTTTTAGTACTCCTTCCTCATCAGGTTCCATCAGCCCCCTTTCTCCCTCTGACGACTCCCCTCCATCCGATCCAGAGTCTGATGCCAACTCTTCACTGACAGTTTGTGTCCTCAAATCAATGACAAACTTCTTACCTCTATTTTCTATAGACAGAGTGTTTTTCTTCTAGTTGTGGTTGGCCTTGGCAACTATTAGCCATCCTCGGCCGAGTAATGCATCGTATGATGCATTCTATGCTGTTATGACTACAAAATTTAACAAAAATTGTTGGGTACTGATTCTTACCTTTTGACCCATTAGTAGCACTCCCAGTGCCTTGATCCCATGCTGGTCAGCTCCACTAACTAGAATTTCTGCGACCACAGAGTAGGCTTGCCGAGGCTCTTCCAGGTTTCTTCTGGTAGCACATTTACTCCGGATCCACCGTCAACTATCGTACTCGTCAAGTTTCTTCCAAGGATTTCCATATGCACTACGGCCAGTTTCTTCCCCATGTCAATTGCTAGCAACCTTGGGTCTAGCACTTGTTCACCTGTTGGTGATGGTTCTACTATAACGTCTTCTATTGCCTGGTCTTGGCTTTCATACGAGTTATCTTCCATTACCTTGGATATTGCCACCTTTAACTGAGGCAAGCTTTGGAGAAGATCCACCATTTTAATTGGTATGGTAGCTTGTAGTACTTAGCTTGCTATGTTCCTGTCCGATTCCGACCGTAGGGTTGTGGTTGCCTTCTTGTCTGAGTTTCTTCGTTCGGTTTCCATGGCAACTTCCACTTCCCTTCGTGCATCACGGAGTCTTTCATTTTCCATATGGGGATCTGGATAATGTGCCTTCTTTGCTTGTGCTTGGGTGACGGCAAAGACTTCGTCATCCCCTTCTTCAATGTGGATGAGATTTACCGTGCCTTTCTGTTTTGGGCAATTGTTGTCTTCGTGGTCGCTCGGTCCACACCACTTACATAGTCTCCCCCCGGAGTTTTGACCATTCTGACATTCTCTGGCGAAGTGGCCCATTCATTACACTTCCTGCACTGTATCATAGGCCTTCCCTTGTTGTCGTATTGTATTGTGTTTCTGGGGCTACTGTTATTACTCCTTTTGTTATTCCGATAACCTCCAGGGGATGCATTGGGATTATTCTGAGTTTTTGGGGGTGTAGTCGGCGGAGTTGACGACTCTCCTTGTGTGAAGAGCACATGAGTACTTCTTGCTTTTAGATTAAATGGGCATTCCTTGATTGAATGTCCCATCACTTGGCAGATATCACAGAATAGCTTCTTTGGACAGTTTGCTTTTGTGTCCTTCCCCGTTGCAGTTAGTACACCATAGTTCTCGGCCCTCTTTGGTTGTTTATTTATCAGCCTTCAATTCTTTCATCATGCGAACCATATCTTTCCTTAGCGCCTGGATGGTCTTTGATTCTCTGTCACTGCTGTCATCATCCGTACTCTCGTCATCCTCGGTCCTTCTCTTACTCCAGGAAGATGTCTTATTCTTGCTTTCTATATCCATCACCAGATTGTATGCTTTAGCGTACGATGACGGAGGTACGACTTTCATTTTCTTCCTTAATGACGAGAGTAGTCCTTCGATGAACCATCTCTTCTTTAGTCCGTCGACTGGCTGGGTTTCCAATTTTCCCAGCAATTCCTTGAGCCTCCTATTATATGCTCTCACATTCTCATTTTTTCCTTGTCTTTTGTTGTAGATTTCTGCTACAATTTCATTATCATCCCTAAGAAGTTTGAATTCATTCTGGAAGGCTTTCTTCAATTCATCCCATAAGGCCTTCTGTGCCGCCTCTAGATCTGTACACCAGTCGATGACTATGCTTCTCAACGTGGCTGTAAACGCTTTTACCCAGTAATCTTCATTTTCTTGTCCATTTGCTATCCATATGGTTTCACATGTCTTACAATGTCGCACAGGATCCTCTGACCCGTTCCCCATAAACTTTGGCAACTTTTGCCTCTTGCTTGCCAGTGGAATCACCATCTTTCCGTGGGATGCCCTCTCTGTGTCTTCGACATGATTGGACTGGTTCTACCGTGACATTCTAGTGTCTTCCTTGCACTCTTGGCCATGTACAGTTCCTTCCCACGTCCGTTCTCAACGTCCTCTACACTTTGAGTCTCCTCCTCTAGTTCCCTCTGGTGCTCCCTCTGCGATCCATGGCCTTTCGTCTAAAATGGACAATGCTACAATACGGCGTATGTTATCTTCAAGCTCTTCTGTCAATTTCTTTCCATTTTCTTTTTCTTTGTTTGTTATTGGTGTTCTGAAGTTTTGTTCATCGACTCCCTGACTGTGAAACTCGCCAATGTCTTGATTTATTTCTTCATGTTGTTCATTCCCTTTTTCAATACTTTGTTTCAACCTTTTTCTACGTTCTTGTTCTCTTAATCTTTGCGATCTTCTCAATATTTCTTCAGGTGTTTCTTGCCCACTCGGTATTTTATTATTATCCTTATTAAGTTGTATGGGCATGAATCAATACTTCGTCTATTGTCAATTGTGTGGTGTGTGACGACAGCTTTCATCGCGCTCTTTTTCTTCTTGTTTCATATGTTCTTCATACCTACTGAGTATTTGTTGTCGACGTAATTCTCTATCTCTTTCTTCCTGAAGGTCTTGGAGGATTATTAAATTTCTTGCCAAAATTCGCGGGATGCGATTGAGAAGATTATCTACCCCGTTGTTGACTCGTAAGTTTTCTCCAATGATGTCCTCCAGAATATCCCTGCGGATGGATTCATTTCTTACGTGTTGTCCGAATGACAACAGCCACAGGAATATGAGGTCTTGGGTTAAATTATCTTCCCGATCGTTCCTTCCTTGTTCATTGTCTTTCTCTTTCACTTCCCGCTCATTCCTCTTGAATTTCTTCTTCTATTCTTTCCACTTCTATTTTCTAATTCCTCGTCGGTGTGAATTGGTTGCCCCATTATATTTCCATCACCATTGTCTCCTTCCTACTTCGCCAGCTATTTAATTCCTCTGACGGTTTGACTCGTCAAGCCTTACTTGTCATCCGCTATTCGTCACCTTACCTGACTTCGTATCGGCAATGGCGCCAAATTGTTTACTGTCGAATGATTATACTAGTTTCATACAAAGTAAACAAGAAAGATATTTGCACTATCACATTGTACTAAAATGAATTACATTGTACGAGAATGAAAAAAATAGAATTGATACTCAGAACTTCAACTTCATATATTAATTCAGAACAAGTACAATAACAATCCCAAAAACTCCATGTCCATACAATGGACTGACAAGTACAAATAAAGTTTGTGGGCAGTTGCCAACCGTCACCAACCGACGTACCAATCGAGAGTAACTACTCACCGATACAAACTAACAAACATAAACATACTTCCCAACACAACTAATCAAAACATATTTTGCCGAAAGATACTAAAACTAACAAATATAAAGTACACCTAACAAACGCATCTCTAGGCGATTATCAAAATCAAAGAGGCAAAGGTCGAAGTCAAATACAGTACAACTCAAAAGGACATCTGATCATACAGTGTCGACAATGTAACAAATGGGGACACTTTGCGAGAGATTGCTAGAAAAAGGACAAAATGCAATTATTGTGCAAATGGTGTGGCCCGGGCGATCATGAAGATAATGATTGCCTGAAACAAAAAGGTAGCATCAATCTGATCAACATAGAAGGAGAAGAAGTCTTCATTGTCACTCATACGCAAGCAAAGAAATCAATCTGTGTATGAGGAAAAATCGAGAGGTCGAATGATAAAATCAAAGCAATGATAATAACAACTCAATTACCCATAACATAAAGAAATCGATCTAAGTAAAAAGCCAATATCAATGAATAAATCAAATAAAATAAGAAAGCCTTCACCTAGATTGTATTGTTCTCTTTGTAGATATGTAGATTGCTCAATAACGTTGTAAAACCATGTTTGCAACAAGCAGATGTAGGTTGTATGTGTGCTCAAAGTGCTCAAAAGATCGTAAGGTGCTCAACGATGCGATGAATGCTCAATGCGCTGCAAAGGATGCCTAAGAATAAATGATCAAAGAGGATTTGTGAAGGAGATGAGGGGGGTTTATATAGGTTTCAAACATAATTGATCAACGGATGAAATAAATCCAAGGAATAAATGGTTGAGATAAATCAAATAACTTATGCTGAATGTGCACATGACATGTGTCACTCCAAAAAGGTATTTTTATTAAGATAATTGCTTTTTTGATAAAGATAGATTTTGGTTTCATAAATCAAATGAGAATGCTTTTTCTTCTAATTCAAGAGTTGATGAAAATAAGATAAATTAAAGCCAAGTAACTTGTAATTTGCTTTTTGAAGTTCTAAAAATAAGACTAATTGTGCACATGAGTTAACATGATAATTTTAGAGGAATTGGAAGATAATTGAAGTTAAATAAATAAATTTATTTAATTGTTTGTGCATAATTTTGAAGAATAGATAATATATGAAGATTTAAATAAATTAAACAAATAAAATGATTTAATTTATTTTGCATGATGAAGGATAAATAAAATATGTGATTATATTTTATTTTTAGAAGATTTATTTTTAGAGGAAAAAGCAAATTAAATAAATAAATTTATTTAATTGTTTGTGCAAGATTTTTTTTTTTAAATTGTGCCTGGTAAACTTTTTTTCATGTGACTAATGACGCTGGCACGACACGCCCTCCGGTACCACGGGAACTAGAGGAGACTAGACCTCATGACCATTTTACCGCAACGAAATTACTTAACCAATCAAGCCAGGGCCCCCGCCCTCAAGATTAGAGGACATAGAAGATTATAAATAAAATACTTGATTTTATTTATTTTTAGAGGATTGAGATAATTTAAATAAATTTCCATGATTTATTTAAATTTAGAAGAACAATTGATTTAATTAAATAATGAAAATTATTTAATTGTAGATAAGAGGATTTGTGATGAATTAATTAAATAATTGGATTTATTTAATTAATGTGGACTTGAAATTTGAAAAAGGATAATGATTTAATTAAATAATAAAAATTATTTAATTTTGGAAGAATATAGAGGAATTTAATGAAATTAATTAAATAAAGAAGATTATTCAATTAATGTTGAAATGCAGGTGATTAGACAAAAATGCAAGTGATTTGATGACTTGGTCATTTTTAGGTGTCTACACAATCTACCTTGACCCTCGACGGAGAAAGAGAGGCTTCAAGAAGTGAGAGTGGAGGACGAACAAGCAATGGCAAAAGAACGAAGAAACTCCAACATAAAATCTAGTGCATCCAATCGACTAAATTTGGACAAAACATTGCCATCCAAGTGCTGCAAACTACCATACCTATAAAAATGGTCGATCGGTTACAAAGCATGCCACAATTGAGGGTGGCGATATCTAATGTGTTGAACCAAGCGATATCTAATGTTGTTGGCAATTAATGTGGGGAAGAAGCCGGTCATCGTCCATATGGAGATTCTCGGGAGAACTCTGAGCAATACAATCGTCAATGGAGGCTTGGGAGTCAACGTACTACCTAAAGATACATGGAGAAATCTGGGGAAACCAACCCTGTGGTCACTGAGCTTCCAGTTGGTAGGAGCCGACCAACATGGAATTAAGGCTCTAGGAGTATTGATGGGACAAAAGGTGAAATTTGGCACTCTAACACTTCTTGTTAAATTTTGTTGTCATCACCGTACACAAAATGTTGTATGATGCACTTCTTACACGAGGTGTGATGTCCCAAATTTGGGATGTCAAGTGTTTCAACCAAATTTCTGATTTCTGCCCTAGAATTTTGTGCCTTAGGGTTCTGCCCTAACCCTACTGCTATACAATTTCAGATCTGAAACAAGGAGTAATTCTACCATAGTGAATGCTCAAACAATCATAAGATTCATCACAAGTATTTGTCCCAATGTAAGCTTGAATTGTAACATGTCCTAGTAAGTGATCACCATAATATAACATGAACATAATAGAATATGACTGCTGAAAATGAACATGTATCAGGTCTGCTCTGAATACAACATCTGCTGAAATATGGAAGGCCAAAAAATAATATCCAAAAGGGCAAATTAGCCCAGCAATATAGATACTTGTCCAAAGATTAATTACATACCAAATACCAAGATATAAGTCAATGACTATGGTGGAATCCTCAAACCCTAAGCACAGCAATGAGATAAGTGTAGGTCTGCCCTAAGGCTGTTCGCTAGCCCTCCAAGATGGTCGCTCTAGGGCTGATGGTGTTCTCTCACAAGATTGCCCTCAATGAATGCTTAATTCCTCCTCCATGATGTGCACCATGATCCTAGGAGATTCGCCCATGGTGAATGCTCTTATAGCTGATATCAATGAAGCCCAAAGTATGCTCTCCAAGCTGATATGAATTAAATCTGCTCTAGAAATCGTTGAAGCTCATGTAGACTCCCGTGATGGAATCTTCCCAATGTTAGGTGAATGGGATCATCTCCATTCCTTGTCAAGGGGTCATCTCCTCGACACTTGAACTAAGAATCGAAATTCTCAGCCAATAAGATAGTAAGGTTTACCAAGAAGATTCCACGGTTGATGATTGAAATGCCTCAATGCCATTTGTATTTATACACTTTTCCAATTTTCCCTCTATGCTGGCCGACTGGCTATTTCCCTTATTACTTTATTGTTGTCCCTTAAAGGGAGCTGACCTAGGCATTATATCCTAGGGCTGACCGTGCTCCTTTCTCCAAGGCGCCAAGACAATATTAATGTTATTTCCTCCTTTACCAAAGATAAGGTAAGGTTATTGTCCAATATAAAGAGGATCTCCATAATGACATCTCAATGACAAGATTGTGCAAAGCTCGAAAAGGCTGAATGATGGAAATGTTGTATCAAGACCAAGCCAAAGTCACAAGATCATTCCCTTACCATCTTGTTAGCCTATGGGAATGGATGATAGGCTAACCCAGAACTCCATGATGGCTCACTCCGGAAATGGGGACATGGCAGTCCTCCCTTCCCAAGATTGCTTGTCCTCAAGCAATCGAAGATAGGGATGCTCAAACAATCCCTGGATCCCAAATCAATCCAGGCTCCTCTATCATGCTCAAACATATTACTTCAAGGCTGCTGGTGTAGAAGATCCTGGGACCGCTTCCGATGTCGCATAGTGATGCAAACACAAGTGAATCCATCCCCTTCACCTTGCTGTCATAAATCAGAACAGCAGTATGCAAACTGAAAATGTCATTCCAAATGACATGCAAAGTACTATCCTCAATGAGTGAAGATAGGAAATCATCATTAGACCGATCAACAATAAGAACATATTGATTCCCATGGATGACCAAAGAATCATCATAAACGGAAACCCTTATGACTCCCTCTTCAAGTGAAACTATGACGTAAGTGGCTGATCCACTAGGTGAAGCTTCCAAGGTCTCACCAAATTGCCAAGTGTCCATGCACCATGAAGTGTAGCAGCCATCTCTTATCAATGTGAAGAATAGAGTCTTATGAACTAGGTGATTCCCATGGATGACCAAAGAATCATCATAAACGGAAACCTTTATGACTCCCTCTTCAAGTGAAACCATGACGTAAGTGGCTGATCCACTAGGTGAAGCTTCCAAGGTCTCACCAAATTGCCAAGTGTCCATGCACCATGAAGTGTAGCAGCCATCTCTTATCAATGTGAAGAATAGAGTCTTATGAACTAGGGCTGGAATGACACCACTTAGCTGGTACATAAGTATTAGCAACTTCAAAGCAACCACAATAGCTTCATACCTTGTGACATGACCCAGCTGTACCTCCCTAACATGTCTTGCCCAACTCTCCATGGTATGCATCACAAATCTTCAGAATAAGGCAGCTATGTATTCTATCCAAGAGGCATCAACATAAGGTAGACCACTCAGATTTGAATATCCTACATGCTCAGCCATCATCCAAGACTTATCTTCAACACAGAAGCCAATGGTAGAAGGTGTCTTCTTCATCTTATGCTCGTATGTAAGGGCTGCCAATAGGAGTTTATGCAAAAGCCAAAGACTGCTGCTCCAAATCAGAAAATCAGAATCTCTATCATATCATCTCATAGTATCTTCATTCTCCTTGAACCTTTCCATTATCACTGTTGCATCTTCACCACTCAAAGCTGATTCGATACAGCACTCCATGGAAAGCATGAGCATCAAGGCGGAACCTTATGACTGATATGAAATGATGAAGTGAACTGGTGTTGTAACTCAGGAAATTAGAACTGTCCATGTGCTTTTGGAATGCAAGCTCTCCATCTAGTGCTGATCCAACCTGCTTTTCTTCACGGATAGTTCATGCTTCACGGCTGATCCACATGGCTGGTATAACATAGTGAAATGAAGATGAGGGGCTGCTGTTATACTTCAAAAAATCAGACCATACCTCGTGCCCTTAAGCGATGCCTTCACAGACCTGTATCTCTTCTTTCCCCTCAATTTGGTGATCATCAACTAGGGCAGGATCCAGGCATGTCTCCAATGAAAACTCAGGTGTATCATGTATCTCAAACTCTGTCTCAGGACTGCAATTCATCTCTCCATGTTTCCCTTCCATTACATTCCATCAAGTTGCTCCATGCATGTGGCTACTATAGAAGACTGAATTCCTGATGTGTATGGGGGTGCATTCATCATGTCTTCTTCCCTTATCAAGGCACGAACATATTCCTCGAATAATTTGAAGAGATGATCATCATCCATACGGAGCTGCAAGTAGTCATCCTCCGTCATAGCCACAGTCTCTTGAAACCTTTGGAATTGTGTGAGGTAGAGGCCTTCTTTCCCGGGTTCATCCTTTCCTTCGGTCTTCATTGTCTCATCCACATGATGTGGTCTAATCATAGCTTGATTATACCTCCATGAATCAGCTTCTTCATGATGCCCAAGTGTGAAGTCTCCACGACGCTCTCTCAAGGGATCTCCATCAGAATAGTGGGTGGAGTCTTCGATCTCATGATCCTCCTCAATCGTGGATGAAGTTGTGTGCACCTCTATGATCTCTTTATCTTGCCATACCGAATCAAACTTATCCAACACGCTTTGATCACTTCCCGCCTTATGAACAAGATCCATCTCAAGATACCTACACCATCATTTGATTCCATGCCAATATGATGCAAAGGTAATGAAATAGTATTATCCAATGAACCCATACCTTGATGAATGTGATCATGGTGAAGCGATATGTGATCCTCCGATGTGGTATATGAAGCTCTTCCACACAAACCCTTATCTTCTATGGCGACATCTTCTTTCTCTTCAACATGTACATCCTCTTCATCAGTCTTGAAATCATCATGAAGTGTTATGAGCCTTTCGTCTTTTGCTGGCCCAAAAGTCTGATTTTCTTCCACTGTTTCATGGCTGCTATGAAATTCTTCATTTCTTGACATCTCATCAAACTCATCCATTTGTTCAATTTTTATGCTACTTGCATATTCTTCTCTAGTCCTGATGTAGTATCTGTCAAATGAGTCTTTGGCTCTAACATCTTCAGGTTCTCCTTCATATTTGCCAAAACATATGATGATTTCTTCATCCACAGGTATAATTTTTCCCGACAGTTCTAAATATTTTTGAAATGATAGAAAATGTTTATTATGCCTTTGATATTCTTCATACCATTTTGCTATTGTCCTTGCATCATGAAGATTTTCCTGTAACCGCATTTGCTCCATATCTATTTTCCCCTCAGGCTGGCAGGATGATGGCTCATTACCCATGGATGATAGCTCTTATTAATGGCCCTCAGGCTGGCAGGATCAAGGCTCTGATACCACTGTGATGTCCCAAATTCGGGATGCCAAGTGTTTCAACCAAATTTCTGATTTCTTCCCTAGAATTATGTGCCTTAGGGTTCTACCCTAACCCTACTGCTATACAATTTCAGATCTGAAACAAGGAGTAATTCTACCACAGCGAATGCTCAAACAATCATAAGATTCATCACAAGTATTTGTCCCAATGTAAGCTTGAATTGTAACATGTCCTAGTAAGTGATCACCCTAATATAACATGAACATAATAGAATATGACTGCTGAAAATGAACATGTATCAGGTCTGCTCTGAATATAACGTCTGCTGAAATATGGAAGGCCAAAAAATAATAACATCCAATAGGGTGAATTAGCCCAGCAATATAGATACTTGTCCAAAGATTAATTACATACCAAATACCAAGATATAAGTCAATGACTATGGTGGAATCCTCAAACCCTAGGCGCAACAATGAGATAAGTGCAGGTCTGCCCTAAGGCTGTTCGCTAGCCCTCCAAGATGGTCGCTCTAGGGCTGATGGTGTTCTCTCACAAGATCGCCCTCAATGAATGCTTAATTCCTCCTCCATGATGTGCGCCATGATCCTAGGAGGTTCACCCATGGTGAATGCTCTTATAGCTGATATCAATGAAGCCCAAAGTATGCTCTCCAAGCTGATATGAATTAAATCTGCTCTAGAAATCATTGAAGTTCATGTAGACTCCCGTGATGGAATCTTCCCAATGTTAGGTGAATGGGGTCATCTCCATTCCTTGTCAAGGGGTCATCTACTCGACACTTGAACTAAGAATCGGAATTCTCAGCCAATAAGATACGAAGGTTTACCAAGAACATTCCACGGTTGATGATTGAAATGCTTCAATGCCATTTGTATTTATACACAATTTTCCCTCTATGCTGGCCGACCTAGCTATTTCCCTTATTACTTTATTGTTGTCCCTTAAAGGGAGCCGACCTAGGCATTATGTCCTAGGGCCGACCATGCTCCTTTCTCCAAGGCACCAAGACAATATTAATGTTATTTCCTCCTTTGCCAAAGATAAGGTAAGGTTATTGTCCAACATAAAGAGGATCTCCATAATGACATCTCAATGACAAGATTGTACAAAGCTCAAAAAGCCTAAAGACCAAGCCAAAGTCACAAGATCATTCCCTTACCATCCTGTTAGCCTACGGGAATGGATGATAGGCTAACCAAGAACTCCATCATGGCTCACTCCGGAAATGGGGACATGACAGTCCTCCCTCCCCGGGATTGCTTGTCATCAAGCAATCGAAGATAGGGATGCTCAAACAATCCTTGGATCCCAAATCAATCCAGTCTCCTCTACCATGCTCAAACATATTACTTCAAGGCTGCTCGTGTAGAAGATCCTGGGACCGCTTCCGATGTCGCATAGTGATGCAAACACAAGTGAATCCATCCCCTTCACCTCGCTAACATAAATCAGAACAGCAGTATGCAAACTGAAAATGTCATTCCAAATGACATGCAAAGTACTATCCTCAATGCGTGAAGATAGGAAATCATCATTAGACCGATCAACAATAAGAACATATTGATTCCCATGGATGAACAAAGAATCATCATAAACAAAAACCCTTATGACTCCCTCTTCAAGTGAAACCATGACGTAAGTGGCTGATCCACTAGGTGAAGCTTCCAAGGTCTCACCAAATTGCCAAGTGTCCATGCACCATGAAGTATAGTAGCCATCTCTTATCAATGTGAAGAATATAGTCTTATGAACTAGGGTTGTAATGACACCACTTAGCTGGTACATATGTATTAGCAACTTCAAAGCAACCATAATATCTTCATACCTTGTGACATGACCCAGCTGTACCTCCCTAACATGTCTCGCCCAAGTCTCCATGGTATGCATCACAAATCTTCGGAATAAGGCAGCTATGTGTTCTATCCAAGAGCCATCAACATAAGGTAGACCACTCAGATTTGAATATCCTATCAACTTAAATTCATTTGGCATGTCATCACTTCCTGTCGAGTCTTGTTGCTTGCTGGGTATACATCCTTATCCCATCTCATTGAGTCATCCTGGCGTATATCCCATCTTGTCGAGTATCCATCCTGGTGTGTTCTCTCTCATGTTGGGTATTAATCCCTTCCTATCAAGAATATATATTGGCGTGTCTTGCTTCGTATACACACAACCAGTCAAGTCCAAGTTGCCTAACGAGATTCAATTCTATGTCGAGTCTCTTACCATTATATCTGTCGAACTTTTTATTCTTTTCAAGTTTTCTTGTCGAGACTGGCCACCTGTCGAGTTCCATTTCCTTGTCGAGTCTTCTTTGACAGATGCCTCCATTGTTGAGTACCCTTTGGTGCGTGCATACATTATCGAGTATCTTTTGGCGTGTATATCATTTGTCGAGTATCCTTGGGCATGTATATCATCTGTTGAGCCATATCCCTTGGTGCATACCTCCCTTGTCGAGTATCCTCCCTGGGCACATATCACTTGGCAAGTTCCTTTGGCATGTCAAGGGCGTGACTGGCAAATCCTACTGTTGCTTGTCGGACAAGTCTATGACCAATTATAGCACAATCACTAGGCTTGGCAAGTTTCTTTGGCATAACGAACTCACTTTGGGTGTGACCAAGGAATTCACCTGCTTATCTGGTGAAGCCATTGTTCCTGGCGAATTCATTATTTCTGGCAAGTCCATTGTTTCGGGTGCAATCACTTGGCATGAAGGAAGACTCAAACGAGAGCATCAGATATTGGTGATCACTGTATGACCTAGTCTGGCCATACGACCCCCCATCCTCACTTAGGCGATTAAAAAGCTCCAGTCAACCATACTCAATTGACCCCCTCTCTCGTACGAGCCCCCTCATCGTGTGATTCAAACACTTCCACTGTATAGTTGACCCCCAATCTCCATTTCCAACCGTACGATTTCAACTCTCAATCTGCAATCTTTACCTTATGAGTCAAGTCGTACAACATCCTCTTGCAGAACTTCCAATTGCTAATTGCACATGCTAATTGCCAACCGTACGATTACCTTATCAACCTGCAATTCCTATCAATAGTATGACTTCTTTCTAACTACTTGCCCCAGTACATACTTTGCTTCCATACACCAATTACAATCGTCTATCGTACAAGTATAGACTTTCTGTCAGTCGTACAGTCTACCTTTCTGCCAGTTATACAAGTTTTGGGTCTACTTTTTCTACAATTAGCAGAATGGTCTGGGAGAGGAAAAATGGTGTGCACCATGAAGATTTGCGCTGCCCCTAGACCCCCACTAGGGGTGCTTCTCCTCAACCCCGTTGGAGGCGCTACCCCCAAACCCCTGTGAGGGGTGCTACCCCTCGACCCCAATGGGGGCGTTTCCCCCAGACCCCCATCAAATGAGGTAAAAACAAAAAATCATTCTTGTCGATTGGTGAATTAAATGGATGTACATTCATCCAATATGGGGACACTAAACAATCATGTCATGATCATAATGCTTCTAAGATGCTTGCAATACTATCTCGGTTCAGTGCTCAATTACGTACAACATTCTCAGCGTTCAGTGTGCAATCAAATTGGGTCCTTTGGTTGGTTGTTCTTCACCATTCAGGATGTGTTGGTTCTGCTTCTACTTGTACTTTTAGGTTTTCCTCCAAGTTCTTCAACATTGTCGTCAGTTTGGCACTACCTAATGTCACTTGATACTTCATGGTTTTCCCGTCGTCTGGAAGATGACTTTCTTTTGAAGGGGATGATGTAGTCCATGTAAAATGCCAATAATTATATTTGATAATTTGGGTTATCCAACTATGTATTAATTGTTTGTCGGCTCTCGGGTGGTTGTAAGAGTCAGTTTGTCCGAGTCAATTAGTTGACAGTTGTGTTCCTCTTGGTAATCATCGGGTCTTTTAAATAGTCATTGTATTGTCAAGGAAGGGGTGTGATCTAGTCAGATCGACTTTGATCCTTGGCTGACCATCTCTAGTCTACTTCTGTAATACTTTCATGTGCTAATAAAGATATACTTTTACTCCTCTGTCTGGTATGCATTGTAAGATTTGTTCATTATTGCAAGTACTTAGTATTCATTTATCAGATAGGCAAGTAAACAATAGAAGTTATTTAAAAAATTTATCCTCAACATTGAACGTTTTACCTTACTGGTGTCTCTGTGGAGTACATTCAAATTCAAAATAAAAATGAAGTTCCTTAGAGTTGAGGGTGACAAGAATCTGCAATCTTTTCTAGGATCGATTACTACACAATTTTATGATATTATATGCAAATACTCACTAGTCAATATTTTTTCTAATTTGAGTTTCTTTTTTATGATCAATAATGCAAAAGATCTTTCTAAACCTAATTTATAGAAACATGTCCCCACCTTCCAACCTGGTGTCCCTGTTCCCATCCCCCCCTGTTCCCATCCCCTGAACATAGGGATGGCAGGGGTCGTTCCTTGGCCATTCCCTATCCTCAAGGATTTCAAGGGCATGTCACCAAAATGCCTCCTGACGTGACTCAACATCCTGAGGCCATCTGGTCATCCCCAAGATGATTGGGGATGTGTGTGATGTCCCTCAACTGTTCCAAGGATGTCTAGACGTCTCCCTTTTCTAATTTTAAAAAAGTCGCATTTTATTTAAAAAACAAAAAAGGGGGGGGCCTCCCACACCCTTTATGAAACCCTAAACCCTCCCTATATGTAACCCACTCACCCATTTGCAATTCACAATTACCACAATCAATTTTGCACTTGTCGCTGTGAATAGGAAGGAAAGATCAAGCATTGCCAGCATTTGTCATTGGCTGCAGTTCTTAGTGCCTTAATACTTCAAGATCGGTAGACTCCAACCACACATTGAGATGTTTATCCTGAAGATGCTAGAGATATTAATGAGGTGCAATAGGGTTTGATTAAGGTCTCATTGGATGAGTCACAATTTGATATAGTGAGTGACTTAGAATCAGAGGTCGGTTTTGATATTGATAGCACAAATGAGGCGTAGCTAGAGGTCTAGTTGTTGACATCTATAAGCTTTTTAATCTATAATCTTACTACTATGTCCGTTGTTGGGCATTTTGTCATTTTGTAGCCTTGGGGACTTTTGTGGTAACGAAAACAATCAAATTTTATTTTTTTATTGCTGCTATACTTGAATCAATGAACATTGAACGTTGAATTTTGAATTTAATGCATTATATGAATGTCTAAACTTAAATCTTGATCTTATGTATAAACAAATTTGCAAATATTTGAATTTCCCTATATGTAGATAAAAATATATACACATCCATCCCCCAAATATGGCCTCTGGATTGACATTCCCGAGACACATCCCACCATCCCTGTCCTGGGAACACAGTGGAACTAAGTTCTGATCCATTCTTGCCAGCCAACTGATTACAGCAATGCCTTTTAATTCTTGAGCTATTGGTTGTTTACTATTATACTTTTCCTTGTCTAGAATTCTTCTAAATGATGCATTATTCTACTGAAGGTCACATGTTTAATCAGATTCTCAATTTATTTAACCAGAATAGTTTTTGTAGGTTTTGGATAGTAGGTTATAATGGAACCACTTTCATTTGCATCAAGGTGTCTAACTTAGCATTTTGCAATTAGTTTCCATTATCCTGAAATTTATCCCTATCAAGATACCATGTGGTTCTAGAATGAGTATTCTGTGCAAAAATTATGATGTTTTTTCAGTCTCCTAATTAATCCTTTAAAGTTAAAACATGTAATTGCAAAGCCCTGATAAGGATAATATGTCTAATGAAAGAACCTGCAAAAGAAAGGTTTTTTGTGTACAATTTCACAACTGATATTACAGCCAAAGGTTTTTAGTGTACAAAGTCACAGCTGATATTACAGCTATGACCTTTTCAACATCTTTTAGGTATCCCTCATGAAGGGAACATGGCCTAAAATGCTAGAACCGGATCCACCACAGCCTCATTTGCCTTGTCAAGTGTAATGTCCCCTTTTAAAAATTAAACCAAGATAAACCCAAGCACCCAATTAAGAGAGTCATAAGGTCACAAAAAGGACCACTCAAGTAATATTATAAAACTATAATAAAATACAATTAAAATATTAAATAAGGTCTCTTAAATTAAAGTTTGTTTTTAAATAATAATTTCTCTCAAGGGTATGAAGGAACATGAAGAGTTATGTCTATTCGAGGAAAAAGGTATTTAAGAGAGACCAAGCAAGGATAAGAAATAAATCAATGAATTGTGAATATATTTTATATCTAATTTTCACTTCTTGTGGAGCAGGGACTGTGGTTCAAGCAACCTGAGGACAAAACCCCTCTAGGCCAGAAATTAGAGGACGACAACTCCCTAATTTCCATTGCTGAGTTTGTGGATGAAAACCCTTGATTCAGGCAGATTTGGAGACAATTCAAAGGCATTTTAGTGAAGATAGATCATTGCAGATTTGGGATAATTAACAGCAGATACAAAGGATAAGTTCCATCTTTCCTGAAATATATTATAAATATTATATCTGAATTAGCATAAACTGTTAAAACTGCAATTTCTGAAGTTGGTATCATATTTATAATTAGTTGTGCTGCTATAATTGTGAGTTAAATTTTATTATACTTAAAGAAAAATATAAAAATTCAAACAGGACATTACATCAAGGTAATCCAAGCATAATCTTACAATGCCAAAATACCAATGGACTCTATCCCCAAGGTGAATTATAAGATACAAGGAAGGCTCATTTACATAGAGATCAAATTAGTACATGCAATTAGCAAACCAAACACTCATGGGTTTTTTCCTTCGTTGAGTGCTATCATGGACTGTTATCAAATCATGGGTGCACGAAAGATTTAAGATTTGCACATGGACAATTAACCCACCTTGTAATCTTAAGTATTTCTTCTTGTTTCAAATTGCAATTGGAAAAGGACACTATTGGTACCCAGGTTTTCAGCCTCTTATTTGCACCATCTTGTCAAAATTCTCAAAATTTTCCGAAGGGGTCTCTGTGCCTTTACCCTGATGCATGTTGTTGAACCCTTGATTTTTGCTACGTCGAAAACCCTGAAACCTTGAAAATTTGGCTAAATCTGAAATCTGATGGATCCTCCAAATTCTAGATTCTGCAGCTGAACTCCTATGGATAGAAAACCCCTCTCAAACATCCTGACAATATATTTTAAAATAACTTAAAGTAAGATAAATATAAACTTATACTTAAATGTTATTTTAAAATATACTATCCTGTAGGGATTTCGAGACCCACAAGGACTTTTGGACTTGGTTCTTGCGAAACTTCGGGACCCGTCAGGACTTTTGAACTTTTTCCAAAAGTTCCAAAATCCCTCTGCGCCCTTGCAACCCCGCGTCCCGCCAGAAAGTTCAAAATCTTTCCAGACCCCCTAATTTTTCAAGACGAATTTGGAGGTGCAAAAAATTGAATTTTCAAATAATTTTTTAGGAAAGGGCTAAGTATTTTGGTTCCAGAGGGATTTCCACACCCACTAGGACTTTTGGACTTTTTCCAAAAGTCTAATAGTTCCAAGTTCTCCCGCCGACCCGACACTTGCCGAAGGTCTAGAAAAGCCTAAAAATGCACAGAAACTGCTGACAACTTCCAAGATTGCCATTAATGCGAAATGGGTAGTTGAAATTTATGTTTTTATTGCAGTTGGTGGACTTGTTGGGGTTTTCCCTCCCATTCCAACATCAAATCCGAGATGCTAAGGATATAAAGGCAAGATTGAAACTCATTTGAAAGAGAGGTGGGTTTTTTGTGTGTGGTCTCCAGAAGACAGCTATAGGTGCAGAAAGTTGCAGGGCAGCCATTGAAACACCAGTTCAGCTCATTAAGGAGTGCAGACCCGTGAAGTCAAAAGAGTTGATATTGCATATGGTTTTTGTTGTAGAATGTCTCCAGGTCATTAGGTATGTGTCCAGGAAGATTTCTCAATCGCAATTGGGTGTTTTCCTTTGCCATGTTTGATGGCACGAATGTAATACTAGGTCAGATGAATGTGATAGCATTCTGAAAATATTCCAATCTTTGTAATAATCTCTCTCATGTTATATATGGGCATATGTAGTTATTTTCTGGATTACTAAGTGTTACGTCAAAAAATGTCTCCCTAGGAATTTTTCCCTCCTATGTTTAACTCTTGGGTCCTTTAGAAAGCATTTTTATCATCTTGCATATTCATGTTGACTCCCAATGAGAAAACCCCTAAGTTTTATGACAAATAGGACCTAGGGGGTGTTATTGAGACAAGTCCTAACTGAAATAGAGAGGGAGGACTTGGGCACCCGTGCCCTAGTCCTGCCCTATTTTAGGCAGGACCTAAATTCAAGTGTCGGTTATGTGACCATTAATTAGGTCCTATGCCAACACCTTAAGTTTGAATTACAAAATTCTTAGCAGTAATGTGTTTAGTTGCACATATAAGCATGTTTAGGGATTCATTTGTAAACTAGAAGATGATTATGAATTTTTGGCAAACTTATGATTATAGAGCATTCAAGATATTCATTGTTGCAGAGCAGACTTGTCTTGTTATTGTGTTTGTTATGCAAATTTGGCTTCACCTTCTCATGATGTGAAGGATTTTCATCTATATGCGAGCTACACCTCCGAGGTGACATTTATTTGTGATTTCAATCATTTATCATTTGGTTTTTGCCTCTATCCCGTAGGGATACGCACTCTTTATTTGACAACGGGGTTCGAAAGACTTGAATGTCTCTCTGGGGCTTGACCGAGGCAAGCCTCTAAACACCACAACCCCCAACCCACTTTTCTGTGATTGCAGGTTACAGGTTGCAAAAGCAGAAGTGGAGTTGCATGGAAGCAGAACAGAGTGTCAGAATTGCAGAGCAAAGCGGAAAAACATGACCTAGACTTGGACACTCGCTCATTAGTCCTCTGGATCCTGAAACACAGAAATCTCCGAAACAGCAAAAACAAGTTGCAGAAAATCTTCAGAGATCCTGACAAAAACTAGTACATTGGACTCGAGTGCCCGCTAATTAGTCCCTGACTCTTCCGGATCCGGAATCTCAAAATCTAGTATGTATCTAATTGTCATTCGATATCTCTGTGTGCGAGCATTTGTCGAGATTCGTTTAAGGTTTTAAGCATAATTGGACTTTAATTAATCAATTAGTTAGCAAATTCCAAGTTTCCTCTTCATTCTAAGGGACACTAAATCTATAGCAGAGCCCTCTTGCAAGAGATTATGGCTTCACTCGATTTATGTCCTTGAATGTAAGGTGTGAAAGGAGGATTTACCCTTGTATTTGAAACCCCTCTTTTTACTCCTAAACACTAAGTATGTTATGTTTCAAGATTTCATATTCTGTGGTGTGTGCAAATACATAGCTCATTGTTCTTTTGGTTTTAGTTTGTTGTTTTCTTAATAAACTATGACTCTGTTGCCCATAGAGTAGGCACTAGTCTAGAGCCATTCCTATCTACCTCACATCATTTTAAACAAACAAGAACATTAACCAGTGGTTTAGAGGAAGAAGCATTATTTCTATGCATCCTTGATTGTTAGTATAAACAGAGAATTATTTCAAGTAAATATAAATGAATCTATTTCATGTGGGTCATGCATGCATAGTTACATCAACTATATAAGGGTTTTGTGACAACCAGTTGTTCTTGGTTCAGTGATAATTTTGGGATCAAGTTAATGGGATGGGTTTGGTTGTTCATTGGTTTTTAGTTGTTCATCTTGTTTGAACTCAATACCTGTTAAGGTATACCCCTGGAATATCCCTCCAAAGCCTAGTTGAGTTCGAAGTGTAGAGGGGCCTATCCACTTTTGTAATGTTGGCCAAAATTGCCCTAAACTTGTTGACAAACCTCTTTCCAATCACCTTGATGACACCCTTGGCCTAGGTGATTACGAAATGTTTCATGGTTTTGGGTTGTGGTTATTTTGGGAACTAACAAACACCAATGAGGTCGACATAAGAAATCCTTAGCTATCCAACCATAGTCTTATTACCTCTTCTCATTTGTTTTATGGCTTCTTTATAAAACCCCAAGTAGCACACTAACCCGTGTAGGTTGAATACTCTATATATTTTTATGCAACTGTGGAACTGCTTTGCAAAGTTTGCCTTTCCCACATACCTATGGGTCTTGTAGTGAATTCTTCACTACAAGCAAGGGATCTATCCCACCTCATTCTCTGATCAATAAGAATAGCACACGGCATCCATGGACCTCCCTCCTCCAATTCAAATTTGCAATTTTTGTCCCCTGTTAAAGTTTGAAGAAGTTCATAATCTCGTCGAATGCATGTTGTCCAATCATCCAAAACAATTTTGATCTAATTGTTTGTAGGATTGTTCAAAGGTTGCCAGCACCAATTTTCCCAGGAAGCCTCAGCATAATGAAACATGGCAAGACAAAGAAGCAAAAGAAAGGAAGGTGCCTTATAAAGTATTTGCAAGCCCCACCTTTGTCTTTAAGTATAAAGCAAAGTCATTGCCTTGTTGGAGATGTGTGGTGTGCTCACAAGGTTTTACGAAAAGGCAAGGAGTGAAGTATCTCAAAAAATAGCATGTACTATCTAATCTACCACCAGCAACCTCATTTGATAGCCCACATGACATGCAACCACGGCAACACAAAGCAACTTCTTACATCTTGGCTCTACAATTTTGGTACCTGTAGCCTCCCCATGTCATCCTAAGAGAGTCTACAACACTAGGCTAGTACAAGCGGGATTCAACACATCTAAATTTCAAATTCTTGGAACAGTATGGGCCAAAATTCATGGCTATCACTCGAAAGATACCTAGACAGAAAGTTTCACCTACCAGAGTCTCAAGAAATGTAGAAGCTAGACAGCAAACTCCATAGACCAGGTACAAAAGGTTGCACCGTTGTGCCCAACCACCAAGAAAAAACAATTAAGACATTGGACTATCCAAAATTGTCTTCCTTCTACAGATTTGAAATTCAAATGTAATTGGGGGGGGGGGAATTTTTTGGTCAGGGTAGAATAGAACTATATATACTAGCCTATGTGCCTTTACAATGAGAGGAATTTTGAACAACTAAGTTGAAGAGCCTGATGTGTTGATTGTTTCTCCAAGGAGGATACTAGTCATAACTGAGTTGAAGAACCTGATATGATAGATGAATGTCATCTCTTCATTTCTAGCTGGGGAGCCTCTATGTATGTTTCCAAAAATATTATCTTTGTAACTATACATGATCAATGAAGTTAATAATAAGCAAGCCATCAAAGTATCCCCAGTCTAGTCTTTGTTCACTATGTAGTTGTTATACATGTATATTTCTTGTTGATTATTGCATCATGAGCTACTTAGCTTTGCTCTGATTGTGAAGAAAGTTAATCTATCTGATGTGAGCCTTTTGTTTTAATTATTTGCTTTCTCCAATCTCTAACTCTTTTCATCCCCCCTGTTGGCATACACAACGTAGATAGCTTTAGGTTTACTCCATTTGATAGGAAGAGAACCAGCCCTCTAACCCCAAAGATTGCTTTGTTGGAATCACCCTCATTGCCATAGGCATTGTTGCCAATAAGGCTTTCCATTGTTAGACTATTCACATGCGGCACATCAACCCCTGGAACTAGGTTGGTGTAGAAAAGTCGCTCCAACAGTTTCTTGTGACCATGGTGGAACTTGAATTCAACTGGCATAAAACCTGCATTTCAATTTGCCCCACAAAATTAGTTTTACATTCCTATAGTTGAATCCCTGATGAACTCTCAACTATCAATTTTGGTATTGATTCTAAAGTAGCTATGGTCATGAAACATAGAGGAGGAAATAGCCTCCCAGTGATATATGATATTGCTCTGGCAATAAAGAATGACCTAATCCAAATTGGTAGATTGGCTCCCTATCTTCTAATGCCCCTATTCCAAGGTATCCAGCCACCATACCAACAAATGCAAATGAGTGATTTGTTCCTTAATCACTCTTGAACCCAATACTAATAAGGCCACAACCAAAGCATCACTTTGCTAAGCCATCAGCTTCCTCTGAGCTGGATGCGATGAGGAATCTACTTTGAACCATGTCCAATGAGGTCACTACCCTGAGAAGAAATCAAAATTATGTACAAAGGCCCCTTATGTTAAGGGGCAACATCCTGCAAGTCAAACACACAACCAACAACATAATCAAGGATATAGGTCATTCCAAAGCAATCATCTATACCCACAAAAACTTGCTTATCAATCGGCCAGACCACCAATGCAGCACAACCAACTAGTGCCAGTACATCAACCCTTACAAAGGATTCCTCATTATCCCAATAGGGAGCTAACGATAACTCAACAGCAGAATGGATAGCAGACGCAATAGTAAATGAGCATTTGTAATTTTTATTATATGATATATGACACTATGATGTGTATTGAACTTGTTTTCTAATCTATGGATGAAGGAAAACTACTTATGAGTTCTCAAAATTCAATTTTATGCATGTTTTTGAATATTATTTTGCAAATTTACGTGTTTTTTAATGTTTGAGAAATTTGTTGAGTCCTAATTTCAAGTTAAATTTTGGGTCTACCAAGTTTTTGTCAAGTCTGAGTTTTTGAACTATGATATTTACATTATTATAGAGTATTAAGCCATTTAAATTGATTGATGTTTGACTCTATGTATTCCTCAAATGCCATGACAATTTTATATCAACCCTTTCACCTAATGAACTAACAGTTTACACTGCTATCATGCACCAAAACCATTTGTTTCATGCAACTAAAGTTGGAAAACCGGTTATAGATTTTTTGATCGCATTCAATAAGCAACTAACGATTAAAATGAATATTATCTTGGATTACCATAAAATTTTGACTAGCTTAAAAGTTAAGGAACATGATTTCATCCCATTGCAGCATTGATGCAATGTATCAACTGGAAATGCACAGGTTCTCAATGTAGAAGGTCTAAAAGAAAAAGAAACTTCACATTCTTCTGAAAAGACATTAAAGTATCTTCTTCATGAAAATTTATTGTTAACCTACCAGAAATCTTTATACATCTTGTCAAAATTTATTGTTAACCTACTAGAAATTTTCGTACGTCTTCTCTTTTCCTGATACTCTGCAGGCTCAGCTACCTTTATGTGTTCCCCACAACAATTCTTTTGATGTCTGCAAGACAATACATACATAACTCTTCTCATTCACATCAAGATACAATATTAATGAGAGGATTCATCGATCACCCACAAGAATGCAGCTAAAGAAGACTCTCGAATGAAAGCAACTGTTCTTACTGGTGCCAATGGCAATGAGTATCATTACAGAGTTCATTATGAATAACCCTTGTCATACAGTCAGAAGCTGAAGGTTGTCTATCCATTGCCCTCTTTATTAGGTCTCCACAAATTTGACACTGCAATATGAGAAGAAAATTTCATTTGCTCAGTTGTTACTGCTACAATTTCTAGTAAAAGCTTCAACTCGGTCATGATTCCATCTACCTAAGTAAAACAATGTAGGCTATACTTTGTGAATCAAAGTAAGAGTGAATACTTATACTATCAAATAAAAATGTCAAATCACATAAACATAAAGCTGGCTCCAGGCCAAATCCAAAATAAATTATATATCTACAAACAAGATATTATGATATATAAATAAGCATACCTTCCAATGGTGAGTTCTATAATTGTCAACTTCATCAGTGAAGTTGTGATTAATACTTAAGGCATAACCACATGCAGGCCTCTGTAACAAATATGAAAACTTAGCATGAGACAATCTGATATATATGTGTAACAAATAAGTTAATAACCAAAGACTGCATAAAGAATTTAGATCCTCACCTGGTGATCGGGTAGTGTGCTAGAATTTATTTCCACCATCACCTTTTGAAAGCAAGGGCCGTGATCACTTTTTAAAGATCACAAAGGAATATGTAAAATCAAGAGGATGAGGATAGCTCAGAAGAAGGCTATAATATTATGACAAAAAATGAAAACTTCTAGGAAAATATTGAGAACACATACTTGTGGTCCTTTTTCCTATCAGTGAGCCACAAGTATGCATGAATCATTTCATGCAGTAAGGTGTTTTTCAAATCAGTGGTTGAACGAAACTTTAATAAAGGCTCTGAAAGCTGTATAGCACACCCTCCCATTTTCATGTACTGGCAAATACCTGCACAGCTGTACCAGAAATGAAATGGATATTAGCTAGAGAAAAGAAGAATTCACGTAATTTAATAAATAGAACACATGCAAATATAATGTCTAAAGATTAGCTATAAGTTTCTCTAGCATAGCATTAGAGCTCTCATTAATGTTTAAGACAACATGTTGAATTTAATGAGAATTCAGACGACAACTAGATAAGTGACTCAGTCTCAGAAATGCTCCTCTTAAACCTTAACAGGAGCAAATAATTTAATAAACAGAATACATGCAAATATAATTTCTAGAGATTAGCTATAAGTTGCTCTAGCATGTTATTAGAGCTCTCATTAATGTTTAAGACAACACGTTGAATTTGCTGAGAATTCAGACAACAACTAGATAAGTGATTCAATCTCAAAAATGCTCATCTTAACCTTAACAGGAGTTTTGATCCAATGCTAGAACAACTTATACTCACTCCTTTCATTTAGATGTTGCATGTATTCTGTTTAAAGTGAAAACAAAGATTACAGAAAGGGAGCATGAATTCACCTTTTACATTACTTCTTATATATCTTTAAGACTATTTTTTCCTCAAACGCACATGGAATAAGTTATAATGCAGATTCAAGTAGTTCCTAATTTCCATCTAGAAATAGGGCAACTCTTTATCCACAGATGCATTAAGAAAAGGATGTGGTTATCCTTCCCTTCATAGGTCTCACTTAGATCTTGTGGTCTTTTTCAAATTTATCTTATACTTAATTTTCCCATATTATCAAAGGCTTTGAAGATCTTCTATAGCCATGTTAAAATGCCAGAGAAGTCGTGATAAAGCGTTGCAACTGGGAAAATTAAAAAAGTAACATATAATTGCTAGGTGTGATGTAGCCCAACTGACTAGACCTGCTAACCAATTTAGGATATAGACATGAATGAATCTTTTTAAACATTAAAGTTGTATATTAAAAATGGAAAAATAAATGTCTAAAAAGTATGAGATCGAGTAGTAAAAGCGTCACAATTTGATTCAAATACCAGACAACATGATGAAGTGCTGAAGTTGAATAAAATGCCTTGGGCATTTTTACTTAACTTTTGGAGCTGTAGTTGGCACAGGTTCAAGTAAGGGCTTGACTCCTCAAGGCAGTGCCCCTTCTCAAGTACCCATAACAAAATTAAACAAAACTAAAAACACCACATCCAACTTGCGAGGTGCAGCTTAAGTTAGAGGCCAAGGCTTCGCTAAGTTGATGGCTAATTCGAATCTTGAGGAAGCAAACGTAAATGAAACGGATGTAGAAGATACTCCTCATTGCAGATTTATTGACAATGCATGGTATAAGGATGTCATATTCTATCTTGAAAATATGAATTTTCCACCATGTATGTATGAGAATTAGAAAAGGACTCTCAAGCTGAGATCTCAAAGGTATGTGCTGTTCCAAAATGAGCTCATGTGGAGAAATCACGAGGGTATATTGCTCAAGTGTTTGGATCAAGAACAAGCTGAAGCAGTAATCAATGAGTGTCACCATGACATCTGTGAGGAGCATTTCAAAGCTAAGACCACTGCTCATAAGATCATTAGAGGTGGGTGTTGGTGGCCAACTTTATTCAAGGATGTAGCACAGAAGATAAGAAAGTGTGATGCTTGCCAACGGTTTTCTAGTAAGTTGAAGTTTGCTAGAGTACTACCCCTTCTGCCCCTCGTAGTTGATGCACCTTTCCAGTAGTGGGGAATTAACTTCATTGGAGAGATACAAGAAAAATCCAGCAATGGGTTTGAATGGATCCTTGTAGCCACTAACTACTTTACCAAGTGGGTAGAGGCAGTCCCCACTCGCAATGCAACTTCCAAGGTGGTCATCGATTTCATGATCAACAATTTAATAACCAGGTTTGGAGTGCCAGCTAGGATTTTGGTAGACAATGCAATGTGTTTTAGGGGTCTCAAGAAATGTTGAACATGTGTTCTAAGTTTGGTATAATCCTTGTATATTTATCCCCTTATCACCCCCAAAGTAATGGACAAGCTGAATCAAGCACTAGGAGTCTGATGAAGATCATAAGAAGAACATTGGATCAGAATAAGAGAAGATGGAATGGTAGTTTGAAATATGCTCTATGGACTGACAGGATAACTTTCAAAGGATCCATAAGTAGAAGCCCATTTGAACTAGTGTATGGAATAGTGGTGAAGATGCCCATCAACATGGAACTGCTAGTCATTAGTTGCTACAAGACACAGAAGAATATCGATATGATGCAATGTCCCAGAGGGTAATGTAGTTAATTGAGTTAGAGGAACAAAGAAAAGCTGCACATGATAAAAAATTGAATCATAAGCAGAAAATGAAGTATCTGTTTGATAAGAATACTAAGTCAAGAGATGTTTAGATTGGTGACTTAGTCCTCCTTTGGAATGCAAAATCTGAGGATAAAAGGAAACATGGTAAATTTGATCCATTGTGGCTTGGGCCATATGAAGTGGCTGAGAAATTTAAGCTCAACGTCTACCATTTGATGACTCTGGAAGGAGATCTCATGGAGCTGCCCGTTCATGGACAACATCTGAAACTTTACTTCTCATAAGTATTGTGGTACTTCAAAATTTTGTGATGAAGTCTTGTTATATCTATTATTTTTGACCTCAAGCAGTCTTGACCACTGTTGATCGTGATGGTGTTTTGTTTCAGTTCTTGTGTCATTTTTTGGTGTTTTTTGGTCTACTCGAAGATTTGGATTCTCGTTGTGCCACTTCTTAGCACACGTCCCCAACTAGAGCCACTATTGGGACCCGTGTTTTCAAGCCAAGTATTTGCAAAATCTTGCCAAGTTTCCCAAACATGCTAATCTTTCCAAATTCATCATGAGTCCTACCTTGTTCCTTTTCTAATGCAAGGAAGAAACCCCAAAAAATTGCTAAGTCAAAAAAATTCTAAGTCTTTTCCTTGTATTTTCTACCTTTTTGGGATTTTGGGGTTTTAGGTTCCTACCTTCCATCATGCCATCTCTATTGGCTCTAAAATCCGCATTGGTTCTTTGCAAAATTGCCTAAGTATTTCAGGCATCGAAGGTAAGGCTTGCGGACTTTCATCTTCTTCAGGGCATGCGTTTAGGGAGAAGTCCCGTTCGCTAAAGGCCACTGAAGTTTCAAAAGTGTCTAAGTGTTTCAAGTGCCGGAGGTCAGGAGGTTCATTTTCCTCCTTCAATTTGTAAGTGATAGATGGAAGGGTCCAATTGCCGAAGCCCGACGAGTTCCAGTGTTTCTAAGTATTGTGGGACTCGGCGATTGGGGGGTTTTCTCTTCCTCTTTCCTTTTGGAAGAAGGCAGGCGGAAGGGCTGATGGCTGAAGTTTGGCGAGCTCCTGTTCTTCTAAGTGTTTTGGAAGGCGGTGAGTGGGAAGTTTCTTTTCTTCCTTCTTTCTTTTGGAAGGCAGGAGGAAGAAGGTCCAAGGCCCAACCCCCGGCGATTTTCAAAGTTTGTTCTAAGTATTTTGGGATCAGTAGGTTCTTTTCTTCCTCTTCAAAATACATGGTGTATGGTGGAGGCCCAACCCCCGAAGCCCAATTTGTTGGGGCATGACTTTCTTTCCTTGCTCTCCCTGTCATCCAGAAACATCCAAAAAATGTGGGAAAATGTGCCAACAACTTCCAGGATCGCCATTAATGCGAAATGGGTATTCGAAATTGATGTTTTTATTGCAGTTGGTTGGGTTGTTGGGGGTTTTCCCACTTCTTTCACCCTCATGTCTGAATTGTGAAGGCTATAAAGGTAAAATCAAAATTCATTCTAAGGGTCTATCTTTTGGCATTTCTTCAAGCAACAAAGTGTAGGGCTCTCTAGGGTTTCAAAGAACAAAAGGTTTTGGTTCTCCAATAGGGCAGATAAAGGTTATGAAAGGTTTCATATTGATTTCAAGAGTCGGTGTATGAACTTCTCCTTCTTCTCATGTAATTTTTCAAGGAAATCCTAAGTTTCAGCTAGGGTTTCCTCTTACCACACTTCGCGGTATGACTGTAACCATTGATCAGATGAATATGACATATTCTTAAAACATTACATGCTATGTGATGATCTCTTCTATGGTTGTAGATGAATAGTTGCATTTTAATAAAAGATTACTAAGTATATTATTTATTGGTTATTATTTTTTGCATCTGGTATCCAGAAAGTGCATGTTTCATTTCTATTTTATCTTATCCTCTGCTGAAATGTGGACTCTGTAGCTCATCCTACTAGGCATCGGTCTAAAATGTTTGATCACCCACACCTCTTTTAAAAACTAAAACAAACTTATCAATTGTGAGATAAATAGTTACTACTGTATGCATAGTTGTGGTTTTGTGTTGAAACTAGGAAATAGTATCAGTGAATCTTCAAAGTGCCAATTTTAGCAAACCAAATATTCATACCAGCACCTTCCATTATTGCAGGAAGTGCTTTTCATCAGTTTAAATAGAGGTTTTAGTGCAACAATCTTGTCTTAATCTAGTGACTATATTTTGTTGGGAATTAAGGTGTCTCAACCTTGGTAATTCCTTGCATTATTTATGTTTGTATTTATTATTTAATTGCCTATGTTGTAAATATTTGTAAATTCCATATTGTCATATTGTGGGATGTGGCATGGTGATGTGTCATCCTACATGGAATATGACAACTTGTAATTTTGTCCTCACATGAGGAGATAGGCGTCCCACTTTGTGGTAGGAGCATTTTGCCATGTGTCGGCATCTTTCATGTTGTGTAAGGGAATGTTTGACCAAAACGGTTATGATGGATTCCTATGACGGAATTATGACATGTAAGAGTCAGAAATAGAAGCTTGTAAGACAGGTGAAGACATGTGTCATGAAGCATCTTTGAAAAAGGCATATTTGGGTGCCCCAAGGTGGACTATGACATGTAAAAAAATATGATATTTATAGCCTATGTATGACAGATTCTCTTACAGCTGTAAGTTGTAACCGCTATGACAGATTCTATGATGGTCGTAAGTGTCGTAAGAGCATCTTTCATAGCCCATTTTGGAAATGGGCGACCTCTTTGGGATGGGAGCTGTGGACAAGTGTCAGGCACATTCTACAATGTTGACCAAGTGTCCTTAGGCATGGGTTTTGGGCCATGACGCCAAGTTGGACGCCCATGCCAAGATAGGTCCAATATTGTCTTGTATATTCTATTTAAACAGGTGCTTGGAGAGAGAGTTGTATCACAGGTTTACAGGTACTATTATGCTGCCAGATTGACTCCAACGATGAGTGTTGAAGGCCATTGAAGCTTACATTGCAAGTGTATTGTAAACAACTTTCAGATTTGTTAATATATTGTGCAGGTTTCTGAGTGTAGGGTTTTTCACCTGATGAGGGTTTTCCCCACCGTAAATCTTTGTCTCTCTTCTTCTGTCTTCTTTCTGGTTCATGTGTATTGCTGCAATATCTCATTTAGATGTTCTATGTTGCTGTAGTTGTAAGGATTAATTTGAATTTGCATAGCCCTCTCCTCATTAGATTAGTGTAGGAAGTGATTTTTGCACACCTAGCTTCCTTTCATATTTAGGGATTAAGATAGCAGTTGGGTATTACTGCAATGATATGACTTTGAAAACTTCTTCCATTGTTATTAATCCTTGTTAACGGATACCTCTAGGAACACCCTCCTTGGCTTAGTTGAGCCAGAAATCAAGGGGAGATTACCCATTCCCAACCAGTTGACCCTCAATCATCCTTGTCCTGTTGATGAACCACTTCTCTCTATCTCTCTCATTGATGACATCTCAGGCCTTGAAGATTGAAGAATGTTCTAGGGATTAGGATAAGCTATTTTGGGACCCAACATGATCCACACTTACAACAATAGAAATAAGTGAGATAATAACACTAACATGAATAAGAATAGAGATCACATGGCATGATAGATGTTTTGGGTCAATATCCCAAATAACCAATATATTTAGAAATGGAATAAATCCTTAGGCTAGTTGACACCGTATAATACCCCTTATGAAAGAAGTCACACCATGCTATATCTCCAACACGAGATCTCAAACACATACAACACTCCTTACATATCCATTACAATGATATTCACCTTTTTTATAAGACCTAATAACATAATGGAGGGGTAAACCACTAATCCCAACATTTAGGGCGACACACTACCAAATATAATTAATTACACAAATTATTCATATGATCCAATATAACTAACTAAAGGAATGTGTGTCACATGTTGGCATCCCCATCACCCTTACAATATCATATGCCTAAGTACACAACATGCCATCCTTCCTTGACATGTGTTGTCCCCAAAACATGAGAAGTAATGAAATAGTGAGTCTTCTACAAATCATTATGCATGTGACGCTATGATCTATCATCAAACCACCCAAATGTGATCTTATTGCATAGTTTTGATTGATCATAGCTATCTCCAATCCTTGTTACATATTTTTCTGTGCCACCCTGATCCAATCACCTCCACAGTAACTCAGCTTTTGCTTCAATTCATAATCATTTCTTCTTTGATGCTAGTAATTTGATGTTTGTTACTCCTTTGATTTGATGTATATCTATAATTATTGCTCCTTTGCTTCCATGTAGGTCCATAGTTGTTCCTTTGATTCCATGTGTACCCGTGGTGATTGTTCTTCTGATTCCATGTGTACCGTTGTGATTGTTTCTTTGACTCTATGTGTGTCCATACTTAGTGCTTCCTTAATGCCTAGTACCTTGCCTCCATGATTTTTCCCTCTTATGATCATGTGCACATTCATACGCCACACCCTTAGTCCATTTTTGTGTTTAACTCTGGAATGATCTTAGATATCTTTGATTTTTCAACCTTTTTGGCCACTTGTTTCTTTTGCTTCTAGAGTAGAAGTAGTTGTTTTCTCTTGTTCCTTTTCTTCATTTTCCTTGTTCTTTTTTATTCTTCTTTATACTGTTCTTCAAATTCATCTGTTTGTTCTACTTTGACCTTCTTTGGTCCACATTATGTGTAATATCCTACAAAATTACCTTTTTCCTCCTATATCAAAGTTTCATGAACTTCTCTTATACATTAATATTGACTACCCCTAAAATCTCTAACCAAGGATATCCAATAACAATATCCAACCTATTCATATTCAAAGCATAAAAATATGAATGCAAGACATATTTTTCCACATTGAGCTTCAAATCTTCACAAACTTGGACATTTTTACTATCTACAAGAGTCTCCTTGATATACTTTTCTTGCACTTGTAATTGTTTAGCCAAGTTCATGTGGATGAAGTTATATTTGTTGTCTGCTTTTTTAGATATAATGATCACTTTCTTTTGAATGCATCCTTGAAATTTAAATATTGAAACTTTTTTCTTTGGAGCTAAACTACTTGAACTTTTATCCTTCACCTCTTCTTCATATTCCTCTTCCTTATCCTCGTCCTCTTATTCATTATCATCACTACCATTATCATTATTATTTTCTCCTTTTCTTCTTCGTCATTCTCACACCCCTCCTTTCCATAGATCCACATACCATTTGGTTACTTCACCATCAACTTATTGATAAAAGCTAACTTGCCAAAGAAAAGTTTGAGAATGGTGTTGTTTAAGCTAGAACTGTGAATCTCTGGTATCAATATCATCCTTCATACCAAATTCAGATTTCTTCATGAAATTTAGGATTTCAATAAAACTTATTTCCAATTAATCAGCTTATCTACCATAAATCTGAAATATCATGAAGTTAGATCTAAGCATTGCAGTTACCAAAAACATTTTTCAGTTTGCTTACTTGGATTGCATGATATGAATGTTTTCCTAGGGTTGTGCCTTGAAAAACCTTGAAATTTTGATTCCAAAGGTCAACTTTGGAGGGTTACCATCCCCCTTAGTGCTACTCAAAATCCTTATTATGACTACTTCTTGGAAAGATCTTGAAAATCTCTTTTCTAACAACATAATTGCCAAAATTGGACTATTGCATGAGGAGAACAAAGCCTTTGAAGTTAATTTATTTTTTGCCATAATTCATTGTTGAAAATATTTGTCAGAAATTAGATTTGCAGGGTTAACCTGGCCATATCTCTCTTGATGCTGCTCCAAATCTTTATGATGACCACTTTTTGTGAAGCTCGTGAAATTCTCTTTCTAATGATTCCAAGTTTTACTTAATCAGATGCTTGTGTGAGGAGAACTACCTTCTGCATAATAGATATTTTCTTGGAAAAAATCAATTAAAGTCTTTTCTCTTTGCCCAAATTGATGCTCTGATGCCACTTGTTATGATCTATACATATAATAACTTAGATATTTTAGATAATAACAATAATACACAGAATGAGGGGAGACCCTTTGGTGAAATGGTGGGGCTTATTGCCTGTAGTGCCAACAACCAAGGTTCAAACCTCGCGGGGTTGCTCTCTACCGCAAATCAATAATTGAGGGACCTTAAAAAGGGGAGATCCTATGGTGAAATGGTGGGGCTTCTTGCCTATAGTGCCAACAACCTAGGGTCAAACCTCGCGGGGTCGCCCTTTACTGCATCAACAATTGAGGTTGTTACAACCAAATTTTATAAATTAGTTAGGAATTGTCTTTAGGGGCTCTGCCGGATTTTAGGATGGAGGACGGAGGTAGCCGCCCGCGCCCACTCATTGATTTATCACAAGAATGCGAAGAAGAAATAGATATGCTTAGAAAGACTGTTGTGATTTGCTGCTTCATAAGAGCAAAATTAAGCAGAAGCCAAATTCAGGATTGGGTCGAAACTTCTGGGGCTCCCCTTGCATTCTAAAATTCCTGCCAAAAGGGTTTTTCAACGCTATCTTTCTGTCTAAAGCAAACAGAGACTCAATCCTTAAAGATAAATCCTAGAGTTTGGGTGATATTCCACTCTACATTCACCAATGATATCTTTTTAACCCAATCGCCTATGAGCCATATGATGGCCTCAAATGGCTCTGCCTCTACAATCTACCTCTTGAAGTTTGACCTGAGAGTTGCTTACGGAAGATTGGTTGCTCCTTAGGCACTCTAATCAACATGGACCTAGAAAGGTTGGACAAGGACTCATACTTATATGTGTGCATCCAAGTTGCGGCCATCCAAAGATTTCCTTTAGAGATCACTCTATTCTCTGCTTAAAAGACATGGGTTTAATCCCTTTAGGTCGAGGAAAACAAATTCTTCTGCCTCTCATGTGGCAGTTGTAGACATGCTGCCGATAACTGTTCCCAAAATAACACCAAGATGGACCTCCATATGGTTAAGTTAGATCGGGGCACTTCTCCACTTGGTCAAGATGGTCCGGCCCATCCCCCATCCAATTCAGATGTGCGCCCTCCTCTTTTGCAACCACCTCCTATAACAAAACCTCCTACCAACTCTCCTTCCCTTAAGGGTCCTAAAGATCCCACTCCTTGCTCTCCCGAAGTTGGACCATATCCTAAAGTGACATGCTCCTAGGCTACTACAACTAGTAAGCCACAGGCTCAAACTCCGCTTTCAAAATCAAAAGCAATAGCAATTCCGTCAGGACTGGCTACTCCAAAATCCTCGACCCTGGCCCTTTTAGGAAATAAGGGACCACCCCTCCTAACTGAGAAACTCACCATCTGAGATATGTTAGCTAGGGCACGTGGAGGCAATGCCTTCGCCAACCCCTAAAACTCAACCTGTTGGACCGTGGCCTTTCTGGCCCAGTCTAGCTGGTGCCCTCACTAGTGCCATCCTAGACTTGTTCTTTCTTTCCAAATAGCACTCGTGTCTCCTATTGGTTTTTCCAATAAGTGGCGCATGTAAACTCTACATTTACTGTCTCTGCTCCTTCATGCCAACACCAAGGCAATTGAATAAGAGATCGCCCCTCCCGCACATGTAGTATTGTCCTATCTTCAAGCGAGTTCACTGAATAAGCACTTCTAACAAATTTAGAATTTTGAATCAGAGGCACACATTCATCATTTGGTTCAGTAGACACACTCGGATGGGACTATGTATTTAATGTTGAATTTATTTCCTTCTCAACCTGAGTTTATAAAACTCCATGGTTCTTCCATTTCTACATTGATGGTTACAGTTACTTCAAACTCCCATGTCTCCCTATGGGCTTCGCACCAATTCATGGCTACAATTGCCCATGCGACACCAATGATGTTTTTGTTCAGATTCGATGTATGTTTACAGTTCAAAAAGAGGACACCATGCGGGCCTTGGTATAAGTTATAGACCCAAGAGTTCCGGCGGGTCTCCATCTCCACGATCATTTCTTTCTCGGGAGGTTTTTGGCCCAGTTTATGCTAGCCCATGGCCACAAAGGCCTGACATGAATCACAATGAAGCGAGTGGTGGCTCCTCACTTGCAGACACTTGCACTGGATGCAGTCTCCTTCAACAAGTGATCATCCTTTGGAAGCTGGGGTGGCGTTTTTGAACTCAGACAAATTACATAGGAATGTAGACATGAGATGGGTGATTACTTTGTTTCGAGAAGGTTTTATCCAGGAAAATATGGAAACCTGTGAATTCGTGGTTGGTTTCTTGGATCCCCCACTAACAGAGGATCGTCGGAGGTGGCTGGAGCAGTTTGTTGTATGTACCTAATACCTTCTCCACCAGATTCCAAAATAACAAAACTTTGTACTTTTTGTATTATCTCATCTTGTGATATGTTATCCTGTTGTATTACCTGTGCACCCTTGTGACAACAAGGCATGCTTGTTGTATGAGATTGATTCCCTTAACCGCATTTATATAAAAAAAAAAAAATACAAAGAATGAGAATATAAATAAACACACAACACAACAAATATTTATGGGCCAAGACGTTCCAATTTGATAAATTTAGACATAGAATAAACTCTTAAGGTAGGGCAACTCCACATGATGCTCCCTATAGAAGAAGTCACTCCACACTATATCGTCAACATGAGATCCAAACTAAATACAATACTCTTCACATCTCCTTAAAATGATATTCACCTCTTATATATAGATCTCCTCCTAATAACATAATGGAGGGGTAAACCACTAATCACAACATAGGTTGACTCATTATCCAATATAATTAGTTACACAAGTTATTTACAAGATCCAATATAATTGACTAAAGGGATGTGTGCCACATGTTGGCACCCCATTGCCATATGCTCAGGTTCATAAAACTCTAATTGAGTTTTTCTTTTACTTGGTTAAACTAGATATCAACTTAAAATAGATGGTGCCTTATTTGTACCATATTGAATTTTCAGAATTATTGCCTGTTATGTCCAAGAAAATTATCCCAATCTGTGAAAGTTATGTATATTTTTATACATACTTTGTAGGAGATTTAAATATAACATACCAGGAAGTACCAAAGAAAATTTATGTGCATTTTGATATCATGGCCATAGATTAAGTATCTTCCATTTAACTCTAGGTTTTGTCAATAAGAGGTGGAATATGAATGAAACTGGACAATTTTCACTTATGGTTGGCACAATGGGGAGGTAATTATTGATGGAACAAGTGGACTAATAAGAGGTGGAATATGAATGAAACTGGACAATTTTCACTTATGGTTGGCACAATGGGGTTGATGGAACAAGTGGACTAATAAGAGGTGGAATATGAATGGAACTGGACAATTTTCACTTGTGGTGTGCACAATGGGGAGGTAATTATTGATGGAACAAGTGGACTAGAAACAAATTGGCATGATAATTGCTGTCCATTTATTGTTAATGATTTAATCCTCTCACATTTGTGCTTGCCTTGTATCTGTTAAGTGGCATTGTTTTACATTTTGCTTGCAAGCTTCAGGGTGTGATTACTAGTTTAGACAGCTGCCATGACAAGTTTGCTGGATAGACCCCCAATGAATATGTTTATTCTATGATGATTACTATCTTAATTAGCTGTTTATTTGCTTTAAGCTACCTTCTTTGCAGCGCATGCTTTTGTTTTAAGCTACTGGTTTCAATTTTTCGGACAGGTGTATTTGAATGCTATTGTTTTCCAAAATCTTGTATTGGCTTATTCTATCTTGCAATTTTTTGAGAATTCTTTTTTGAATCTCTTTTACTTCCACTCTTAGGTGTTACAGTATATTTAATATTTTTTTTCCAGCAGTTAAGTTTTTTAACTAGTTAAAAACGTACATTTACACTTACATGCACGTCCAAGCACCCACATGTACACGCATACATATATATATTGAGAAGACACAAGAAAAACAAGGGCTGCGCTGCAGCAGCAGTCCCTACCTAAAGCTGCTGCAGCAGTTGCCGAAGAGGCATTAGCTGGCATGATACAACTGCAGAAAAAATATATAAACACCAAAATCTGTCTTTTTGATGTTCAAATCTTAATGCATTGTACAGTCTTGCTATTTTCCAAAAAATAGCTATTTTAACAATAAGAAAAATATTTGCCAATGGGCTAAAAAACTAACGAGCCAATGAAAAAAGCATCTTTAGCTAATATCGTTGTCTCAATATTCAACAAAATAAAAATACCATAGGCAACAGATTGATTTTTTCCATTGCACAAATATCAATGCCAAATTAATATTGGCGAGCGATTACAACAGTTACCCTGCCTACGGCAGGGTGCTAGTGCTAATGTTGCATTTTTTCATGCCTTTTTATTGCAGAGCATACTTGGCTACAAAATGCCAAGAAGGCTCCTAATGTTAATCTTGGGGAGACTATCAGAGCAAGGCTAAAGCAATTTTCTGTGATGAATAAATTCAAGAAGAGAGCATTAAGGGTTGGTACCAAGCCTTTGGTCCTACATATAGACTTCTCTGCTATTAGAAAAGAGTTTGCGCTGTGCTTGCTTATAAACATTAGACAGGGTGTTATTTTATCTATGATGGTTTCTGAACATTGCGATTATGTTTTTTGGATGCTTTTAGGTACTTGCAGAATATTTATCTGTTGAAGAAGTGGCTGGTGCCCTAAATCATCAAAAGCCAAATATTTTGTAATTGTTTGCACCAAGATTTTCAAATTTACAAATGCTTATCCCCTACCCTAGTGGTCAAGAACAAAAAGCCTCCATCTACACAAAGGCATGACCTTTTCAACAACACCCAAATCAGGAAAAATCAATAATCAAATTTTATTTCAGGAATACCTACAAAGATTCAGAAAAACATTCCTAATTTTGTACTTTTGCAGGTACACAACTTTAAAGAACACGAAAACAAAATACACATTTTGTTACCATACCCTTGCATCATCTGACCCATATACTATAAGAGAACCTTTTGAATTCCATGCTAGTGCATTGACACATCCTTGGTGAGCCTGCTTATGGAATTTTATCAATTAAATGTCATCCAAAGACTTTTGAGAAAGTAGAACCGTAAAAAAAAAAGAAACATGCCATTCAAATTGTTTCCAGATCAAGTATATCACTCAATGATTTCCTTTATTCAAGTAATAGACCTTTCATTTTTCCAATGATATCTATCTTAAAATGAACTCAAAAATTGCAAAAGAATATCTTTCAAAAGCTAAGCACTCTAAAAATACTAAATTGCAAAAGATTATCTTTCGAAAGCTAAGCACTCTAAAAATACTAGATTATCTTACCATCCAGAGAGCAGGCACCAAATAGTCTAACAGAATGAAAAATTAAAATCATTGTATAAAACTGAATTTGAAGGAGCAAGGACAGATGACTAATGTCAAAGTAGAAACACACTATTGAACAAACAATGTGAGAGAAAATCATAACACGTCCAATTGACCAAATTCCATGTTCACATTAACCTATTGCACTCCTTGTTACTCAATAACCAATTCAGTCTATTAGTGGAACCCTTGCAAAACAAATGAAAACAAATATTCTTGTTCAGTTTTTCACACTATCTTATATCACAAAATATGCATTCAAATTACAAACCTCCAACTCTGTTTCTAAGGCTAGCCGTTGTATAAGAAAAGAGTGCATCTGCAATTTAGTGTCAGCATCCTGATCTGAATATGGATATGGCCTCTGCATCAAACAAATTCAAGATTTATGTTAGTATTGTACTAAAATACCATAACATAACAAAATAATGTTCTCATGACTACATTAAAATTCCAAACCATCTTTCTAAATTCTCATTAAATTTCAACTTAAGGAGCAAATTTTTGGAAAGACATTTAGGAGATCTCAGAAGAGAAATTCTCTGTAACTTGCAGCTATCAACCAATTGTAACAAAATTTTGGGGTGCAAATTCTAGTATCTACTTGAATCATTGGAAAACACTTGGATCAACTTGGGAAAGTTATAAAAATTCCATAAATAATAGTTACGAACAAAAAATGACAAGTGGAATGAGGCCAAGGAAAATGAAGGGAAGAGTGTAAAGTGAAAAGTGCTCAAGGATGATTGCTGGACAAATGTGCTGGGGCTTGTTGTCAAGGCCATTAGATATGTTGACACTTCGGTAGAAGAAGAAAAAGATGCACACATCATTACATGGGCATTACATGAGGAAGCTTACACACTTGGCCCAAATGGTGTGTGTCAAGGCTTGCAAAAGTACACCTTACTAAAGATGAAGAGGTGAATAAGGGATTAATAAAGTCCAATAGAAAAATATCCTTTGTACTGAATTATTGTTCTGGATTACGGCAAGCCATGGCTTCTTGAAAGTATGCTTGGAAGCATCAGGCCCCATTACAGTCCTAGAATTGCATCTTTGTTTCCAATAGCTCATGCACAACTTGTGTTTAATGGTCTTTTATTCCTTTGCAAGGGATATTCTATGTATGTCTCGTGTAGATCCAAATGCCAAAATAATCATTGCAAGGATACATAATATGTGCTGGGACAAGAAAGAAAAAATATTGATACACACCATGGTAAGAATTTTAAATTTCTTCCTTTTCATGGAACCCAATTAGAAACTAAGTGCAAATTTGATGATTTTCACTTTATGTTATTCTTTTGTCTATCTCTTGGTGCATATGAGATTCATCTTGAAGATCCATATTAAGATGGAGGTATGCATATGTATGTCTGTGTATGCCTGAGTGTAACACACATATAAAAAAATTATAGAACTTGTCATGCATGTTTACAAGTTTGGCCCTGTGCCTCCAAATTGCATTTGTTTAAACATCCACACACCCTTTTCAATGAGTGCATTTGTAGTTTAAGTTGATGTCTAATCTTGCAAGTCATAGAAATTTTAGATGATTGTCTAAACAATAATATGTCAATCACTTGCAATTTCAATTTTAACAGGGTATGTTGAAAGTCTGAATAAAAATTTGCTTTAAGTTAATGTCTAATCTTGCAAGTCACCGTATGTTGAAAGTCTGAATACAAATTTGCTTTAAGTTAATGTCTAATCTTGCAAGTCACCGAAATCTTAGTTGATTGACTAAAAAATAATATGGCAATCACTTGCAATTTCAATTTTAACAGGGTATGTTCAAAGTCTGAATACAAATCTGCGCATTAATCATGAAGAGGCAATTTGTATTTACTATGTGCACATTTCTTCAAAAAGTTTTAGCATCTCCTGGAATGCTACTACTGAAGCTCACTAAATATATGAGCATTCTCACATGGCATTGAAACTGTTTCACCGAACTCAAAAAATAGGTGTCCAACTTGGTCAGCCTTTGCTATCAAACAACTAGCCTGTCAAGAGCTTTATAACAGGGTATGGACATCCACCAAAGGATAATAGAAGGAGAATTTTCACACTGTTTTTGTGTGTTTCTAGGAAAGGGAAAGATGCAGACATGGTTTAAGGATGGAAAAAGTATTCTCAAAATTTGGTGACAGCTATTAAAAAATTCTCTGTTACCAGTTCTCTCAGAAAAACCCCCAGATCTAAGTCTAGGTTCATTCACAGTCTGGTTTGCCGTGGGTGTGGGTAAGGGACAGACTTTGGGCCCAGATTTGGCCGGCATATCCATGGATGCAAATCTGGGGTCCAAATCCCATGCTAAAAGTGAACCCTCTGTAAACCAAGGCCATTTTTTGGGACATTTTTGGCATTTTCTTCACACACTAATTTTTGTTTTTGGTCATCACATCAGTTATGAAGCCAAGAAGAATGTGTTACAAAGGCCACCATTCCCCGAGGCTACTCCTACCTACTTCTTTGTCCAATGGAGACCATTGACTGATGAGTATGTGCATAAAAATGAAAGTGTTTTGGTGGTGGTGTTATTACTGTTGGTTCTGCTGCTGTTTTAAGTTTGTATGTTGCTCTTCCACTTCTTTTTAATTTGGGGATTTGTACAGCTGGTGGGGGGTTATGGCTTCATTTTATGGTAAGTCTTAAAGAGTATTACCTGCTGCATTTCCTTGTAAAAAGCAATAATTACTGGCTTCATGTTACTAAAAATAACACATGCTTTACTTTTTATTTTTGGATAAATGCAACTCAGATTAGACCAAACATAAAACAAGGTATGCAGGAAGACTAACAAGTTTTCCAGGCAATTTTTTTTCTAAAGAAATGCATCTCATTTATACTAAAGATAAAATGAGGTGCACTGGTTGGTTGAGCAACAGGCTTACAGGGGGAACCCTGTAGTATGATACTAATGCCAACAAAAGTCAATAATACATAACAAGAGGGTGTGATTTCCCAGTGAAATTGGCATAGTTTTATCTTGCCAGCCAGGGTTTGAATCCAGCTAGAATCTACCCCATCCACACTATGTTGGAATCAATGGAATGCAACCAAGTGCAAGTCCCGGTGATTTTGTTTCTATGAAATGCAAAGTATACTACAACAAAGATCAAAATAGTTGTACATATGATGAGGAACAAGATTACAATGAAATTTATCAAAGGCTATAAAAGCTAACATATGAAATTTTGTCATGTGAGGAAAAGACTCCAATGTCATCAAGAGTGTTGCATAAAATGAGCACCAGAGGTACAATCAATGTTCTCAAAGGCTAGAAAGAATAACGACTAAGATTTTGTCCCGTGTGACAAAGAATCTACATCTTTTTGGAAATAAGCAACTTTGGCTTTCCTTTAGCACCAAATAACCCTTAACCTTGGCATCTATGACAAAGGACATCTGCACTACTCAATGCATAAACTCAAAGTTGTGTTTATGGAAGAAACAAATGTTATGCAATTAAAAAGAATTCATATTACTGTAAATCTTTCCCACGACAAGCAAATTTTGACTTTCACCTAATAACAAATTCTCCTTGAACCTTGCATAAAAGCTGAAGGATGGTTGTGATCTGGAGTGCGGAAACCCAATTGTGCTTGCAGATGCACCCAACCAAATTCTAAAGCAAAGAAAAAGCAATGCAATAGGACGAAGTAAAAATAATAGACCTAATCTGAGATTTTTTTGAGATCAAACTTCAAGAGAGATTTCCTGGATGCTGCAATGCAATAGAATGAAGTAAAAATAATAGACATAATCTGAGATTTTTCTGAGGTCATAGTTCAACCAATTTAAAGCAAAAGAGAATACAATGCAATTATCTACCTCTACATTTAACTTTGTGTTCCCAAATGTATCCAACCAAACTTAAGGAGAAAAAACACTGCAATGCAAAAAAACAAATAGAGCGTCTAACTAACCTAATTGGGGGTTTTCTCTAAGCTCATGCTTCATATGTGACTTCCTGGATGACATCCTCTGTAACCTACGAATGCGCTGACATGACATAAATTTTCTGGTGTTTCTCTCTGCACTGGCTGGGTTTCCTTTGGTGCCTCCAGATCAGGCCCCTTCTTAGCTTTGGCAGGCAGAGAGGCAATGACCAAGCATTGGCAACTGCCCTGGTACCCATGTATGAAAAATGTGGAAGCGTAGACAAAGCACGTGAATTGTTTATAGAATGCCACAAAGTGCCTGCATAATATGTGTCCTCCCAATTAGAAAACAACTGAAATGCGCCAATCAAAAAATCAAGTGATGGGAATTTCTGCCCCATAAAATTCCTGAGGGAAAACAAAATTAAAAAAACTTTAATTTTTAGCAAATGCACGGATGTCCAAGCAGATTAATAGAAGCCAGCAAAAACAATAGTATCCCTGCCGAACCAAAAATAGCCATTTTAACAATAATTTGCCAATGGGCTAAAAACCAACTAGCCAATGGAAAAAGCAGCTTTACTTAATATCCTTGTTTCAATATTCGACGAAATAAAAACATCATAGCCTAAAGATTAATTTTTACCATTGCACAAATATCAATGCCAAATTAATATTGGCGAGCGATTACAACAGTTACCCTGCCTACGACAGGGACACTAAGAGGCAATTTGTATTTACTGTGTGCACAATTCTTCAAAAAGTTTTAGCATCTCCTGGAATGCTACTATTGAAGCTCACTAAATATATGAGCATTCTCACATGGCATTGAAACTGTTTCACCAAACTCAAAAAATAGGTGTCCAACTTGATCAGTCAGCCTTTGCTATCAAACAACTAGCCTGTCAAGAGCTTTAGAACAGGGTATGGACATCCACGAAAGGATAATAGAAGGAGAATTTTCACACTGTTTTTGTCTGTTTCTAGGAAAGGGAAAGATACAGACATGGTTTAAGGATGGAAAAAAATATTCTCAAAATTTGGTGACAGCTATTAAAAAATTCTCTGTTACCGGTTCTCTCAGAAAAACCCCCAGATCTAAGTCTAGGTTCATTCACAGTCTGGTTTGCCGTGGGTGTGGGTAAGGGACAGACTTTGGGCCCAGATTTGGCCGGCATATCCATGGATGCAAATCTGGGGTCCAAATCCCATGCCAAAAGTGAACCCTCTGTAAACCATGGCCATTTTTTGGGACATTTTTGGCATTTTCTTCACACACTAATTTTGGTTTTTTGTCATCACATCAAGTATGAAGCCAAGAAGAATGTGTTAGAAAGGCCACCATTCCCCGAGGCTACTCCTACCTACTTCTTTGTCCAATGGAGGCCATTGACTGATGAGTATGTGCATAAAAATGAACGTGTTTTGGTGGTGGTGTTATTACTGTTGGTTCTGCTGCTGTTTTAAGTTTGTATGTTGCTTTTCCACTTCTTTTTAATTTGGGGATTTGTACAGCTGGTGGGGGGTTATGGCTTCATTTTATGGTAAGTCTTAAAGAGTATTACCTGCTGCATTTCCTTGTAAAAAGCAATAATTACTGGCTTCATGTTACTAAAAATAACACATGCTTTACTTTTTATTTTTGGATAAATGCAACTCAGATTAGACCAAACATAAAACAAGGTATGCAGGAAGACTAACAAGTTTTCCAGGCAATTTTTTTTCTAAAGAAATGCATCTCATTTATACTAAAGATAAAATGAGGTGCACTGGTTGGTTGAGCAACAGGCTTACAGGGAGAACCCTGTAGTATGATACTAATGCCAACAAAAGTCAATAATACATAACTAGAGGGTGTGATTTCCCAGTGAAATTGGCATAGTTTTATCTTGCCAGCCAGGGTTTGAATCCAGCTAGAATCTACCCCATCCACACTATGTTGGAATCAATGGAATGCAACCAAGTGCAAGTCCCGGTGATTTTGTTTCTATGAAATGCAAAGTATACTACAACAAAGATCAAAATAGTTGTACATATGATGAGGAACAAGATTACAATGAAATTTATCAAAGGCTATAAAAGCTAACATATGAAATTTTGTCATGTGAGGAAAAGACTCCAATGTCATCAAGAGTGTTGCATAAAATGAGCACGAGAGGTACAATCAATGTTCTCAAAGGCTAGAAAGAATAACGACTAAGATTTTGTCCCGTGTGACAAAGAATCTACATCTTTTTGGAAATAAGCAACTTTGGCTTTCCTTTAATACCAAATAACCCTTAACCTTGGCATCTATGACAAAGGACATCTGCACTACTCAATGCATAAACTCAAAGTTGTGTTTATGGAAGAAACCAACCAAATTTTAAAAAACAAAAAATGTTATGCAATTAAAAAGAACTCCTATTACTGTAAATCTTTCCCACGACAAGCAAATTTTGACTTTCACCTAATAACAAATTCTCCTTGAACCTTGCATAAAAGCTGAAGGATGGTTGTGATGTGGAGTGCGGAAACCCCATTGTGCTTGCAGATGCACCCAACCAAATTCTGAAGCAAAGAAAATGCAATGCAATAGGACGAAGTAAAAATAATAGACCTAATCTGAGATTTTTTTGAGATCAAACTTCAAGAGAGATTTCCTGGATGCTGCAATGCAATAGAATGAAGTAAAAATAATAGACATAATCTGAGATTTTTCTGAGCTCATATTTCAACCAATTTAAAGCAAAAGAGAATACAATGCAATTATCTACCTCTACATTTAATTTTGTGTTCCCAAATGTATCCAACCAAACTTAAGGAGAAAAAACACTGCAATGCAAAAAACAAATAGAGCGTCTAACTAACCTAATTGGGGGTTTTCTCTAAGCTCATGCTTCATATGCGACTTCCTGGATGACATCCTCTGTAACCTACGAATGCACTGACATGACATAAATTTTCTAGTGTTTCTCTCTGCACTGGCTGGGTTTCCTTTGGTGTCTCCAGATCAGGCCCCTTCTTAGCTTTGGCAGGCAGAGAGGCAATGACCAACTATTGGCAACTGCCCTGGTACCCATGTATGAAAAATGTGGAAGCGTAGACAAAGCACGTGAATTGTTTATAGAATGCCACAAAGTGCCTGCATAATATGTGTCCTCCCAATTAGAAAACAACTGAAATGCGCCAATCAAAAAATCAAGTGATGAAATTTCTTCCCCATAAAATTCCTGAGGGAAAAAAAAATAAAAAAAAACTTTAATTTTTAGCAAATGCACGGATGTCCAAGCAGATTAATAGAAGCCAGCAAAAACAATAGTATCCCTGCCGAATCCAAAAATAGCCATTTTAACAATAATTTGCCAATGGGCTAAAAACCAACTAGCCAATGGAAAAAGCAGCTTTACTTAATATCCTTGTTTCAATATTCGACAAAATAAAAACATCATAGCCTAAAGATTAATTTTTACCATTGCACAAATATCAATGCCAAATTAATATTGGCGAGCGATTACAACAGTTACCCTGCCTACGACAGGGACACTAAGAGGCAATTTGTATTTACTATGTGCACAATTCTTCAAAAAGTTTTAGCATCTCCTGGAATGCTACTATTGAAGCTCACTAAATATATGAGCATTCTCACATGGCATTGAAACTGTTTCACCGAACTCAAAAAATAGGTGTCCAACTTGATCAGTCAGCCTTTGCTATCAAACAACTAGCCTGTCAAGAGCTTTATAACAGGGTATGGACATCCACCAAAGGATAATAGGAGGAGAATTTTCACACTGTTTTTGTGTGTTTCTAGGAAAGGGAAAGATGCAGACATGGTTTAAGGATGGAAAAAAATAATCTCAAAATTTGGTGACAGCTATTAAAAAATTCTCTGTTCCCGGTTCTCTCAGAAAAACCCCTAGATCTAGGTCTAGGTTCATTCACAATCTGGTTTGCCGTGGGTGTGGGTAAGGGACAGACTTTGGGCCCAGATTTGGCCGGTATATCCATGGATGCAAATCTGGGGTCCAAATCCCATGCCAAAAGTGAACCCTCTGTAAACCATGGCCATTTTTTGGGACATTTTTGGCATTTTCTTCACACACTAATTTTTGTTTTTTGTCATCACATCAGTTATGAAGCCAAGAAGAATGTGTTAGAAAGGCCACCATTCCCCGAGGCTACTCCTGCCTACTTCTTTGTCCAATGGAGGCCATTGACTGATGAGTATGTGCATAAAAATGAACGTGTTTTGGTGGTGGTGTTATTACTGTTGGTTCTGCTGCTGTTTTAAGTTTGTATGTTGCTCTTCCACTTCTTTTTAATTTGGGGATTTGTACAGCTGTTGGGGGGTTATGGCTTCAGTTTATGGTAAGTCTTAAAGAGTATTACCTACTGCATTTCCTTGTAAAATGCAATAATTACTGGCTTCATGTTACTAAAAATAACACATGCTTTACTTTTTATTTTTGGATAAATGCAACTCAGATTAGACCAAACATAAAACAAGGTATGCAGGAAGACTAACAAGTTTTCCAGGCAATTTTTTTTCTAAAGAAATGCATCTCATTTATACTAAAGATAAAATGAGTTGCACTGGTTGGTTGAGCAACAGGCTTACAGGGAGAACCCTGTAGTATGATACTAATGCCAACAAAAGTCAATAATACATAACTAGAGGGTGTGATTTCCCAGTGAAATTGGCATAGTTTTATCTTGCCAGCCAGGGTTTGAATCCAGCTAGAATCTACCCCATCCACACTATGTTGGAATCAATGGAATGCAACCAAGTGCAAGTCCCGGTGATTTTGTTCCTATGAAATGCAAAGTATACTACAACAAAGATCAAAATAGTTGTACATATGATGAGGAACAAGATTACAATGAAATTTATCAAAGGCTATAAAAGCTAACATATGAAATTTTGTCATGTGAGGAAAAGACTCCAATGTCATCAAGAGTGTTGCATAAAATGAGCACCAGAGGTACAATCAATGTTCTCAAAGGCTATAAAGAATAACGACTAAGATTTTGTCCCGTGTGACAAAGAATCTACATCTTTTTGGAAATAAGCAACTTTGGCTTTCCTTTAGCACCAAATAACCCTTAACCTTGGCATCTATGACAAAGGACATCTGCACTACTCAATGCATAAACTCAAAGTTGTGTTTATGGAAGAAACCAACCAAATTTTTAGAAAACAAAAAATGTTATGCAATTAAAAAGAATTCCTATTACTGTAAATTTTCCCACGACAAGCAAATTTTGACTTTCACCTAATAACAAATTCTCCTTGAACCTTGCATAAAAGCTGAAGGATGGTTGTGATGTGGAGTGCGGAAACCCAGTTGTGCTTGCAGATGCACCCAACCAAATTCTAAAGCAAAGAAAAAGCAATGCAATAGGACGAAGTAAAAATAATAGACCTAATCTGAGATTTTTTTGAGATCAAACTTCAAGAGAGATTTCCTAGATGCTGCAATGCAATAGAATGAAGTAAAAATAATAGACATAATCTGAGATTTTTCTGAGCTCATAGTTCAACCAATTTAAAGCAAAAGAGAATACAATGCAATTATCTACCTCTACATTTAACTTTGTGTTCCCAAATGTATCCAACCAAACTTAAGGAGAAAAAACACTGCAATGCAAAAAACAAATAGAGCGTCTAACTAACCTAATTGGGGGTTTTCTCTAAGCTCATGCTTCATATGTGACTTCCTGGATGACATCCTCTGTAACCTACGAATGCGCTGACATGACATAAATTTTCTGGTGTTTCTCTCTGCACTGACTGGGTTTCCTTTGGTGCCTCCAGATCAGGCCCCTTCTTAGCTTTGGCAGGTAGAGAGGCAATGACCGAGCATTGGCAACTACCCTGGTACCCATGTATGAAAAATGTGTAAGCGTAGACAAAGCACGTGAATTGTTTACAGAATGCCACAAAGTGCCTGCATAATATGTGTCCTCCCAATTAGAAAACAACTGAAATGCGCCAATCAAAAAATCAAGTGATGGGAATTTCTCCCCCATAAAATTCCTGAGGGAAAAAAAAATTAGAAAATACTTTAATTTTTAGCAAATGCATGGATGTCCAAGCAGATTAATAGAAGCCAGCAAAAACAATAGTATCCCTGCCGAACCCAAAAATAGCCATTTTAACAATAATTTGCCAATGGGCTAAAAACCAACTAGCCAATGGAAAAAGCAGCTTTACTTAATATCCTTGTTTCAATATTCGACAAAATAAAAACATCATAGCCTAAAGATTAATTTTTACCATTGCACAAATATCAATGCCAAATTAATATTGGCGAGCGATCACAACAGTTACCCTGCCTACGACAGGGACACTAAGAGGCAATTTGTATTTACTATGTGCACAATTCTTCAAAAAGTTTTAGCATCTCCTGGAATGCTACTATTGAAGCTCACTAAATAAATGAGCATTCTCACATGGCATTGAAACTGTTTCACCGAACTCAAAAAATAGGTGTCCAACTTGATCAGTCAGCCTTTGCTATCAAACAACTAGCCTGTCAAGAGCTTTATAACAGGGTATGGACATCCACCAAAGGATAATAGAAGGAGAATTTTCACACTGTTTTTGTGTGTTTCTAGGAAAGGGAAAGATGCAGACATGGTTTAAGGATGGAAAAAAATATTCTCAAAATTTGGTGACAGCTATTTAAAAATTCTCTGTTCCCGGTTCTCTCAGAAAAACCCCCGGATCTAGGTCTAGGTTCATTCACAGTCTGGTTTGCCATGGGTGTGGGTAAGGGACAGACTTTGGGCCCAGATTTGGCCGGCATATCCATGGATGCAAATCTGGGGTCCAAATCCCATGCCAAAAGTGAACCCTCTGTAAACCATGGCCAGTTTTTGGGACATTTTTGGCATTTTCTTCACACACTAATTTTTGTTTTTTGTCATCACATCAGTTATGAAGCCAAAAAGAATGTGTTAGAAAGGCCAGCATTCCCCAAGGCTACTCCTGCCTACTTCTTTGTCCAATGGAGGCCATTGACTGATGAGTATGTGCATAAAAATGAACGTGTTTTGGTGGTGGTGTTATTACTGTTGGTTCTGCTGCTGTTTTAAGTTTGTATGTTGCTCTTCCACTTCTTTTTAATTTGGGGATTTGTACAGCTGGTGGGGGGTTATGGCTTCATTTTATGGTAAGTCTTAAAGAGTATTACCTGCTGCATTTCCTTGTAAAAAGCAATAATTACTGGCTTCATGTTACTAAAAATAACACATGCTTTACTTTTTATTTTTGGATAAATGCAACTCAGATTAGACCAAACATAAAACAAGGTATGCAGGAAGACTAACAAGTTTTCCAGGCAATTTTTTTTCTAAAGAAATGCATCTCATTTATACTAAAGATAAAATGAGGTGCACTGGTTGGTTGAGCAACAGGCTTACAGGGAGAACCCTGTAGTATGATACTAATGCCAACAAAAGTCAATAATACATAACAAGAGGGTGTGATTTCCCAGTGAAATTGGCATAGTTTTATCTTGCCAGCCAGGGTTTGAATCCAGCTAGAATCTACCCCATCCACACTATGTTGGAATCAATGGAATGCAACCAAGTGCAAGTCCCGGTGAGTTTGTTTCTATGAAATGCAAAGTATACTACAACAAAGATCAAAATAGTTGTACATATGATGAGGAACAAGATTACAATGAAATTTATCAAAGGCTATAAAAGCTAACATATGAAATTTTGTCATGTGAGGAAAAGACTCCAATGTCATCAAGAGTGTTGCATAAAATGAGCACCAGAGGTACAATCAATGTTCTCAAAGGCTATAAAGAATAACGACTAAGATTTTGTCCCGTGTGACAAAGAATCTACATCTTTTTGGAAATAAGCAACTTTGGCTTTCCTTTAGCACCAAATAACCCTTAACCTTGGCATCTATGACAAAGGACATCTGCACTACTCAATGCATAAACTCAAAGTTGTGTTTATGGAAGAAACCAACCAAATTTTAAAAAACAAAAAATGTTATGCAATTAAAAAGAATTCATATTAATGTAAATCTTTCCCACGACAAGCAAATTCTGACTTTCACGTAATAACAAATTCTCCTTGAACCTTGCATAAAAGCTGAAGGATGGTTGTGATGTGGAGTGCGGAAACCCAATTGTGCTTGCAGATGCACCCAACCAAATTCTAAAGAAAAGAAAAAGCAATGCAATAGGACGAAGTAAAAATAATAGACCTAATCTGAGATTTTTTTGAGATCAAACTTCAAGAGAGATTTCCTGGATGCTGTAATGCAATAGAATGAAGTAAAAATAATAGACATAATCTGAGATTTTTCTGAGCTCATAGTTCAACCAATTTAAAGCAAAAGAGAATACAGTGCAATTATCTACCTCTACATTTAACTTTGTGTTCCCAAATGTATCCAACCAAACTTAAGGAGAAAAAACACTGCAATGCAAAAAACAAATAGAGCGTCTAACTAACCTAATTGGGGGTTTTCGCTAAGCTCATGCTTCATATGCGACTTCCTGGATGACATCCTCTGTAACCTACGAATGCGCTGACATGACATAAATTTCTGGTGTTTCTCTCTGCACTCGCTGGGTTTCCTTTGGTGCCTCCAGATCAGGCCCCTTCTTAGCTTTGGCAGCCAGATAGGCAATGACCGAGCATTGGCAACTGCCTTGGTACCCATGTATGAAAAATGTGGAAGCGTAGACAAAGCACGTGAATTGTTTATAGAATGCCACAAAGTGCCTGCATAATATGTGTCCTCCCAATTAGAAAACAACTGAAATGCGCCAATCAAAAAATCAAGTGATGGGAATTTCTCCCCCATAAAATTCCTAAGGGAAAAAAAAATTAGAAAAAGCTTTAATTTTTAGCAAATGCACGGATGTCCAAGCAGATTAATAGAAGCCAGCAAAAACAATAGTATCCCTGCCGAACCCAAAAATAGCCATTTTAACAATAATTTGCCAATGGGCTAAAAACCAACTAGCCAATGGAAAAAGCAGCTTTACTTAATATCTTTGTTTCAATATTCGACGAAATAAAAACATAGATTAATTTTTACCATTGCACAAATATCAATGCCAAATTAATATTAGCGAGTGGTTACAACAGTTACCCTGCCTATGACAGGACTAAAAAGGAAAAAGGATATGTATTGTATTGGAAATCTTTTGTAATATATGTATATCACAATCCTTTTTCTTATTTTAAAAAAGAAAGTCGCCAATAGTAAACCTAATGGTACCATTACCAACCTATTTGCATTGCTCGTTGATATTTCACCAAAAATAGAAGAAAAGCAGGAAGTTGCCAATTCTAAACTTGATTGTAACACTGCCAACCTATTTACATTGCTCCATGAGCTACAAATGATATTCCACCAAAAACCCATGCTCTTACATTGCCAAGATTTAGTGGTAGTAAACCATAAGATTCATAAAACCACAGTAACCAAAACAAACAAGCCTGCCAAGAACTGAACCAGGCACCACCTTAGTTGTGCATTCCACCACAAATATTGCACCATGGTGGGCAGAAGCCAGGTGGTGGGTGGACTGACACTTGTAGCAGAAGCAAATAAATCCTTCCAGTTGGTTGATATGTTTCTCCAGGGCCTAGAAGTGAGTCTTCATCTTCTCGTGAATGGCATCCATTATGACCCCTGCAGTAGGTGCACCGTCTGGAGCATTCATATTGTTGATTTTCTGTGTCATCACAGGTTGGAAGGAGGGTCCATCAAAGGGCTTATCCTCGCTAAGAACAACTGAAGGAAGAGGGAATACGTTTCTAACAACACCACCTGAGAGCAGACCAGAGATTATTGTCCTCACTTTTGACTGGATGTAGCTGATGAGGCCTGCTGTAGCCACAACTGCGATAATTGGTATTTCTGCCCATTTTTTCTTGTCCTTGTGGCTCCGCTGCCACTCATCAACAATGTCCTTGTAATTTGGATCCCGGGCTTCACCACCCACCACAAAAAAGGAGTCAACATCAAAGTTATCCGCCATTTTTTCCACATTCAAGCAATTATTTACCCAAGGAGTGTGTGATTTGCATGTGTCCACAATTTTCAAATTGAACATAGCAACTCTTAGCGTGAAATTATTCAACATAAATTCAAGGCACAGAGACACAAGTGATTTGTGAAAACAGAGCTTGAGCGAGTTTTTTCTGTGAGGATGCATGCTATTTAAATAGGCAAGGTTTACAATTAGGCAGACAAAGCTCTTGTCAACGGTTTTTAATGTGATAGAGTGCACACACCAGCCTTTGGATGCGCCCACCTGCCGGCTGTTTATGGATTTTTTTACTCTGTTTTCTGTCGACTTTTACTGTCAACCTCTTTACTGTAATTCATTCAACCTGTTTAATAACCTTGCTTGTCGATCAATTTGTTAAGCTTTACCCTTTGGATGGGTGCTCGAGAACATTGCTACAAAAAAAATGCCTGAGGTGTGTGAAAATTATTATTATTATTATATTAAAGGTTGAATCTGCCCCAGAAAGAGACATGACATAAACCTGTTCCCTTAAGATTAATTCAGGTGATAGTTCTAGGTTTTAAGTGAGGCAACTTGTCTGAGGTGCTTCAATTTGCTTATCTCTAGTGTCTGTGCTTCAAAAATTTGTGGAGGGATTGGGCCATTGGCTGAATTAGTGAACAAGAGCAAAACTTGTAAACCCTGCATTAAACCCAATTCCAGAGGAATAAAGCTTACAGCCCATGAAATTACATGGTGTTAAAAATTATTTATTTTGCAGCCCATAAGGTGCAGTCTGAGTGGCTGCATGGTTGCTACTGGAAGCCGTGGGACTTTGGTTTTAAGTCTCACAATGGGACTTTGTGGTAGATAATAACCCCTTCAAAAATTTGAATATGCATAAAAGCCAAAGCTTGACCTATTTGCCCTTTTTAATTTTCGTGGCTTAGCATATCGGTGAATGAGTGAAGGAAGAAATTTAACATTCCCACACAAATTAAAAGGGATAAGAAGGAAGATGTACTCATAAGGAAAGTTTTTTAGTTTACTTTCTCGGTTGGGTCATAACATTCTATCTTGAGATAGCATTTTTTTATCTTGTTATGCCAAGAAGCATTCTACAATGATAGCGGGGTGGAGATGAGAGCACTTATTTTTTCCATGTAAATATATAGCCAAAAAATAAAAAAATAAAAAGTCAAAAAAGAAATTGGAAATGTTGAAGGAAAAAAAGTGGAGAAAATCAAAAGAACTATGGAAACAAAAAAGAAATTGGAAAAAAGGTGGATAAAATAAAACCAAAAAAGTAATTGAAAATGGTTGACGGAAAAGAAGGTGGAGAAAAACACAAAAGCTATGGAAAATACAAGAAGATATCTCTTGGCATACTATAGATATATTTTTATAAATATAAATATACTAGTTTAGTTGGTTTCCCCGATCCTAGACTTCCTTCTCTCCCATTACCTTAGTAAAACATAAATTTGTGGAATTTTGTTTATTAGAATGGTCATAAAAATCTAAAGCACAATGCAGCAACCGTATAAATATAAAAATGGAAATGATGTCGATTCCTTCTAGTTCTTAAGCTTTAAACATATGGAATGTGTGTTAAATTTATTACCTTTCTATATTGCATAAAAATTCTATCTATGATATATAATTTATTTTCCAAGCTTGGGCTCAATCGTAATTGATAATGAGTTGTTACCAATAATCTCAAATAAAAAAATAGGTCGTAAACCACAGTAGTTCCCTATCAAAAAGTCAAGGTCTTAGCTTAAACTATGCAAATTATGATGTGAGATTAAACAACATTAAATATCATATCACAAATCAAAGTGTTTAGCAACTTTTCCTAGGCTCATGTTAGTGGCACCAAGTAGATATTGAGATTCAACACCACCAACAGGAGGATCACCACAACCAACACCCATTTTGGTGGCATGTTTTTTCTCTTCATCTCTCTAACCTCGTAATATTATTGATCAAGGGTTCGAGTAGTGACTTTATTGACTAGAGTTACAAAACACATTTTCTTGTCAATAGGTTGTAATATGAGAGCTTCTATTCATCTCTCTCAAACCCCATCTTAGAACTGCAAACAATTCTATCATAGCCAAGGCTTTGGAACATGAATCCGGTACCTCCATCTTGCCTTAGCTGACACAATCTTCATTCCTTGTTGATTCCTTCTTAAGGAAATACAAGTTGTGCATTACACTTGCTAGCAAATTTAGGGGTTCCCATACACGAGGGGTGTTTGATAACAACAATTTATGGACCTTTATCAATAATATTAACAATATCTAAGGGGTTGAGGAGGGAATTTGATAGTTGGAGGGCCAAATTTGAGAAAATTTCTCAACTAGAGATTTTAGCATAGCTCTCATTTTGTTAAAACTATGGCAATCTTTGATCTTTCTTAAGGGAAAGCACTCTAGGGGGGAGTGTACCTTCCTCCCACCTTACCTTTTCCAAGCTCACTTGGATTAAATCCTAGTAGGAGATCAAAGAGGATTATCTTGAAATAGAACCATCAAGAGAGGATACATTATTGTGGTGGCTATAGTCACAATTGGGGATGGGGAAGGAAAGGGTGGCAGGGCTTTTGCATGTTGTGGTGGCTATAGTCACAACTGGGGATGGGGGAGGAAAGGTTGGGAGGGATTCTTCATTCATACCATAATAAGGGTTGACACTGTTGTTTGCAACATTATTTTGAGACCATGTTCCTCCAAATTTGTTGTTTTATCCATCATTCTCCTTACCGCTTTGATCCAAAGTTCAACGATAGGGGGTAGACAATAAGTTTACAATCAAGACAAATATAAGCCCAATTTTGCAAGCTAAGCATTGAGGAGTAAGGACTTTCATATTGTTTTAAGAGGACTCAAGCAACAAGCATGTTCAAGTACCAATGGAGTACTTGTAGTAAAAGTCAAAGCACTTATGATTTGTCATGTCTCAAACTGCTATGCTTTATGAACTTAACTATAATTAGAACTATTTTATGGATAATTGTTTGTGGATTAATTGAATGATTCAAAATGATAAAATATATAGTGCTTCGGCTATGGATTGGTCACTAACCTAGTAATGGAGAATTGAGTTTAATGATGGCAGGTTGTCAAAGACAAGAGTATGGTTGAGGTAGAGGTGATTAGCCACCTAGCAAGGATGGGATGGAGAGACTCTAGGTTGAACACACATAAGCACTTAGTTGCATTTCATTTGCATCTTATAATTGCATGAATGATCCTATGCCGATAAATTGATTTATTGCACATGTCAAATTATCTCCATTATGCCTTCAAAATTGCCAAACTAACTAATCATTCTTTAAATTTGAAGGTTATTTTATTGAATCAGAATAAATTTAATAGCTATATTCTTTTAAATTTTATGTGGAGAAGATGATTTTTCTTTTAATAACTTACTTCCTAGAAGTTAATTATGTGCTAAATTGAAATGATAAATAAATATATATACAATATTTTTATTTGTTTTATCATAGCAATTATCCATTTGAATAGTAGATTCCTTTATCTTATTTAGATAATGACAAAACTTAAAAGATAAAATAAAACAAGGAAAATAGAAAGAAAACTAAAAAATAATAGAAAGAAAACTAAAAAATAATAGAAAGAAAACAAAAAGGAAAGAAAGCAAAAAGATAAAAGGAAGAAAAAGTTAGAAACAAGAAAGGAATAAAAAGAGAGGGAACATGGCACAGATGAAAAAAAGGAGGGAGAAAAGAAACGTTTGGACAACAAAGATAGAGGAAGGAAGAGCGGAGAGCAAGCAAATAAGGAATGGACTTTAGAATCCGAGTATGTGATTTAAAAAAGTAAATTCCATTCTATATTAATCTACCCTCATATACATTGAATGTCTTTTGTTTCCAGCAAATTTAGTGTCTCCAGACCCAACTTTCTAGATTGAGCCATTCCTTGGCTTATTAGAAATATGTATGACTTTTGGTTCTTTATCTTCCCCTAAAACCAATCGACCTCCTTTGAGAACCTCTAAGTGCTAGAGAGTGTTGCCTCAATAAGTCACCTACCGAATTATGTCTTGTCCACTGCATCACCCTTTAAATGGCGTCAACAATTGAAATATTGATTCTTACTACTCTTATTATAATTTCAAAATGTGTCTCGTTCATCTATTAAAATATTCACAATTTTTTTTTGGTTTGCTACCTTCATTCTTTTGTTGTCTGTATACGTTTTGCTTGTCGATATATATATATATATATATATATATATATATATATATATATATATATATATATATATATATATATATATATATATATATATATATATATATATATATAAGAATTACTAAGATTGTCGTTAAAATTATTATTAGAACAAGATTTTTTTCTTAGTCGCTAGATGCATTTATCTATTTTATGGGCATCGGAATATCCAGCATGCAAACAAGACCCTTTTTCCTTGACCTATTTACGTAGAATATATGTATTGAATTGCTAGGTGATATTTCAGTTATCACCATTATTTTTTTCCATTGTGTTTCTTGTGGATTAAAGAGTGCCTCTTCCTATTTTTTTGATGTTCTTGAGCACCAAACTTTTCTTATTATGATATCAGAACCTAAGCTATAAAGTTGCATTAAACGTTATAATCAGTCACCCTTTTAATTGTTGTACCATGGGTTAAATCCCTATTTAAGCAAGCCAATATTCATGTTATTTCCTTGAACTGTACTCCAATCCTTATAGTGTTGCGACCTCTGTATGGTTACCTAAAAAGCTCATTCCAACGGCTTATAGGAGTTCTTTTGGCAACCAGTGCATCACCTTTTATCTGCTATATCGCCCATAATGAGATAGATTGTTTCAAATTTACTATTATTGCATTCCCTATGAGGACATCTCTCTGAGGCGTTCTTTCAACGATTGGCATGTTGAGCCATCCTCACACAACTACCTTTTTTTTCATGTTCTTTTATTAACTTCAACTTTGTACAAATCTACCTAATGAAAGCCCCAGGTTTTTCTTGTATAAATTTTCATCATAGCAAGGGCTTTGATATAGGTTAGTTTCTTTATTTATGATGAATTAGTGGATACCAAGTGATAGGAATTTATCATATATAAACTAGAAAGCATTTATTACCTTGTGGTCATTTACTTGCATAGTCTTCTTTTAAATCATTATTAAGAAAAAAGTAGGTGTAGTTACCTTATTTGTGTATAAATATAGATTTATTGATCTTAGAAATGAATGTAATCTGGTTTAAAATAATAAAAGGTTTCGTATAGGGCTCAAATTTGACGGTGGACCCTGCCTGTCAAGTAATTTTTTTATGATGTTATCCATTCAAAGGTGCCCTTAAAATACTATGACATACTTAGTATAAATAAAATTATATATAAACCAAATATATATATCATCATAATCCTATATAAATTTTGACAATCTCTTCAAAATGTCTCCTTTAATGTGATACAATCTCTTTAAAATTTTAATTGTATTTTACGGCAAAAATTCCTAAATACGGCTATACAGCCATCAAATTTAAGCCCTGGTTCCGTAATGTATTTTCCGTAATGATTGATTCAAAATGATGAAATGTATAGTGCTTCGGCTATGGATTGGTCACTAACCTATTAATGGAGAATTGAGTTTAATGATGGCAGGTTGTCAAAGACAAGAATATGGTTGAGGTAGAGGCGATTAGCCACCTCGCAGGGATGAGATGGAGAGACTCTAGGTTGAACACACACAAGCACTTAGTTGCATTTCATTTACATCTTATAATTGCATGAATGATCCTATGCTGATGAATTGATTTATTGCACATGTCAAATTATCTCCATTATGCCTTCGAAATTGCCAAACTAACTAATCGTTCTTTAAATTTGAATGTTCTTTTATTGAATCGGAATAAATTTAGTAGCTATATTCTTTTAAATTTTATGTGGAGAAGATGATTTTTCTTTTAATAACTTACTTCCTAGAAGTTAATTATGTGCTAAATTGAAATGATAAATAAATATATATACAATATTTTTATTTGTTTTATGATAGTAATTACCCATTCGAATAGTAGATTCTTTTATCTTATTTAGATAATGACAAAACTTAAAAGATAAAATAAAACAAGGAAAATAGAAAGAAAACTAAAAATAATAGAAAGAAAACAAAAAGGAAAGAAAGCAAAAAGATAAAAGGAAGAAAAAGTTATAAACAAGAAAGGAATAAAAAGAGAGGGAACACCGCACAGACAGAAAAAAGGAGAAAAGAAACGTTTGGACAACAAAGATATAGGAAGGAAGAGCAGAGAGCAAGGAAATAAGGAATGGACTTCAGAATCCAGGTATGTGATTTAAAAAAATAAATTCCATTATGTATTAATCGGCCCTCATATACATTGAATGTCTTTTGTTTCCAACGAATTTAGTGTCTCCAGACCTAACTTTCTGGATTGAGGCATTCCTTGGCTTATTAGAAATATGTATGACTTTTGGTTCTTTATCTTCCCCTAAACCAATCGACCTCCTGTGAGAATCTCTAAGTGCTAGAATTACTAAGATTGCTGTTAAAATTATTATTAGAACAAGATTTATTTCTAAGTTGCTAGATGCATTATATCTATTTTCTAAGCAGCGAAATATCTAGCATGCAAACATGACCCTTTTTCCTTGACCGATTTACGTAGAATATATGTAATGAATTGATGGGTGATCTTTCATTTATCACCATCATTTTTTTTTTCATTGTGTTTCTTATGGATTGATAAGCATTTCTTCCTATTGTTTTCGGTGTTCTTGGGTACCAAACTTTTCTTATTATGATATCAGAACTTAAACTATAAAGCTGCATTAAATGTTATAATTAGTCGCCCTTTTAGTTGTTGTACCATGGGTTAAATCCCTGTTTAAGCAAGCTAATATTCATGTTATTTCCTTGAACTATACTCCAATCCTTATAGTGATGTGACCTCTGTATGGTTACCTAAAAAGCTCATTCCAGCGGCTTATAGGAGTTCTTTTGGCAACCAGTGCATCACCTTTTATCTCCTATATCGACCATAATGAGATAGATTGTTTCATATTTATGATTATTGCATTCCATGTGAGGACATCTCTCTAAGGCATTCTTTCAGCGATTGGCATGTTGAGCCATTCTCACACAACCACTTTTTTTTACATGTTCTTTTATTACCTTCAACTTTGTACAAATCTGCCTAATGAAAGCCCCAGGTTTTTCTTGTATAAATTTTCATCATAGCAAGGGCTTTGATATAGGTTAGTTTCTTTATTTATGATAAATTAGTGGATACCAAGTGATAGAAATTTATCATATATAAACTAGAAAGCATTTATTACCTTGTGGTCATTTACTTGCATAGTCTTCTTTTAAATCATTATTAAGAAAAAAGTAGGTGTAGTTACCTTATTTGTGTATAAATATAGATTTATTGATCTTAAAAATGAATGTAATTTGGTTTAAAATAATAAAAGGTTCCGTACAGGGCTCAAATTTGACAGTGGACCCTGCCTGTCAAGCAATTTTTTTATGACATTATCCATTCAAAGGTGCCCTTAAAATACTATGACATACTTAGTATAAATAAAATTATATATAAACCAAATATATATATCATCATAATCCTATATAAATTTTGACAATCTCTTCAAAATGTCTCCTTTAATGTGATACAATCTCTTTAAAATTTTAATTGTATTTTAAGGCAAAAATTCCTAAATACGGCTATATGGCCATCAAATTTAAGCCCTGGTTCCGTAATGTATTTTCCTTAGTAAAAATTGGTAGGGTATATTAGATGAGCAAGTAATTGATGTAATAGTCTTTAAATCGGCTTTATTCTAACCAAACTGGTATAAATGGTTAGTAGCATCTGTGGTATCTTCTTTTAGATAAAGCATGTCTTTTAGCTTGACAAGAATTTATACTTTGAGTTGGATGATTGATAGAATGTTAAATTTATATTTTGTCTTACCCCATCTATAGGATCTCGGTGTTCATAAATAGTGCCTAATCTTTGAAGGATATATATACATTTAGAATTGAATCTATGATATCAACTTATTAAACTTATTAGATTATGTGTGTAAGTTGGGAATGGTGAGTCTTGAGTATTATGTTTTAAGTAGTTTTCTTAAACTGATTTCGTCGTAAATGATTAAGTAGTTTCCTTAATTGAGTGCAGATGCTAGTATGTCTATTATAACAATAGTAGTAGTTCATTTTACTATGTGTAAGGTAGAGCTTACCCTCTGAGACAAGATGCCATGTGTGGATTCATAGAGATGGTAAACTTTTTTTTCAAGTTTTACCACTTTATTTTTATTGCTTTGGCCAAAGCTAGATGTACCATTGAAATAGATGGAAAATAAAAGCCTAGTTGTATTTATTCATTTGTTTATCTCTGCCACATCCTACATGCAAGACATAAGTCATTCTAGTTTAGAGTGCATATAGGCATCAGACTTGCATCAAGATCTCCCTCCTACCCATCCGTTCCAGGTTACTAGGCTCCTTGTGCAGGGTCAGGGATTAATTCGAGTTATTAAAAAACCCAAGGAAGTGTAGTGCTTTGCAATTAGGTGGAAAAAGCACCTTAACCATGTTCTTGACTTCGGCTTGTGGAATATCGGTGGGTCATGGCAGCTGAAGATAGATTTCTTATGTTATGTGACTCAAGATGGATATTTCATTATAGTGATCCTTGTATGGCTTGTTTAGCCAAATATGTAACTGTACTTTTCACTAATGTATTATTGATGTATTTGGAACAATTGAAAAGATGTACTATTATTTCCTTCTAGTGCTTGTAGATGCACTTTACTTATATTGGAAACTTGCAAATGTTATACATTTATGGATATCCTAGTTAATGAATTGATTCACTTTCCATTTTTGGATTACGTTGCTTTTCGTAGATTATTTTTAGTAAATGATATTTTCAGGCTTTACATGATTGGCCAACATCATCTAACACATGATTTCACATTAGTCTCATTATTGGATCACTTGATCAACTATTTAGTAAGAAGCTTTTCCCATTGAATGCGTTAACAACTAAAGCATTTTTTTAACTCACGAATTCACTTTTTTCAAACTCTAGTGCCTTCCATTCTTGATCTACATCATTCTTTTGAGATGGAAACATATACATTTGATTATGCCATATGAGATGTTCTAAAACAAGGGCATCACCCCGTTGTACACTATTTAAAAATATTTTATGCAGAAGTAGAGAACTACAATGCATTTGGAAAATAATTATATGCATAGGTAAACTACTAAAGTAACGGACATGTTGCATCCAATCCCTCAAGTTTTTGAATTTATCTTCGAGGATATAAGGACATTAATTTGTCTTATATTTATCACTTTAATCTCCTTATTAAAAAAGGGATTGCTTAGAATAGAGTTGTTGATATGTTAGCACACCTACTTCTAAGGTCTTCCATATTCTCAATTCTAGATTTACTACATATGAAGATTAGATGTCATTTTATTTCATGGGTCCACAAGTTGGATCAATTCCTCTTAATTATAAATTAAGAGATGGTTTGTAATACACATTAGATTAAATTTGTGTTCTACATGTTTTAGCTCACCTTGTATTGATTAGAGAAGACATTTTCCCCATTACATGGTGGTCTACTTGGGACAATAAAAAATTGTAACAATTTCCAAGATATTTTTATTGGCCTTCTACAAGGAAGTACATGGAATGTTTATAAAGAGATATTCACCATGCATCCAATCTATGCCTTTTAATAGAAAGATTGGTTTGTATTGCTGACTTCTAGCTCCTTCTATGCCTTTGTAATGCATGTCCATGGACTTTATTAGTGAATTTCCACTTACTCTTAGGAAAATGATTGCATATTTGTTTTGACTACAATTTTTTTATAAATAGCAATATTTGTTCCAATCAACAAGATTGTAGATATTTCAGTGGATATTTCTACTATTATTTGGCTCAACCTTCTTAAATCATATTTAGAAAACCTTGTGTAAGCTTTAGGGTTGTCAATTGAGGTTCTCTACATCCTTTCATCCATAAGTTGATGCCAAGATTATAATATTCAACCACAATTTGGTTCACACTCTTTGCAAATATCACAAATTTAATAAGCCAAGGAATACTTAATCTTTGTGTAATACGACATAGATTTTAACTATACATGACATTCTTCATTTGAGGATTGCTATAGGTATTGATCCCTTATTCTTATGAGATTATGGTAGTCCTACCATAATTTCTTTATTTCATTTAAAAAATTAGCAATCTAAAGCCTCTTTTTTCAAACATTTAGATAAAGTCCATACATATTTTGTGGTATGTTATTGAAGACTCAATCCAAATACAAAGAGCTTGATTATTGACTTTGAATTTTTCCACACTTTTAGTTTGGTAATAAAGTTTAGCTATACTTGGATGGACATAAATTTATATATTAGAAACAACCTAAGTTCAAACTTACTCATTATGGGACTTATACTATTTTGTAGCTTATTGTTAGATTTAATAAAGATTATGCAATATTAAATCTCCCTAAGATTACAAGAACAAGATGACACCAATTCAAATGCAAATAAGATTAAAATAATATCTGATTTGATTATTTGTATTCAAGAGTATGTAAAACTAGGAATAAAATACAATATATAGACTCTAGGCATGCACAAGTTAAGGTGACAAGTGTCACAGAGGAGAACAATAAATTAAAGGATTGACTCAACTATAGGAGCAAAGGTACCAAATGAACTTATCTTGATGAGGGAGATGTGACATCTAACTATTGTCAATCAAGGAGATGAATGAGATAGAGGCAACAAATGATCTCATCAATCAAGGGAGTTGACGAGAGTTGATATGTGCTTTTATTTCCTAATTTACCTAAGTAAATAATATTAATTGATTAAGTAAATTTAACATAAGGTGCAATATAATATTACATAAACACCCCCTTAAGTGCAATTGAGGTAATAAAGAAATGTGCTCTAACGAGACAAGCCATATCAAGTACTCACGTACAATTTGAAAGAAGCCCAACATACAAAAAGAGCGCACCCCCTTAGAAGAAGAGAGAAAACTTGTAGGAAAAACTCTAACCTGAGGAAAGGCAGATGAATGAATGAATTTGGAAGCTTCTTGTGTACCTCAATGTTGATGCTGAATTGTAACTAAAATTGATTGATTAGATCAAGTACCATGAAGATTTGAGAAAATTGAACATAATATTTATGATTTTCAATTTTAGATATGAACCAATGCGAATCAAATACAAGATTGAAGAAAATTTACAATAGACAGATGACTCTCAATTTGAGATGTGAATTGATGTGAATTGGGATGTGTCAAGTCATAAGTATAATGTAGGGGAGAGCAAGAGGATCCACAATAGTTGATGCAACACGGTGTGAGTTTTCATCAAAATGGAGGTGGAATCATAATGTATGTCATGTGATTACACTACTCATCTCGTAATATGTCCTATTGTATAGAAACACTACAAGCACATGAATTTTAATCCCTCCCATGATGAAAATTTATTTTGTAATAACATGAGTGGTGACACTTTATAAGTTGAGTATGTTTGTATTAAACAACCCCCAAATAGTTCAATTTAAACACCCTTAGCAAGTTACAATGTTTGTAACTTATAAATTATTGCATTTATAAAGTGGATGCTAATTTTTAAAAATTTTACAATGTCTAATGTGGAGCAGAAAGTTGAAAGTACCATCAAATGGAAACATAAGAACAAATAGCTATCACCATTATCTAGTTCTTGAAAAAATATCCACCTATTAAAAATGGTACTCAAATTTGAGTCCATTTGTGAAAGTTGTGAGACCTAGAAGTTCAAAAATTGCAGTTGGGTAAGTGCAAGAAGATGGGGGGCCAAAAAGGGGTCTTAAGTGGCCACTTTTTTTTTTCTAAAATTAGGAAATTCTAGCCTTGGATGAGAAATTGAGCATAGTTACACTCAAAATTTGGAGATGCAACCAAAACAATGTTTGTAGTGCTCTGAGTCTACTTTCTAAACTACTAATTTTTTTTTTAAATGGTATAGATTAAGGGGTTCAAAAGAGGCAGCCACAGAAATTGGTGTTGTTTCTATCGAAAAAACATAACATAGCATGTTTTGTGGCTCCCTCAAAAGGTTAACTTTTTTTTTTGTATTTTTAAAATTGCTTCAGTGAGAAATTAGCTAATAGCATGTAGTTTATGCCCGATTTTTTTGATAATTTTTTATGAATGTTTCATTTTTTACTAATTTTTAAAGTGGACACATCCTAAAAATTTGAATTTTGGTTGTGCTACCCCTATAAATTTTGAAAACTAATTGAAAATTATTTTTTCTTTTTTTTTTAATATGTGTAGAATGGAGTCTAGTTTCTAAATATGTATTTTTTTTTAAATTTCAATGAATGGTTAATTTATAATGAAAAAAAGACCAATCGGTGGTTTTTGCCCAAAACTAGACACACAAACAAAAGAAATTAAAGATGAAAGGCTTAACATTGTCAAAATGTGAAAAAAACTACATCGTTAAATAGCTAAGAGAAAGCCTAAAATTACCCAGGTGTTCAATTTGTTTGACCTTGAAACACATGCAAATCTGAGGGTTAGCACAAACAAAATTATGTGAAATCTTGTAGAATTTGCAAAAACACGTCTGTGGATGTTGAAAAGGCACTCCAAGCCTTTGGGTTGGAAATCCAAAGCAAATCCCAAGCCCAAGGCTTGGGATTCCCAAAGCACAATATAATGCAAGTGCGTTATGTTTTTCTTTTTTTTCTTTTTTGCATGTTTGTTGGTGTTTTCCCAGTTTGACATAACGCGCTCGCATTATGTCTTCCTTTGAATGAGATATGTTCAAATTTCATAAGTATGTTTCATCGATGTTTATATCTATTCTTGTAGGTATGTATGCATGCTTGTATGTATGTACATGTAGCATGCTTGTATGTATGCATCTTTGTATGTATGTATGTTTGTATGTATGCATGCATGCATGTATGTATGTATGTATGTATGTATGTAAGTGTTTTGGGTTTAGTGTATATAAGGAAGGTCTGAGCCTGTATAGTTTTGAGGGTTGAGGGTTGAGGGATTAGGGCTTAAGTAATAGGTAGAGGGTAGAGGGTTGAGGGTTATAGTTGAGGGTTAATATTCAGGTTGTTGAGTGTATAAGATTAAGTGTGTGAGGCACGGAGATTAGGGTTTAGGGTTTACGATATGGATTGAGGGTATATAAGGCATAGGGTGACTTGGGTTGAGAGCATGTATGGTTTAGGTTTAATTTAAGTATAGGGTTGAGGCACAATATTCAAGGTTTAGGATATAAGGGTGAGGTTATATGGTCTAGGGATGAGGGTTTGAGGGTGTAGGCTTCAGGTTTAAGGTATAGGGTTGATGATTGAGGGATTAGGGCTTAAGTATATTGTTGAGGGTATAGGGTTGAGGGTTTAGGGATAGGTTTTAGGGTTTAAGGTTTAAGGGTTGAGGGATAGGGTTTAAGGTTTGGGGGTAAGGTATTAGGGTTTAAGGTATAGTGTCTTAGGTTGAGGGTTTAGGAATAGGGATAGCATTTAGGGTTTAGGAATGAGGGATTCGGGTTGAGGGTTGAGGGATTAAGGTTTAAGGTATAACTTGTTGAGGGTTGAGTGTTTAAGGATAGGGTTTAGGGTTTAGGGATTAGGGTTTAGAGTTGAGGGATTAGGGTTTAAGGAATAGTGTTGAGGGTTGAGGGTTTAGGGATAGGGTTTAGGGTTGAGGGATTATGGTTTAGGGTTGAGGGATTATGGTTTAGGGTTGATGGAATATTGTTGAGGGTTGAGGGTTTAGGAATAGGGTTTAGGGTTAAGGGATTAGGGTTTAGGGTTGATGGATTAGGGTTTAATGTTGAGAGTTGAGGGTTGAGGGTTAAGGGTTTAGGGTTGAAGGTTTAACGATTGAGGGTTGAGGCTTTAGGGCTGAGGGTTAAGGGATTGGGGTTTAAGATATAGTGTTGAGCGTCGAGGGTTTATGGATAGGTTTTAGGGTTTAAGTTTTAAGGGTTAAGGGTAAAGGGATAGGGTTTAGGGTTTAGGGATAAGGGATTAGGGTTTAAGGTATAGTGTCAAGGGTTGAGGATTTAGGAATAGGGATAGTGTTTAGGGTTTAAGGATGAGGGATTAGGGTTGAGTGTTGAGGGATTAGGGTTTAAGGTATAGTGTCGAGGGTTAAGGGTTTATTGATAGGGTTTAGGGTTGAGGGTTGAGGGATTAGGTTTTAGGGTTGATGGATTAGGGTTTAAGCTATAGTGTTGAGGGTTTAGGGATAGGGTTTAGGGTTGACAGATTAGGGTTTAGGGTTGACGAATTAGCATTTAATGTCGAGGTTAGGGTTAGAGTGTCGAGGGTAGAGGGATTAGGGATAGGGTTTAGGGTTGAAGGTATAAGGATTGAGGGTTGAGGCTTTAGGGATGAGGGTTTAAGGCTTAAGATATAGTGTCAAGTGTTGAGGGTGTAGGGATAGGGTTTAAGTTTTAAGGGTTAAGGGTTGAGGGATAGGGATTAGGGTTTAAGGTATAGTGTTGAGGGTTGATGGTCTAGGGATAGGGTTTAGGTTTGAGGGATTAGGGTTTAGGGTTGATGAATTAGGGTTTAATGTTGAGAGGTGAGGGTTGAGGGTTTAGGGATAGGGTTGATGGTCAAGGGATTAGGGTTAAAGTAGAGTGTCGAGGGTAGAGGTATTAGGGATAGGGTTTAGGGTTGAAGGTTTAAGGATTTAGGGTTGAGGCTTTACGGATGAGGGTTAAGGGATTAGGGTTTAAGATATAGTGTCGAGTATCGAGGGTGTAGGGATAGGTTTTAGGGTTCAAGTTTTAAGGGTTAAGAGTTAAGGGATAGTATCGAGCCTATTGAGGGTTTAGGAACAGGGATAGTGTAGACACCCTAAAATGACCAAGTCGTCACACTGCTCGCATTTCGTCATTTCTTCCTAATCACGTGCATTTCAACGTTAATTAAATAATCTAATTATTTAATTAATTTCATCAAATTCTTCTAAATCTCCTAAATTTGACATTAATTAAATAAATTCTTTTTATTTAATTAATTAAATTAAATTCCTCTGTTATTCTTCCACAATTAAATAATTTTAATTATTTAATTAGATCATTGTCACTTTCCAAAAATCAAATCTACATTAATTAGATAAATCCAATTATTTAATTAATTCAACAAATTTCCTCTTATCTACAATTAAATAATTCACATTATTTAATTAAATCAAAATCTTTTTTTCAAAATCATGCACAACAATTAAATAAATTTATTTATTTAATTTGTTTTCAAATCTTCTAAATTAAATAATTCCAATTATTTAATTATTTCTTCCAAAAATATCTTCTCTAAATTTAAATAAATCAATTATTTATTTAAATTGATTTATCTTCTAAATTGAGTTATCTCTAATATAACTCAAGCTTTCTTACTCATGCAATTAAATATTTCTAATGTTTAATAAAGCAAAATATCTTCTAATTCTCATGCAAATCCTTTCTTCTTGTTTTAAATCACTTAACTGATCATTACATTCTGTTAATTGCCTTAACTCATTCTTCTATTCTTGATAACTCCTCTCATGCAAAAGAAAGCAAGACACTTGGCTTCTTCTTATTCGTTGCACGTTCCTCAACTGTTCTCCTCCGTTGATTCTTCTGAATTATCTGGACCGTTGATTGATCTTCCTTGAAACTTATATAAACCCCCCTCATCTCCTTCATTACCTCTCTCTTCGATTTTATTCTCAGGCATACTTGACAGTGCTTTGAGCATACAACGATTCGATTGAGCAACCTTACGATCTTTTGACATTGATCTTTGAGCACATTGAGCACACTACTTGCTTGTTGCAACTATGGTTTCGCAACTTGATTGAGCAATCCACACATCTCCAAAAGGGAACAATACAGATTTTGGTAAGAGCTTTTATTTGTCTTTGATTTTATGATAATGGCTTTTACTTAGATTGGTTCACTTTATGTGATTGGTTTTTTTGGTTTTATTAGTTTTGATTAAATCAATTTTTCCTCATACACATTCTGGCACGCCTGGTGGGACCCACTAATCCCTCTTTTTCTTTGAGAAATTGTTTTTTTTAAGTTACAGTACGGTACAGCGCAAATGACATTGCAAAGCGCTTCTGGCAGTATCATTAAGCGCTATTGCAGGCACATTACAGCGCCCTTGGGGGCACTGCGGCGCTTCTGATAGCACAGAGCGGCGCTTTCGGTATCACAGAACGGCGCTTCCGGTAGCATCGTTAAGTGCTTTCAATAAATTAGGTTTTGACTTCGTTTTGTGTTGTTGCAGGGTTTTCTCGTTACATACCTTTTTGTTTTGTTTGACAAGCTGTTGTATTTGTCTTTCAAACCTGCTTTTTGATACTTCCTAAGCTATTTTATTTAGGGGTATCTTTGGTATTTGCGTTAATCTATTGTATTGCTACACTTTCTGAGTTTTTTTGGATTTCACGATTCAGATCTATCAGATATTATTGCTCAGAACAGTAGATCAACCATGACATCCCATTTTGACCTGGTTATTTTGACAAAAGCTAATATTTTTCTGATCTGAGACTGTGCAGCGCAGTTGGTAAAATAGTATCACGCTTTCGTATACACAATACAATGCTTCTGGATTTTTTTTCAGCGCTTTTGGTATTATCGTTCGACGCTTCTGGTAAAAATTGCAGCGCTTTTGGCATAACAGTATCGCGCTTATGGATGCACAGTACAGCGCCTTTGGATATTTTTTAGCGCTTCTGGTAATATTCTCCGATGCTTCAGGTCTATGTTACAGCGCTTTTGGAATACAGTAAGTCGCTTCCAGTAAGATAGTGCAGCACTTTTGGTCAAAGTTGATTTGTTTTTTGCTAACTTGTGAATTTTTGGTGGAACTAACTAATTTGTTGCAGCTTCTTATTACTCACACAGAGAAAATAGGTGTTTTTAACATGTTCATGCAGGACGAACATTGAAGACCTCTTGATTTATCTCACTAAGTCTTAGAAACACATTGCATTCTTAAAGGGATAATTGAACAAATCTTTTTGCAAATCTAAGTCTTAGGAACATACTGCTTTTCTTAAGGGACAATGGACATGTATGTGAAAACACCTCAATTTTCTAAGGGACAATGGACATGAATGCCAAACACCTCAATTTCATAAGGGACAATTGACAAACTACAACCGTGTGTGTGCCTAATTTAGTTGCACCTTATTTTTCTTATAACGGGACAATTGAACCTTTGTTTGACGTGCTTGCTCTTACTTTTCAGTACTTCCTTTAGAAGGGCCTGCTTTTGGATTGTGCTTCATCCAAAAGGGACAACCCTAAGCAAAGTTTTCCTTTGAACCGCTATATAAGAGGGATAAGGCGAAAGCCAAGTCCTAACTGACGTCAGCCTTACCTTGTGATGCCAAACTGAAAAGAGGTGTACTAGCCCTTTGTGAAAATGATTTCACATTGAGCGAAGTGTTTGATACTCTTAGTAGGATTGTTTAAAGCTTTTAGTAGTTTATCGCATTGCTCGTAAGGCGTTGGTCCCTCAAAGTTACTAAGAACCATTCTAGATAGAGACTACCCGACCTACCTCCGAACATTGCGGTAATCATCAGTGTAAGGGGAATCGATTTAAGCCCTTAAGATACTCACCATTGGCTCCCTTGAGAAGAGATAGTATTCCCTTGGCCCTAAAGCTCTTGTGACCTACTTGAGCTTTCCAAGGGGAGGGTGAGATATCCCTACCTATTGTCTCTCTCAAAGATACTAAATATCTGACACCTTTATGGAATGATATTTTTATCGATGGAGTATTAAGCTGTGAGCTGATCTACTGCAATGAAACCTTGTCTCTAGGGATAAAAAGTGCTTGTTATTGATTGCAATTGTCTTATACCTGTGGAAACATTGGGCTTGTTTGGAGGCTCAAACATACACTATCTGTTGTGTCAGTCCCTTGTTTTTGACCACTTGTTTGCTGTGTTTTCTCTTGCCAAAAACAAAATCCAATCAGAAAGAAACCAAATCTATCAAAAATTGCCTTTGAAAAACATCAGACACTACTTCAGCGCCCCCGGTATTACAGCAGCTCGCCTTTGGTAGTATAGTAGATCGCCTTTGGTATAACAATACCTTGCCTCTGGTAAAACTCTACTTCAGCGCCCTTGGTATAACAGTAGCTCGCTTTTGGTCACTGTAGCTCACCTTTGGCATAGCAGTAACTCGCTTCTGGTAGCTCAGTCCATCGCCTTTGGCATCACAGTAGCACACTTTTGGTTGCACAGTCCTGCGCCTCTAGTCAAACAGTATAGCGCCTTTGGTCCAGTTACTTGTGCATCAGAGTTTGTCTTTTTTCTCAAAGCACCTCACAGAATCCCAGCATTGCCTTTTGTCCTAGTGTATTCCATGGTAACCACTAGGCTCCAGCAAACTATGAAGTCCAAGCAAGCTATCCCTAGGAAGCGCAAGTCACCTCCTCACACACCGCAATCAGGTCGTCTCAACATTACTCCCAAGGTTACTCCTAGTACACCCACGGCAAAACCAATCAACTCTCTGAACATGCCGCACATGGACCAACCAAGCAATCCTCAAGAAGGTAGGGTCCCTTTGGTAAGTACACCTCAATACACCACTGGCTTGCCTCCAGATTTTGTCCCACAAGGTTATACTGCAGATCTAGCCCCATCTCAAGAAGAGCGACACTTTGAAATAGGTCAATCCTCTCAAGCAGATGAGCAAGATCTTGATGAATTCATACAAGAGCCTAGAATCGTGGCCGCCTTTGATAAAATCCTTAGTGAGAACCAGGATCATTTCTTTCGCTTACTTGCAGAGCAAGGAGCCAAGTTACCTCAAGATTTTGATTTATCCACTCTCAAGGAGACAAACAACACATTGAGTGCCATACAAGCAGTACAAAGCATGTCCACGGTGGCTACGCCCTTACCTGCACAAGGATCGCAGTATAGGAATCCCCTTTTTCAAAACCCAACAGAAGAGAGGGCCGTATCACCACTTCTGACTCCTATGGAGATCTAGCAAAACCAACAAGAAACTCTCCAACGTCAAGCAGAGTTAGCTAAGCAAGCCACCTTAGCTCGATCGAATATGCAACCACCTCCTAAAGTGTCCACACCAATTGCAAGTGGAATCTTGGTTACCCCATCACGCGAAGGTTTCCCACCAAATTATAATCCGGGGAACAACTATGTAGCCATGCAACAAGGGTCTCAATATGTACCATCTCCCATATCATCAAATCTCCATGTCTCTCAACCAATTAGAGTCATGCAACCCCCACCACAACATTCTTCTACTCTCATCCTCAATCAACCCCCACCACAACATTCTTCTACTCTCATCCTCAATCAACCCCAACCATCGCAAATCACGTCTACCTATGTCCCTCCTCCACAACGTTCATCCACACTAAATTTCTTCAACACATTGCCTATCCACCCTCAACATTCCCAACATCAAGTTTCCCAAAGCTATGTGCCGCCATCGCAACCTAATCAAATGCACTTTAGCTTTCCTCCACCTAATTCTTTTCTTCAACCATCACAAAGCCAACATTCTTACCTAGCACCACCCCCACCTCTGCCTAATCAAAGCCTCCAATTCCAACCCAATTTGAACCAAACGTATAACCCGTATGATCCCAACCAATCTTACGACCCTTATCATACCAATGCGCATGGCTTACAATACAATCTTCTGTATGGGCAACAACTGCCACTTCTAGGACAACAGGATATGCTTCCCACCCCGCCCATGGCGATGGAGCTAAAGATCGCGGAAGTTCAACAACAACTATCTGATCTTACATTTGGCCACACTAAGAAGACCTTCTCTTTAGAGGAAGTGTGTCCTTATCCTTTTGATCGGTCATTGCCAATGATCCCTTTTCCTCAAAATTTTACTATTCCTAAGTTTGATAAATACAAAGGAAAAGGTGACCCAAAAGACCATCTTAGGGAATTCTATCTTGCTTGCTTCGAGGTCTCACATAACGACACATATCTTATGCGTCTCTTTCCTCGCAATCTTGGAGGTCAAGCTATAGAATGGTTCTCACACTTGCCCACGGGTATCAAGTCTTTCAATGAGCTAGCAGAGAAGTTTGCCACCCATTTTTCTTACAACGCGAAGCATGAGATTTCTATGATTGATCTATGCAACAATAAATAGAAAAATGGTGAAACTTTCATTTCTTTCCTTCAACGATGGAGACAAATGGCTAGCAAATTCCCTTTCAAGATTCTAGAGAAACAGCTTGTTAGCATATTTGTGCAGAACCTCAACCAAGAGTTAGGTTTCCATTTGCAAATTCTTAGTGCTACAACCTTCGATGAAATCACATACAAGGGAATCAATATTGAGAAGGCCCTCATTGCTAAGGGTGTGGTCAAAATCTTTAAAGAAATGAAAGATAGCGCTCCTCATCAACAATCGAATGATAAACCCAAATATTGGAACAAAAACAAAAATGTGGTCAACGATGAGGTGGTCGATACTAAACATGTCCAAATGTTGCAAACATCGCTGCAGCTCTCCAAACCAAGTCAAGCTCCACCTCAACAACAGCAGCAACAAAGGCAGCCTTATCAAAACCAATAGCAATGACAACAAGAGCAGCCTTAACAAGATTACTCTCTGCGACATCAATTCACCACCTTGGGAGTGCCCATCGAATCAGTCTTACAACAAGCTTTGCAGAAAGGGCTCATCACCTTACCTAATGCTCCCCCATATGGAGAACCTATCTACAAAACTGCACGTTACAGAGACAATGAATATTGTGAGTTCCATAGGAGCAAAGGACATCGAACTGCTTCATGCATGAAGCTCAAGCACCTAATCCAAAATCTCATCGAAGGCAACCAAATCACTTTTGAAGATGACCCACCAGCGCAACATACGAACAAGGACCTCAACATGTACAAGGAACCATTCCCTCACCATGGTCCACCTCCTCCTCAAGATAAAGGTAAAGGTATCAATCATGCTTCCACTTCCTTTGATTCCATTGTAGGTCGTTTTGAAGAGAGTCGAGTGTCTACCCTCACAATCAAAGGCAAATCTACAGAGTGCGCTGTTACTACTCGTCGTGGTCGTATCACCATTCATGGTCCTACACCTAGTCTCCCAACTCAATCCAATTATAACCTTGTCAAACATCTAGGGAGAACGCCAGCACAGATCTCTATCTTGGACCTTCTACGGTCATCATCTGCACATAGAGTAGTGCTAGAAAAAGCCCTCCAAGAGTCTTCGGTTCCCAACAACATAGCAGTCGCAGATTTCCAAGCTATCGTAGGTAACATTGCTTTGCCCTATAATGTGGTCTTCTCTGAGAAAGACCTCCCCTCCCATGATCCATGTCACAATGATGCCCTACATATTGAAGTTCTCATCCATAAGCGCAAAATCAAACGTATACTCATAGATGGTGGTGCTGGTCTCAACATCTGTTCTTTAAAGTTACTTAAGCAATTGGAATACTCTGAGGATCATGTCAATTCTATTCATAGTATTACAATCAAGGGGTATGATGATGCTGAACGCCGGTTAGAAGGCGTTATCCACTTGCCTATACAATTGGGCCCTGTCATGCTTGAAACTAGGTGTCAAGTCCTTGATATTGAGCTGCCTTACAACATTATCCTCGGTCACCCATGGATCCATGCAATGAAAGCTGTTCCCTCCATGTACCATCAGTCCCTAAAGTTCCCATTCAATGTTATGGAGATCACCATCCCAGGAGACCCCAATCCTTTTGAATTCTGTCGTGTCTTGCAAGGTAGCTATAAAAATTGCAACCAAGTGCCTAAAAATGACAAAGCCCTTGAATCCCCATTATATGTTGATCCTGAAACTCTGACACAAGCCTCTACAAGTGAACCTAAACCCCTCCCCAAAATCACAGCTCGCATCTGAGATATAGGCTTTGGCACTTATGATATCTCAGAATCTTGTTGTGTAGGGCGGATGCCTTTATCTCCAAAATCTTACGGCAAACCACCCATTGCCAAAGTAACTAAAAAAGTAGCTATTCCTCCCCTAGGATTCCTAACCCAATTCCAACATGGATGGTTACTGGAAGAAGAAACTATTGAGGACATTTCTTCTTGGCTCTATAAGGAGAAAGAACCAGTCACAATACCAGTCAAGCAATACGGCAATGGCTTAAGAATAGTAAAAAACATGGGCTATAAAGGCAAAGGTGGCCTTGGGAAACAGAATCAAGGAACTATGGAACCCATTGTTGTGACAAAGAAGCTAGACAAAAAGGGATTAGGATTTGGTAAGAAGGTACCACGCGCCTTGGACATCAAGTATATCCTTGACGAGGTGGCCGACACTTTTCCCGCTGATTCGACGTCTACAGAGGATATCATCGATGACTCTTCCCTCCATATGACCAACCTATTCACAAAATCCTCCATTTTTACGCTATCCTCCGTATCCTTAACTTCCACCACCAGCACCCAGAATGTCACACTTGTCTACCCTGAACTTATCAATTGGGACCAACAAGGGTCCCCCATTATAGATGTATTTCAAAATGATGAAGCTTTAGCTGAGTTCATGGGACTTCGGGAAGGTATCCCTCTTGGCGATCATAAACAGGTTTTGTAATGGAACTAGAGCCAACAGCTTATTTTGGTGAGAATGCCAAATCCTCCAGTCGTAAAAGTGAAAATAAAGAAAGATCTCTAGGTGAAAACCATACTGTGGCACCTCCTGATCACAAAATAGTAAAAACAAAGGACGTATCCAAAGGTGAAAACCCAATTGTGGAACCTAAGGATGGAGGATTTGACCTTCCCCTACCATCTAAGTATCAAGAGAAGTCAGCTCTCTTAGTGGAAGATTCTATAGAGATAAACCTTGGCACAGAGCAAAATCCAAAGACCACATTCCTAGCAGCATCATTATCTGAAATAGAGCACATGAATCTTAATGCATTCTTCTTACAGAGAACCATCAACTTTGCATGGACCTATGCGGATATGCCAGGGCTAGACCCTAAACTAGTAGTTCATTATCTCACAGTTGATCCCAAAGTGAAACCAGTCAAACAAAAGTTGAGAAAGATGCATCCACAAATTGCTCTCTTGGTAAAAGTGGAAATACAAAAATTATTAGATGCAAAGTTCATACGACCTATTGATTATTCAGATTGGGTCTCCAACATTGTACCTGTATCTAAATCCAATGGACGCATCCGCATGTGTAATGATTTTAGAGATCTCAACAAGGCATGTCCCAAAGATGACTTTCCACTACCAAACATTGACATTATAGTGGACTTGACAGCAGGTCACGAGATGCTTTCTCTCATGGACGGATTCTCTGGCTACGATCAGATAAGGATAGCAGAGGAAGATCAGCATAAAATAACCTTTACTTGTCCATGGGGTAATTATTGTTGGTGTGTCATGCCATTTGGTCTGAAGAATGCAGGAGCAACCTATCAGAGAGCAATGACAGTGATCTTCCACAATCTCTTTCATCACATCATGGAAGACTATGTTGATGATATACTAGCTAAATCTTCTAAGGCAGATCACATACAGGTGCTAGGACAGATCTTCGACAGGCTTGAAAAATACCAAGTAAGACTTAATCCAAAGAAGTGTGTATTCGATGTAACATCAGGGAAGCTGTTGGGATACATTGTATCTCGTAGAGGCATCGAAGTGGATCCAGCGAAAGTGAAAGCTATAGTGGAGATGCCTCCACCCAAGAACCTTAAAGCACTAAGGAGCCTTCAGGGAAGATTGCAGTCCATTCGGCGTTTCATATCACAGCTAGCAGATAAATGTAAACCCTTTCAACACTTGCTCCGAAAGGATGTCTCATTTCGATGGGACAACAAGTGTCAGACAGCGTTTGATCAACTTAAAGAGTATCTAGCTACGCCTCCTGTATTGGTTCCACCAGTTGCAGACAAACCTTTGATATTATACATCTCTACTACAAATTCGGCCCTGGGGGCCCTGCTAGCACAAAATGATGAATCAGGAAAGGAGCATGCAATTTATTATATCAGTAGAACCTTGGTGGGATATGAGCTTAATTATTCACCAATGGAAAGGGCTTGTTTAGCAGTAGTGTTTGCCTCCCAAAAGTTGCGGCATTACATGTTGAACCAACACATAATTCTTATAGCTAAAATTGATCCCTTGAAGTATCTACTAGCAAAAGCAGCTCTCACAGGCAGACTAGCTAAATGGGTCATGATCCTTAGTGAGTTCGATATTGAGTACACGGATCATAAAGCAATCAAAGGACAAGCCCTCGCAGATCAACTAGCAGAAGCACCTATGAAAGATACACATCCTATGGTAGCAGACTTTCCTAATGAAAATCTCTTCACTCTTGCTAATTCCATAGTGTGGAAGTTGTATTTTGATGATTCTTACACACATCATGGATCAGGGGCTGGCATCTTGTTTTTCACAACTCAAAATGACTACATTCCTAAATCATATCGGCTCGCATTCCCTTGCACCAACAACATTACCGAGTATGAAGCACTCCTCATAGGTCTCAATACAGCAGTTCAATGGGACATCACAGAATTATAAGTATATGGAGACTCACAGCTAGTCATTCGCCAAGTCACGGATGAGTACTAAACAAAAGATGAAAAGTTGGTCCCCTACAAGCAACTAGTGGATGCCTACAAACCACATTTTTCTAGCATCACATTCGAGCAAATTCCAAGAGAGCATAACAAAGCTGCGGATTCTATGGCTTCTGTAGGGTCACTGATTGACATGCCTGCTAATACACAGAAGTGTGAATTCTTGATTGAGCAATTGTTGATACCAGCCGTCGAGGTTCTTGTTACTGAAATCATCTGCGAACTTGTTGGTCCCAATTCTCCATGGTACGAAGATATCTATGAATACCTCAAGAACAAAACCTTTCCCCCTGACCTATCATCCACCCAACGCAAAACCTTTATCCTTCGATCCTCCCGTTACATCATTCTGGGTGATACACTATATCGCCGGAGTCTCAATGGTATCCTCTTACGATGTCTTAATGCGGAAGAAGCCGAAGCTACCTTACGAGACATACACGAAGGTGTCTGTGGCGCACATTCTACCGGTCCTAATCTTGCTAAGAAGATACTTAGAACAGGTTATTATTGGCCTACAATAAAGCAAGATGCTGCACAGTTTGCTAAGAAGTGTCTACAATGCCAGCAGCATGGAGATTTGATTCACACACTAGCTCATGAATTACAACCTGTGACAACTCCATGGCCATTTTCTCAATGGGGTCTCGACCTCGTAGGACAAATCCACCCTTCCTCCTCCAATGGCCACAAGTTTATCATTACCGCCACTGAGTATTTTATGAAGTGGGTGGAAGCCATTCCTATGACCTATATCATCAGTAAGCAAATAGCCAAGTTTATTCTAAACTACCTCATATGCCGATATGGTATCCCCCAAGTCATTGTCACTGATAATGGGAGACCATTCAAGAATCAAGATGTCCGTGCCTTGTGCACATAATACAATATCCAACATCGCTTTTCAACTCCCTACTATCCCCAAAGTAACGACCAAGCTGAGGCTTCCAATAAAACCATTCTCAAAATCCTCAAGAAAATAGTCAATGAAGCTGGTCATGATTGGCACTTGCAACTCAATCCTGACCTATGGGCCTACCGCACTAGTATCAGAACACCAACTGGTGCCACACCTTATGCCTTGGTCTATGGCTCTGAAGCCATCCTACCTATAGAGGTCGAGATCCCATCTCTCAGAGTATCTATGCAAGACCTGATAAATGCAGAGGAGTATCGCACTTCCAGATTAGCTGAGCTTGAACTACTAGATGAGAGGTGCCTTGCCGCACTTAACCATCTCCATGTCTATCGAAACTGCCTCCGGCGTAATTACAACAAAAAGATCAAAGAAAGACAGTTTCAAGTTGGTGATCTTGTACTTAAAGAGAATTAGAGAAATCAAGCAGATCGAGAGAAGAAGGACAAGTTTGAGCCTAACTGGTTAGGTCCCTTTATTGTGACAGTAGCATATGGATCAGGAGCTTATACTTTAGCTACACCTGATGGCATTCCTCTGGATGAGCCACTTAACAGTGTCTATCTCAAGAAGTTCTATGCCTGATCCTCAGAGTATTCCAAAAAAAAAAAAAAAAAAAAAACAAAACAAAACAAAAAAAAACAAAAAATCTAAAAAAAATTCGTCCTCTAGTGAAAACCTGGCAAACAGGCACCATGGATAAGTACCATAGTGAAAACCTGGCAAACAGGCGCTATGTGTAGAGTCAGCATCCATCATCTATCAAGTCCTGTCCACTCCATGTCTAGTACACAAAGCATGCCTTCCATCCATCCATAATAAAACCATTGACTTTGTTTGCATTTCCATCTCCCTATCTAGTATAGCTTGGAAATTTGTCAATGTCCATCATCGTCTCCCCATGGCTTGATCTGTGTCAATAGTTAACACTGTCTTGTCCTAGGTCAAAGATTTCTGTGTCTTGTTTGGCAGTCACCCATATAGTTTCCTCTACCAGAATGGGGGCAACTCTTTCCTTAACTTAGGTCTAGGATTGGTTCCTTGTTTGTGGTTCGCAACGCACACTTCAATCTCTTTCTCATTGATCACAGGTAACACCCTTTAACGGACACATTGCTCCTATGATAAGGCTGTTATCTTCTCAACACTTTTCCCACATCATCACACACCCAGAACTACATATTATCTCTTCTCAATCTTAAAGTACCTTGATCCCATGGATATGGGTATGTAGGCAGTCTGGACTACGAAGGAAGTATCTAGTACTTAGGTACATAAGATCCCCTCCTCTCCACCTTGATCCATTTCATCACTCTATCTAGAACTACATATTTATCACTTTCATCTTTCATCGTAATGTGCCTTAATCCTGTGGATATAGGGTATGTAGGCAGTCTAGAATACGAAGGATGTATCTAGTACTCAGGCACACACGATCCATCATTCTCCACCTGTTCCAATCCATTAGCACTATCACCTTTCTATTCTTCCATTTATCAAAATCCATTCGCCTCAACTTGACTAACTCAAGCAGCAAGCTAGCGCATCCTTTCAAAGTAAAAGTCCTTAACAAACCTGAAGCAAAGAGGCCTACCTCCAGAGTCACCTACTGTCCTGCATACCGATTGCCAACATCAGCTAAGTCCCACTTAACCAAAGCACCGGATCAACAAGCTTGTCTTCTGCGAAGTGTTCCTTTGTCGAGACCAACACACGCATCTCCTGCGACATGCGACATTTCTTGCAGCAAGACATTATCTTTTAGGTAGATAGCCCCCTTTAACGGACACAGAGTTCCTACGATAAGGCTGTTTTCTTTCCTATCCAATCTATCCTGAGCAACCTCTTTGGTAAGAGAATATGTTGGCTGTATGTTTACTTTGTAAGTCAGTCAATTTGCTTTTTGGTTTATCTTTTGTTCCTTTACCCATTACCTATTCAAGGCTACCTTGATTTATCTATAATCTTGGTATGTTGCGATGCAGTACGGATTGGGGGCATAGTCATTGCTTTTTTGTGTGCCGTGTTTGAGGAATGATCTTTAGCATCTTTCTTAGCATTCTATTTATCTTGTATGTGTTACGTCCTAGCATCTTACATATTAATACTCTTCTTGCATTTACATGTATGGAAGTTTATTTTATGTTCAAGACTATGGCTTATTCACATGTTCCAACAAGGTTATATTATGTCTAAAGGATCTAAGTTCAAACTGCTTGCTTGCAGAGTCAACGTCCACACACTCGAATATTACTGCACCTTGGTCTTTTATACCTTGGTGGTGAACTATCCACGTGCTATATCAAAATAAGGATTGCTCTTTATATACAAAAGTGAAACCATTGCAACAAGCTCCTTCATCCATTCCCACAAACCGTTATATCATTTTCACTGCAAAGATTGATCAACAGTCTCTGTCTCCCATCTCCTCCTGTTCTTCTCTCTGGTGCATATCTGCAAAACCCACATGTCAGATATCACTAGTCATCACATCTATATCATCATATATCTCTATCATCATACATCTATAAACATCATATAAGCAACATATGTCATCACTTGAATCCATAATCATACATACATATCATCACATCCATGACATCAAGGAATGCATACACAAAAGCATGAACAACAGTGAGCCGAATAGATCATCATATATATCATGTAATGGTCATCATAATACAAAATGTCTGTGTCTACATCAATCATATAAAATGTGTATACATCCAAATATACATCAAAATAGTACATCAAGGCTATCAAGAGCCCACAAAATATACATCAGAATGCACGCAGGCATCTGTCTAAAATGATACAAATGGTACAATGTACAAGTGTCCATCGTGATACAAGTATGGTACAAATGTGATATAAATATACAAATGTGCATGCCCTAGTGGGTAGAGCTGCCCTCCTGCTGTGGCCCCTGTCCTCCCCCTGTGCTCGGTGGAGGTCCCCCTACTGCTCCTCCTCCTCCCCCTGGTGGTAAAAATGGTCCTCTAATTGAAGACACTGACTGCCCTGTCCTGTGGGATCCAGATGCCCCAGATCTGCTCCTATCTCTATAGCTCAGCTCTCGCTGTGCCGCTGGCACCGCACCCGCATACAGCCCCCTTGTAGTACTCTGCCTCCCTGCCGGCTAATACTAGCTCTCCCTGCACCCGGACGAGCTCACTGTATAGAGTCCTTTGGTTTGCACCTAGGGCACGACGTGCCTCATCTCTCTCCCGCCTCACTCTAAACAGTGTGGCCTTTGTTGTCAACCACAGCTGTACCTCTACATCTCTCTCCCTCCTGGCTTGTGCTAGCTGCTCGGCGTCTGCTGCTGGTGCGGCTGGCGGCTGCACCTGTACCTGTGTCTGTGCCTGTACCTGGGCCTGTAGCTGTGTGTATGCCTACACCTGGGCCTGTAGCTGTGCCTGTACCTGTGCCAGGGCTGTCTATGCTACTAAGGTTGCATGTGTCTGTGTCTGGGCTGTGGCCTCGGCCTGTCTCGCCTCGGCCCGCGCTGCATCCCTATCCCTCCTCAAGCGCATCATCCGAAGCTCTAGTCGAGTCCTTCGGGCTGTCTCATCCTGTAGCAGTCGCTCGACTCTCTGTAAATCGGTCTCTACGACTGGACCCACTACCTCTGCCATCTCCACATTGACATGCTGGCCGTTGCCCTTTCCATCTGCTTGCTGCCTGGCTGCTCAGGCCTACCGTCTCATCCTAGCCTCCCCTCTGAGGACTAGTACCTCCCCCACTGCCCCTGCTACACCTGGTGTAGTCAATCTGATCGCCCTGTGTGTCTGCCAATACTAGTCATACTCTGGAAGCGTCCCTGGGTCTGCCAGCCCTGTGTCCCAATCCCATCTCACGGGGACAAGTCCCTGTACCTCTGCCAAAGCTATAGCCACTGGGATTGCTACATCCCAGTCTCCAACCTCCCACCGTGTCCTGGCATGTGTAGCCTCCCCCACTGGTAGTCCCTGTGGCACTCTGAACTGCCTGAGTACCCGCTCTGGTAGGTACCTCTCTATCGCATCTATCTGTCTCCCGAACAGATACCGCGCCTGTCTGCAATACATGAGCTGCTCATGCTCATCATCCCACTCCTCACATAGTAGCTAGGGCCTCCACACAAACAAGTCCATCTCGTCGATCTGCCGCCTCCAGTGGCTAACAGACCACATCCTCTGGTGTGTAATCACCCCATCATATAAGAATGCATAGGGCTCGCCTCTATCCTGATGGCGCTGTGCCATGGTCAGATCACTGGAATATGCTCCCACGCCCATACCTGTAATAAGGTCACCCCTGCTAAGAGGCTCCTACCTCTACTGTACACGCAATGGTGCATGTCATGATACAACTGTCCTAGTACACAGGGGCCCCACGCATACTGTCTGCCATGTGTGAACATCCCTGATAGCACTGTACCCCAACCAACTGATAATCCCCTGGATCTCCTATCAGGGCACAGGAAGCCGCCAATCAGTGACGCCACTATCCATCTGATCCTGTCACAGAGTCTCAGGACGTCTGCCCATCGAATCTCCCCATCATCTATCCAAAGGTCATCTGTGCAGAAGACCTCCACCAAGCCTGCCTCGCCCCGTGCCAGGTCAAAGTCTACTATCTCTCCATCAATCCGAATCCTCAGGATACGGTATACGTCCTCCAGTGTCACTATCGCCTCCCCCGTCGGAAAGTGGAAGGACGAGGTCTCGCTATGGTATCGCTCCACAACTGCTGTCACTAGGGCGAGATTTGCCCTAATGTGTGTGAAGTGGGCCACATGCCATAGTCCCGCGTGCTCCAAGAATGCGTTCTCCTCCCATGTCAACTGTACTACCTCGTGTGCAATCACGTGGTGTCGCTCCCGCTACATCAGCGGTGGCAGTATCCTCTGCATCCATAACAACTCACTTGTCAATTTTTCTTTCCTCAATTCCTCAAATCCTATCTACCCATGGGCTATGCTATGCAACCCCCAACCATCCCTTTCCCCTCTTGTCAACTAGGATAGGCATCCCTATTCTAAACCCCCCATTCTACTTAAACCCTAACTTTTCTGCTACTTAACCAAAAGCACTTTGTTCTATACAAAAGCGCTGTCCCTCCCTGCCAACCACGCCATACTGTCTATCCAGACGCGCTGCATTTTCTCTACCAAATGCGCCTTCTTTACCAAGTGCGCCACGCTATGCTGCCAACCGCGCCGCTCTGTCCTACCAGAGGCGCTTCAATTTTTCCTACCCCTGTCGACCGCGCTAGCCTACCCTACCAAGTGCGCTATACCACTATACCAAATGCGCTGCAAAATTTTGCTAACCGCGCTGCGGCACTGCCAAATAAACCAAAAGCGCCTTGATTTTACCAATCGCGCTGCACCCGCGTACCATATGCGCTGCGGCGCGCCAAAAGCGCTGCAAACGACTACCAAACACGCCGCAACTCTCTACAGTGCTTTTGGCTGACATGCAAACTCTCCTAGACCTAGCCCTAATCTACCCTTAAACAACAAAATACAAGGGGGGTTTTCGACTACTTACCGCTGCCGGAGCTCCTGCTGGCCTCCTGTAGGTCCGCACCAACTCTGCTCGATGTTTGTGCGCTGGAATCAGCATCTCTCCTCGCTGTCTGCTCCTTCCCCTCAACCTAGTTTGGAAGCTCTCCTCTCTATATTTAGAAGCTCTTAGGGTGCAAATGAGGATTGTGGTCCCCATGGGACCTATTTATAGTGTCCCACCCTTAGTTTTTCTTCCCACCCCTTTCTGCTTTTCCTCCTACCTAGTCGCGCACTCTTCTAGTCGAGCGTCAACACCATTCCTCTGTCGCTTCCCTATCTTCCCGCTCGAGGGGGCATACGTTGGGGCAACTATCTACATTGGGGCATAAAAAAAATTGTATCACGTATTCAACAATTAATTTCTTTGACGCAACGCTATAAACTGCATCGCATCAAAGAGGGGCAAAATGTAGACACCCTAAAATGACCAAGTCGTCACACTACTCGCATTTCGTCATTTCTTCCTAATCACCTGCATTTCAACGTTAATTAAATAATCTAATTATTTAATTAATTTCATCAAATTCTTCTAAATCTCCTAAATTCGACATTAATTAAATAAATTCTTTTTATTTAATTAATTAAATTGAATTCCTCTGTTATTCTTCCACAATTAAATAATTTTAATTATTTAATTAGATCATTGTCACTTTCCAAAAATCAAATCTACATTAATTAGATAAATCCAATTATTTAATTAATTCAACAAATTTCCTCTTATCTACAATTAAATAATTCACATTATTTAATTAAATCAAAATCATTTTTTCAAAATCATGCACAACAATTAAATAAATTTATTTATTTAATTTGTTTTCAAATCTTCTAAATTAAATAATTCCAATTATTTAATTATTTCTTCCAAAAATATCTTCTCTAAATTTAAATAAATCAATTATTTATTTAAATTGCTTTTTCTTCTAAATTGAGTTATCTCTAATATAACTCAAGCTTTCTTGCTCATGCAATTAAATATTTCTAATATTTAATAAAGCAAAATATCTTCTAATTCTCATGCAAATCCCTTCTTCTTGTTTTAAATCACTTAACTGATCATTACATTCTGTTAATTGCTTTAACTCATTCTTCTATTCTTGATAACTCCTCTCATGTAAAAGAAAGCAAGACACTTGGCTTCTTCTTATTCATTGCACGTTCCTCAACTGTTCTCCTCCGTTGATTCTTCTGAATTATCTGGACCGTTGATTGATCTTCCTTGAAACTTATATAAACCCCCCTCATCTCCTTCATTACCTCTCTCTTCGATTTTATTCTCAGGCATACTTGACAGCGCTTTGAGCATACAATGATTCGATTGAGCAACCTTACGATCTTTTGACATTGATTTTTGAGCACATTGAGCACACTACTTGCTTGTTGCAACTATGGTTTCGCAACTTGATTGAGCAATCCACACATCTCCAAAAGGGAACAATACAGATTTTGGTAAGAGCTTTCATTTGTCTTTGATTTTATGATAATGGCTTTTACTTAGATTGGTTCGCTTTATGTGATTGGTTTTTTTGGTTTTATTAGTTTTGATTAAATCAATTTTTCCTCATACACAGATAGTGTTTAGGGTTTAGGGATGAGGGATTAGGGTTAAGGGTTGGTGGATTAGGGTTGAGGGTTAACAGATTAGGGCTTAGGGATAGGATTTAGGGTTTAGGGTTGAGGGATTAGGGTTTAAGGTATAGTGTTGAGGGTTTAGGGATAGGGTTTAGGGTTGAGTGATTAGGGTTTGACGTTGAGTGTTGAGGGTTGAGGTTTTAGGGTTTAGGGTTTAGGGATAGGGTTGAGGGTCGAAGGATTAGAGTTAAGGGTTGAGGGATTAGGGTTTGACGTTGAGGGTTAAGGGTTGAGGTTCGAGGGTCGAGGGTTTAGGGATAGGTTTGAGGGTTGAGGGATTAGGGTTAAAGTAGAGTGTCGAGGGTATAAGGATTATGGATAGGGTTGGAGGGTTTAGGGATAAGGGATTAGGTTTTAAGGTATAGTATCGAGCCCGTTGAGGGTTTACAAATAGGGATAGTGTTTAAGGTTTAGGGATGAGGGATTAGGGTTGAGGGTTGATGGATTAGGGTTGAGGGTTGACGGATTAGGGCTTAGGGATGGGGTTTAGGGTTGAGGGTTGACAGATTAGGGCTTAGGGATGGGGTTTAGGGTTGAGGGATTAAGGTTTAAGGTATAGTGTTGAGGGTTTAGGGTTGAGGGATTAGAGTTAAGGGTTGAGGGATTAGGGTTTGATGTTGAGGGTTGAGGGTTTAGGGATAGGTTTGAGGGTCGAGGGATTAGAGTTAAGGGTTGAGGGATTAGGGTTTGACGTTGAGGTTGAGTGTTGAGGTTCAAGGGTTGAGGGTTTAGGGATAGGGTTGAGGGTCGAGGGATTAGGGTTAAAGTAGAGTGTCGAGGGTATAAGGATTAGGGACAGGGTTGGATGGTTTAGGGATAAGGGATTAGGGTTTAAGGTATAGTATCGAACCTGTTGAGGGTTTAGGAATAGGGATAGCGTTTAGGGTTTAGGGATGAGGGATTAGCATTGAGGGTTGAGGGATTAGGGTTGAGGGTTGAGGGATTAGGGTTTAGGGATAAGGTTTAGGGTTTAGGGTTGAGGGATTAGAGTGAAGGGTTGAGGGATTAGGATTTGACGTTGAGGGTTGAGGGTTGAGGTTTTAGGGTTTAGGGTTTAGAGATCGGGTTGAGGGTCAAGGGATTAGAGTTAAGGGTTGAGGGATTAGGGTTTGATGTTGAGGGTTGAGGGTTGAGATTCGAGGGTCAGGGGTTTAGGGATAGGGTTGAGGGTCGAGGGATTAGGGTTAAATTAGAGTGTCAAGGGTATAAGGATTAGGGATAGGGTTGGAGGGTTTAGGGATAAGGGATTAGGGTTTAAGGTATAGTATCAAGCTCGTTGAGGGTTTAGGAATAGGGATAGTGTTTAGGGTTTAGGGATGAGGGATTACAGTTGAGGGTTGATGGATTAGGGTTGAGGGTTAACGGATTAGGGCTTAGGGATGGGGTTTAGGGTTTAGGGTTGAGGGATTAGGGTTTAATGTATAGTGTTGAGGGTTTAGGGATAGGGTTTAGGGTTGAAGGATTAGAGTTAAGGGTTGAGGGATTAGGGTTTGATGTTGAGGGTTGAGGTTTTAAAGTTGAGGGTTTAGGGATAGGGTTGAGGGTCGAGGGATTGGGGTTAAAGTAGAGTATCGAGGGTATAAGGATTAGGGATAGGGTTGGAGGGTTTAAGGATAAGGGATTAAGGTTTAAGGTATAGTATCAAGCCCGTTGAGGGTTTAGGAATAGTGATAGCATTTAGGGTTTAGGGATGAGGGATTAGAGTTGAGGGTTGAGGGATTAGGGTTGAGGGTTGAGGGATTAGGGTTTAAGGTATAGTGTTGAGGGTTTAGGGATAGGGTTTAGGGTTGAGGGATTATAGTGAAGGGTTGAGGGATTAGGATTTGATGTTGAGGGTTGAGAGTTGAGGTTTTAGGGTTTAGGGTTTAGGGTTTAGGGATAGGGTTGAGGGTCGAGGGATTAGAGTTAAGGATTGAGGGATTAGGGTTTGATGTTGAGGGTTGATGGTTGAGGTTCGAGGGTTGAGGGTTTAGGGATAGGGTTGAGGGTTGAGGGATTAGGGTTAAAGTAGAGTGTTGAGGGTATAAGGATTAGGGATAGGGTTGGAGGGTTTAGGGATAAGGGATTAGGGTTTAAGGTATAGTATCAAGCCCGTTAAGGGTTTAGGGATAGGGATAGTGTATAGGGTTTAGGGATGAGGGATTAGGGTTGAGGGTTGATGGATTAGGGTTGAGGGTTGATAGATTAGGGCTTAGGGATGGGATTTAGGGTTTAGGGTTTAGGGTTGAGGGATTAGGTTTTAAGGTATAGTGTTGAGGGTTTAGGGATAGGGTTTAAGGTTGAGGGATTAGAGTGAAGGGTTGAGGGATTAGGATTTGACGTTGAGGGTTGAGGGTTGAGGTTTTAGAGATAGGGTTGAGGGTCGAGGGATTAGAGTTAAGGGTTGAGGGATAGGGTTGAGGGTTGAGGGATTAGGGATAGGGTTAAGGGTTGAGGGATTAGGGTTAAAGTAGAGTGTCAAGGGTATAAGGATTAGGGATAGGATTGGAGGGTTTAGGGATAAGGGATTAGGGTTTATGGTATAGTATCGAGCCTATTGAGGGTTTAGAAATAGGAATAGTGTTTAGGGTTTAGGGATGAGGGATTAGGGTTGAGGGTTGATGGATTAGGGTTGAGGGTGATGGATTAGGGTTGAGGGTTGAGGGATTAGAGTTAAGGGTTGAGGGATTAGGATTTGACGTTAAGGGTTGAGGGTTGAGGTTTTAGGGTTTAGGGATAGGGTTAAGGGTCGAGGGATTAGAGTTAAGGGTTGAGAGATTAGGGTTTGATGTTGAGGGTTGAGGTTCGAGGGTCGAGGGTTTAGGGATAGGGTTGAGGGTTGAGGGATTAGGGTTAAAGTAGAGTGTCGAGGGTATAAGGATTAGGGATAGGGTTGGATGGTTTAGGGATAAGGAATTAGGGTTTAAGGTATAGTATCGAGCCTATTGATGGTTTAGAATAGAGATAGCGTTTAGGATTTAGGGTTGAGGGATTAGGGTTTAGGGTTTAGGGATAAGGTTTAGGGTTTAGGGTTGAGGGATTAGGGTTTAAGGTATAGTGTTGAAGGTTTAGGGATAGGTTTTAGGGTTGAGGGATTAGAGTGAAGGGTTGAGGGATTAGGATTTGACATTGAGGGTTAAGGGTTGAGCTTTTAGGGTTTAGGGTTTAGGGATAGGGTTGAGGGTCAAGGGATTAGAGTTAAGGGTTGACGGATTAGGGTTTGACGTTGAGGGTTGAGGGTTGAGGTTCAAGGGTCGAGGGTTTAGGGATAGGGTTGAGGGTCGAGGGATTAGGGTTAAAGTAGAGTATCGAGGGTATAAGGATTAGGGATAGGGTTGGAGGGTTTAGGGATAAGGGATTAGGGTTTAAGGTATAGTATCGAGCCTATTGAGGGTTTAGGAATAGGGATAGCATTTAGGGTTTAGGGATGAGGGATTAGAGTTGAGGGTTGAGGGTTTAGGGTTGAGGGTTGAGGGATTAGGGTTTAGGGATAAGGTTTAGGGTTTAGGGTTGAGGGATTAGGGTTTAAGGTATAGTTTTGAGGGTTTAGGGTTGAGGGATTAGAGTGAAGGGTTGAGGGATTAGGATTTGATGTTGATGGTTGAGGGTTGAGGTTTTAGGGTTTAGGGTTTAGGGTTTAGGGATAGGGTTGAGGGTTGAGGGTTGAGGGATTAGAGTTAAGGGTTGAGGGATTAGGGTTTGACGTAGAGGGTTGAGGTTTGAGGGTCGAGGGTTTAGGGATAGGGTTGAGGGTCAAGGGATTAGGATTAAAGTAGAGTGTCAAGGGTATAAGGATTAGGGACAGGGTTGGAGGGTTTAGGGATAAGGGATTAGGGTTTAAGGTATAGTATCAAGCTTGTTGAGGGTTTAGGAATAGGGATAGTTGGCTTTAGGGTTTAGGATTAAATGAGACCTAGATGGCTAAGGATGGATGGAGAGGTAGACAAGGAGCAACTGAGAGACATAGAGAGGGGAGAGGTAGAGAGGTGAGGGGGAGAGATAAGTGAGATATAGAACATGAGCTAATGGAACTAGAGGTGAGATATTGTAAAGGTGCCATCGAAGGTGAGATAGGCACAAATATTTATGGATCAATCTATAGCAAGAGAAAATGTGAGCGCGTTATAACACACTCATGTTTTGTCCTACTATAGAAATGGTAAAAAAGTGTTGACCCCTGTGATCTAGGCCCACATGCTCTGTTTTCATGCTGATTATGTGTGTGTTCCAACAAAAAAAAGTACTTTCATGCTATTGGGAAGTTCACATGCACATTTTACACATTCTACCACCTTTGCATGATCTTTCCACCACCTTTTCTGCTTTGCCAACTTGAGAAGGAGGAAATAACATAGTTTTCACACCAAATTTGATAGATATCTATTCAAGTTTCAATTTTTGTAGTGTTGCAATGTTAATTGTGATTCAATTTTAGGAATTTAACATTATAGATTGGTTAATAGTATTGTTGTTACTAATTATATTTGAGTGTTATTCAATTTAACATTGAAAAGGAAGCAAGTGGTGAAAAACTCAAATTATTGAGGAGTTTAATGCAAGAAGAAAAAAATACTACATAATTGGGTACTCTCTCCATTCGAATCTCCATTTTTTTAGGTATGTTAAGTCTTTACATGCATGTTCTTTACATTTTCCTTAATTCTATTTGAATTACTTTATCATGCTTTATCATACATGTTTAAAATAGACACATTCCCAATCAAGAAAGCAACCTACAATCTCACATGATGCCATGTATATTTTCTACACTTGGGCTCTTTAATAATTATGTGTAATAAACAGACCTTAACATACCATGATGTCAAACTATACAAGAATAAATCCTTACAACATAATAAAAATACAATCCCACTATTATCTTGTCATATTAACAAATTAAAATACAAATGAATAGGTGCCAAGATCATACAAGTATGCACATGACATGATGATTTGTATGCACATATCTTGGGCTAGGACATTCCTTATGCACCTATTCATGATGATTTGTACATGCACATGACACAACAATATTTCAAAATTTCGTAATTGTCCTTTGTTATCACATGATGGTGGTTACCTTGATCGACTATATACCATTCAATGCCCTAAATTACAGAGATCAGTCTAATGATTTTTATGGAAATCTTAGGTATGTGATGCAGTCGTAGGGTTCAACTCAATCCAAAGGGATCATACCAATAGTTTCTTCAAATTTCATAAGCTTTCCTCTCAAGCAATCTCCCTATACAAAGGCACAAAGAGGGTCTTCAATACTTTAAAACCTAACAACGCTACTAGAGGTCTTCTTACCCCTCAGGAACTTAGACACAACTATTCTAAACCCTTACTGAAGTCTACACTCTTCAATTGTTTTCTATTCCTTCACAAGCCACCCAAATCCTAGTATCCCTAGTACCAACAAAACACCTTCTCAATTCCAAATCCTGGTAGCGCTAGTAACAACAAACATGTCAAATTGGGTCTGCCTCAACCTTTTCAAGCATGAAGTCCCATGTACTCTTCACTTGTAGCCTCAATAGGTGACTATCCTTTGACCTTATCCTCATCTAGGACTGAAGTGAACTTTGTACCATAATGCTTTGTATGGCTGCAATAACATTGTGCAATAATGCTTTGTATGGCTGCAATAATTTGCTTTGTATGCTTTGTACCTATTTTGGTTGAGTGACATTTACTCTTTTACATGATGAGTGTATGTACATTTACTATGAAGGGTTGAATGACATATATTTTAGTTATTTGTATGGATTCATTTCTTAGGAACTAATATTGGTCTCTTTACCATGCTATAGACAAATTCTTCATCATGCCGAGGAAACGATCAAGAATTAAACCAACACAAGAAGAGAGAGAAGCTAAGAATGCAAAGAAAGCAGCAGCTATGAGGAAACTTCGTGAGAAGAGGAAATTGGACACGATAAATGAAGACATGCCAATTGAAGAGGAACCACAACCATCACAAAGAGATATGGTATTGGTGGCACAAAGAGAATGAATGCAAAAACTTTCTGCTATGAGAGATTTGAATACCATAGTTGGAGACACGTTCTCTACCACAAGTCAACAGTAGGGACACCATCTACCACATCTCAAGTTGAGAGTACATCATCACTCACATGTGATGAAGGAGGTACACCATCGTTCCCACCTCAACCTTAAGGTATGTCATCTATTCCATCTTCGATTGAAGGTATGCCATCTAGCCCATCTCATTTAAATATTGATGAAATTCCTAATGTTGAGATGAATTTACCTAACTTAACACCACCTAGAATTTTGCATAGAAAGCCAAAGTATTTGATTGATATTGATGAGAATATTTTGTAGCCAATGGAAGGTAAGATTCCAAAATGCACTTGCAGAAGATATGCTCATAAGATTTGGAGATTGTTCTTTGAAAAGTTAAATGAGACTGCAAGATGTCAACTATTCATTGAAATGATGTGAAGTATAAAGTATAGGTCCATCATGAAGATTCTTGGGTTGAGAACATCAGAGGCTTCAAGTGAAAAATCTATTGTCAAGAATCTAATGAGTGTGTATGAGAGTGTGGGTAACACCTCACGCACAAAAGATAGTAATGCAACACGGTGTGTGATTACATCGACTATAGTAAGTAGTCAAATGAGGAATTCTCTTCTCATTAGAAAGATAAGTCAAGAATTGAGAATCAATAGGAAAACTTTATCAAGAGCCATTGGAAGACGCCAAAGAATTGAGGACACTAATGCCAATGAATTATGGGCGTTCTCAGGGAGACTACCATGAAAAGATAAACCAATTGTTGAAGCATTGAGATCACTAATTGAAGACTTCTGGAATAATTACACAAGGGTATCTCTGAATCAAAGGGATATGGTAAGAAGGAGAATTGGTAGTCGGAACCGTGAGCCACATCCAAAGCATTTTTTGGATGAGACTCAAACACAGTTTTATGGTAAATTTCTAGAGAAGTATCCTCAAATTAAAATTTGTCAAATATATTTTGAAATGCTAAAACCTTTCTATGTGAAGATAAATCACACACACACACTACTTGTTGTTGTAGATTACATATTGAATTTTCTAACCATTTTGATGTTTATAGGTCTATATGTTTAGATTTGCATACTAACAATGTTTTTCAGGGTTGTGTCATACGTACCCCACCAACATCTTCAAGAGACTTCATATCAAGAATTTTATGTGAAAGAGAGGAAGGTCAAATATTCTAAAAGAAATTATGCTTGGATGGTACATATCATCGTTGCGGTGGCTTGCAACGTTTGCCAATATGTGAACATATGGAAAGAACACATGTGGTTGGAAATGAACTAGTAGAGTTTGGCAAGTATAAAACAGTGGCATACAATACAAAAGATGGTAAAGAAGCAAAGATGTGTGAATTGGTTATTAAAAATATTCCAGTGTATCAGTTGATGCCTATATTTTGTGACAACATAGTGTATGAGTATGCAAGACATGCCCATAGAGCTCAATGGTTGGACTCACAATTCAAGTTATGCAAAGACACATTTTCGGTTGGTAGCATTGTTTCAGTCATCGACTTTGCAGAGAACTACAGTCTACAGCCACAACGTGAGGTGCAATCATAATATTACAACTCCACACAGGTTTCTTTATTTGTGCACATTGCATTCATTCATGTGAATGATAGTACAGAGGATGACAGAAAGATCATAAGGGAGTATAATTTCTATTTCAGTGATGCTCGCACGCATTTTATGGAGTTCATGCAAGGTTGCTTTAAGATGTTCTACAATGATTTGGCTAGAAGGGGCATATCATTCAGTTAGCATATCATATGGTCGGATAATTGTGCGTCACAATTCAAGAACTTGTGGAATTTCTATTGGCTAAGTAGGAGGCATAATTTTACAGGTATTCAGCATATGTGGAACTTTTGTGAGGCTAGGCATGGAAAGGGGGAGCATGATGGTGCAGGAGCATGTATCAAAAGAGCCATAGCATGAGAAGAGTTAAAGTATAAAGACAATGCAAAGTTGATAGATGCAAAATCGATCGTCGAGTGGTGTAATGCTTCCATGGGTCCAAGTAATGAAGACAAGTCTTCAGTTCATAGATTTTTTTGGTTGATAGATGATACTAACATTGCACCATATGAGGACTATTCTACAATGACAGGATCAAGTGAGATGCACTCTTTCAGAAGCTCAATTGCAGGTTCATGGAGTATCCATATGCGAAAGATGTCATGCTTTTGTTCTTCCTGTATAATTCAAGCCTGGGATGAGTGTGAGTCAAAGGAGTGGGTTGGCGAATGGCAGTTAAGTTATCTTAGCCCATTTGACACGTATCGACCCTCGACGGCACTGGAACTAACACAGATGGAATCATCAATTGACTTTGACCACATATCAGATCTAGTTCAACCAGGTAATATATCTTTTTGCATAGTTTTTGAAATTCCTAAAGTCATCTTACTTTGTCGTGTTTTTGTAATGTTGACTAATTTCATCTAATTTGCTACACATATCAATGTAGGGCACGTATATACAGTTATTGCAAATGAGAAGAGGGAAAAGATTATTACTTATGTTATTGTGTTGAGGCCAAAAAGAAATTGGAAGCCCCAGTTACAGATGGAGAAAACATCAAATACCCTACAAGCTTAATGGTTATTACTGGAACATGGCTTAGAAGGTACCCACATAAGAGTGTTAATGTTTGGCTATTTCAGAACTTTGAGACACATTGGAAGATTCTTCATTACTCGAACCTTGTCATGGCATCCAATGTTCATTTGATACAGTATCAGGGTAGACCTTTGAACAAGACCTTGTGGAAGGTGCATGAGTCTGACCATGAAGCAATACTTGACACAATAAAGAGTAGAGAAGACCCAGATGGTTCATTAGATTAGTTTGTAAGTATTCACATTAATTTTGTAAAGTCATGTTACATTGAGTTGTAAGTATGCACATTAATTTGTAAGGTTTGTCTTTTTTTTATTTGCTGCTGCATTTTTACACATATACACATTTTTACATCATGTTATGCTTCGTGGGGTTAGACCTAAGTGATGGATGAAGTTGATCCTGAGAATAATGTATAAAATTTAGGTAATGTATAAAATATAGGTGTCTCTAGGTGTCTTGGTTTCTAACTAGATAATAGGTGTCTCTAATTGTGTCTTAGGTATATACGATATGTCAACTAGGTAGATAGAGACTAGAAAATAGGTGTCGTAGGTGTCCTACGTCTACTAAACTACATGTGTCTTAAGTTTAGGTGAGGCCACATGAGCTTCCACCTTCACGTGGTTGGCTTTGTTAGTATAGAATATTTGTATTTCTTTAAGCTAAGGGAAGCTCTTTTTCTTAATAGGAAAACTTTATCGACTTCAGTTGCACTAATGATGAAGGGGCACCCAGGTTGTCATACCTCCAAGAGGGGTCAAAAAATAAAATTTTATTTTGATTGAGTCAATTGTATGTATAAGGTCTTCTAAGACCATTTCATTTGTTTTTAAGTCACTTTGAGTCATTTGGGGTCAGTTTGAGTCTTTGAGTCCTATTGCAAAAAGTGTCAATGTTGTCAAGTTGCACAAAGCAACTTTTGCATTTTTGGTGTCCTACTCCTAATGTGACCAAACTAATAGTCCCAACGCATCTAGATGGGTATGTTTAGGCTAGGTATGGTTCTATTTTTCACCCAAACATGTTGAAACAGTCCGAGCTACATTGTACCGATGATGTCCCTAAAGAGTCTAAAGTGCAAAAAGGTAGCAATCTTTGATGAGATGTTACTCAAAAACCATGTCACTTAGAAACATTCTATCTAAGGCAACGTGATCATGTAGAGTACGTTTACAATAACCTCTCTCATTTTTTTATATCTCTGAGGCGTTTGCCCGTGGTAAAAGGTTTTCTATTGCCCCAAAAATCGTCAGAAGGAGGCAGTGTAGAGTTGCAAAGGGGTGTAACTTTGGTCCTACTCCTGATGTGACCAAACTAACTATTCCAACATGTCTGTATGGGTACATTTACACTAGGCATGGTACTTTTTTTCACCCAAACATGTCGAAAGAGTCTGAGCTACATTGTACCGATGATAACCCTGAAGAGTCCAAAGTGCAAAAAGGTAGCAATCTTTGACGAGATGTTACTCAAAAATTGTGTCACTTAGAAACATTTCATCTAAGGTAACGCAATCATGTAGGGTTCCTCTATAATAACCTCTCTTGGTTTTTTATATCTCTAAGGCGTTTGCCCATGGTGAAAGGTTTTCTGCTGCCCCAAAAATTGTTAGGAGGTAGTGTAAAGTTGCAAAGGGGTGTAACTTTCATCCTGCTCCTGATGCGACTAAATTGACTATTCCAACGTGTCTGGATGGGTACATTTACACTAGGCATGGTCCTATTTTTCACCCAAGCATGCTGAAACAGTCCGAGCTATATTATACCGACGATATCCCTGAAGAGTCCAAAGTGCAAAAAGGCAGCAATCTTTGACAAGATGTTACTTGAAAATTGTGTCACTTATAAATATTCTGTCTAAGGCAACATGATCATGTAGAGTCCCTCTACAATAACCTCTCTTAGTTTTTAATATCTCTAAGGCGTTTGCCCATGGTGAAAGGTTTTCTGCTGCCCCAAAAATCGTCAGGAGGTAGTGTAAAGTTGCAAAGGGGTGTAACTTTCATCCTGCTCCTGATGCGACCAAAATGACTATTCCAACATGTCTAGATGGGTAGATTTACACTAAGCATGGTCCTATTTTTCACTCAAACATGTCAAAACAGTCTGAGCTACATTGTACCAACGATATCCCTGAAGAGTCTAAAGTGTAAAAAGGTAGCAATCTTTGACGAGATGTTACTCAAAAACTGTGTCACTTAGAAATATTTCATCTAAGGCAACATGATCATGTAGAGTCCCTCTACAATAACCTCTTTCAGTTTTTTATATCTTTGAGGTGTTTGCCCATGGTGAAGGTTTTCTACTGCCCCAAAAATCATCAGAAGGAGACAATGTAAAGTTGCAAAGGGGTGTAACTTTCATCCTGCTCCTGATATGACCAAACTGATAGTTCCAATGCATCAAGATGGGTAGATTTAGGCTAGGCATGGTCCTATTTTGCACCCAAACATGTCGAAACAGTCTGAGCTACATTGTACCGGTGATATCCTTGAAGAGTCCAAAGTGCAAAAAGGCAGCAATCTTTGACAAGTTGTTACTGAAAAATTGTGTCACTTAGATGCATTCCGTCTGAGGAAACATGATCACGTAGGGCCCTCTACAATAACCTCTCTCAGTTTTTTATATCTCTGAGGCGTTTGCCCATGGTGAAAGGTTTTCTGCTGCCCCAAAAATCATCAGAAGAAGGCAGTGTAAAGTTGCAAAGGGGTGTAACTTTTGTTCTTCTCCTCGTGTGGCCAATGGCCAAACTAATAGTTCCAATGCATCTAGATGGGTACGTTTAGGCTACGCATGGTTTTGTTTTATACCCAAACATGCCGAAATAGCCTGAGCTACATTGTACCAGCGATATCCCTGAAGAGTCCAAAGTGCAAAAAGGTAGCAATCTTTGACGAGCTATTATTCAGAAACTGTGTCACTTAGATACATTCCATCAGAGGCAAAGAGATCACGTAGGGTCCCTCTACAATAACCTCTCTCAGTTTTTTATATCTCTAAGGTGTTTGCTCGTGGTGAAAGGTTTTCTATTGCCCCCAAAAATTGTTAGAAGGAGGCAGTGTAAAGTTGCAAAGGGGTGTAACTTTTGTTCTTCTCCTCATGTGGCCAAACTGCTAGTTCCAATGCATTTGGATGGGTACATTTAGGCTAGGCATGGTCTTGTTTTGCACCCAAACATGTCGAAACAGTTCGAGCTACATTGTATCGGCGATATCCCTGAAGAGTCCAACGTGTAAAAAGGAAGCAATCTTTGATGAGTTGTTACTCAGACATCGTGTCACTTAGATACATTTTGTCTGAGGCAACATGATCACGTAGGGTCCCTCTATAATAACCTCTCTCAAATTTTTATATCTCTGAGGTGTTTTCCTACGGTGAAAGTTTTCCTGCTGCCCCAAAAATTGTCAAAAGGAGGCAATGTAAAGTTGCAAAGGGGTGTAAGTTTTATTCTTCTCCTCATGCGGCCAAACTAACAATTCCAACGCTTCTAGATGGGTACGTTTAGGCTAGGCATGGTCCTGTTTCGCACCTAAACATGCCGAAACAGTCTGAGCTACAAACACTAACTAGTCTTCAATCTTTAAACACTACAAATACCATGATATCCTACATAAAGCTGTCTTTTAGCCTTTTATAAAGGCATGCCCATCAAATTCAACTGCATAGAGATGATTGTCTGTATTCCAAATTCCTTTTAAATACTGACCTTCCAATCCTTTTTCTTGCCCTCATACCAATTAAATATGACCTTCGATTATGATATGGCGCTCAAGCTTATGGGAGTTTACCAGAGAAGTTGGTTGAGTTAGGTTGAAGGGCTGGTGAACTAATGACTTAAAGACCCTTTAGTAGGTTGATTTAAGTGATAGTAACTTTTGATTATAATTCAATATTAAATTAAAATAAAAGTGCAATTTACACACAACAGGCAATTGAGGGTTTTAAAGTCTTAAGAAAAGTAGATTATTTTTAGGGTTTAATGCCCAATATGCAAACCCTAACTATCAATAAGATTATGATTATGAAAGCTTGTGTCTTTTCTAACTTCTTATTGCATGAACAAAACCACATCCACCATGAATATGAACCTTGCATCATATCAACCTTTCAAGATAGACCTTATCATGAAAACCATATTCAGAACAAAACCTTGCATGAACAAAACCACATCCACCATGAACATGAACCTTGCATCATATGAACCATGTTTGTCTTGTGCAGCATCAACATGAATTGAGAGACCTTATCATGAAAACCATATTCACAACATCATGCACCTCATGACCATCACCTACCTTGAATCACTGTATCACCTTATCAACGTCATGGCATCAACCTTGACATCAATGAAAAACAACCTTGACCCTTTGACTTCAATGACAACCTTGAACCTTGATTGGAAGCCTATAGCCCCAATGTTATGTTGCACACTAAAATTAGGTAAGACTCAATGTAATCTTGTAACTTCACCTTATATGCAAGAGGAATTACATTTAATAACCACAATGGTCATCAGGTGCTCATAAGCATATGATTTTGACTATCTTATTCAAAACAACAAACATACTCTTTGCATCCCAATATGGTATAATAACAAGAAATTAAGAAATATTTTCAATTGACCAACTCATAAAGAATATGGATCAGCATACTCATTTAAATATTTTCAATTGAGTAACTCATAAAGAATATGAATATTTTTTGTTCAACATGATGATTCATTTTTATTTTAAATACAACTTTTATCTTTTAGTTCCAAAATGAGGTTTAGGTGATACTTGAATAACAATAGTTGGCTTATTGGATCAACAAACATCCTATGTAGTACAATTGGACTTTAAATATTTAAAGTAGCCATCTACAAATATCCATTCAAATGTGGATTTATAATGCAAGTATGGACGCCATCAATAAAAAAGATTTGTATTAACCAAATATCCATATAGGCATAAATCAATATCTGTCGATATAAGTATAACATAGCCATATAGGCTTACAAGAATGCCATATAGGCATACAATGTCAACTATATGCAATACAAAATATATGTCCACAAATGCCATATAGGCATACAACAAAGGAACACAATAAAAAGTCATTCCCCTCTAGCTGGTGAAGAGAATAGATCAAGGGCAGCCTTTGATCTTCTAGGGGATGGAGACACGTATGTGGGTAGTCTACTACAAACCCGAGGGCTGCTCCTCCTATTTAGTTCTTCCTACATCTATAGCTATTACAATAAAAAGTATAGACATTAATATATAGAAATTACATGTTATAAAAAATGAAACATTTAACAAAATAATCACCTGCTACTACCATATAATCTGTCTCCTCACTTGCCTTAGTAGCAGGATTAGGCTATGGTGATGTCATGTCCTATAGAAACCATCTAGATAGAAATTAAACTTCAAATCAATAATATTTTGATTTTTCAAAAATAAACAACTATAACAATGAATGTAAATGTAAATTTACTAATCTTCCTCATACCCCTATCAATGGCATGGAGCTATGAATCACAGAGGTCACACCATGCTCCATTGCCCTATGAACATTGGGAGGTGTCTCCGCAGCCTACATCATTTGGAGATAAAACAACATAATTCAATTGCAAAAATTATAATAGTGATGCAAATCATGGCTCCTAACATACACACACGTTCACCTAAACATGGAAGTACACACAATAAAGCACTCAAGTCACATACAAAAATCTAGTAAGTACAATTCATTCATTAAACTATTTATTTTATTACCTTCATGAAGCTTTGAAGTCCACCACCACTGGCAGGTGTTACCGTGAAATCTCTAATATTAACCTATTCAACATCTAAAATCAGATATTAGAATACCATTCATATAACGATTCTATTCACATGTAATATTTATAATTATTTACTAGTTACATACCCCGACAGTAGATGATGTAGTGTAATATGTAGGTGGAGAACCACTAAAAATTGCATCAATGCTATGACCCTGAAATTTCATTAAAATCATCAAACTAAATTAGTTAATCTTGCATTTCAAAAATGAAATTTAATAAATTAAATTTAATGAACTTGCTAATATTTACCTGAGTATCAAGGCTAAAAGTCTCACTCAGGAGGGTATCTGTCATCGCCATCTACTCAGCTGCAAATGTAGCCTGTGCACCTGCGTCCTGACTATCCATGGGGTCATAACCACAAGCCGACCCGCAAGTCTGACAAGTATGGGGTGGGACCCTACTCCTCGCACTATCTCCCAACCCACACTGTGCTACAAGACTGGCATGCTCTATGATGCTCTGGATCAAGGCACTAATGGACTAAAGTGTATCGACCTCAACACTCTCCTTCACAATGGAAGGGATAAACACATGCTCATGGGCTAGTCTACTGATTACTCATCTCACTGGTCACTGTGGGTCAACACGTGCCCCTCGTCTATCTTGTGCGGCCCACCTCTACCCTGGAAGTCCTACCTATCAAAATAGTTTGGCACTTTATTGAGGACAAACTCATAGTAGAGTTTCCTCAAAAAGTATTGCGAGACCTCATTATTATTGCATGGAGGATGGTCAAAAACCATCCACCACATCTGCCCAAAATTATCCCTTATCACTTGGTTGTTGCACCAATGGATAGGGAACCTCTTGCATGTAATGGGTGGAGGTTGATTTGTTTGTGGTTCGTGAAAATGGAACACAAGTGCAATTTTGTAATTTGTAACTTTTTCACATCTTCATATGATAGCTTGTCTGCATAATACTCTCTAAACTCTCTCCTCTTATCCGACCAACTAGATATTTGCTTGCTAATTGAATCTACATTTGATAACATAGATTCAAGAGATTGAACAAGCGTGGACCTATGCAAGGTTGAAGTTGAAGGATCTTTCAACTTTGCAATTATGTCTTCAATTTCTTTTTTATTATTTTCAATTTACCCCATTAGATTTTCTTGTGTTCCAGGGGCATGTCGAGGAATGGATGGAGGAGTTTGTTGTTTGAGTTGTTCTTCGGCAGGTATTTCCTCTTCAGGATTTTGTGGATTTTGAGGAGGAGGAGGAGGAGGAGGAGGAGGAGCATTAACATTTCCTGACAATTAAGGAAATTTACATCAAAAATCAACTAAAACCTACCTATTTAGAAACAAATTCAAACAAAAAAAATAAAACTCACTCCTTTGGCCTGCTCGACGTCGTGGCGGCATTTTGGTGATGAATTAGTGAGATTTTGGTGTCGAATTGGGTCTTCAAAAATGCGAGCGCACTCCTTAGGGTTTGCAGGCCGCGGGTGTAGAGAAAAAAAAAGAAATCAAATGAGCAAAAATGCTCTTATATATATATATATAATTAAACATAACGTGCTCGCGTTATAACGCGAGCGCGTTATGGTTTCATTTTGCCTAGCCTTAGGCTCGTCATTACCAAACCATAACGCGAGTGCGTTATGTCTTAATTTTTTTTGAAAAAATTTTGGCCACTTTTTGGCCCCCCAACTTTTTGCACTTACCCAGTTGCACAACATATTCTAAGAGAAAATTGATATTTGAAAATACCAATAGCCATGAGCATAAATGGATTATATCATCACAAAATTCATAAAATTTTGACCCATTAAAAAAAATTGGACTAAAAATTACCTTTGTATGATGAAGATATGTCCTTTTGAAGTTGACCTTGTAAAGTGCAATGTGCATCAGAGAGGGGATGAGAACCCTTAATCAAATTTGGAACCATAGCCAAAATCTCCACCAATTTAGCAAAATTTTCCAACTTTAACAATTTTAACAAAAATGTCGCAAAGGTAAAAATCTACCGGATAAATTAGAAAACCTCTATATCTAGAGGAACAACTAAATTTAGTGAAACACTGCCAAATTTAAAGTTCATGTTGCCAACTTTAGACAAGCAACTAAAATTGTGGGATACCAACAATCATTGCCAAAATGGTGGATTTGCCACTTAATATAATTGTTACCAAAAATTAACAAATCCCACATAGGTTGTATGGAGGAGGGGCCACCATATTGGTAATGCCACATAGGCCTGTTGATTTTTTTTTAAAGTAATTTTAAAACATAGAAATAAAAAGAGGATGCTCAAGCCTTTTGGGGCTAGGATCTAGTGGTGGTGGCCCTACCTCACACCATAGGTTGTGGCTTGGTAGTGAAGGTCATGCCTCCCACTAAGCACTATGACCCTTTTGCATAGGCCACAGCCTATGGAAAATGGTTGTGGGCCTTTTCAATTTTATTTTTTTGACTTTTTTTATATATATTTTTTTGAAACTAAAAATGAGTTGCAAAATTAATTTTTTTTTCAAAAATATACATTTTCTTTAGAGCTCAAAAAAATAAAAAAAATTATACCTTTACAAGTTATTATCTTGGGAAATGTGTTCGGAACCAATTTTTTATGCCTCAAGATAGAGTTCAACATAGACTTGTTTATTGTTGATTGTTATAGATTTCTTACTTTTGGATGCAATGGCATGGCCCATTTTTAGTAGGTCACTTCTTGCAAAAATCAAAGAAAACCCTTCCTTTGGTCACCTTCATGTTTGTCTTATTTAGACAAAATAATAGTGGATCCTAGTTAATTTGATTATTTCAGACACATTGGTGAGCTTGGAATAGCTCCACCATTCATCATATATGTGAGGAACTTATATCCATGAGCACTCAAAACCTAAAAATGGATTAACTCTATGACATCATGGCTTTGATATCATGTTAGATTTAATAAAGATTATGTAATATTAAATCTCCCTAAGATCAAAACAACAAAATGACACTAGTTCAATGCAAACAAGAATAGAATAATATGATTTTAATATTTGTATTCAAGAGTATGTAAAACAAGAAAATTGCCTACAATATATAGACTCCAACATGCACAAGTGAGAGTGACAAATGTTTTAGAGGAGAGCAATAAACCAGAGGTGTCAAGCAAATTCATCTTGATAAGGGAGATGTGACACCTAACTGCCATCAATGAAGGAGATGAGTGAGATAGAGGTGGTAAAGAATCTTATCAATCAAGGGAATTTACATGTGCTCTTTTCTTAATTTAACTAAATAAATAATATTAATTACTTAAGTAATAAGTAAACTTAATATAAAGTACAATATAATATCACACCAATACTTATTGACAAAAATGCTTTCATGTTGATCATTCTTCTTAGTTTAGAATAGATTCTATTTGAATTTATAATTCAAATTAAGCTTTACTACCCACAAATTTAGAGGAACAAATAACTCTCTCATCCTTATGATAATATCCTAGGATTTTTTTTGGGGGGGGAGGAAAATACAAACTACTAGGAGCCACCTTACTACCACTTACGTTGTTCACTACAAGCTAAGTGACAATTGCTAAGCTTGCGACATAAATTAGGTATAATTTCCTCTAAGTTAAGAGGAGATGATAAGACACAAGTCACATTCGATATGAGACAATGACATATATTTTAAAATTTTATTGTAAATTTTTATTTCTCATAATACATCACACAAGTAGAGTAAGTTCTTAAAGGTTGTATCTCTATCTTCATATCTCTTCTCTTAGGACTTTCCTTCCTCTAGAAGCTTATGAGTACATCCTTCATATATATATACACACACTTGTCTACAACTAAAGTAATCTCTCATGCTTTATATTTGATTCTCTTTCTCACAATTTTTCATATCATTGATAGCAAAGCTAGTGCATTTAGTCTACAAGTCAATGTATTTGTATGAAGTTACATGGCTTTGAAGAAAGGTGGTGTGAGACCTGTGCATGTAATGGACTTCGATGTCTATAGCATAACACATATAGAGGAGGGCTCTATATTTGATTCTCTTTGTTTCAATTGTTTATATCATAAATTTCAAAGTTAGTTGCATTTAGTTTACAAGCTAATGTATTTGCATGAAGATACATAACTTTGATGAAAGATGTCATGAGAGGTGTGCATGTAATGGATATCGATGTCTATAGTACAACACATATGGAGGAGGCTATATTGTATAAACCTAAAGTATGTGTAGAAGTGATCCAAATTAAGATGGTCATTTAGAGGACAATATATTAGTTAAGGAACTTAACATATAAGTAAGAATTGAACGAATTTCAAATAAGATAAGATTAACAACTAGTGAATAGATGAAAGGAAGTGATTATTATTTTGACTGAGAGCTTATGCAAAACAAATGGACTTTGTAGCAGAACTATATGTCTTATACTCTAATTATATGCTTCAAATCCAACTATTTTATAGTGTAATAATACAAGAAACAAAAACTTACTAGAATAGTAAATTAAGGTTCGTGGTTAGAATTGAAGAGTCGCCATGCTAGGTAGTGACTTGTCTTCTTGGAAGTTGAAATGGACACTCATACAAGGACAAACTTGTTAGAAATTGAAACTGTAAGTTAGATTTATTGAATTTTGGCACTCATACTTGTCAAGATTATAACTCGTAGCTTGTTACTTGAAATTTGAAGTTCATATATGTGTAAAGCTTAGGCTACGAACTAATCAATTTCGAATGGGTCATAGTGTAAGTAGGATCCAATGGTTGTACCACCAAATTTCTCTTCAAAGGGCCCAAAAAATGTAAAATACAAAACTATGGAAAATAATAAAAAATAGATTTTTAGAAATCTTCAAAATATTGCCCAAAAGTGCTAAAAAATATTTTTTCATAAATTTTAGAATGTTTTCTAAAAGCACTATGTGGACGATTTAAAAAAAATTGGATCAAGAAGGTACATTTTGTGATAGATAAGATATTGGACATTGGGATAATCTCCCAAATTGTGAAAAGTATATGTGTTCTACTCATAATAATTATTTTCAAAGAGGAAGGAAAGATAATTTCTCTTTTCTAAAGCTTGAATACAAACACAACAAAAAAAAAATTGATGCCTCATCTTGTTCATAGATTTCATCCTTGATGAAGCAGTTAGACACAATATTTTCTCAATTCTTAATGGATTTAGTGGCTAATTAATTAGATTAACATTGCAAAATTAGACAATCTAAAGATAACCTTTGTGGTTAAAAGTAGTACATATTCTCATGATATCATACCACTTATGGTGTGCATTGGTTAGACCACCTTTGGTTAGACCACCTTCTAAAGGATCATATTCTACATCTTTGAAAATATTAGGACAAAAAAATTCAAAGTCCTAGATGGTTGTCAAATGTGTGAAAGGAATGGTATATTTGAGAGTTTTGGAAGAGAAAATGAAAATATTCCAAGAGGATAAGTTGATGTTGAATCCAAAGAAATGTTTGTTCATGACATGGTTCAACAAGTTGTTAGGGGTTTATTGTATTCTAAGTAGGGCTGAAGAGAGATCTAAATAAGATCTATATGGTAAAGCTAATGGAGGTTCTACAAGATGGAGGAATGATTTATTCATCCCTTGGACATCTTGAGTGCTTCATACAAGGAAAGCCACATGCTCTACCTCAAACATAGCTCCACATAAAATCATTGGTTCTATTGATTTTGTCTCTTGTCATGGATAAAGTTCTATTGATAGGTTATTTCACACAAGGAAAATTCCCAACTTTGAGGGGCTAGTCTTGACATAGTATAGTCAAAATGTTTAGAAGGATAGGAAAGATGATAAATACAATCAAAGAAAGATTCTAGGAAACCTATATCAAAAGGCCAAGTTAGGGAAGTAAGCTAGAAAGGAAAACAAAGACTAAAAAGTTCTTAGCAAATCAATGCCTCCAAATTCTAATCTAGTTATATGAAAGTGAACTGACCTAAACAAACAACAAAAAACACATTCAATCATATCGCAAATCAGACTTTTAGGAAATAAATCTTCCTACAATCATTATATTTAAAAGAAAAATAAGAAAATAAAAACATATAAGTTTAGTTAAGATAAGCCTACTTCACCTATCTAGCAACAATTTAAAACTATTTTATTGAATAATTAAAAAAGATGTGTTGTACTTTATGTTTGTAGTTTTATGATTTTGTATGCAAGCAATGAGCCAAATGAAAACCTCCAACTTAGGGAAGAATGCTTTTCAAGACATCTAATATACCTCTATTTATAATGAATCAATCAATAAACTTATTCTAAAAGTGTTGTAAAATAATGGTTACCTTAGAAATTAGGAAATATGATAGGAAATATGATATGAATCTAAGCTAAGAATAACATGTAGAAATCTTAGAGAAAGTTAATTTAAGCCTAGTGCATGCATAATTAATTTTTCGAGACAACATGAATGTAGCTATTTTTCTTTTCATATTCAAATGATATGAATTATATTGAAGCATGAAAGTGTTGGATTGCAAATACTATGAATACAAACTAAATTGAAACAAAGCAAAAACAAAAAAAAAACTAGAGGATTACTTAATTCTTCCAAATGTTAGAAGTGCAAGAGAACATACTATAAAGGATTGTGCAATATTAGATTACAAAATTTTTAATAGTCGAACATTTTGTAGATGCACATAAATTATGTTACAAATATGAATGCAGTAAGATTAAGATAGGACAATGAGAATGGGTAAAGTTTGTTTTAGATGAAGTGCATGTGTACAATAAAATATTTGAAATGTTAAGACATGTGAAGATAAAATATTGTTTCAATCTCAAAGAATGACAATTCAATGATGCAAAAAACTAAATTAAGATGAAAAGTATTATGAATCAAAAGCATGAAAACACTCAAAATGCCAAGGAAATTGAAAAGATCATCATCCTTCATGAACCTCCTCTTGCTCATCCTCAAGGTCATTATCCTTCTCACCCAATTCACCATAGTTGATTCATGAAATTGTGTTGCCTCCTCTTTAGATGACATGTCCTCTTCATCATCTTCATCATTTCCATGGGAATTGATCCAGGAACCTCCAAAACAATCTCATTAGTCCTTGCATGATAATTTATTATTATTTAAAGCAAATATTATAGTTTCTTCTTTATCCTCATCACCCTCTTCATTGCCATCATTACCATCCTCCCTTGACAACCCTATAATTTGCAACCTTGGTCAAAGGACACTCATAAAGCTTCACTTGAGATAATAGTGTGAGGTTCACAATATAATGAATTTTATTGCTCCACACATTGAGATCTCATTGCTTCTCTAGAAACTCGAACCCCCTAGCTTTGTAACTATCCCTCAAAATAAGCTTTTTATAGAAATATACAGCATCAATGATAATGTCAACTGGGTTATAGGCTACAACATTGATAGGTTCAGTAAATTTCACAATAGGGTAAATGCAAGGAGATGGGGGACCAAAAAGTCTCCACCATCTCCAAATTTAAAGCAAAACGTGAGCACTTTATAATGCACTCACGTTTTGCTTTTGATAAAAGCAAAAAAAAAATTCTGCACATTCACCCATGGCTTTTCTCTTGACAACAGCAAAAAAACCTAAGCAAAACGCAATCGCGTTGAAGAAAAGGAGATTCAATCAAGTGCACTTGAGAAAATAAGAAATTCACAATGCCACCTCACTGCCAAAGACATCCTCGTGCAAATTTGGAGTCTCTAGCACAGGAAGAAGGTAGGGTTTGTCTGATTTGTTTAGTTTTAGAACAATTTTTTAGTTTTGCAATGTTTGATTTATGTTTATATTGCATTTAGAGTTATTGGAGAAGTAGAAAATCTAAATCCAATTGAGGAGGGTGAAAACAAACCCCCAAAACCCTCCAAACCCTCCTTCACCTCCTTTTCATGTAAGGGATAATCAAGAACACTACTTTGGGATAATAGAAGAAAACAAGAAACATCTTGAAACTATTATTCAAACCCTAAACAATCCAAGTGGAACCACTGAGCATAGGAGGGCACTTGCAAAATAACTATAGGAGATTGTTTCCCACATGGATTTGGTGATGAAACAAATCACTAATTTCCATGACTATAGGGAGAGGAGTCGGCAATATTATGCCGACAAGTTGTCATATGAACAAGTGAAGAAGGAAAAAATTACAAAATCTCAATTATGTGCACAATTTACTAATCCCAAAATCGGCCAAACATTAGAGGAAACTTGAATACAGTTTCCTATACATTGGTGTAGGAATGAAGACATATCCCAAAACTTTTGGGATAGATGGTACATGATCTTCGATGAGCAGCCATGCAATAATGATGAGGTACCACAATATTTTTTGAGGAAACTTTATTGCGAGTTCATCCTCAACAAGATTTTGAATTATTTTGATATTCGTGATTTCCAAGGTAGAGGTGGTGGCTCTGCCCAAGATAGACTCGGGGCTCAGCGAGATGAATAGCATGTGCCTATACCCCGAGGGAGGCCAGAACGTAGGTCACTCCCTTTGGCTTTGAAGGAGAGTGTTGAGCTAGAGACTTTACATTCCCTGACTACTCTCACCCAAACTCTATCACAACATACAGATGATTTTACCCAGGGTGATGAGGGTGAGAGTAGTAGGTGCCATGTGTCCCCACATTTGTGCAGTACATGTGGCAACCTATGTGATTATGGGACGCAGGAGACACGAGAGGACTCTACGACACAGGGGCAGCATGTTGCGACACAGGGGCAGGACATATTGGATGATCTTGTTCTCAATGACGATCTCTTATAGTATACATTTGGTATTGACTCTCAGGTAATTTATTACAAGTTTAATCTTGATTTAGTATATTGTTATTTGAAATTTGTAATTAATTTTAGATGATTATCTATATTATAAGTCAAAAATAATGTATGTAATTGTTTACGCAATGAAATTCCAGGGTCAGAGTCTTCATCCTGCCTCTATTAGCCATCCATTGGTGGCTTATGAGTAGAGGTCAAGTCAGCAGGTATGTAATTTATCACATATTCATAATTATTGTAAATATGTCAATGGTAATATTATTTTGTGACTTGATTTGATGATTTCAACAGTCACCAGCACCTCCACAGTTTCCTTGGTCTCCTGGATGCTAAACCACCACTTTTACTTAGGTAAATCGAACCATTTCTAATCATTATGCATTTTAAAAATAATATTATGTATTTATTTTGTTTTAATAATCTTGAACTTGATTTTTAGATGTTAAATACAATGGAGACTCCTCCTCATCTTCGTGAGTCAGCGCAGATAGGCATTGATGCAACCATGATGTCTGCAAATCCTTTGACTGAGGTATGAGCCAATAACATGAAAATATCATAATTTTGTATTTCTTTTTTATCTCATGACATTTGATGTACATAAATGATATTATGTTTAGTTAATTTTGCTTCTTGATGCTTCTCACAGGAGGTCACAACTCCAGTCCATCCAACTACAGACGAAGAGAGAGTCAAGATGATGGAGAGCGATCATCAGTTGGCGGTAAGTGATCAATTACATATGTGATGTTATATTCATACATTTTTTATACTAATACGCATATTGTTTGTTTGTATTAAAAGGTGCAGATGGATGAACTTTATTCCAAGAGATCTACTCGACGGAAAAGAGAGGATGTGTCACTGACTGGCTCTCCATCTTCACAGTCAAAGAAGGGCCGCCGATTATTTCCTAAAAGTCCATAGGAAACTAGTTTTGGGGAACTTTTTTGTATGCCTAGATGGCTTTGTATACATACTTTTGTATGTTAATCCGATGTATATTTTTTTATATTTGCCTATATGGCTTTGTTTAGACATGCCTATATGGATTTTTATATAAACTAGATGTTATGTTCATTACATTATGTATATATGACAGTTTATATTAAATATTTAATATGATAATCAATTATTGTTACAGGAATTTGGTTTTACAATTGCCAATTGCATTTTCTTGAAAGTTTATGAATCATTTTCAAATAATCCATTTTGTGCATAACTTGCAATCATTGAATTATGTCCGACTGTACATTTCTTTGAGGCATCATTTTAAATAGTTCATGTGCCTTGTCTATGCTTCCATACTTTCCATACATGTCTACAAGGGCAACTTTGCAAATACAATACATGTGAGAAAATTCCTATATCATTTATGCTTTGATGGTTGTCCACACCATGTTCTCTAGATCCCATTATAGCATAGGCAAGGAGGAAGTTGGTTAAGGTTGTGCAATTTAGTTTTAGATGTGCCAAAATTTGTGTAAATGGTTGAAATTTATTTTTGTGCATTTGCTTGAGAGTTTTTAAAGCCTTATAAAAAATCCATTTCGTGCATATCTTGCAATCATTGCATTCCATGAGACAACGTTTCTTTGAGGTATCGCGTCTAATAGTTAGTGTTCGTTATATATGCTTCGACACAAGTTGCATACATGTCTTGCAGGGTACTTACAACTATGACATTTGACAAAATTCCTATATCCTTTATGCTTTGATGGATGTCTATACTGTGCTCCAAACATACCATTTCTAAGGTTTTGGAATTTGTCTTTACACTTGCCAATTGCATTTTCTTGGAACTTTCTAAAGGCTTATCAGTAAATCCATTTTGTTCATAACTTGTAATCATTGTATTCCATGAGACGACATTTCTTTGAGGCATCATGCCAAACAATTCACGTGCCTTGTCTGTGCTTCCACACTTTGCATACATGTCTCTAAGGGCATTTGCAACTACAACATCTAACGAAATTCCCATATGTTTTATCATTTCGATGGATGTCCATTTTGGCATAGGCAAGGAGGATACTAGCTAAGGTTGTGGAATTTTAATTTACACCCGCCAATCGCATTTGCTTGAAAGTTGCTAATGCCTTATCAAAAAATCCATTTTGTTCATATCTTGCAATCATTGCATTCAATGAGGTGACATTTCTTTGGGCCATCATGCCAAATAGTTCACATGCCTTGTCTATGCTTCCACACTTTGCATACATCTCTCTGAGGGCAGTTGCAACTACAACATCTAACAAAATTCCCATATGTTTTATCCTTTTGATGGATATCCATTTTGGCATAGGCAAGGAGGATACTAGCTAAGGTTGTGGAATTTTGCTTTACACCTGCCAATCGTATTTGCTTGAAAGTTGCTAATGCCTTATCAAAAAATCCATTTTGTTCATATCTTGCAATCATTGCATTCAACGAGGTGACATTTCTTTGGGGCATCATGCCAGACAGTTCACGTGCCTTATCTATGCTTCCACACTTTGCATACATCTCTCTGAGGGCAGTTGCAACTACAACATCTAACAAAATTCCCATATGGTTTATCCTTTTGATGGATGTCCATTTTGGCATGGGCAAGGAGGATACTGGCTAAGGTTGTGAAATTTTGCTTTACACCCACTAATCGCATTTGCTTGAAAGTTACTAATGCCTTATCAAAAAATCCATTTTGTTCATATCTTGCAATCATTGCATTCAATGAGGTGACATTTCTTTGGGGCATCATGCCAAATAGTTCACGTGCCTTGTCTATGCTTCCACACTTTGCATACATGTCTCTGAGGGAAGTTGCAACTACAACATCTAACAAAATTCCCATATGTTTTATCCTTTTGATGGATGTCCATTTTGGCATAGGTAAGGAGGATACTAGTTAAGGTTGTGGAATTTTGCTTTACACCAGCCAATTGCATTTGCTTGAAAGTTGCTAATGCCTTATCAAAAAATCCATTTTGTTCATATCTTGCAATCATTGCATTCAATGAGGTGACATTTCTTTGGGGCATCATGCCAAACAATTCACATGCCTTGTCTATGCTTCCACACTTTGCATACATGTCTCTAAGGGTGATGTAGTAGGTAAGGAGGATGATTCAACACCATGGAAACATATTTCATGGTACAGGAGCACCTTAGCCATAGCCAATCTTGGCTAGGAGCATGTCATAACAAGGTCCTGGGACATCATAGGACAAGCTGATGGTCTTGTGTCATCATTTTGCATGTAATAAGGTCAAATGACCAATGTCATTTGTATTTGGAGTCATGTTTTATGTTGTCAAACAAAAAGTCTAATAATGCAAGTAGTGGTAAGAAGTTGCTTTGTAAACTTAACAAATCATGTAATAAGGAGGTTACCCAATGATCAAATAGGTTGAAAGTTAGTTATGATTGAATAGAACTATTGTAAACATGTATAAAAACCTTCATACACATCGAGGTCTCATTTCGTGTGCCAAGCGTCGCATTCGTTCGGGGCAGCAGGCTACCGACAAAGTCTCTTAAGCTCCCTAAGATGAAAAACTGCCAAACTTTGATGGGACAGTTCTTGAAATTTGTGGAAGTTGGGTATGTTCTATTTGGACCTACAGGTGTACGTGGAGTCCATCCACAATAACCTCTCTTAGTTTTGTTCAACTCCAGTCCGTTTGATCGTGCCGAAATCAAACGCATTCTTGCAAAATGCTTCAGTTTCATGCAGTGGAAAGGTGCTAGGAGTGACATTTTACATTCCATAGCTTGTGGGTCCGAACGGACTTCACCAACACATCGGAGTGGGTAGGTAAATGCCAGGGGAGGTCTCATTTCATGTGCCAAGCATTTCATTTGTTTGGGGGCAGCAGGCTACTGACAAAGTCCCTTAAGATCCCTAAGACGAAAAAATTACCAAACTTTGACGGGACAGTTCTCAGAATTTGTGATAGAAGGGAACATTTAGTTTAGACCTATAGGTTCACGTGGAGTCTGTCCACAATAAACTCTCTCAATTTCATTCAACTCCACTCCATTTGACCGTGCCGAAATCAAACGCATTCTTGCAAAATGCTTCAGTTTCATGCAATGGAAAGGTGCTAGGAGTGACATTTTGCATTCCATAGCTCGTGGGGCTGAACGGACTTCACCAACATGTCAATTTGGGTGGATAAATGCCAGGGGAGGTCTCATTTTGTGTGCCAAGCATCTCATTCGTTCGAGGCAACAAGTTACCAGCAAAGTCCCTTAAGCTCCCTAAGACGAAAAAATTACCAAACTTTGACGAGACAGTTCTCAGAATTCGTGGCAGTTGGGAATGTTTTGTTTGGACCTAAAGGTACATGTGGAGTCCTTCCACAATAACCTCTCAGTTTCGTTCAACTCCAGTCCATTTGATCGTGCCGCAATCAAACGCATTCTTGCAAAATGCTTCAGTTTCATGTAGTGGAAAGGTGCTAGGAGTGACATTTTGTATTCCATAGCTCGTGATTCTGAACGGGCTTCGCCAATGCGTCGAGGTGGGTGGATAAATTCTAGGGGAGGTCTTGTTTTGTGTGCCAAGAATCACATTTGTTCGGGGCAGCAGGCTACCGACAAAGTCCCTTAAGCGCTTCCTAAGATGAAAAAGCTACCAAACTTTGACGGAATAGTTCTTAGAATTTATGGCAGATGGGAATGTTCTGTTTGGACCTACAGGTGCATGTGGAGTCCATCTACAATAACCTCTCTCAGTTTTTTTCCACTCCTATCCGTTTCACTATGCTAGAATCAAACACATTCTTACAAAATGCTTCAGTTTCATGGAGTGGAAAGGTGCTAGGAGTGACATTTTGCATTCCATAGCTCGTGGGGCTAAACGGACTTTGCCAATGCATTGGGGTGGGTGGGTAAATGCTAGGGGAGGTCTTGTTTCATGTGCCAAGCATCACATTCGTTCGGGGCAGTAGGCTATCGACAAAGTCCCTTAAGCTCCCTAAGACGAAAAAATTGCCAAAATTTGACGGGACATTTCTCAGAATTTGTGGTAGCTGAAAACATTTCGTTTGGAACTACAGGTGCAAGTGGAGACCATCCACAATAACCTCTCTCAGTTTCGTTCAACTCTAGTCCGTTTGATCATGCCGAAATCAAACGCATTCTTGCAAAATGCTTTAGTTTCATGCTGTGGAAAGGTTGCCAAGTGCCATATTTTTTGTTCTGCTCATTGTTGGACCAGATGGACTATGCCAACACGTCGGGGTGGGTGGGTAAATACTAGGGGAGGTCTCATTTCATGTGCCAAGTGTCTCAGTCATTCCAGGCTACAAGCTACTGGTAAACTCGAAAAGTGTTAGGTCTCGGTAGCTTGCAGGCTAGAATGACTGGGATGCTTGGCACACAAAATGAGACCTCCCCTAGCATTTACCCACCTAGAACAATGTGTTGGTGTAGTCCATTTGGCCCCATGATGAGCAGAACAAAAAAATATGGCACATGGCAACCTTTCCACTGCATGAAATTGAAGCATTTTGCAAGAATGCGTTTGATTTCGGCACGGTCAAACAGACTGGAGTTGAACGAAATTGAGAGAGTTTATTGTGGATGGACTCCACATGCACCTGTAGGTCTAAACAGAACATTCCCAGTTGCCACAAATTTTGAGAACTGTCACGTTAAAGTATGGTATTTTTTCGTCTTAGGGAGCTTAAGGTACTTTGCCAGTAGCCTGTTGCCCCGAATGAATGCGATGCTTGGCACATGAAACGCGACCTCCCCTAGCATTTGGCTACCCACCCTGATGCATTAGCAAAGTTTGTTTGGCCCCATGAGCTATGGAATGCAAAATGTCACTCCTAGCACCTTTCCACAGCATGAAACTAAAGCATTTTGCAAGAATACATTTGATTTCAGCACGGTCAAATAGACTGGAGTTGAACAAAATAGAGAGAGGTTATTGTGGAGGGACCCCACATACACCTATAGGTCCAAACAGAACATTCCCCTTTGCCATGAATTCTGAGAACTATCTCTTCCAAGTTTGGCAATTTTTTCATCTTAGGGATCTTAAGGGACCTTGCCAATAGCCTGTTGCCTTGAACGAATGCGACGCTTGACACATGAAACAAGACCTCCCCTGGCATTTACCCACCCACCCCAATGCGTTGGAGAAGTCCATTTGGACGCACGAGCTATGGAATACAAAATGTCAGTCCTAGCACCTTTCCACTACATGAAACTGAAGCATTTTGCAAGAATGCATTTGATTTCGGCACGATTAAATGGACTGGAGTTGAATGAAACTGAGAGAAGTTATTGTGGAAGGACTCCACGTACACCTGTAGGTCCAAGCAGAACGTTCCCAAATGCCACAAATTTTGAGAACTATCCTATCAAAGTTTGGCATTTTTTTCATCTTAGGGAGCTTAAGGGACTTTGTCGGTAGCCTGCTGCCTCAAACAAATGCAACGCTTGGCACATGAAACAAGACCTCCCCTGGCATTTATCCACCCACCCCGATGTGTTGGTGAAGTCTGTTCAGCCCCACGAGCTATGGAATGCAAAATGTTAGTCCTAGCACCTTTCCAAACATGAGGAAGAACCACAACCCAATGTAACTCCTAAAAGCATGAAGACACTGAGAACACTGAAGACATGGAGGACAAAGAAGCATGAAGACATGAACTAAATCCTATCACGAGGAAGAACCACAACCACAATCCTACTATGTCCTACTATTGTAACATGATAAACATGAATGTTATGAACTAACATCCAAACCCTTTGACATGAATCTTGATATGACATGAGTGAAACACGAGTGAACATGATTAAGACCAATTAGGATCAACTTCATCCATTACTTAGATCTAACCTCATGAAACAAATCAAATGAAATGTACATGAAATATATAACATCACTTATATAATCGATCACTTACCGCCATCTGATGATCACTCTCCATCATCTTTTCTCGAGCTTCTTTGTCCGTAGCTGGACGGATTGGAGTTGTGACCTGTGAGAAGCATCAAAAAGCAAAATTGACTAAACATAAATATACTAGAAGGAAGTAATTTATACTACTATTTATATACAAAACAAAGTACATGTACCCATCTAGGAAAGTTTTATGCATACTTACAAATTAATCCAACGAACCATCTGGGTCTTCTCTACTCTTTATTGTGTCAAGTATGGCCTCATGGTTAGAGTCACACACCTTCCACAAGGTCTTGTTCAAAGGTCTACCTTGATATTGTATCAAATGAACATTGGTTGCCACAACAAGGTTGAAGTAATGAAGAATCTTCCGATGCATGTCAAATTCCTCAAACAACCAAACATTAAGACTCTTGTGTGGGTACCTTCTAAGCCATTTCTAGTAACAACCAATGAGCCTGTAGAGTATTTGATGTTTTCTCCATCTATAACTGGGGCCTCCAATTTATTTTTGGCCTCAACACAATGACACAAGTAATAATCTATTCCCTCTTCATTAGCTTCATCTGCAATAACTGCATAAACATGCCCTACAATGATATGTACAGCAAATTAGATGAAATTTCCACAACATTACAAAAATATTACAAAGTTTAAGATAACATTAGCAATTTCAAATTTAACATAGTACAAGTAGATATATTACCTGGTTGAACTAGATTTGATATGTGGTCAAAGTCAACTGACGATTCCATCTCTGTCAATCCTAGTGCCGTCAGGGGTCGATACGTGTCAAGTGGGCAAAGATAATTGAACTTCCATTCATCAACCCAGTCCCTTGACTCGCACTCATTCCAGGCTTGAATTGTACATGCAAAACAAAAGCACACCATCTTCCACGTATGTATACTCCATGAACCTACAATTGAGCTTCTGATAGAGTGTAGTTCACTTGATCTTGTCAGTGTACAACAGTCCTCATATGGTGCAATGTTAGTATCATCTATCAACCAAAAAAATCTATGAACTGAAGACTTACCTTGATTACCTAGACCCATCGAAGCATTACACCACTCGATAATTGATTTTGCATCTGTCAACTTTGCATTGTCTTTATACCTTAACTGTTCTAGTGCTATGGCTCTTTTGATACACGCTTCTGCACCATCATGCTCCCCCTTTCCATGCCTAGCCTCACAAAAGTTCCACATATGTTGAACACCTATAATATTATGCCTCCTACTCATCCAATAGAAATTATGAGAGTTCTTGAATTGTGATGCACAGTTATCCGACCATATGATATGCTAACTGAATGATATGCCCCTTCTAGCTAGATCATTTTAGAACACTTGAAAACAACCTTGCACGAACTCTATGGAATGCGTGCAATCATCGCTTATATAAAAATGATACTCGCTTATGATCTTTCTGTCATCCTCTGTACTATCATTCGCATGAATGAATGCGATGTACACAAATATAGAAACCTGTGTCGAGTTATAATATTGTGATTGCACCTCACACTATGGCTGTAGACTATAGTTCTCTGCAAAGTCAATGACTGAAACAATGCTACCAACTGGAAATGTGTCCTTGCATAACTTGAATTGCAAGTCCAACCATCGATCTCTATGGGCATTTCTTACATACTCATACACTATGTTGTCACAAAATATAGGTATAAACTGATACACTGGAATCTTATTAATAACATATTCACACCTCTTTGCTTCTTTACCATCTCTTGTATTGTATAGCATTGTTTTATACTTGCTGAACTCTACTAGTTTGTTTCCAACCGCATGTGTTATTTCCATATGTTCACATATTGGCATACATTGCAAGCCACCGCAAAGCTGACATGTGTCATCCAAGCATAATTTCCTGTAGAATAATTGACCTTCCTCTCTATCACATAAAATCATTGATATGAAGTCTCTTGAGGTATTTGGTGGGGCACATATGCCACAATCTTGCAAAACATTGTTAGTATGCAAATCTAAACATATAGACCAATAACATCAAAATGGTTAGAAAATTCAATATTTAATCTACAACAACAAGTAGTGCATGTGTGATTTATATTGACAAAGAAAGGTTTTGGCATTTCAAAATATCTTTGAGAAATTTTAATTTGAGGATACTTCTCTAGAAATTTACCAAAAAACTCTGTTTGAGTCATATCCAAAAAATGCTTTGGATGTGGCTCGTGGTTTCGATTACCGATTCTCGTTCTTACCACATCCCTTTGATTTAGAGATACCCTTGTTTAATTCTTCCAGAAGAGTTCAATTAGTGATCTCAAAGCTTCGACAACAACTTTGTCTTTTCATGGGAGTTTCCCAGAGAATGCACACAATTCATTAGTGCTTGGATCGTCAACTCTTTGACGTCTTCCAACAGCTCTCATTAGAGTTTTTCTATTTATTTTCAATGCTTGACTTGTCTTTCTAATGAGGTGAGCTTTTTTGTTTGTTGGCTTACAATTGTCGATGTAATGACACGTCGTGTGACATTACTATCCTTAGTGCATGAGGTGGAACCCACACTCTCATACGCACTCATTCGACTCTTGACAATTAATTTTTCACTTGATGTATTCGATGTTCTTAGGCCAAGAATCTTCATAGTGGGCCTAAATTTCAGATTTCTCATCAATTCAACAAAGAGTTGACATCTTTCAGTTTTATTTAAATTCTCAAAGAATAATTTCCATATCTTATTTGCATATCTTTCGCAAGTGTGCATGGGAATCTTATCCTGCATGGGCTCCAATACGTTCTCATCAATATCAATTAGAAACTTAGGCCTCCTATGCAAAATTCTAGGAGGCATTTTATTTGGTAAAGTAGAATGAACATTAGGAATTTCTTCAATATTTACTTGAGATGGGATAGATGATGTACCTTTGATTAGAGGTGAAAAGGTTGAAAATGACGTACCTTCAACTTGAGGTGTGAATGATGGCATGTGACCAACTTGAGAAGAAAATGTAGATGTGATTTCTACTTCACCTATGAAAGATGGAGTGTCTCCAATTCAAGAAGATAATGATGGTGTTCCTTCAACTTGACCTGTGGATGATGGAGTGCCTCCAACTTGGAGATTCACTTTCCTCATTGCATGGAGGTTTTGCATTTGTTCCCTTTGTACCACCAATTCCATCTCTTTCTTAGCTTCGTTAGATGTGTCACGTTCCTCTTCAATTGGCAATGGTGGAATTGTTGATAACTGAGAGGGGGGGTGAATCAATTATCCTAATTATTTCTTCTTTCTAAACTTCTTATTAATCAATGCAACATTAATTCAAATAGCAAACATTACCATGAAATGGAAAAACACATGACATGGTATTTTGATGTGGAAACCCTGTTAAGGGAGAAAACCACGGGGTGATTAACCCAAAGATTATTCTCTGTTAGAAGAATAAGGAAATACAAAAATGGCACTTGCCAATTAGGGCTCACTACCTGAGCACACTGCTCACAAAGGAGGCACACTGCCTACAAGGAGACACACTGTCTACAAAAGAATGTTATACAATACTTGAACTCATTGGAAGTATCCACATATGCTAGAGTTCAGTTCCAATTAGGCTCAGTACACTGATCTGCTGCACTTCATCTTTCCTCTTCTCATATGCTGCTTTCCTTTCACATACTGGACCTTTTTTACTGTTTCTACTCTGCTCTGCTTTTTTTTGCATACCACATAACACAACACACACTTCTCACAACTAAATCCATCCTATATATATATCCGCACAAGTGATTTCATTATCTTTCTAGTCAGCACCCGGAACAGTCAATCTTCTCACAAACTCTGTTCTATCGGTTGAATCCTTGCACATCAAGTAATGTGGATCAAGTATATGCTTGTAAAAATCATTAATCATGTCGGCCAAACATGTTTCATGCCTTTATAACCTTTACCACAATCAGTAACACCTCCGGAAAGTATTTTGATGTTCTGTCAGTCAGTTCTTCCTCTGTTCACACTGTCACTCTGGAATCCGGTACTCAACTATTCATATCTTTTTCCTCATCCATCACCGGAGGCTAAATCCTTGGAGTATACCACTCAAGGTAGTCTTCTTTACTTCTCCAAATCTGTACTTTACCAAGATACTTCCTCTGAGAGATCCGGACCTGTCTGTCGGACCTTGCCACATGCTCTGTTCTTGTTTACTGGACCACAACATTCTTCACTCTGACTTCTGGTAGAGACACACCATGTCCTGCGGATGTGTGGGATGAACTTTGTTGCCATCAATGACAACAATCATGAATCCATATAGTGTCTCTTGCCAACAATCTCCCCCTTTGGCATTAATGGCAACACTTAGTGAAAAATGACTAAGTGTTTACACTATGCTCCCCCTTGGTAGATGCTCTGTCTTTATATACATTTTTCAGAGCTCCCCCTTAGTTGGATTCCTCATTTTTCACTGCTCCTCACTCCCCCTTTGACATCAATGGCAAAGGGTAGGTTCCGCAAACCAAAATTTTCAAAAATTTTAACTATATTTAGCCGCATAAGTATATATATACAAGTTGTACTTACATATACTTTAGTATGTCTACAAAAGTGTTCTTCAACTGTACAACTTCTGTTGCCCAACTCTGCTTCATTCTATCCAAAATTGAAATGTGACCACTCAACAAAAATGCAAAAGCTTCTGCCCTCTTAAGATTTGTCGGATCATTGGTTTGGGCGGTAGTCTGAGCATCACTTATGGCCTCATGCATGGCCTCTAACTTAGGGACAATGATCCTCCTAAGTTCACCCATCCGGCTGATCATGTTCTTCCTCTCCTTCTCAAAATTCTTTATTGCATTTGAGATTGCAATATACTGACACTCTTGGTTTGCTATAGAGGATGAGAGAGGATCAAAGCTTTGAGACAGACTTAGTAGTTTATCCTCTTGCTCTTTTATTTTCTTCTCAATTTCCACTGTTACCTTGGACTAGGAGATACAAAATTTGTATATTTCACCGCCATCCTTAAGAGTATTTTCTAAGCTCTTTATCCCAATGTTCATGTTTCTCCTATTGTTAGTGATTAATCCTTGTACCTTTGAGAACCTTTATCCAAAAACTCCTTCCGGACCTTTTCTTCAGCTAATTTTTCTAAAGAATCAAAATGTGTACTAACACTACTGACTAAGGTTTTGAGATTACCGGAAGAGGAGGCAGTGGGATCCTTCTGAAAAGATGGCATGATCTTTTCCATCACTTTGGATGCAGCTTCTATCAACTCACAGTCTTCCATATGAGACTTTAGGAGTTTTTCATTAGCCTTAGCATTTGCAAATGAAGCTATTTTCATTGTCTGTACCGGAGAAAGAGAATCAAAATTGAATGGACCTTATAGAAGCTCCAGTTCATCAATCTCTATTGTTTCTTTGCTCAAGAATTCTTGGACAGTTTGTGCAGTGTCTCTTGCTGGAGACAGATGTTTCTTCTCTTCTACAGTCATGGAGCTGTCCTTTGAAGTTTTCTCTCCTTCTACATTCCCACCACTAGCAGTTGTGGTTTTCTCTACTGAAGTCTTCTATCCCTCTGCAACCTTTGCACTATCACCTTCTTTTTCCTTCACCTCTACTTCTTTCTCCTGTAATTTTTCTTCTTCTTTGGATTCGGAGACTGTAGGGGAAACCGGAGGAGAAATGTTATTCTCTTCAGGGCCCACCTCTTCTGTCACTTTCTCAGGAGCTTCTTCTGCAACATTTGTGGTTGAGGGATCAGTACCCAAGTCTTCTACAATAGGAAGATTAAATCTTTTGAAGGCCTTCCAGAGGATCTCTTCTGTATCCTTGGCTACCTTTTCAGTTTCACCAAGCATGAGCTGATTCATCCTTGCTTTGCTCCTGAACTCATCCTTGCAGTCTTTGAATACCATGTTCATTGTCTTGGGATCAATTGAAGGATATAGCTGAATAGCTATCTGTTCCCAGATCTCAAGATCTTTAGCTTGGGCAGTGTTCTTTCTTGATTCTAGTTCCTTCTCCAAGCTTTTAGGGATCAGAGATATAATTTCAATAAATGCTTTGTTGTAGATATTTAGATACCTGACTGTGGCATCTTGCAATATCTTCTGATCTGCTTCACCATAATCATCATAAAACTCAACCATTGGCCAAAGATTTCCATCCATTGTGACTAATTTGATTATGTCATCAATGTTAAGAGTGGGTTTTTCAATATGTTCCTCTGCCTTTTCTTCTTCCTTCTGTCCGGTAGAGGGTTGACCGGATGTTTTCTTCTTTTTCTTCATTTTCCTGACTTCTTCATCAGATTCAGTTTCTTCTTCATATCTTTGACTTGTATAAGCCCTTGTGGCTTTTGTCTTTAACCTTTTCTCTCCTTTGCCGGATGCCTAGACTTTTAGTTTTGATGCTTTTGAGCCTTTGGTTGTGGCAGGTGCATATCTCTTTGATGATCTGGTCCGGGTTGAGGTTTCTACCAGAGCACCTTCCTTGCTTTCCTTTTCTGCTTCTTTCTTTTCTGCCTCAGCCTTTTGCCTCTTTTCCCTGTTGGCATCAAGTGCCTCCTTTGAGATGCCTAGGCCTTTTGCAATTTCTTCAACTTCTTTTCTAACTTTCCTCTTCATTTCCGGTTGCCTCAGTTCCACATGAACCTTTATACTTAGCTCCTCAAAGGTTCCAAACCTTTCTGCCTTTGGATCCTTTGGCTGACTTAGCATGTGTTGAACATGCAGCTCCATGATTTGTTCATCAACTTCATACCATGTGGGCATGATCCAGACAGTCCTTGGTTCTACTGCCTCCATTAGGCACTGATCAGTATCTACCATAAAGCATACTGTATCTTTATATTTTTCAACAAGAGACTGGGGAATTCTTTCTCTTACTTGCATCATGCTCTGGAAGTTTTTGAAGTATCCCCACAGGGCTGAATTTCTTGCTTTAGCATCCCCAAGCCCATGCAAATAGTCTCTAATCTGAACTGCTACCGGTTTGTCATTCTCCCATACCCATCCATTTGATCCGGGCAACTCATTCATGAAGTAGAAAAACAAGCATAAAATTAATGCACCATATTTGAAAGAGTTTTTCTTATCCTTTTTGATCTTTTGTATGTTTTCCATTAATTGGCTTAAAAGAAGTTCACAGAGATCATATTCTACATTTTTCCTCAGCATCTCATAGGCTATATATATTGTAGTTCCGGATACTGAATTCTCCCTACTGGAGTGATATATCTTGTAACCTATTATCATAGATGCAAATTTGATGTCCGGGTCAGTAATATCTTCAATAGTCATTGCCCTCTTATCAAACTTTGATCTGGTGGCCTCAGTTACAATGTTATTTTTGACAGATTTGAGGACAAGTATCCCTCCGGAGGAGTATAAGCCAGTTACTGCCCTAATTGCCTCCTTTGTGATCTTGCAAGGTCTGTTCAGCCATAGGAAGTTATCATGCATCCTACTCAACACGTACCGGACCCATTCATCTTCTTCAAAGCAGGGGAAATGAATGAATTGATCAAAATGTTTCTCTTAGATGCCCTTATATTCTGGTTTAAGTTCAAATGAATCATCTAACAGTTGTTTGTGATAGATATCTCTTAGTTTGAATTCCTCAAATTCTTCAATACTTGCATGTATGTAAACCCTAATATCTTTGGTGTGTAACACGCCATGTGGAACACTAGAGAAGGCTCCTAGGGGATCTACCTCCAAGGATTTGTATGGATGTTTCTTGAATGTGGGGCGAGGTCTATCAGAGATCTTAACTATATTCAGAGTAGCCATTTTTCAAAAGATTTGCAGTGAGATATTGAAAACGGAAAATACCTTATGCACCTTTGGTTACACGGAGTTGGTTGGATTGATTTCTAGATGTAATGACTTCTGCAAGTGATCTTCGATGAACTTGATGAATTTTGTTGCAAAGCTCCACTTTTCATTTCTTCTTGAGTGCAGAATGAACAAGTGATTAATGAGAAATCCCTTATATTGCTCCACAAACCCTAATATCTGATTGTAATAAATGCTCGACCTACATTATTCTAATTTGCCTTATCCAGATGACTTGAAGAACCGGATCAGTCCTGATCTATGAACATCATGCAGATCTTCCAACCATGAACAAATCAAGATGACACATCACAAGGACATCCCAAACACTATGTCCAATCCGTAGAATAGGACAATGCACTTCCAGATCTCACCGGACCTTTTTGTGGCACTCTGTCACTTCAGAGCATCTCCCAGAACCGGTTCCACTTGATCGATCACAACTTCTTCACATCTTCATGCAGACCTCTAAAATCTTAACTGGATCATCTCAAGACTCATATCTACAAACCCTTTAATCCGCATCCTCTTCTTATGCCAATTCCGGCACCACTTGACTGGCTGGGGGAACAAGGTTTTCTTTGTGTCTCCCCCTGAGCCAGAGCTCACTTTTTAATTTCTAGAAGAGATATCAGCACCAGAGTCTGGTGTGGATCCATCCTCTACATTCTCTATACTCTTCTTCACCCAAATCGTGTTCATCTCTCTTTTAACTTCATCCGCATTCACCTTTTGTTTACCCTTATCTTGGTTCTGATTAGGATAAACCGGACCTCTTTTGTCCTAATTCTTGCTTCTACAGAATTTTGCACTATGACCGGATCTATTACAGATTTGGCAAACAACATTTCTTTGCATATTTGACTGATATCCTCTTGATCTGCATTGATTAGCCATATGACCTATTGTATTGCATGCAAAGCATCTACCATTGAGTGATTTGTTCATTTGCATATTTCTGCATTCATGAGATTTGTGACCATACCTTTTGCAGTTAAAGCACTGTCCGGAGAAGGATGAGTTAGTCTGACTCATTCACTTTCTGCACTGATTAGCTTTGTGACCAAAGTTATTGCAGTTGTGGCAGTATCCATTGAAGGATGGATATCTTTGAGCATTAGGTTGTCTTACCGGAGGTCTTCTAGGCCTGTCCCTTGGATTTTCTGATCCAAAATTCCTCAGACCAGATCTGGAGCTTTCTCCTTTCTCATATCCCAGACCACACCTGTCATCTGCCTTCTTTTGATTGTCAAGAAGAATTTCAAGTTGAGTAGAACTTATCTTGAATTTCTCTTTATATTCATTTGCTATTTGAAGATCTCTTTTGAGAGAGACAATTTGATCCTCAAGTTTTTCTTCATTATTTTTAGCATCTTCAAGATCAGATTCAAGATGTCTGATAATTCTGTCCATCTAGTGGCAATCTTCTGATTTCTCCTTGAGAGATTGTCTTAGATTATCTTCAATTTTTCTTTTCTCTTCAATTTCTTGGGTAAACTTAATAACTCCTGATTCCATTTCATGTCTTACCATAATGATTTCTTTTGATAACTTTTCACATAACTTGGTTTTCTCATTCAGCTCTTCATTTGCATCATTTACTTCACCTTGTCTTGCCAATTGCTAAAGTAGCTCCTTTCTCTTTTTCACAGAGACTTAATTTGTCTTTTAGTTCTCTCATGAATTCATCAGCCTGCTTGAGTCTTTCCTTCAATTCATTGACTTCATAGTTTGACTGTTCAAGATCATCAAGGGCAGTCTTGAGTTGCTCTCTTAAACCATATGCATCCATTTGAACTCCCAAATCTTCCTCGAGCTGTTAGAGTCTGTTAGGAGGAACTTGGCTCTGATACCAATTGTTGATAACTGAGCGGGGGGGTGAATTAGTTATCCTAATTATTTCTTCATTATGAACTTTCTTATTAATCAATGCAACATTAATTCAAATAGTAAACATTACCATGAAATAGAAAAACACATGACACAGTGTTTTTGATGTGGAAACCCTATTAAGGGAGAAAACCATGGGGTGATTAACCCAAAGATTATTCTCTGTTAGAAGAATAAGGAAATACAAAAATGGCACTTGCCAATTAGGGCTCACTGCCCGAGCACATTGCTCACAAAGGAGGCACACTGCCTACAAGGAGACACACTATCTACAAAAGAATGTTATACAATACTTGAACTGATTGGAAGCATCCACATATGCTGGAGTTCAGTTCTGGCTAGGCTCAGTACACTAATCTGCTGCACTTCATCTTTCCTCTTCTCATATGTTGCTTTCCTTTCACATACTGGACCTTTCTTACTGTTTCTGCTCTGCTCTACTTTTTTTCGCATACCACATAACACAACACACACTTCTCACAACTAAATCCATCCTATATATATATCCGCACAAGTGATTTCATTATCTTTCTAGTCGGTACCCGGAACAGTCAATCTTCTCACAAACTCTGTTCTGTCAGTTGAATCCTTGCACATCAAGTAATGCAGATCAAGTATATGCTTGTAAAAATCATTAATCATGTTGGCCAAACATGTTTCATGCCTTTATAACCTTTACCACAATCAGTAACACATCTGGAAAGTATTCTGATGTTCTGTCAGTCAGTTCTTCCTCTGTTCACACTGTCACTCTGGAATCTGGTACTCAACTATTCATATCTTTTTCCTCATCCATCACCGGAGGCTAAATCCTTGGAGTATACCACTCAAGGTAGTCTTCTTTACTTCTCCAAATCTGTACTTTACCAAGATACTTCATCTGAGAGATCCGGACCTGTTTGTCAAACCTTGCCACATGCTCTGTTCTTGTTTACTGGACCACAACATTCTTCACTCTGACTTCCGGTAGAGACACACCATGTCCTGCGGATGTGTGGGATGAACTTTGTTGCCATCAATGACAACAATCATGAATCCATATAGTGTCTCTTGCCAACAGGAATATCTTCTTGTATGGTTGACAATTTCCTACTTTCTCTAATTTGCCTCATTCTTTCTCTTTTCCTCTCATTCTAAGCTTCACGCTCTTCTGGTGTTAGAGTCTTTTCTCATTTCCTCAGCATGATGATGATTTCTACAAGCATGAAGAATAAGACAATGATTATTAGAAATATTATAATGACAATGAATAGCACAGTCAAAATGAATAACAAGGTTTTACAAACTTCTGAATAAGACACCTCATATCAAGATAACTTGAACATACATAAGTCATGGAGTATGCATTTGAACACACATATACACTTGAATCTAGTTTGAATAGAAGAGAGGAGGATGAACTTGGAGGAAGAAATAAGACGTTATACCCTATTTTTCTACTGTAACTCGTTATACCCTTTTTTCATGCATTTTCCAAGTGGAAAGGGTGGCTAAATAGTGATTCTTTGTGAATTTGAATGCAACCTGGCCAAGTAAGTGTTCCTATAGCATATGCAGGCCTATTTAAAGGTGAATCATGTGTTAGTTTGTTCTAAGTTGGAGTGGATATGAGATTTTCATTAAAACCCCCTTATTTGTGAAGAAATGAAGGGTTTTCTAGTTTGCACCCTAGATGAGCATGGTTATACTAACCAATGGTGGAATTTGAAGTTTTGTGACATATAGATCTATTGTTTTGGGGTTTGGAGTGGTTATTGAATGATCCTAGGGTACTTGCTTTGTTAATTGGACCAAATTAGGCCTATTTCTAGAGATAAAATTGGTTTGAATACAATATATTGACATGGTGTATGCTTGTGTTAGGGTTGGGGAATAGATTGGAGCCCTTATGCCTTATGATGCCCTTAAGCACCTAGTTGGGTCATTGCAAGATTTTGGTTTATGGTTGAGTTGATTTGTGAAATATGGTATTAATGCTTTGAATTCCTTCTTGTATTTGCATCATAAATTATCATGCCACTTGAATGTGAGTGTGGATTTGGGAGTTTTGCAACCTGAATAAGGACTGTTTACTAAGTTTAGGGGTCTGTGGAAAGTTTGAAGGCAATTTCCTTTGTAATATAGGCATAATTAACCCTTTTAGGATAGCGAATAAGGTTAGTTTTGAGGCATATTGTCCAAAGGAGTCTATATTGAGTTTAATATATGTTATGCAACTTGGTAATGGGTATTCTAAACATTCATTGGAGTTTGGGTTTGAAAAATTAAGGTGAAAAAAAGTCAGAAAAACCCCTTAAGTAGGGCTACTAGGATTTGAGGGCTTGGGCAGATTGGTTGCTAAGAGGGGATCCTTGTGACTTGAAGAGTGGTTTAATTGGTTCTAGTTGGTGAACATAATCTTGTTAGATGCCTTATCTAGTTCATATGAAGGTCTGAACCCTAGTTGTGTGTTGGAGACTTAATGCATTGAAGGAGCACAAAGCAAACACCACTAAAAATTGTAGAATGATGCACAAAGCAAACACCACTAAGGAGCATATTTTCCATAGCAAGGATGGAAAAAGAAGTAACTCTCCAAAACTAAGGGAAGAGAAAGGCCAAAACAAACTCAAAGAAGATAACAAATAAGTTGATTTGAGTATGTACAAAGCTAACAACTATTGGTCTTATTTCAAGGTTGGAGGATATTGTTATGACAAGTGTTAGAAACTTCATCTAGAGATTCACCCAAATGACAAACGCAAGAGTAAGCAACCACAAAGGAAAAAACAAGATCAACATTCAATGAGAGAACATCTCTCACATGAGTCTACATCAACATTCAATGATGTTAGTATGTAATGATACTTGGATAGAGTATTTACTTGATTTGAAAAGGAGCTAAGTGTGAGTTGCTTTCATTTGTAGTGGCATTTGATTAGCACTCTAAGTTTTTCCTATGGATTGAGTTGTGTTCAAGTTTTTCACTTGTAGAGCAAGAAAGTAGTAGGTTTCACTCACTATGGTGAGTATGAGAAGTATGGCCACTTGGAGGTCAAGAAAGGATGTAAGGAAAATAGAGAATGTAAGAGCTAGCATGGTGGCATGTTTTGGGTGTTGTAAGCATGCACATTTGTGTTCCATAGTAACATAAATGTTGTAGCATGTAACATATATGACTTGTAGCATGTTGTAGCATTTAACAGTGCACAAACTCTTATCTCAATTGTAGCATGTGCATAGTTGTAGGAAGAGAACTCTTTACACATTCATTGTAAACAGTGTATAAAAGTATGAATTTCATTGTACATAGATGCAATAAGAAGGACCACTTTGTAATAAATTATAACTTTCATAGCATTGTAAAATGACCTTCAAATGCAAGGAGGATCATACATGGCAGCAGGGTTATATATAGACTACATGATAGTGGACTATTATATAGACTTACATGACTATCCTACACTCATGAAGACCTCCTTTTAGTGTTTTATCTCCTTGTAACTCCCTTTGTATCATCTTATGTCATCCTAGGTCAAAAATTAAGAGTCTTCCAAAATCAATTTTGGCTCCATGTATACACTCGAATATGAGTATGACAAACAATTATTCACTAAAATTATTTTATGAAGTATTTGATAATGTTTTTCTCTTGTATAGCTGAAAATAGGTGAAATAAAGGCATGAAGGGCCGAAACAAGGTGAAAACATAAAAAATTTGGAGTCTCTTTGACTAAACTGACTGATATACCTAAACACATATATGTCAAGAAGAACATAAAGAACATTAAAAACATAAAGACATAGACATTTAAATACATAAAGAACATAAGAACATATATATATGTGAATTAAAATTGAACACACCTTAGAATTTGATACTGCAGTTAACCAATTCTCTAAAAGATGGCTTCAAAATCCTCAAATTCTTGTTTTTCTCAAGTTTGATTATGAATTCTATATAATTCTAGAATAGGATTAGTAAAATTTATGTAAAAAACAAACATATATCATCAAATTCAATCTATATATCAATGGTAATTAGCTTTGAAACAAAATCACACATGAAACATGAAACTTTCAGTTTAAATAATCAAATTTTCTCCAAAAACATGAAAAATCACTTCTTCTACGTTGAAAAAACAAAAAAAGGTGGTGGATTCATATAAAAATGATTCTCAATTAGTCAACCAACATGAAAAGCATTTTTTTGTCTGATATACTCATGGAAAGTAGGAATAACAGGCATGTGGGATCTGAAATATGGATCCCACATGCTTTTTTACCATTTTCTATGCTTCCAATAATGCGCTTGCATTATAACACAAGCGTGTTATGGGAAGCATGATAACATAAAGGTAACCTTGTATCTACATGAGAGAGTCTCTCTCTCTCTCTCTTCATTTCTCTATCCTATATATAAAGAGGGATCGGGAGACATGGACAAATAGAGAGGGACATGGAGATAGAGAGGATAGTGGAGATAGAGACAGGGAAAGGGAGAGATGGGGATCGAGATAGAGAAAGGGGTCTATAGAGGGAGAAAGATAGAGATACATATATAGAGAGAGGGGAGATATAGGGAGATACATCTAGCAAGGGAGAGATAGATAGGGAAATAAAGAGAGAGAGAGGTAGAGAGGGGTATATTAAGAGATGGGTTATGAGGATAGATAGCTTAATAGGGAAAGAGATCAAGAGATGTCTAGAGACATAGGGAGAGAGATTTCAAGAGGTAGAAGGATGGGGAGAAAGATAAAGAGGAGGAGAGAGAGGTAGCGAGGGATAGATTAAGAGATAGGGATCCATATGTCCAGAGAGATAGAGATAGGGATCCCTATTCTCCCCTCTACCTAAACCATAAACCTAAACCTCTAAACCATAAACCCTAAACCCTTAATAATGCCCCTAACCCCTAACCCTAAACCCTAAAATCCAGCAACCCTAAACCCCTAAGGTCCCTAAACCATAAAACATGGAAGCAAAGGTTATAGTTAGAGAGAGGGATAGAGGAGACAGAGATATCTCACCCAGGCTCGGTCTCTTATGTATCTCCCTATTTGCTTCTCTACCTCAACCATAAACCTAAACCTCTAAACCTTAACCCCTAACCCTTAAACCATAAACCCTAAACCCTAAATAATGTCCCTAAACCCTAACCGCTAACCCCTAAACCCTAAAAATGAGCAACCCTAAACCCCAAAACCCCTAAGGTCCCTAAACCATAAAACCTGGAAGCAACCCTAAACCTCTATCTCCCTATCCCTCCAAATCTCTATTGGTCCCCTCGCTCTCTCTCTCTCTAAACCCTGAACCCTAACCCCTAAACTCAAGCAACCCTAAACCCCTAACCCGTAAACCCTAAACCCTAACCCTAAACTCAAGCATCCCTAAACCCCTAAAGCCTAAATAATTCCCCTAAACCCTTACCATAAAACCTAAACCATATTTACTTGAGAAACCCTAAACTCATGTAAACCTCAAATAGTGAGGGAGAGAGATAGAAAGGTAGAGTTAGAGAGAGAGGATCGAAAGAGATCTAGCAAGATAGAGAGACAGGGAGAGAGAGATAGAGGGGTAGGTATAGTTAGAGAGAGGGATAGAGGAGACATAGATATCTCTCCAAGGCCCAGTCTCCTCTGTATCTCCCTATTTGCCTCTCTACCTAAACCATAAACCTAAACCTCTAAACCTTAACCCCTAACCCCTAAAGCATAAATAATGCCCCTAAACCCTAACTCCTAAACCCTAAAAATGAGCAACCCTAAACCCCTAAACCCCTAACCCCTAAACCATAAAACTTGGAAGCAACCCTAAACCTCTATCTCCCTATCTCTCCCAATCTCTATAATGTGAAAACATGAAAATAGTAAGCTTTCATTGCAACCAAATTCATTCGTAATCAATCCCAAATCATCCCTAATCCATCCAATTTCATCTCTAATCATCCCTAAACCACTTCTAATCAGCCCTAAACCACTTCACACCATCCCAAATCACATCCAAATCAATTTAAATTCATCCCTAATCATTTTCCAATCAACCTAGATTTCATCTCAAATACCATCCCTAAACTATTCCTAAATCATTCTAATCATTCTCTAATCAGCACTAAACCACTTCAGAACATCCCTAAAACCATTCTAATCATTCCTAATCTAGTCCTTTTCACCTCTCATCATTCCTAAACCAATCCATTTCATCCCAACTCCATCCTAAATCAATCTAAGCTCCATCTCAAATGATCCCAAAAATAATCAAAATCAAACAAATACCTCACCAAGAGCCATTAGAAGATCATAGTGCCAATCTGTTAATCATTTGCACCATTTTGTATATCGTATGTGCCAATATGCTCCTTAGTAGAACCTACCTATCAATCACAAACATCATTCTACACCTTAGCCAATCACATGTGTCATTCTACCCTCTGCCAGCCACAGAAGCCATCAGAACATCATAAGTGCCAATATGTTAGTCATTTACACCATTCTATACATCATATATACCAACCATAAACCCTAAACCCGATCAACCTAAACCTAATCAACCCTAAACCCGTATCCCCTTGTCTCTATCATCCCTCTACCTCTCAATCTCTATGCCTATGTCTTTGGCCGTGTCCATCACCCTCTATCTCACTATCTCTCCCTCTCTAAACTCTAAACCCAATCAACCCTAAACCCCTATCTCTTTGTCTCTATCATCTCTCTGGCTATGTCTCTGGCCATGTCCCTCACCCTCTATCTCCATATCTCTCCCTCTCTAAACTCCTAACCCCTAAACCCTAAACCTAATCAACCCTAAATTTGATCAACCCTAAACCCTATCTCCTTGTCTCTATCATCCCTCTACCTCTCAATCTCTCTACCTATGTCTCTAGCCATGTCCCTCACCCTCTATCTCCCTATGTCTCCCCTTGGTCTCCTCTATATCTCCCTATCAGTCCTCTATCTCTAAACCCTAACACAAACCTCTAAAAACCCCTAACCCCTAAAACATAAACCTTAAATTACCCTAAATAATGGCACTAAACCATAACCCCTAACCCTTAACCCCTAACTCCTAAACCCTAAAATTGAGCAACCCTAAACCCCAAACCTCTAAACCATAAACCTTGGAAGCAACTCTAAACCTTTATCTCCCTAGATCTTTCCCAATATCTATCGATCCCCTCACACACACTCTCTCTCTCTAATCCCTAACCCCTAAACCTGAGAAACCCTAAATCCCTAACCCCTAACCCCTAAACCATAAACCTAAACAACCGTAAACCCCTAAACCCTAAACTTGAGCATCCCTAAACCCCTAAACCCTAAATGATTCCCCTAAACCCTAAACTTAAGCAAACCTAAACTCATAAACCTGACCCACCCTCTCTTTCTCTCTAAAACAAGAAAACTAGGAGTCTCTATCTCTCTCTCTCCCTATCACTAGGTATCTCTCCCAGGTTTCTCTCCCCTCCATCTCCATCCTCTCTCCCTTTTCCTCCCTCTCGCTCTCCCTTGTCACCAAAGAACATGGAAATGTAAGAAAAATAGGACATGTAAAGATGGATGAGGATATAAATTTGGATTCAATGAAATGGAAACAAGATAATTTATGAAATTTCATTGGATGGGATGAATGAGGAGAGGTAGAGAAAGGAGGGTAGTAGAGAGTGAGAGAGAGGATAGGAGGTAGAGACAGGATGGAAGTAGAGAGTGGGAGAGGACCGTAGGAGGTAGACAGGGCAAGTAAGAAGAGAGAGAGGGTAGGAGGTAGACAGGGGAGGGAAGCAGAGACTGAGAGAGAGGGTAGGAGGTAGACAAGGGAGGGAAATAGAAAGTGAGAGAGAAGGTAAGAGGTACAGAGGGAGGGGGAGAAGAGAGTGAGAGAGAAGGTAGGAGGTAGAGAGGCAAGGGAAGCAAAGACTCAGAAAGAGGGTAGGAGGTAGATAGGAGAGAGAAGTAGAGAGTGAGAGAGATAGTAGAATGTAGATAGGGGAGGGAAGAAGAGAGTGAGAGAGAAGGTGGGAGGTAGAGAGGGGAGGGAAGCAGAGACTCAAAGAAAGGGTAGGACGTAGAGAGGGGAGAGAAATAGAGAGAGACGATAGGAAGTACAGCTGCCCTTGTAGACATGTATGTAAAGTGTGGAAGCATAGACAAGGCATGTCAATTGTAAGATGTAACACCTAAAAGAGATGTTTTATAATGGAATGCAATGATTGCAAGATATGCAAAAAATGGATTTGTTGAAAAGGATGATGAGTCTATTTTATGACTCAATTTTGTTAAACTTTATTATCCACTTGTTGTAGTTATCTTGAACTTTCGTACTTTAATCCTGATCTTTCTATGTCATTACCCCAAAGCTATATCTTGTTGAGCATAAGTCATTTCTTATATCCTTTTATGACATATACATGCTATATGAACTATCTATGTTAATTTTACATATGGTTAATGAATATTACTCCAAGGTAGTTACGGATGTGCAATTATTTGTGTGTTCTAATATTGTTATGTAGATATAATCGGCATCCATAAAGAAGAGGAAGATTCTGTTGGTTGGTCGCTTACCATAAAAGTCAAACATGGTGATCGTTCAAATGTCAAATGGAGGGAAGGAAACCACTTTGTAACTAATCTTAAATACTTGTTGAGCAAATTTAGGAGTTACTGTTATGCTAGATCTACGTTAAAGCAACTTGCTTGACCAAATTCCCCTGCATGCGTAACCTCCTTTCCACTTTCTATGTTTTCCATAATGAGGCGTCCTCCTATTCTGTTGGAGTTCACCGCCCTACTAGGTACTTAGTTTTGTAGTTTTCCTTCTATAAATAAGACTCTGATGCTCCTTTTGGGGGGTTGTTGATTATTCAGAGATTGTACTTGCATTATCCAGTTTTTGGTAATACAGTTATAACGTTCAGTTGTACTCATCCTTTCAAATGAATAAACTGAAGTTGTAAGTTTGCATTTCTGAGTTTACATTTGTCTTAGGGAATACTCATCCAAGGGGGGCCACTTGGTGAGAATTCCACCCTCTAGTTTAGTTACATTTTCTGTTAAGCATTTAGTTAAATCTGGCACTGAATGTTCCTGCAGCCACTAGAATTCTATTCTCTGTCTGTTCCTGCAGCCAAAGCAGACAGAGTAGTTTCCTGTTTGTTTGCCCAGACTTTTACTTTTTGTCATGTACTTGATCCTAAAATAGCTATTGGTTAATGTTCAGTATTCTTGTTATTTCCTTTTTAGCAGTTTATCTTCAACATTATGTCTTTCTTAGCTATAGAATGAACGTGACTACTTTGGAAGTTCTTAGTGCACATACCGTGCTGACCCATTTCAAGTTCACGTCCCTGGGTTGACAAGTGAAATGCATCTCCATAAGTGATTAAGACAGCTACTCAAGTTAGATGTCCAATCTCTAAGTTACAGTTTTAAGAGCTCAGTTGTTAAATCATTGTAAGAGACCAACATTTTTGGTACCATTGCTGGGGATGGTGTCAAACTAAGAAGATCTTTGGAGTCATCTTTAGTATTATTCCTTGTAGTTTCTCCTTAAAATGTGTTTTAGTTAGGAAGAAACCATCTACAACCCATCAACATTTTTTGTGTGAGAAGTGGCTGATACTGAGTATATTGCATGCATAGAGGTAGGAGAAGAGATGCTTTAGGGAGATTCCTTCCTAATGATTCAACTTACGTGGCAGAAGAAGTAGAAGTGAATCCTTTCCTTGATGCATTCCCTAATTTGAATAGTTCTGAAATATCTTCTGAAGAACAAGATACCCCAAACCTAGTTGAAAACCCATTTGCCTTGATAATAGGTCTAGTAGTCATGGCTGCTCAAAATATACCTAATCAACCAACGTTTCCATTTCTGATTGCTCTTCAGAGTGAAGCGGATAATCTCAAGAACATACCTACTTCAGCTCTTCCCAAGTTCTATGAACTTGCAACAGAGGACCCATACACCTTGTTTGAATTTGATATCCTCTGTAGAAGCTATGACTACACTATTGATGCTCATAAACTTAAGTTGTTTCCTACTAACATGAAAGAAGCTGCATTAAAGTGGTTTATGAGTCTAGGTAGTGATATTGTCAATAACTAAGAAGAAATGAAAGATAAATTTCTTGAGAAATATAAAGACTACTGTAGGAGTGGGGATATGAGAGGAAATGATATTTTCAGAATGCAGCAGAAAGAAGATGAAAATTTGGAGGATTACATCTCAAGGTTCTTGTTTTGTTTACAAAAGTCTCCCCATCATGCACTCACTGAGGACTCTCAGAAACTACTCTTCCTCAGGAGAATAAGTGAGAGTTGCACAGATGCCTTGGATTTAATGGGAGGAGGAGATATTACCCAAGTGTCTTGGGATGATATTAAGAAGTCATGCCAGAATTATTCCAGAGCAGCCATGAAGAAAGGAAGAGGTTCCCATTCCCTTATGGGCAAAACCTCTACCAATGGAGTTTCAAGGATGGAGATAAGCCACTTGCTATCTGATTTTAAGCAAGATATTATAAATAATATGGCCACCTAGTTGGACACACTCTAGGCAAAGAAGAAGCATGAAGAGGCTGAGGCAATGTTAGCTAAATCCTCATTGCAAACAAAAGAAGAGGGACTGTAGATGCAAGCTGGTAGCTCACATTGACAGCAAGTAGATTCCACCTGAGTTCAAGCCAATACAAGTTGAAAAGGATCAAGTCTTCTATGTTGCACAAAGGAGGCCATGGGCTCCAAGACAAGGTATGTCACCAGATTCATTATCATATGCTGGACCACATTTTAATACTTATGCATTTGGTAACCAATGGCAACAACCATTTCCATCCAATTATGGAGGATATCCACCTCAGCCTGGAACAACTCTCAAAATACTTGGCTAAATTACCAAAACCCTGCACCCTAGTGGCAACAGCCTCTGGGGAATTGGCAGTCACTTCCAGGAAATTGGCAGCAAACATCTCAATGTAGAGGGGGACAATAATGGCCAAATCAGACCACTAATTACATGCAATCACCTCCTCAGCCCCAACAGCCTGCTATAATGCCTCTACCTGCTAGCTCCAATTCAAATACACCTAGACCTACTCAGTTACTAGCTCAACCCTCACCTAACCCAAATAATAGACCATAGCAACAGCCAATATATTCTACTAATCCAAATTAATTCCCTGCATATGTTGTGAATGTAAGTGATATACATCTACGTTCAGGAACTACCTTGGCAACTCCTTCAAGACCTGTCATTATTGATCTTTCTGAGGAGGAAGTGGAGCTTAACAAAACCCCCATTCAATTAGATGTACTTGAAAATCCTGAACCAGTGACAGTCAAACAAACTCCCCAAGAACCACCATTTCCACAAAGGTTAGAAACTATGAAACAAAAGGTAGTAGAAGAGGAACCCACCTTTGATATTCTAGAGCAATTGAAACATGTATGTGTCAAGATCCCTCTATTTCAAGCCATAAAAGATGTTCCTATATATGGCAAAGTAATTAAAGAAGCATGCCTTAAGAAGCCAGGTAGAAAAGGGAAAGACCCCACTATGGTCCATGTGGTGGGACAGTTGGCTGACATCATGCTTGGGAAAGTGGATGTTCCCAAATATAATGACCCAGGAAGTCATGTGGTAGGAGTTGTTATAAATGGAATCCAAATAAAAAATGCTCTGATTAATCTTGGAGCAGCCATAAATGTAATGACAAAGGATATCCTACAGCAACTAAATGTTGTAACCATGGAACCAACTCCTACTGTCCTGCAGCTTGCTGATAGCTCTACTGTTAAACCTGATGGGATAGTCGAGGATCTTGTGGTATCCCTGGACTCATGGGAATATCCAGCTGATTTCATGATACTTTCTCCTAAAGCTACATTGGGAGGATACCCCATCATTTTGGGAAGGCCATGGTTAGCCACAACAGATGCTTATATTGGGTGTCAGTCAAGAGACATGACCATCTCTAATGGGAGAAGCACTTGTTGTCACCCAGATTTGCACCCTTGCTGAATTGTAAAACTCGACAATCTGGAGAAACATGGGAATGATCTCAAAGTGTGGGACCTTGTGAAATGAGATCAGACCTCCGGAGAAGGCTGGCTTCCTACCTTTGAACCCTTTCTTAGAGGAAAATATCTAAACCTAGTGCTAATGCTTGCAGGGGAAAAGGGTTAGAAGGAAACTGAAATGAAAGGGGATGCTACACCAAATTTAAATGTGTTTGGCTGCAACTGAATCGACACAGTAATAATCTCACAGTTGGAAAGACTTACACAAACTCATATTAATTCTAACGGAGGTCAAGACAGAATAATGGAGGAATGAAAGGGACTGTTTTGTCCACAATACACAGCCTAGACTAATCCAAAGAGCAAACACATTGCTAAAAAAAATAAAAGAGAGGCAAAATATGAGTTTATATTGTTATAGAGGCCAAGTAGCCATTACAAAACAACCCAGAAGAAAAACCAACAACAATACATCTGTTTCCCATGTATATATATCATTTTACATTTTTTGACCTCAGTCGGTTACAATCCATTTTGCCCATGGGCTCTATCAAAAAAAATATCTGCGTCTGAAGAGACGTCCACCTGCAAAAAGTTATGGCATAAAATATCTAGAACAGGGCAGGTGGAAGATATTTTGGGCCTTCAATGTGAGCTGTTGAATCATTGGCCTGCACCCATAAATACAACAAATATCTGCATCTCCACTCGCCAAAAAAAAAGGTCGCTGAAATGTCTTGTCGATTGAGCATGCAAATCCAGATCATATTTTGAAAATGAGAAAAATCCCCCCAAAAGCCCGCCGAATGAAAGAGGAGGCAAAAATAAGCACTTTTGCCTTTTGAAGCATGTTGAAATTCGCTAGGATGAGAGCGATATGGGTAGTCAAAGTTATGGTCAACTACGTCTTGTATCTATTTTTCACTTTGCATACCTGCGCTTGTATATCGTTGTATCTTACAATTGCATATACAAGCGCACATGCACTTGACTACTGGGTTCACTTTATGCATTTATGCAACTTCCCTCCTTTTGTATATTCAAATCGCCTTGCATATGCGATTGTATGTGCCCTTTGTATGTGCTTTTGCCTTTGTATCACCTTGTGCCTCTTTCGCCCCTACCACGTGTCAACATCTGATTTGCCGCTGCGCTGAAACTGAGAAACATCGCTGAACATTTGCATGCTTTATCGGCTATCGGAAAGACTTTAAACTGAGTCACTGATGCACTAAGTCTCGTCGAAATTCCTTTGTCTATGACCTTTGTGTATTGACTTGTATATGAGATACAATTGCATATACATACAATGCGGAACTCAAAGGATTATCGACCATATTGGAACTTTGCAACAGGTCCGGCCTTGCATCTTTGCCTTTTTGCATATTGGCATATACAAGCACTTCATCATACAAACTGCAGAACTCAACGCTGAATTTGCCAAATTTGATTTCCCAGTCGGGCCCGCCTTGTATATCGCCGTTGTATCTAGCCTTTGTATATCGCATATACAATGTGAAATATATAAACAAAAACTACATACAAACCTGTACATTCAAACATGCATTTGAACTTGTACCTGCCCTTTGCACATTTGACTTGCATCTGCCCTTGTATATTGCCTACATGCAATGCAAACATACAAACAAAAGATGCATACAATCACTTGTGCCTTTATCGACCAAAATGCATATTCTTTTCAGGTCTGGGACTTGTATATCAGGAATGTATATGCCCTTGTATATGCGATTGTATGTGCAAAGATACAATCGCATATTCATACAATTGGTGGGCCCCAACCTTTGTATCTCTTTTATTTGCTGCTTTGTATATGCGATTGTATATGAGATACAATCACCCGATATACATTCACCTTTGTATCATGACCTTTGCATCTTTCCTTTGTATCATTTGCCTTTGTATATGCAAATGCATCAGACTGTTGGGGAGACCTCAAACTGAGCCGCCGATGGTCATTGTCATGCCAAAAATCCCTTGTATGTCTGCCCCTTGTATGCTTCATCAGCCATCGGAGAGACGGTGAGTTGAGCTACCGATAAACATGTCACACCAAAAATCCTTTGTATGTCTCCCCCTTGTATATTGCCTTATGTATCTTGCCGATGTACATTTACCTTTGTATATGGCCTTTGTATATACAAAATACATACAACAATACATACAAAGGACCCGACGTACAGTAACACTGTACATGACCAAGATACAAGGAAAAAATGTATCTAAGATGCAAATTGACCAAATGACAGAAAAACCCAACACAAGGATGATGTCATCATCATATACATGAAAAATGACTAAGTATAAAACTGAGAAATCTCTGCGATGGAAAACAAATGGAGACAAAAGATTTCTACATTTTTCTGGGTTTTCTGCAAGGATTCTCAAGGTGAGATTTTTGGGATTTTTTTGCAAGGCACAACATGAATAATTGAATGATTTAAGCCTTTTTCTCCTTCTATTTAGGCTTTCTCTGACCAGATTTCTTTAATAGAAGGAGAGAAACAAAATATTTTGTGGTCAAGTAAAATATGATAACACTAAAACACTTGTTCTTTACCCACCTGCACAGCCATCTCATGACATGGATAATCCTGTTGGCCTCATGTTGGTGAAGAGGCGGAGGAAGCTAATTCTATGGAGCAGCTTATGATGATAGGCAGAAGTTCTTTCCTGCAGCTTCAAGGAGAGGAGGAGGTGTTGTCTAATATAATTCAAAATCTTTATGAAGTAGAGGAAGCATCATCCTCTCATTTTGCTAATCCAGAAAGGATGCTTGTTCCAATTTTTCCTGCAGCATCAGGTATGTTCCATACATTGCTTCCACAAGAAATTAAGATACCTAGCATTAATGAAGTAACTATGGTTGACTTTAGAACTCAAGTGAAAAATTCAGAAGAAAGATATCTCAATATTAATAGCAACTTGACTCAAGCACAACAACAGTCCTTGGCAAATTTGTTAAAGAAACATACAAATTATTTTGCATGGGATTATCATGACATGAAAGGATTGGATCCTACATTATGCACTCACAGGATTTACATAAAGGAAGATTGTACACCAGTAAGACTACCACAAAGGAGAATCAACCCTGCACTAAGAGAAATTGTCAAAGAGGAATTACAGAAGCTATTAGATGCAAGATTTATCTACCCAATCTTAGATAGCCAATAGGTGTCTCCTTTGGTTCTTGTGCCCAAGAAGGGAGGAAAATGGAGAGTTTGTATTGATTATAGAGAATTAAATTCTGCTACCAAAAAGGATCATTTTCCCCTTCCTTTCATAGACCAAGTATTGGACTCACTTGCAGGAAAGTAGTACTTTTCCTTTTTGGATGGATTCAGCGGTTACAATTAGATTCAGATTGCACCTAAAGATCAAGAGAAAACAACATTTACCTATCCTTTGGGGACATATGCCTACTTAGTGCTTCCATTTGGCTTATGCAATGCACCTGCAACTTTCCAAAGAGCAGTCATTAGCATATTTCCTGATATCTCACATGATTGTATGGAAATCTATATGGATGATTTCACTACTTATGGTGCTACTTTTGAAGAGGCATTAACAAACTTAGGCAAGGTGTTGGAAAGATGTGAAGACCACAGCCTATCATTAAACATTGCAAAGTGCTTCATGATGATGCAAGAAGGTGTAGTACTTGGTCACTACATTTCTCCAAAAGGAATATAGGTAGACCCAACAAAGATTGAAGTCATCATTAATATGCCCATTCCTGCAAAGCAAAAGGATGTCAGAAGTTTCTTGGGTCATGTAGGGTATTACAAATGTTTCATCAAAGATTTCAGCAAAATGGCATCCCCATTATATACTCTTCTTACAAAGGATGCTGAATTTCAATGGAATGAAGACTGTGACAAAACATTTTCTAATTTAAAGGTAGCCTTAACCCATGCTCCTGTACTTAAAGGCCCCAATTGGGAACTTACTTTCCACATTCATACTAATGCACCAGATTATGCCATAGGAGCAGTTTTAGGCCAGAAAGAAGGAGTCATTGAGCATGCTATTTATTTTATTAGCAAAAACTTATAGGGTGTTGAGTTCAACTATATAGTAACAGAGAAGGAAATGTTAGCAATCATCTATGAACTTAATAAATTTAGGCACTACATAACCGGTTATCAAATCTTTGTGCACATAGATCATGCAACCATTAAGTATCTCATGAACAAACCTCTCATATCTGGTTGATTAGCAAGATGGGTGTTATTAATCCAGGAATTTGACATCACTATTGTGGATAAGCTAGGAAAGGCCAATGTGGTTGCAAACTTTCTTTCAAGAATGACTACATCAGAAGATAACCAAGTTATTGATGACTCTTTTCCTAATGAACATTTGTTTTCACTCACTGTGCAAACACCTTGGTATGCTGACACAGCCAATTATCTAGTAACAGGAAGAGTTCCCCTCACTTCTCTCCTAAGGAAAGAAGGGTACTCATTGAAAAATCTTTTCCTTTTTCATGGATTGTTGGATGTTTGTTCTACACTAGACTAGACAATGTCATGAGGAGATGTGTGAGAGAAGATGAAACATATGACATTTTGCATGCTTGTCACAATGAACCTTGTGGAGGACATTTTGCAGCAAAGCGAACAACAATGAATATTTTGAATGCAGGTTATTATTGGCCTACACTATACAAGGATGCAACAAGATATACCAAGAAATGTGATAGTTGTCAAAGGATGGGATGACCAACAAAATCTGATAAGATGCCCCTTTATCCTCAGCTTGTGATTACTCCATTTGATAAGTGCGGATTAGATTTTGTAGGACCCATTGATCCTCCATCTAATGGTAAATCCTATATCTTAATATGCACTGACTATGTAACTAAATGGGTAGAAGTTAAGGCCATGAAGCATGCAAGAGATAATAAGGTTGCAAAATTTCTCTATGAGGAAATTTTTACACGGTATGGAGTTCCCAGAGAATTAGTAATTGATCAAGGAGCTCAATTCACCTCAACTCTAGTTGCAACATTAGTGCAGGAATACAACATAAGGCACAAGAAATCTACTCCTTATCACCCCCAGGCTAATGGCCAAGTTGAGGTGACTAACAGAGAAATAGAAGCCATTTTGACCAAAACTGTGGCTGTCCATAGGAAGGATTGGGCAAATAGGTTGCCAGAAGCTGTCTGGGCCTATAAGACAACCTGGAAAATAACTACTAGTTTTACTCCTTTTGAGTTGCTGTATGGAAAAACAACCATGATGCCTATTGAATTTGAACATAAAACTCTTCGGACTGCACTTGACTTGGGGATGGATCTATCTAAAGAACAAAAAGAAAGAATCATGCAACTCAATGCTTTGGAATAGATGAGAAAAACATCTTTACATCATACAGAAGTGGTGCAGAATTAGAGAATAAGGTGGCATGACAAATACATCAAAGATAAGAAATTCCATCCTGGTGACTAGGCTTTGCTTTATGACTCAAGGTATTAGGATAATGCAGGAAAATTACAGACAAGGTGGCTAGGGCCATATGAGGTTGCTGAAGTTTTTTCCAATGGTGCTGTTCAGCTTACTACTATTGACCCTGTCAAGTTTAAGCTATTAGTCAATGGTCATCGACTCAAGTTATATCACAAGCCAGCCTCCAAAGAAGAATTCCTACAACAATTCACTCAGCATGCAACTCCTAAACTTCCTGCAGCCAAAGGTAGTGGACCTAGTGTCCCTCCTTATGGCTAACCAAGGTACGACCCTTGTCATAATAAAGATTTCCACATTCATGGGAGTCCACTCTTTCACTTCTTCGCCCATCCACCCACCCATATACATTCTTCTCTCTTCCATCACGTGTATTGATTACACTTCATCCCATCTCACTTCAGCCCACTCCACTTTCATTCATTGCTCAATAAATTCTTAAGCATTACCCATTACTTTCTCCATGATTTTTGTAACCAATCTTCCACAAATAAAGGTACGCACACTTTAATAATTCTCTCTTAATTATCTTGTGGTTTGTTCATTTAATTATTGTACATTAATATCGATATTTCTCATAGCATGTCATTATTCCCTTCCTTGTCCTGTCACGCATCACTATTCCACATGTGTGGACACATGCCTAAATATAGGTTGGGGAGGGAGTGTTAATATGATGTCCACGTGTCAGTCCATCCATATGTTTTATGCCTGATTGTCAGTAAAGTTTTTAAATTGAATGATTTGAATTCTAAGTGAGGTGATGGCTCGCAAGTGTGAGATGACAACCTTCATCGATCATTCATTAATGCCTATACCACCCTTGTCTTGCATTCCCAAGAAAAGAAGTCGAAAAGGTAAATACAAATAACATGAGTTATTGAAAATTTAATAGGATTGCAGGAAGGTGAAGCTAGTTTTCAAACTTTTTGCTAAGGAAAAAAAAAAACTTTGCAGTGTGATTGTTTTCAGGCAGCTAATTCATGGGAGGAGGATTAATTCAGAATGAACCCAGAGTTCATGATGTATTATTGCAGGATGCACTTAGCCAGGCTGAATTTAGAAATTGTGGATGGATGGACTATTTCTTGAAGTTAAATGGTTTTGATGAAAATGTTGCATTAGAATTTGCTCAGACATTTACTGATGGTAAAGCCATGGTAAGAGGTTTGGAGGTGTTGGCTACTTAGGAAAGAATTGTAGAAGTTATAGGTCTACCTATTGATGGCGAAGATTACCCTGTTGCCCAAGATGCCAGGTCAGCTAGAGCCGAGTTTACAGAACCTAGTGATCCACCATTGACTATAGACAAGTAGGGAGCCAAAAGAACCTCTCTGCCTGAACCGTGGAAACAGGTAGCTTTTCATGTGGTGAAGTACATTACTTGTGAAGGTTGACAGTCAAACCTTCATTCTGTGCATTTCAAATTGTTAAATCATATGAGGCATGGGAGAAGAATGAATGTGCCAAATGTGCTTTATCACCTTCTCTCAATTATGGCCGCTGAGACCCAAAAAGGTAGGCCTAATTCTGTCTCTCACCATTGTTTAATCAAATTATTTGTTGAAAAGTCTCTGCATGATGTGTCCAATATGACTTGGGAGGAATTTTTGAAAATTGATCAAATAAGACCAAGCCATTTGTGACCTGTGGTTGTGCCGCAACATCATAGAACTAGGAGAAGGGTGTGTTCTGTTGAAACTACTTTGGGAACTTCAACTTCCAGTACAAACCCTCCTGCAACAAAACAAGCTATTGAGATTAGCTCTTCTGAAGCAAAGCATGTAGACAAAGAAAGTTCTTCAGATTCTGACAATGAGGATATTCCTCTTAGCAATTTAATTCAAACTAGGGCACAAAGAAGAAGGGCATAAATAAAGAGGGTAAAACCAAAAAGCAAACTGCAAAAAGGAAGGTGCTACGCTCTAGGAAATGGAAGGCTGACATATTCTTCTTGCAGCAGAAGAGAAACATAAGAGTCCTTCTAGTAAATCGAGACCTACTGAGCCTACCTCCAGTGAGTCTATGCAAATAAATCCTAGGGTTGAAGAAATGATAGCTGAGGATATAGAGGCCCCAATGGGGCATGTGAATGATGTAGAAAAAGACATAACAGATGTAACTCTAGCAGACCTTGCCGTCGCTACTGAGCATATTGAGAGATAGGAACATGAAGATAAATAGGAGTTCCTGCAGCAAGACATCATGCAGCCATAATTGGCTGAGCAATCAGAAACCCTGCAACCTATGCTACATGAAGATCTACCATCTGTGCCAGGAAAGCCTTTGGTAGGAATACACAGACCTCCTGATTTTTCTATGCACATGGTAGCCATGAATTTGTGGAATGAAATGCAGAGGAGAGAAGAAGAATGGAATAAGGAGAAACACAGATTAAAAGATAAAATTCAAAAGAAGGATGAAGAGATTAAAGAAAAGAATGCAGAAATTGCAACTTTAAAAGAGAGAGTGGATAGCATGGTAGCTTTGGTGCCTCAGGTATTAGAATGCAGGACTCCCCCGAGATTCTATGCTGTGCATTTAAAGGAAAGATACCTCTCTTTTAAGTTAGCAAGGATTGTTTTTGGTTTAAACCCTTCCATTGAATCTCCTCTTGAATTTTTCAATGCTTATAGGATTGCTCCTCCAGAAATAAAGAATTTGTTGTGTGAATTTTATTTACATAATTTTGCTGTGTCCCAAGACCATGAGTGGAACCCCTTGTTGTATGTTGGGGATGTTCAGTTGAGGGCATTTATGTCCTGGATGCAAAATGAGGTTAGTTGGGGACAACAATTCAGGGATTATAAGCAATTAGAATTCAATGCCCCATTGCTTGTTAGAGCTAAATCTGGAAATCCAGGAAGCATTTTCATTGACTGGCATATGATGCTTTATAGGCCAAGCTATGGTAACAGAATCTTGCCTGAAAGAGAAGCAGCTTACAGAGAATATGAGAAGATGGCACACACTACTGGAGAATCTATGAAGGGACATTTGACACAAAGGTGGAATAGTTTATCTGATGAGCCAAAACAAGCAGAGCCTCACTCCTTGCAGAATTATGCTGCAGCATGTAAAAGAGTGGATAGATATATACAGATTGGGAGAATAAAGGGACAATTCTAGATTCCCTTAATCTTTCAACCACCTATTCTATTGTGGCCTATGCCAAATTATAGATTTTACTAGTATGATATTGCTGAAGAGAGACAAAGATGGAGCAGGTTGGATAGGCAGCAAGGGTTCTATTGGGATCCTACCTCACGCACCAAAGAAACTGATATAGGACAATTAGCAGTTGCTAATTTTAGGGCATTAACCAAGCAAAAGAACAACCCTTCCTCTGCTAGAGGACCAGCAAAGTCTTAGGTTGGGGAGAGTGATGAGTCTAGTTTATGACTCAATTTTGTTAAACTTTATTATGCACTTGTTGTAGTTATCTTGGACTTTGGTACTTTAATCCTGATCTTTCTATGTCATTACCCCAAAGCTATAACTTGTTGAGCATAGGTCATTTCTTATATCCTTTTATGACAAAGACATGCTATATGAACTATCTATGTTAATTTTACATATGGTTAATGAATATTACTCCAAGGTAGTTACAAATGTGCAATTATTTGTGTGTACTAATATTGTTATGCATATATAATCGACATCCATAAAGAAGAGGAAGATTCTGCTGGTTGGTCACTTACCATAAAAGTCAAACATGGTGATTGTTCAAATGTCAAATGGAGGGAAGGCAACCGCTTTGTAACTAATCTTAAATACCTGTTGAGCAAATTTAGGAGTTACTATTATGCTAGATCTATGTTAAAGCAACTTGCTTGACCAGATTCTCCTGCATGCTTAACCTCCTTTCCACTTTCTATGTTTTCCATAATGAGGCATCCTCCTATTCTGTTGGAGTTGACCGCCCTGCTAGGTAGTTAGTTTTGTAGTTTTCCTTCTATAAATAAGACTTTGATGCTCCTTCTAAGGGGTTGTTGATTATTCAGAGATTGTACTTGCATTATCTAGTTTTCGGTAATATAGTTATAATGTTTAGTTGTACTCATCATTTCGAATGAATAAAATGAAGTTGTAAGTTCACATTTCTGAGTTTACATTTGTCTTAGGGAATACTCATCCAAGGGGGCCCACTTGGTGAGAATTCCACCCTCTAGTTTAGTTACATTTTTTGTTAAGCATTTATTTAAATCTGGCATTGAATGTTCCTGCAGCCACTAGAATTATATTTTGTGTCTGTTCCTGTAGCCAAAGAAGACATAGTAGTTTCCTATTTGTTTGCCCAGACTTTTACTTTCTATCATGTACTTGATCCTAGAATAGCTGTTGGTTAATATTTAGTATTCCTGTTATTTCCTTTTTAGCAGTTTATCTTCAACATTATGTCTTTCTTAGCTATAGAATGAACGTGGCTACTTTAGAAGTTCTTAGTACACATATCGTGCTGACCCATTTCAAGTTCACGTCCCTGGGTTGACAAGTGAAATGCATCTCCATAAGTGATTAAGATAAATACTTAGGTTAGATGTCCAATCTCTGAGTTACAGTTTTAAGAGCTCAGTTGTTAAATCATTGTAAGAGACCAACAAATGCTTTAGAAACTTTCAAGCAAATGCAATTGGCATGTGTATTACTAGTTATGCTCATCATAACGCAAGTGCGTTATAACGCGCTCGCGTTATGTTCAACTTTGTTTGACTTATTTTTATCAATTTTTAGAAAAATTTGGAGATAATCGGGAGCGTGCTTCCCATCAGGATGGCACTTTTTTCAATGAAAACTTAAAAAAATACCACCATAATCTTAAGCTCTCTGTTAGCTATCTAACCATATATTTGTTTTTCACATTTTGAGTGTGTTTAGTATTTCATCTTGAATTTCTTTTGTTAGTGTGTCCAGTTTTTGTCAAAAACTAGTCTCTAGTATTTTTGACTTTTTTTTTAACCATTCATCAAAAATTGAAATAAGTTATATTTTTAGAAACTAGACTCCATTCTACATGAATTCAAAAAAAAAAATTGATTTTTGATTAGTTTTCAAACATTTTATGGGGGAGTACACTCAAATTTTTGTTTTTTAGGATGTGTCCACTTTAAAAATTACTAAAAAATCAATTAGTCATTAAAAAATTATCAGAAAAATCAAGGATAAACTACATGGTGTTACCTAATTTCTCATTGGAGTGATTATTGAAATACTAAAAAAAATTTAACATTTTAGGAGGAGCACACCAGACGCTATGTTATGTTTTTTTCAGAAAAACAAGACCAATTTGTGTGCTCCCCCTTTTTGAACCCCTTAATCTCAACCATTTTTAGAAAAAATTAGTAGTTTAGAAACTAGATTCAGAGCACTACAACTCTTATTTTTATTCCATCTTCACATTTTGAGTGTAGATATCTTCAATTTCTCATCCAACATCAATGTTTCTTGATTTCAGAAAAAAAGTGGCAACTTAAGACCCCATTTTGGTCCCTCATCTTTGTGCACTTACCCAAAAAAGAGTTTATAGGGTAAATAAATTCCACACTTTATGCCACAACTACATAATAATTCCCATTTATTTTTGTGTGGAAATATTTATTTGATCAAGAAGTTAATAAAAGTGTGTAGCTACTTCTAGGTAGAATGAATCATAAGTGACTTTCATAAGAGACATAATTGTTTGTGATCTTGATAAGAATGGCTGACATTGATTTCATGGTCGGTAAATGCATTTTGGAGCTTTCAATCGATTATTTTTTTATTACACCTATATTAGGGCTCACTCTTTCATAGAGGGGAACACCAATCGACACAATAACAAAACCATAAATGTTGCATGATAAACTCCATATATGCATTAAAGATTCTAAGAATTGAACACATTAATAAAAGAGTGTTGTAAAGTAATATATAATCTAAAATAATAATAATGATCAACAGATGCAACATGAAGAGGAGGAGTTGAGGGAAGATGTTAACTTGACTTTTCAATTTGATCAAGGGGATGTAGGAGGTGACTCTTACAGTGAAAATGAATATGAAGATGTAGGGAATGACATTGGTACCTTTCGTAATGAATTGAATAAGTTTGAGATGAATGAAAAAAATTACAAAGATACTTAGATGAATGAGCTGGCAAATAGACTGGAAGAGATTGAAAAAGTTTTTCATAGGAGAATGGATTGTACCACTTGTCAGGATAACTTGACTAATATGTTCTATATGCTACAGATGTACCAACAGAGAATGGTGAGACTGCAATAGGGTCTCAAGGATTTGACTAAGTTCACTAATGACATTATGAGGAAAACAACCTCTTATGTCAAAGACATTCAAACCCAACTGGAGAAACATAAAGTTCAGTAGGCAAAGGAGATGGATGCTGGTAAAAGATAGAAGACTGAGCATCATAAGAGCTCCTCTTCCTAGGAGCAGATGATGGCTAAAATGCGTGAGGATTGGAGAAACACTACTACTTAATCTAGTGGTTTGTGTTTGGTTTTTTGTTTTTATTCTGTACTATTGACTTCTATTATCTTGTTGTTTTCTTGTTGATTCTCTAGCCCGGTTAGGGTTATTTTCAGGGATTACTGTTGATATTTTACTTTATATGATGAACTATTGGATCTACTATGTTTTTCTTGATTCCCTACCCCAGTTAGGGTTATTATCAGGGTTTATGGATGTAATAGTTGACTGTTAGTACTTCTTTTGTATGGGTTTGGGACCCTTTCCCAACTAAACTTAATAAAAAACATATAATATAAAATAGGGAAAAGTTATTTTTATTTTGCTATGATTTATAATATCATTTTCACAATGGATAATTATAATCTCCTTATTCCATAATGGAAAGAATATTTGGTTGATGATGTTTTTAAGAATTTCAATGGTGAAAATTGCACATCTTGTACTTTTCCCTTTCATTTTGGACTTACTTTGATTGATTTGTCTTCAATGTAATGACTAGTGTGTAAATGATGTATTTTACATGGAATTTGACAAATAACATAATCCTAGCTTGATTCTATTTGCACTCAATTCAAGAGTCCAAACATGACCCTTAGTTTATTTTTCCATTACCTTGGTTTAGATATGTGATTTGTAAAAAATATTGCAACTATTTCAAAATTCAAAATTTTAATTTTAGGCCTAGACATTTCCTTCCATTTAGCTGTTATGAGATGACTAAATCATAAAATAATTTCAATTGTATGCCTTGGTGTTATATAAAAGGAAAATCCCTAATTTACTTTGATCATCTATCAAACATCTAGAATCTAAAATCTAGAGCATATCGAACACACATCTAGGAATATTGTTAGCAAACTTTATTAGTCATTGCATCATCACAAGACCATAACATCAAAATTGCATCAACACTCTAGGCATATTGTATTAGTGTCAAGCTTGTCTTCTATCATTGTGTAGTGTGGGAAAAACTACTCCTTAATTGAATATCTTCAATCAAGGGAGTTTTCCACTAATGGTACACTCAGTTTCTACTATCTAAGGTGTTAGCTGTATAAGAACCTACTCTAGGTCTTAACAAAACCACTACGTGTCCCAATCAAAGAAAGACAACTAGACTAGGTGCTTGACAATGAAAGGAAAAGAACAAAACTAATGAAACTGAACAACTATGTACAACATTGAGAAAAATGATAGTAGAGGCAGAAAGAGATAAGAAAATGGAACATGTAGCTAGAGGGAGGAGCTCACTGTCTTAGATGATAGTGTACCGTGAAGATGTCTGTGCTAGGCGCTAGAGTCCAAAATGCAAAAAAATTGATGCAGGAGCATCCAGTGGTGTAAGGGCAATCTTGCATCACCCAAAAAGAAGTTAATTCAAAATCATTGTAGTTGTTTTCATTTCTTTCCATAATTAGTGTTTCTGGTTCCATAATATCCAGGATAATAATGTAGGACTTTCAGTTTTTCCAAAACTGCTAAAAATAGCGACCTGCCTATTGTGGAAAGTGTAACTGCTATTTTTAGAAAGTTTGCATTTGGGCACGTAATGAAGCAAAAACTTCCAAAAAGTTACATAATGGAAATATAAGACCTTTGGTGAAGGAATCAAGCAAAGATCATTTGTGAGCTGAAAGATATTAAAGTTTTTGTTTTCCGAAAAGCCCCTAAAAATTTTTGGAACGAGATATGAGGCACTAAAACTTCCCATAACGTCCCAAAAAGTTGACAAAAATCCATTTATAGATTTTTAGCGTGATAGTTCACATCGCAAGCTTTCCGGCACTTAAAACAGTTCGTAAATCAGACACCCGGATCAAAAGTTATGCTTCCTGGAAGTTGACCTACTTTTGGAGGGAGTTGCAAATTTCAAAATTTGGCTGGAGGCCGCCAAAAAGTGCTATTTATGACTATTTTAGGAACCCTGGGCAGTAGTAGAGTTAAGGGGGTCAGTGTAGAGTCAAGAATAGGTGGGAAAACAGAAACCCTAACTGATTTGGGGTTACAGAAGGCTGAAGATTCTAGAGTCTTGAGGTTGGGAAAGCTGTAATGTGTTGTAGCCAGTAGAGGATTCATCCTCTGATTGTAATTGAGCTTTTGTAATGTAAAGAGTTGCCTAGTTCAAAAAAAGAAAGTTCTATTTGCTATGTTCAATATATGTTATTATGTGTTTTGTGATTTACCCCCTTCATCAAGTGGTATCAGAGCAAGGGTTCCTGAGTGTGTAGACAGATCGCCGACCGTGAGGCAGTTTGCACCAGAACCTGAGGTTGTGGGTTTGCTGTGGAGACCAAGATGCCTCTATGAAGAAACCATGGTGGGAGGAATGCTTTGACAGAAGAGGGTTTTAGAGCCCTACAAAGGCAAATTGATGCATTGCAAGAGGAGCTACGAAGAGGGTTTGAGCCGAGGATAAGAGAAGAAAGTGAAGATGAAGGTGAAGAAGAGCTATTTGAGGAAGAACAAGAAGCTATAGGAGATGCTGCAGAAGTTAGGTTGTTGAGGGCCATTTCGAAGATCAGAAAGAGGCCCAGGATTAAAGTTTCTACATATTCTAGAGATTTGAATCCAGAACAACTTATTGATTGGATCAATGACATGGAGGAGTATTTTGAGTATGAAGATGTGGAGGACCAAAATCGGGTTAAGTTTGCTAAAACAAAGTTGAAGGGCCACGCCAATATTTGGTGGAAGGAGGTCCAATTAGAGAGGAATAGAAGAGGAAAAGGAAAGATCACTAGATGGGATCAGATGGTGGAGAAACTGAAGAAGCAGTTCATTCCTGTGGACTATGAGATGGAGTTGCTGAAGAAGCTGCAAGGATTGAAGCAAGGTAACAAGTCTGTTAAGGAGTATACAGAAGAATTTTATAAAATTACTATCAGAACAGGCCATGTAAAGCCCAACAAGGAGAAGGTAGCCCATTACATTAATGGGTTGAGGCCGAGTATTCAAGAGGAGTTGAGCCTGGTCAGAATGACCACCATAGAAGATGCGTACCAGTTTTCCTTGAAGGTGGAAGAGAAGCTAAATAAAAGATTTGACAGCAAGCAAAGGGGAAGAGGTCAAGGTGGAAGGATTGGTGGAAGACCCTATGGGGGCCGAAATGAGGATGCAAAGAAAAGTGAAGAAGCTGGTACCAGTCGAAATCGGAGAGGTGATAATACCTACTGCCCTCGTGACCAGAACAATGGTGAGCAAAGAGGAAGAGGAAGAGGTAGACCTGGGCAAGGACCTGGAAGAGGAGGTTTCAGAGGAACCTATTTCCAATGTGGAGAAGAAGGGCATCGAGCATACAAGTGTCCGCAACATCAAGGAAGGATGAATAGAAGACCTGAAGGTAATGCACAAGTTGCACATGTGGATGAAGATGCATAGTCTGAGCACTCTGAAGATGTAGAAAGGGGAGAAACCCTAGTTGTCAGAAGAACTTTGTTGAATGAGGAGAAAGAGCCCAATCAGAGGAAGAGTTTATTCCGCATGAGGTGCAAATGTGAAGGTAAGTGTTGTGATATTATTATTGACAGTGGAAGCACTGATAATCTTATTTCAGAGGAGATGGTTGACAAGTTAAAGTTGACAAGAAGAAAGCATCTGCATCCATACCGGATTGCATGGTTGCAGAAGGACCATAGAGCTTTGGTCAATGAACAGTGTTTAGTGAAGTTCAAGATTGGTGACTACCATGATGAGGTGCTGTGTGACATTATACCTATGGATGCATGTCATATGTTATTGGGGAGGCTGTGGCAGTATGATAGGAGTGCTATCCATGATGGCTGTGCAAATACACTCCCTAACAAAGGATGGAGTCTGTCATAAGTTGAAGCCCTTGAAGGAGGTGGAAGAAAAGGTATGTAGCACTGCCAGAATTTGTTTGGTAGATGGTAGGAAATTTTTGGAAAGTATGAAGCATGAGCGTCATTGCTTTGCATTGATTCCCAAGATTAGTCAAGAGAACTGTGAAGATGTACCAGCAGAAGTTTCAGATATGTTGGAAGAGTTCTAGGACATTATCTCTGATAATGTACCAGAAGGTTTACCACCAGTAAGGAAGATAAGTCATCAAATGGATTTGATACCAGGAGCCAGTTTGCCAAACAAGGCAGCCCACAGAATGACCCCTGTAGAGAATGAAAAGCTGAACAGACAAGTTCAGGAGTTGTTGAGGAAGGGACTGATAAGGGAGATCCTAAGTCCATGTGCAGTACCTGCAGTACTATCACCAAAGAAAGATGGAGAATGGAGGATGTGTACAGACTCTCAAGCCATCAATAAGATAATGATCAAGTATAGATTTCCATTGCCAAGAATGGATGACATCATGGACTGTTTGAGTGGAGCAAAGTACTTCACAAAAATTGACCTGAAGAGTGGGTATCACCAGATTCGTATCAGAGAAGGGGATGAATGGAAGATAGCCTTCAAGACAAAGGAAGGTTTGTATGATTGGTTAGTCATGCCATTTGGGCTAACCAATGCACTGAGCACATTCATGCGGCTCATGAACGAGGTACTAAAAGAATTTTTGGGAAGTTTTGTTATTGTTTATTTGGATGATATTTTGATTTTCAGTAAGACTTGGGATGAGCATTTGATGCATATTAGAAGAGTTCTAGAGAAGCTGAGGGAGGAGAAGTTGCTAATTAATCTAAAGAAATGTAGTTTTGTAAAGAAGGAGTTGGTATACTTGGGATTTGTTGTCTCAGAGGAAGGTCTTAAGATGGACCCAGAAAAAGTAAGGGCTATCATTGAATGGCCTACGCCAAGGAGTGCAACAGAGGTAAGATCTTTTCATGGTTTGGCAAGTTTTTATAGAAAGTTTATCAGGAATTTTAGTAGAATTTGTGCACCCCTAACTGAGACAATGAGAGGGGATAGAAAAGAGTTTAGATGGACTAAAGGAGCAGACAAGAGCTTTGATACATTGAAGTAGAAAGTTGTAGAACAACCTATTTTGGCACTTCCAGATTTCAATAAGGTATTTCAAGTAGATTGTGATGCTAGTGGTAGTGGTATAGGAGCTGTTTTGAGCCAAGAAGGTAAGCCCATTGCCTATTTTAGTGAGAAGCTTAATGATGCCAAGAAAAAGTATTCTGTTTATGATCAGGAATTTTATGCAATAGTTCAGGCTTTGAAGAAATGGAGACATTATTTGTTGCCAAAAGAGTTTGTTTTATATACTGATCATCAAGCTTTGCAATATCTTAATAGTCAAGGGAAGTTGAACCAAAGGCACTTAAAATGGGTTGAGTTTTTGCAAAGTTATACCTTTGTTTTGAAGCACAGGAGTGGGAAGTCCAACAGAGTTGCAGATGCCTTGAGCAGAAGGCAAAATTTGTTGACAGAAATGAAGATAGAGGTTGTTGGGTTCGATGAGCTCAAAAGTTTGTATCCTGAAGATCCAGATTTGTAGAGGCTTGGAAAGCTTGTCTGGAGCCTGTTACTTTGGATAGGACAAAATGGTTGGATTTCATAATCCAAGATGGCATGTTGTTTAGAGGAAGCCAGTTGTGCATTCCGAGGAGTTCCATGAGAGAGAACCTGATTAAGGAGAAGCATAGTGGAGGATTGGCTGGACACTTTGGTCGAGATAAGACCATTTCTATTGTTGGTGAAAATTATTATTGGCCACAGTTGCAGCAGGATGTGAGGAAGTTTGTGCAAAGTTGTAGAGTATGTCAGATGGCAAAAGGAACAAGTCAGAATACAGGGTTGTATCAACCATTACCTGTACCACAGAAGCCATGGGATGATATTAGTATGGAATTCGTTCTTAGTTTACCCAAGACACAGAGAGGGCATGATTCTATTTTTGTGGTGGTGGACAGATTCTCAAAGATGGCACATTTTATTCCTTGTAAGAAGACTCATGATGCTGTTCATATTGCAGAGTTATTTTTTAGGGAAGTGGTGAGACTACATGGTCTACCAAAGAGCATAGTTTCAGATTGAGATACCAGGTTTGTTGGTTATTTCTAGAGGACATTGTGGAAGAAGTTAAAGACAGACTTGAAGTTCAGTTCTACACACCATCAACAGACTGATGGACAAACTGAAGTGGTGAATAGAAGTTTGGGTAACCTACTACGATGCTTAGTAGGAGATAAGCCCAAGGGATGGGATTTGATTTTACCATAGGTAGAATTTGCTTACAACAATTCTATCAATAGGAGTACTGGTAAATCACCATTCTAGATTGTATATGGCAATAGCCCAAGAAATGCTTCTGAGTTAAGGAAGCTGGATAACGAAGAAAAGACAAGTGCTGAAGCTGAAGACTTTGCAGAACATCTGAAGAATTTGCATGAAGAGGTGAGAAAGTACATTAATAAAATGAAGATTCAGTACAAGGCTAAGGCAGATCAAAAGAGGAGATATAAGGAATTCCAGGCAGGAGATGAAGTCATGGTTCACTTGAGAAAAGAAAGGTTCCCAATTGGAACATACAATAAGTTAAAAATGAAGAAATTTGGACCATGCAAAATTTTGAAGAAACATGATTTAGGAAATGCATATGAGGTAGAGCTGCTGAGTGGGATCAATATTTCCCCTGTTTTCAACATTGTTGATTTATCAGAATATCATGAAGGTGGAACAGAGGATGGACCAATAAAAGAACAGTGGAGTATTCCGGCATCTACTTCAACAGAGGAGATAGAAGAGATTTTGGATAGCCGTGTGGGATAAAGTACTTGGAACAAGCAATATGAAGAATATCTGGTAAAATGGAAAGGAAGGCCTGTTGAAGATTCTTCTTGGTTGTCTAAGGCAGAGGTTGACCGTTTGGGTTTTCCTCACACAAACACATGAGACGTGACAGGGTCACTTCTCAAATTACCCTGGGTGTCTGATGCAGGAGCATCCAGTGGTGTAAGGGCAATCTTGCATCACCCAAAGAGAAGATAATTCAAAATCATTGTAGTTGTTTTCATTTCTTTCCATAATTAGTGTTTCTGGTTCCATAATATCTACGATAATAATGTAGGACTTTCAATTTTTCCAAAACTGCTAAAAATAGCGACCTACCTATTTTGGAAAGTGTACCTGCTATTTTTAGAAAGTTTGCATTTGGGCACGTAATGAAGCAAAAACTTCTAGAAAGTTACATAATGGAAATATAAGACCTTTGGCGAAGGAATCAGGCAAAGATCATTTGTGAGCTGAAAGATATTAAAGTTTTTGTTTTCTGAAAAGCCCCTGAAAATTTTTGGAACGAGATATGAGGCACTGAAACTTCCCATAACATCCCAAAAAGTTGAAAAAAATTTGTTTATGAATTTTTAGCATGATAGTTCACATCGCGAGCTTTCTGGTGCTTAAAACGGTTCGTCAATCAGACACCCGGATCAAAAGTTATGCTTCCCGGAAGTTGACCTACTTTTGGAGGGAGTTGCAAATTTTGAAATTTAGCTGGAGGCTGCCAAAAAGTGCTATTTATGACTATTTTAGGAATCCTGGGCGGTAGTAGAGTTAAGGGGGCCAGTGTAGAGTCAAGAATAGGTGGGAAAACAAAAACCCTAACTGATTTCAAGTTACAGAACGCTGAAGATTCTAGAGTCTTGAGGTTGGGAAAGTTGTAATGTGTTGCAGCCAGTAGAGGATTCATCCTTTGATTGTAATTGAGCTTCTGTAATGTAAAGAGTTGCCCAGTTCAATAGAAGAAAGTTCTATTTGCTATGTTCAATATCTGTTATTGTGTGTTTTGTGATTTACCCCCTTCATCAAAAATAAAAAAAATTACCAAGTATTTATAGACCTAGAATGTCTACACAACACAAATTTAAACACAACACATACCCAACATCATCCAAGTAACACAAAATAACAAAAGGAAACAACTATGCTATGAAAATCACACAAAGAAAAAGGAAAGAAGGGAAACAAAACCTCCGTGCAGTTGTGAAGTCCTTACTCCAAGAAGTATTTGCAAAATGAGAGAAGAGAGGGGTTGTGTTGCTAAGGAGCTTGCCTTAGGCAAGCCCCAGTTTCATTATTCCTACCTCCATGAGAAACGGATTGATAAAAATGATTTGAAAGCAAAGAAATGAGTGTGTGCTTTTATCCTAAGTGCGTCTAGGAGTTAAGAACAATCAACAAAGCAAGTAAACTAAAAGGATTTACTTTCTTGGTCCACGAGGAAGAAATCATCAACATGGAACAAATGCAAAAGAGAAAGATGGTGGTCTACACTAGAACAATGCAAGAAAATAGTGGTCTATACCATAACAATGAACTACACAACATCAAATGAATTTAAATGAAATAATATTGAGAAACACAATGAACAAACTTACCAGTTTAATGAAAGAGAGAAAGTTGCAAGTTTACAGAAGCTCAAATATGGTATACAACTTAAAACCCAACAAGATATAGCTTCCTCAATGAGCACAAGAGTGAATAAAAACCTCCAAGAGCTTTTGAAAGTGATACAACACCATAAAAAGTACCAGGGACTCGAGTAGTTGTTGTAGAGATTAGATTCACAAAGGAGTTTTGCATATTAGAGCCAAGAATATAGTGAGTTTTGCAAGACCAAGTGAAACAAATTGAGAGAGAGATTGAGAGACTATTAGAAAATTAAGGTTTACATATAATAAGTTAGTTTTTAGGTAGTTAGTTGGGTGGGAAGTTATTCCCTAGGCAGTTTGTAAATGAGAGAATAATTGCTTTTTAAATCCATTGTATGGAATGTAATATGATATGGTTGAATATAATGAAATTCAAGTATATTTTTGTTGTTATTTACAATGTGAATCTTTAATATTGTTTTTTAGTTTTGTTGCTCTACAAATTCAATAGTGGTATCAGAGCAAAATTATTATTTTTGCATGTGTGTGAGTTTTGAAGGTAAAGAGAAGCAGAGATGAAAAGGCATGGTACACTTTAAAGGAGACAAGGGACGACTGCAACTCTACAATGGGGTCATCGATCTCTATGAAGGTGTCCAGAAAAATGAAGAAGATATCAACGTTCATAGTTGTTATATCATTATTATTTCTCTGATTGACGGTAGCCGCTTAGGTGAAGGAAAGCATACAAATTGACAAGTACATGAGTTGTTTCACAGATTGCATCTGGGATCTCGAATATTATATTTACTGTAGAATATAGAAGACATAGAAAGGCATTTGAAGTGGTTGTAGATGTTGTTGAAAGGAATTTTGAATATTTGAGACAATCAAATAGCCATTGAAGCAGAAGAAATCACTAGAAATTACTTGAAGTCAATCATTCAAGCCGACAAGTTTAAAGGATCAATTTGGATTGAAAGAAGTTGTCCCCATTCCAAAGCGAGTTAATTTGGAGAAATAGGGAGAACAAGACAAGGCATGTGAAGGAAGATTGCGCTGAGTGATGAATAAGGTGTGTGATATCTTGGCGTGCAATGTTCTTTCAAATGGTTTGAAACAACATTTCATTAAGATCTGAATAGGCAGATCACACTCACTCTAGTTTTAATTTCTTTTCTTATATTCTAATACACTCATTCGCCCCTCATAAGTGCGCAACCAATAACAAAAGTGTAGCATATGTAAGTTCATAATTTCACATTTATGCTAAAGTTTGTTCTAGTTGTCTTCTACAAAGTCACATTAGAAATAGTTTGGTGCAATTAGGTGAAAAACCAACAGATAGATCAATTGGTGAGGATATTTAAATTTTTAAAAGTGGTTAGAGGTTCAAACTTCTTAAGAGTATATTGTTTTGTGAAATTGTTTGTAAGATGTTTGGGTAAATGTACATTCTTGAAATATTTTGGTGTTAAAAAGGAAGGAAGAAGTGACTAGAAAATATTTATGTTCATTAGAGTTGAATTTTCTTCATTGAATTCTACAAATCTAAGGAGAAAGAAGGTTGTGTTCAAATCTTTTGGAGTTATTTAAGGATTTATTTTGTAAAAGGTGCATTTTCAGTGGAATCTCACACCTTGTCAAATTTATTCTTTATCATGGCCACACATATTGTTTGTGCTCTTGGGGCCATCTTTGTTACACCTGACAGGGCCTTCAAAGACACACATGCTTGTTCTATCTGAGAGATTAATGAGACATCAAATGGATAAAGTGTAAAAAGGTCAAATTGGAGGGTGGAGGCATCGAAGGTAGGAGGATTTTCATCATCTCAAGCTAGCTTCTCGCTCAGAGATTATACCTTGCACGAGAAGCATGTGTTTCATCTCTAGTCCCTTGAAGAGCAAGGGGGGCTTGGCAGTGATTTGTTGGTTTGTGGATAGTTGAATCCATAAATTTGCTATGGATAGTTGAGTGTGTCTTGATCCAAAGTTTTACAGATTTGTATTTGTGGATAATGGAGTTAGTCTCGATCCACAAATGGGAGAGTTACTGTGAATAATTGAGAGTCTCAATTCACAGTTAGTTGGTCATTTTTCTATGAATAATTGAGTGTGTCTTGATTCATAGATAAACGTTGTATAATTAGGACATTTTCCTAGACATGAGGAGTTTGGGTTGATGCTGATATAGAGTTGGATAATTAGGACATTTACCTAAACATGAGGAGTTTGGGTTGATGTTGATGCAATATTTCTTTTATTTTTCCTTTTTTTTAATGTAAACCTTAAGGGGGGTTGTTATAAAAGTAGGGTTTACATATAATAAGTTAGTTTTTAGGTAGTTAGTTGGGTGGGAAGTTATTCCCTAGGTAGTTTGTAAATAGGGGAATAATGGATTTTTAAATTTGATGTATGGAATGTAATATGATACGGTTGAACATAGTGAAATTCAATTATAATTTTGTTGTCATTTACAATGTGAATATTTAATACTATTTTTTAGTTTTATTACTCTCTAAATTCAACAGAGACAAGAAAGTGAGACCACATGCAAGGAAAGAGTCATTCAGAGCTTGAAGGCATTACGTGAATCTTGCCAGCCATAGGAGTAATTCAAAATGTGTCCAAAAATAGCTTCACTGACCGTTTCACTTTCGCAGGATGCCAGTGCAGTGCTCAAACATCCGCACTAGGTGCTGGCATCCAAGTGAATCTACCTTAGAATCTCATAAATCTTCTCTGCACTACGAAAATCACAAAACCATAAAACAAAATTTTAAGAAAAGAAGAAAAATAGGTGAAATAAAGAAAACACAACCCTAACATACAAAGAGAGGATGCAAACGCTAAGGTGGTTGTCAAATGTAGTGTGAAAGTGAGGGATACACAATTTTTGATGGTACACATTATACTAAGATGTTAAATCAATATCTAGGGGTTTGACCAAGTGAGAATCGCCCTTGTCTAGCAAACTCCTCAAAGGTGTTTGTCAACACTACCTCTTTATTATTGCAATTCCAAATACCCAAGAAAATTTCCATTTAATGGTGCACTAAAGAACCATTGTCATTAGATTTAGATCTATGGTTGAGGTAACTAAGGAGCTCGAGGATGAGTCCAATGAGGACTACATACCTAGAGAGGAAATGGATGAGTTAACATCAGAGGATCTAGTTCATGAGGATGAGGAGGCAACAACAACAAATGCCACTCCTAGACATCACCTTACTTTACTTTCAGAGCTAACAAAGGAGGAGATGAGGATAGTTGATCCATCATGGTAGCCTAGTGATCCTCGTGAGTACTAACTAACATACTCCTACTACATTCTTGCACTTCCTTTCTTGAAACATGATTTTGTTCTAACGTGGATTGACATTCTTTCCCTTTCTCTCTTATTCTTTCTTGCACACTATTGACAAGTGGAAAGACTTTGTTAGATTTACTTTTCTATACATTGTGGTCCCTGCTAGTGGATGTGCTTGAGAGACACTTCTAGTCAATGTTGGGATTCTATCTCGGGTAGGTCACCATACAGATTCATTTGCTCCTTATCATGCTATCTAGGAATTATCTTCTCAGCACACTAGAGTTGCTAAATTGGAGGCTGAGATTGCTTTGCTTTGAGAGATGGCCCATCTTGATGTTCATAGATGATCTTTAGCTTCACTAGTCCCTACTATTGTAAGACCATCTCGTTCATGGATACAGAATCACATTGCTTCATGAAGTCACACTCACAAGACCCCTAGACCTTCTAATGCTACAAATAGCAAGAGATGGGATTTCCTTGAGGGAATTTATTTATTTCTTTCCTTTTGAGAATTTTCCCCCTTGTATGGGGAAGATTTATTATACATGTGTGCACAATTTTTACATCTTTTTAATGCTTCCTTGATGGAGCAAATTATACTCAAAACACTCTTTACTATCACTACAACAAAATAGGCAATTAGCACCTAAAATAGCACCAAAATATAGTGCATTTCAGTTCATGAATTGGACACTTTTGCCAGTGCAAAACTCGGCACCAAAATGCGTGTTCACTTTGGCACCAGGTTTAGCGTCAGATTTAGTGCCAGATTTTGTTGCTTCCAGTTTGGCTTCCAGTTTTGCTTCCAAGTTTGCTTCCGGTTTTGCTTCCAATTTTGCTTCTAGTTTTGCTTCCAAGTTTGCTTCCGGTTTTGCTTCCAATTTTGCTTCCAATTTTGCTTCCAATTTTAGTTCCGATATAACGTCACTTGTTGCATCCAATTTTGCTTCTGGTTTTTCTTCCAAGTTTCCTTCCGATATTGCAGTTTCCAATTTTGCTTTTGGTTTTGCTTCCAGGTTTGCTTCCATTTTTTCTTCCAATTTTTCTTCCAGTTTTGCTTCTAATTTTGCTTTTGGTTTTGCTTCCAATTTTGCTTCCGGTTTTGCTTCCAGTTTTCCTTTCGATTTTGCTTCCAATTTTACTTTTCGTTTTGCTTTCAGTTTTGCTTTCAATTTTGCTTCCGATATAATGTCGCTTGTTGCTTCCAATTTTTCTTCCATTTTTGTGTCTTTTGTTGCTTCTAATATGGCTTCTATTATTGCATCTTCTGTTGCTTCTAAAATTGCTTCCATTATTACTTCTTTGTTTACTACCTGGATTGCTTCTATTTTTGCTTCTTAGATAACATCAAATTTGCTTCCAAGATTGCTTCTAGTTTGCTTCTAGTTTGGCTTCCATTGTTGCTTCCTTTTTTACTTCTAAATATGCTTCTTGTTTTGGTTACATTTATTAATTTAATATGTTTTTTTTAGTTAAATAGCTGCTAAGGGGCAGCACCCATTATATTGATAAACAAAAAGATTACATTGTAGTTTTTGCATTGACCACCATCACCAAGTTTTCCTACCATTCTTACTTGACCAGACATCACTATCCTTTCGACCTTTCAAAATACATATACCAATCCTTATACATTTAGGCTTACTTATACAAAATTGCCCAATACAGAATAGAAAATAGGAAGAAAGATTGGATACTAATACCACAACCACTACCTACTGGACACATAGGACTCCTTGTTCAGTCTCCTTCTTCATGAGCACACCTTGCCACCACCGCATGAGCTACCATTGGGCACTCTGTACCGCAAGCATGGTGAACTAGACTATTTGTTGCTTCTTCAGAGGAATGTTCATCCATCTCCACCTAGTCTTCACCTTCACCCAACCCCCAAATGTGATCATCCTCAGGGACACCAGCCAATTCCAAACCTTCTACTTCCATGTACCACCTAACTCAGCCAGCTTCAGTCACGCGCACTAATCCCACCATCATGCCCAAACAATTGATGCTCCTCTCAATTTCACCCCACCTCTTCTCCAACTCAAATGGCCTAAGAGTTCGAACAACCAAGAATTTTCTCACCTCTGCACCTCATGTCTTGGACATGTAGTAGTTTTGTACCAAGGGAGAGAGGAGATTGTCATCAACATTATCAAGGGACGCATCTATGTCTCCCAAAAGAGAGTACAGGAACAACTTCTGGCACAAGAATTTTGCTTTGGCTTTGCCTACTCTCATATACAAAAGAACCACCAAGAACATGGCCTTGATATCGGTGTTTACTCTATAGCAATGAGTAGCCTTTAGAAATTCATCCCCCAACACCTTCTTTACTGCCCAAAGCACCAAGGGATGGTCAGACACAAGAATAGCTTTGAGTCTTTTGTCAGTCACCTCCCCTCAGAACACCATCAGTTGCTTCGTGGATTCCAAACATATTGGTGTGTCCATGGCTCCAGGCTCCAACAACTTGCAGAAACAGAGTGAGAAAAGAGAGAAAGGTATGGCTCTCTTGCAATCCCCGCCCATATTTGTAGACCCTCACATTTATTAATGATAAGTAGGCTAGCAAGAGTGTATCATCCACATGAGCCCGCAGATATACAGATCTTAAAGCCCACTGTGAGTTTTAACAGCCCAACATCGTACCTTGAGGACTTATCTAGTTATTCACCTACATGATGATTACATGATGTATCACTCCACACTTGCCAAATTAAATTGCCAGTTCAAATTATGATTACATGATGTCACCAAATGAATTAACTCTAGGTACTTTCTGCCGCCACCTTTGCCAACTCATCAGCCACTAAGTTGCCTTCTCTGTACATGTGGCTCAATTTGTAGTCTTCAAATCTATCCAACATCTATCTGATGGGCTACAACCATTGGCCTAAAATCTAGTTTGAAGTATTGTTTTGCCCGATTGCATAATTGTGATGAGTGAATCTCCTTCCAAATGGAATTAATTTAATATGTTTTATTTCAATTTAATTAGTTAAATATATCATGCCTCTTGAATAACTCATATGATTATAGAGTAAGTAATTTAATTATTTAACTCATATGATTAAATAACAAGATAATTATTATAACATGATCATCATCTATAATTAAAACAAGTGAGTCAAATATCTATAATTTAATTGAATTTGACATCCATCCTGAGCAGTAAATTAAAATCATCATACGTAATAAATATCCATCCAAAAATCATTGACCACTTTCAATATATATAAATTGACAAGTCAATACTGATAAGATCATTATCATATATAACTAAAACAAGTGAAATTCAAATATGCCAGTAGATCAATAACATGTCAAAATGATACACGTCCAACAGTTGACATAAGTCAAAATGATACATGTACAAATGATATAAGTAAAAATGATAAATTATGTAACTTAAAATGATACAAGTCAAGATGATACATGTCCAAATGATATAAGTCAAAATGATACATAAATTTATGATACAACTCATTAATATGGTACTGCAAGCCGTGAAAAGGATACATATGATAGTAACCATGAAAAGAGGCATCATAACGATATATCAGCAATGATCCATGATCCAGTCTATATGATCATGAATGTCACTGGTTACTACCAGCAACTGCCTCATCATCATCATCATCATCATCATCATCATCATCATCATCATCATCATCGGCCTCGATGTCTTCTGTATCTGCGTGATCATCATCCTCTGCCATGTGATTTTTACCAGAACCAACATAATCTGGATCTATATCATGAGGATCATCTTGATCTTCTGGAAGACCTGTGTTCTGCAAAAAAAATTTAAAATGAAAATTTATTATTTATTTCATGCAATAATTCATTTTTCTGTTATATATCTAATATTACAACATATGAAATGAAACCATAATCATATTACATCATATCAAAGTGCACATACCATAATAAAATTTTAAAAAAGTTACAACTAATATGTCATATTTTTGGAAACAAGTCAGATAATTGAGAGGGGGTGAATCAGTTATCTCAAATATCTTAACTTTCTTTTCTCCTTTAATAATTAATGCAACATCAAAACATATAAGCATACATAATCATGAGAGCAGAAATAAAATCAACACACATAACACAAGGATTTTTACGTGGAAAACCCTATTAAGGGAAAAACCATGGGGTGACTAACCCAAGATTGTATTCTCTGTTAAAAGAATAAGAAATACAAAATGGCACTTGCCAATTAGGGCTCACTACCCGAGCACACTACTCACAAGAGGCACACTGCCTACAAGAGACTCACTGTCTACAAAGTTTATAGAAGGTAACTAGGTGTTTGAACTGATGAGAGGCATCCACAAATGCTGAAGTTCAGTTCTGGTTAGGCTCAATATACTGATCTAATGCACTTCATTCTTCCTCTGCTCTAGTGTTGCTGCTCTGTCACATACCAGACTTGTATTGTTGCTTCCACACTTATTTCTGCCTTTCTTCACACCTTATTTCATCACCTCTATACACACACACACACACTCCTTACTGGAATCCATCTGGTATATATATCTGCACCAAGGATTTCAACAACTTTCTAGTCGACAACCAGAATACTCAAGATATTTATAAGATACTGATCAGTCTGCTGAATCCATACTTGATTTGTGATGCGTATCAAAAAATAGACATAGAAGTCATCAATCATGTCGGCCAACATTGTATGATCCCTCAAATAGCTTGATCAACATCAATTACTCATCCGGATTGAAGTCTGATACTCTATCGGTCAGTTCTTCCTCAGTCTGCTCTGCCTATCAGGAACCCAACACTCAGATGCTCATATATTTTCCATGTTTTATCATCGAAGGCTCAATCTCTAGAATATAGTAGTCATGATACTCCTCTTGACTTGTCCAAGTCTGTAACTTCCTGAGTTACACCATCTGAGAGATCTAGACCTGTTTGTCAGACCTTGCTACATGCTCTGTTCTTGTTCACCAGACCAAAACAATCTTCAATTTGACTTCCAGTATAGGCATACTATGTGCTACGGATGTGTGGGATAGACTTTGTTGCCATCAATGACAACACTCATGAAGCCACATAGTGTCTCATGCCAACAATCTCCCCCTTTAGTATTGATGGCAACACTTAGCGAAAAATGACTAAGTGTCGCAACAAACTCCCCCTTGGCTGATGCTCTATCTTATGCATTGTTTTACCGGAGCTCCCCCTTAGCTGGATTCCACATTTTTCACTACTCCTCACTCCCCCTTTGACATCAATGGCAAAGGGCGGAATCCACACACCAAAATTTGCAAAAATTAACCTATACATAGCTGCATAAGTATATATACATGTTATACTTACATATACTTAAGTATATCCACAAAAGTGGCCTTCAACTGTACAAATTCTGTTGCCCAGCTCTACTTCATCCTGTCCAAAATGGAGATGTGACCACTCAACAAAAATGCATAAGCTTCTGCCCTTCTTAAGTCTGTCGGATCATTGGTCCGGGCTGTGGTCTGAACATCTGTTAAGGCCTCATGCATTGCCTCTAACTTAGTGATAATTATCCCTCTAAGTTCACTCATCCTGCTTATTATATTCTTCTTCTCTTTGTCCAGCCTCTTTATTTCATTTATAATGGCAATAGCCTGGCATTCTTGACTCATTATGGATGTAGTGAGGGGATCAAAATTATGAGATAAACTTGATAGTTTACCTTCTTGTTCTTTCACCTTCTTTTCAATATCCTCTGTCACTTTAGACCAAGATAGACAAAATTTGTACATGTCCCCACCATCTTTAAGAGCATTTTCAAGGCTCTTTATCCTAATATCTAGGGTCCTCCTATCATTAGCTATGAGTCCCTGTACTTTAGTGAATCTCTTTCCCAAAAACTCTTTCCAAACCTTTTCTTCTGCCGATTTCTCTAAAGAATCAAAATGAGTGCTAATAGAGTTTACCAAAAATTTCAAATTACCAGATGGAGAGGCTGAAGGGTCCTTTTGAAAGGATGGCATGATCTTCTCCAGCATACCGGATGTAATCTCTAACAGCTCGCAGTCTTCCATGTGAGATTTTAGAAGCTTTTCTTTTGCCTTAGCTTGGGCAAAAGATGTTATTTTCATTGTCTATACCAGAGAGAGGGAATCAAAATTTAGAGGTCCTTGGAATAGTTTCGGTTCATCTATCTCCATCAGCTCTTTGTTCAAGAAATTCTTCACTACCTCTGCAGTGTCTCTTGCCAGAGACTGAGTCTTCTTTTCTTTTGGAATCTTTGAACTATCATCAGAGATCTTCTCTGTTTGTTCTTCTTCTCTTCCCTTTACCTCCTCTTCTTGACTCACTTTCTCCTCTTTTCTTCCTTCTCCTTTAGTTCTTGAATCTGGAATGTCTGCAGTGGGATCCGGAGGAGAGATGTTAACTTCTTCATGAACTTCCTCTTCCAGAACAGAGGAATCCAAGTCCTTAGACTTCTCCTCATCTATCTCTTGTAACCCTTCTACATTTTTGTTAGTAGATTCTTCATTTGATGCATTTAATCCTTCGACATCCATGGTAGAAGGTTCTTCATCTATTTCCTCTATAATAGGAAGATTGAATCTTTCGAAGGCATTCTGGAGGATGTCTTATGTTTCTCTTGCTACCTGATCAGTTTCTCCAAGCATAAGTTTGTTTATTCTTGCTTTGCTCCAAAATTCATCCTTGCAGTCCTTAAAGATCATGTTCATTTGCTTTGGAGTAATAAAAGGATAGAGCTGAATTGCAATCTGTTCTAGGATCTCTAAGTCCTTTGCCTTGGCATTCTCTTTTCTAAGTTCAGATACCTTCTCTAGACTTTTGGGAATTAATGAAATGATTTCAATGAATGATTTAGTATAAATATTTAGGTACCTAACTGTAGCATCTTCCAAGATCCTCTTGTCAGTATCACTATATTCATCATAATATTCTGTGACTGGTTGTAGGTTCCCATCCACAGTGACTGCCTTGATGATATGATCAATAGAAAGAGTGGGCTTTTCAACAAATTCTTCTGCCTCTTCTTCTTTGTTTTTATCGGTAGAGGGTTCCCCAGATGTTTTCTTCTTCTTCTTCTTCATTTTCTTGACTTCCTCATCAGACTCTATTTCTTCATCATCCTTGTGACTTGTGTAAGACCTTGTGGCTTTTGTTTCATTCTCTTTTCTCCTTTTCTGGATGTCTTGACTTCCGGTTTGGTGGTTCTTGAGCTCTTAGGAGTGGCAAGTGCAGAGCTCTTGGAGGATCTAGTTCAGGAGGAGGCTTGTACCGGAACACTTTCTTTTTTTGCTTCTTGTTTCTCTTTCTTAGCTCTTTCTATTTTCTCTCTATTTGCATCAACTGCCTCTTTTGATATGCTATATCTTTTGGCAATTTCCTCTACTTCCCTTCTAACTTTCCTTTTTATCTTTGGTTGTCTCAGCTCAACATGTATCTTTACACTTAATTCTTGAAAGGTTCCAAACCTTTCTGCCTCAGGGTCCTTTGGCTAGCTCAATAGGTGTTGAATGTGTAGCTCCAAGATTTTCTCATGTACTTCGTAACCCATTGGCATTATCCGTACTGTTCTGGGCTCAACTACCTCCATTAGGCATTGATCAGTGTCAACCATGAAGCACACTGTATCCTTGTATTTTTCAACTATGGATTGAGAAATTCTTTCTCTGGCTTGCATCATACTTTGGAAGTTCTTAAAGTATCCCTAGAGTATTGTGCTTTGAGACTTAGCATCACCAAGTCCATACATATAGTCTCTAATCTGTATTGCAACCGGTCTGTCATTTTTTCATACCTGACCACTTGATCTGGGTAGCTCATTCATATAGTAAAAGAATAGACATAGTATTAGACAACCGTATTTGAAGGAATTCTTCTTGTCCTTTTTGATCTTTTGCAAGTTTTCTAATAATTGATTCAGGAGAAGATTGCATAGATCATAATCTGCATTTTCCCTTAACATCTGATATGCTGTATATATAGCAGTTCCAGACACAGAGTTCTCCCTGCTAGAATGATATATCTTATATCCAATTATAATTGAAGCAAACTTGACATCTGGATCTGTGATGTCATCAATTGTCATTGCTCTTTTGTCAAACTTAGATCCGGTAACTTCAGTAACTGTCTATTTCTTGACAAATTTGAGTGCAGGTAACCCACCGGATGAGTGTAGTCCAGTTACTACCCTAATGGCATCTTTTGTTATCTTGAAGGGCTTCATTAACCACATGAAATTGTCATGTATTCTGCTAAGAACATACTGGACCCAATCATCCTCTGCAAAATAGGGAAAGTGGATGCAATATCCAAAGTGCTTATCCTGGAGGGCCTTGTATTGAGGTTTGAGTTCAAAAATTTCATCTATTAATTGTTTATGGTAGATCTCCATCAACTTAGATTCTCCAAATTCCTCAATATTGGCGTGGATGTAAACCCTAACATCTTCTACGTGCAGTACCCCATGCAGAATGCTAGAAAAAGCGCCTAAGGGATCAACTTCTAGGGATTTGTAGGGGTGTTTCTTGAACTTTGGGTGTGGCCTATCAGTGATCTTAACAACCATTGGAGTAGCCATTTTTGCAAAAGATTCAGAGAGATATTCAGAATGGAAGTACCTTTTTACGATTTTAGGGCTCAAAATAAGAGCCGGAACAAATCGTTGATTGAATTCAATTTTGCGGTTGATCTTTGAGAGAGTTGTAGAAACTTGATGCAGAACTCTTCTTTTTTTCTTCTCGAATGCAAATGAGTAAATGATGAGTGAAAGAACCCTTTTATTCTTTCGCAAACCCTAATTTCCTTTTGCAATAAATGCACAACTTAAGTTATCTGATTGCCTTGTTTTGAGAGAGATCTTTTCAAATCACTATGTTGCACTTAGAATCATTTTCAGTGATAATTGACAATGTAACTTCTTTCCTTCAATCATACCATGGATCGGCAGATCAAGATATCTCAATTTTGAATCATATCGGATCTGTCTATGAAAATCCTGCTTTACCGAATGGCTGTCAAACCAGATCAATCTTGGATGATTAAACTCTTGCAAAACTCCATGCGGATCTTTCATATTTTCATCGAGGGTTATTTAGATAATTTTCTGAGAACCCTTTAATCTGCAACATTTCATGTGCCAAATTTAGGCACCAATTGACTGGCTGGGGGAGTTTATTTTTCTTTGTGACTCCCCCTGAGCCAGAGCTCATTTGTTCAATTTTTAGAAGGAATATCAGCACCAGATTCCAGTGTGGATCCATCCCCAACATTTTTTGTACTTTTCTTCACCTAAATCTTTCTCATCTCCCTTTGAACTTCATCCGCATTCACTTTGCCTTTTCCCTTGTCTTGATTTTGATTATGATGCACTGGACCCTTTTTATCCTGATTTTTACTTCTGCAAAATTTGGCAATATGACCGGATCTATTGCAATTGTAACAAATAACATTTCTTTGCATATTTGACTGATATCCTCTTGATCTGCATTGATTAGCCATATGTCCTATTCTATTGCATGCAAAGCATCTACCATTGAATGAATTGTTTATTTGCATATTTCTGCATTCATGAGATTTGTGACAATACATTTTGCAATTGAAACATTGTTTGGAGAAGGATGGATTGGTCTGATTCATTCTCCTTCTACACTGAGTTGCTTTATAACCAAAGTTATTGCAATTGAAGCAATATGCATTGAAGGATGGATATCTTTGAGCATTTGGTTGCCTTACCAAAGGTCTTCTAGGCCTATTTCTTTGATTTCTTGATCCAAAATTCTTCTGACCGGATCTGGAGCTTTCACCTTTCTCATATCCCAAGCCACGTTTGTCATCTACCCTCTTTTGGCTTTCAAGAAGAACTTCAAGTTGAGCTGAGCTTATCTTGAATTTCTCTTTGTATTCATTTGCTGTTTGAAGATCTTGTTTAAGAATGTCTATCTGATTCTCAAGTTGCTCTTCATTATCTCTAGCTTCTTCAAGACCATATTCAAGATGCTTGATTATTCTATCCATTTTGTGGCAATCCTCTATTTTCTCCTTGAGGGATTGTTTTAGATTATCTTCAGTTTTCCTTTTCTCTTCAATTTCTTGGGTGAATCTCATAACCCCTGATTCCATCTCATGCCTTACCATAATGACCTCTTTTGATAGCTTCTCACATAGCTTGTTTTTCTCATTTAGATCTTCATTAGTATCATTGGCTTCACTCCGACTTGCTAATTTTTGAAGTAGTTCCTTTCTCTTTTTCACAGAGATACTCAATTTTTCTTTTAGCTCATTTATGAAATCATCAGCTTGTTTGAGTCTTTCTCTCAAGTTATTGACTTCAGAGTGAGATTGCTCAAGATCATCTAGGATAGACTGAAGTTGTTCCTTCATACCATACATATCCATTGAGATTCCCAGATCTTCCTCAAGCTGTTAGGCTCTATTTAGAGGAACTTAGCTTTGATACCAATTGTTGGAAACAAGTCAGATAACTAAGAGGCGGGGTGAATCAGTTATCTCAAATATCTTAACTTTCTTTTCTCCTTTAATAATTAGTGCATCATCAAAACATATAAGCATACATAATCATGAGAGCAGAAATAAAATCAACACACATAACACAAGGATTTTTACGTGGAAAACCCTGTTAAGGGAAAAACCATGGGGTGACTAACCCAAGATTGTATTCTCTGTTAAAAGAATAAGAAGTACAAAATGACACTTGCCAATTAGGGCTCACTGCCCGAGCACACTGCTCACAAGAGGCACACTAGCTACAAGAGACTCATTGTCTACAAAGTTTATAGAAGGTAACCTGGTGTTTGAACTGATGAGAGGCATCCACAAATGATGAAGTTTAGTTCTGGTTAGGCTTAATATACTGATCTAATGCACTTCATTCTTCCTCTGCTTTAGTGTTGCTGCTCTGTCACATACCGGTCTTGTATTGTTGGTTCCACACTTATCTTTGCCTTTCTTCACACCTTATTTCATCACCTCTACACACACACACACTCCTTCATACTGGAATCCATCTGGTATATATATCTGCACCAAGGATTTCAACAACTTTCTAGTCGGCAACCAAAATACTCAAGATATTTACAAGATACTGATCAGTCGGCTGAATCCATACTTGATTTGTGATGCATATCAAAACATAGACCTAGAAGTCATCAATCATGTCAGCCAACATTGTATGATCCCTCAAATAGTTTGATCAACATCAATTACTTATCTGGATTGAAGTCTGATACTCTGTCGGTCAGTTCTTCCTTAGTCTACTCTGCCTATCAGGAACCCAACACTTAGATGCTCATATCTTTTCCATGTTTTATCACCGGAGGCTCAATCTCTGGAATATAGTAGTCATGATACTCCTCTTAACTTATCCAAGTCTACAACTTGCTGAGTTACACCATCTGGGAGATCCGGACCTATTTATCAGACCTTGCTACATGCTCTGTTCTTGTTCACTGGACCAAAACAATCTTCAATCTGACTTCCAGTATAGGCATACTATGTGTTGTGGATGTGTGGGATAGACTTTGTTGCCATCAATGAAAACACTCATAAAGCCACACAGTGTCTCATGGCAACAATTCCAATGATTTAAAACATGCAACAATTCAAATAAACATTAGTAAAGATCATAAAAAAATTGTTATACAATTTAACTATCAACTGTAAATTCTATTACATATCCTTAAGTGCCACTAATTGCTTGGTCCATGTATGTTTTTTTCCACTATTAATCTAATAACCTGCATACTATTTAGATTAATGTGATTGAAGTATGTACATCTCTCATCCACTAAACCTGCATGGCTACATACACCTAGAATACAAGCAAAGCTTACAATGTTAGGATATGTTCCAGAGTACTTAATTAATTCAAAGATTTTGAGAGCATCCTTGCAAAATCCATTTTGTGCATATCCTACAATCATTGCATTCCATGAGATGACATCTCTTTGAGGAATTACGTCAAACAATTCATGTTTTTTTGTCTATGATTCCATATTTTGTACATATCATGCAATCATTGCAGTCCATGAGACCACATTTCTTTGAGGCATTCTGTCAAATAGTTCATGTGCCTTGTCTATGCTTCCACATTTTGCATACATGTCTAATAGGGCAGTTGCAACTACAACATCTGAGAAAATTCCTCTATCCTTTATGTATTGATGGATGTCCATACCCTATTCCAAAGCTCCCATTTTGACATAGGTAGGGAGGATGCTGGCAAAGGTTGTGGAATTTGGCTTTACACAAGCCAATTGCATTTTATTTAAAATTTCTAAAGCCTTTTCAACAAATCCATTTTGTGCATATCCTGTAGACATTGCAGTCCATGAGAAATCAAGCATAATCCACTTTCATTTGAGTTATTTCTTATCCATTTCTAGTTTGTTCGGTGGCCCCTAGTTTTGTAATGTATAGTGGTAAAGGGGACCTTATGACACAATTGGGAGTTTGTTTTGATTATGTTTATGATGATAAACTTTTTACAAATCTCTTCCCTAGAAACTAAAAGGATTATGCAATTGAATGGCTTTATTCTCTTCCTCATAGTTGTATTCATTCCTTCAATGATTTGGCCAATGCTTTTGTACATCACTTTAATGTCAATATTGGTTTTGTTGGTACTCAAATTTGCAAATTATAAAACCCTAAAGATATGCCAAGTCTTATTATTAGGTTTTATATATGAATTTGGCCAACTAATAGAATTGATCAGATTAATCAAAATTCTCTGCACTTTAGGCTCTATTCAAGCCTAGGTGGGTGTTACCTTGTTTCACCAATGACAATCTACTTTTAAGTTTGCTGGTGACTTTAGAACAAATTAAGGAGCTTATGTAATTTTGTCAATTAAATCATCCACTTCACTTAACCCAATCTGGCATACGATTTGGATTAATGTTTTCTATAAATCTTGAAACCCTACTCCTAAAACAGAAAAACAAAATTAGATTTTGAAAATATATACAAGGGAATGATTTTCAAAAGAGAATGACCGGTGCCTGCCTTTGGCTTATGGAGTTTTCACTCTAAGAAGAATATGTGCTCCCCTTTTGGCCACAACTCGATTTGCTTGGCAATTCTAGGTCTATGACTTGCATAAACATGCAAATATGAAAGTTATCAAGTTCTTCTTTAACAATCCAATTTAACTTTCCAAAGTTACTGTGATTCACCTATAGGATTTTATTCCTTGCTTGAAGGAGCCCAATAAATGAACCACACCAAGAAACATCAAATGTGTTCTGACAAATCAACAATATACTTAATAGGTTGATTTGAGTAACAAAGAAAACATAAATTGGAGACAACTAGATAAATTAGTAGCAATCCAATTCAACATACAAATGAGAACCAAAAGTTGAGCACCAGAGAATAGCAGCTTTTATATTGATTTGCTTCAAAGTATAGGCAGTGCAATGTCTCTTTTAAAGAATCAAAATCCCATATAGATCCCGAGCCATAAGGTCTTGGTTTCCTTGTATAAAGGAAGCAACAAGATTTAGACCTTTCACATTCAAAATGGCTCTTTATATTCCTAACCCTTGATATTACAATATTTGCCTTTTATAAGTCCAATTTAGATTTTCAAATATATTTGAATACATTTTGAAAACATGAAGAAAACATAAAGAGACAAAAGGAGAGCGTTCAAGATGTGGTGGTGCTATTTAAAGCCAACATATGGCTCATTGCCCCTTTGTCCCTGAACCTGTGCTGCTGATGATTCATCTCTAAGATAGAAAACCCATGTTCCAAAACCTTGAGTAACCCTTAGCTACTTAGATTCAGAAGAAAAATATACACAACTTGGAGACAGATAACCAAACACATGCAACAAAGCATTACTCATTTAAAAACAACATGAAATTGATAAATTTTATGCATAAGGCATCCAACATATAACTCATAAACTTACAGCACAAAATAGAGCAACCCAAAGAGCCTATATTTTCATTACTTCTCCAAAATTTTCCAAGTCTTCAACAACATTAAAATGACTTATATAGTTCCACTATATAACATGAACGTGTACCCTCAGCAATTAATACATTGTCTTTCAAATTCAATGAATACAAAGAAGCACCCAAAGGTGCTGAGGAAACATTAATTGCACCAGAGGAAAAAGAAAAGGAGTGGTTGTCCTTGAGAAACACAAGGACCTGCCTAGGGATCTACATTGTTGTGGTTGGAAGATAGTAGCCAAGTTGTCATTCTTTAGGTCCATATATGTCCTGCCACATACCGTATGTACTCTCAGCCAGCCAAGGAAATGAGATGACTTCTACTATCTTACTATTGTGGCTGACATATTGTGCATCTAGGATACTTTTGACATTTTTACCAAATAAATCAAATGTGATGTCTACCACATGCAGCGTTTCAAGTGTCCAACTTAACACATGCAGAGCTGGATCTCCCTTATCGCAACAAGATGGAATTAACTGATTACCATTATCGATGATTTCCTTCTTCCACTTGTTCATGTCCTTTGTTGTCCCATCAGCTTCTAAAATGTGAGGTAACCATTTTGTGTCCATCTTCTCAATTGCTTGCATTTTATCCCTTAGTAATGTATCCAATTTTAATTGATAAGTAGCCACCTCCTTAAAATTTTCCAACATTCCTACTACCAATTGCAACTCAAGAGGAGCATCTGGATCATATCTAGAACACCTAAGAAAGTCTCTAATTTTTCCAATCCTTGGTAACCAGCTGGTCTTCATAGTTGATATCTTATGTTTGTCTAATTCATTCTTTTCACGTGCTATCCTTAACAGAGAGTAAGACCTATGGGTCTCCTCCAACCTAGCCAATATCCTATTGATTCTATACGTGATTAAATTTGTGGCTACACCTTCCACTTTTCCTTCTACTTCTCCTTTCAACTTCTTATTTTCCTCTTTCAGCTCCTCTATTTCTTGAAGCAGGGGTTGTGTATCCACTGGTAATGACTCTATAGTTTGTATAATTGGAGGTGTTTGAGATGGACCAGCTTCCAATTGAGGTTGACTCTCATAAACATTAAGTCTGGCCATTGCTTAGATGTATATTTCCCCAATAATTCATTGTAATCTTTTTGTAGTTTGAGTGTTGTTACCTCTGCAAAATGTGTTATCTGTACATTCAAGATTGTTGCTTGAGGAGTAGGAGTGTCTGACACCCTCTTGATGATCACATTACCAGTCAATTCTTCCAAACCTACCTTTGGTTTCTTATCATTTGGGGCCAATGTCCATATAGCCAAGGTATCAAATTTAGGGTCAAAGATAGCACCCTGCAATGCCCTCATGGCTTGTTCTTCACTTACATCTGCATTATCCCTGGTAATGGTATCAAATGCAATAGCATCTGGAAATAGTAGGATTTTGCTTCTCTTCACGAGTGCTCTCCCTTCCTCAGGAGTCATGACACTGATGTCCTTGTTCACTTCACTCAAAACCTTCCTTGTGATAGCATCATACTCTGAAGGGTTTGCACCACTTTTTACTTCTTCTATCTTTTTCTGAAATTCTTCACTCCTCATTCTTAACACAAAGGATTTGAATTCTAGAGTGGCAATGAATGCATCATCAAAGATAAACTGATTGCACGCCACCTCCCTCACATATTCGGTGTCCACCTCATTGTTGATTGTGGATCTTGTCAACCTATTTTCTGGGGAGGCATATGGTACTATCCTTGGGGAAGACTGTAATTGATGTGAGGGTTGTGGGTCTTGTTCTTGTATCACGTCCTCCTCTAGATTCACAACTTCCATTTCTTCTTTTGTTTCAAGATCAATTATTTTTGCTCTCTTTGGGGCAAGGGCTCCAGGGGAGTCAGGGGAAATTTTCCTAATGTACTTACCCATTAAACTGCTTGGCTGATATGTGGGCCTCTCTTCTCCAGCAGGTGCCTCAACAATCAATTCATCTCCTTTAGCAAAGAACATTTTGATTCTTTTAATGGGGTTTTGAATCTCATTGAAAGCCCCTTGATATGTAGAGTTAGCATTCTTTTTCCTTTTCTCTGCATCCATTATCAATTTCCACTTATTTCTCAAGAAAAACACTTGTTTCATTGATTCACAATTTTTGACAGTATCCTCATCAAGCAGGACATGGTGTGGGTATGCAGGCCTACCGACTTTATGCCTTGTGTCATGAATAAAACCTTCAAGATCAAAGAGCCTTATTTTCTCCATACTCATCCTATATCTTTGCAACATGAGACCAATTTGGTCCAAGCCACTCTTATCAATTGTAATAAAATCATGAAGCTTTAGAGATGTTGGGATAATAGATCCCTTCTTATGCTTTCTGAAGTGTTCCTTGTTTGCTTCATTCAGTTGTCTGATGATCTCCATAAATCCTATTCTTCTGGGCACAAATTTTAGTAAGGAATAGGGTGGAGCCTTACACCCATAGACTCCGATACAAGTTGTATTTTCATGTAAAAACCAATCTCCCCAATTGTGATTGATCTTTAGATGGGGGGTCCTCTCCATTGGTCTCAGAAAATCCTTAATCTCCTTTGGTATCCTTTCTGCAGCTGGCTCCAGAAATCCCAATACTTTCCTCACAAAATGCTCCTCAAAAGTGACATAGCTAGCATTTTTGAAATGCATGTATAGCATGTAGGTCCACATCTGAACTGGCATGGCATTGCCTTCTGCATCAGTCATTCTCAAATGCAACTCTTTGCCCTAATGGCCAGACAGAAAAAATAGGATCATGTGGCACATTAACAAATACCAAGTGAATTTTACATAGGGACCTAGAGTGTACATATTATTCTTAATGGCCAACATCTGTTCATGCATCTTTTTTGACAAGTAACCTACATAATCATATGGCTTCTCGGCTCCATAATCTTGGATATATGCTGCCATCATCATTAGAGACATCAACATTCTATCTGATGCATCTCTTCCAAGCACATGACACAAGCTATGATAGGTTTTAACAAAATATTCCATGAATAGGCTACATCAGAGAGGCTCCTCTTCTGTGTTGGGGATTTTGATAAAAGCTCCATCAACCCCCTTCAATCTATGCTTGGCCAATTTATGAGACCTATATGCATACCTAAGAGTTTTGTATTTTTCTCTGAAAGCATTCAAATCTATGGGTATACCAGCAGTAGGGTTAAGATTAAAGATAGTAGTAATATAGGCCTTAGTGAATCTACTGATAACACTGCCATTTCTAAACAAGACAAACATGGTCTTAGGGTCATACCTAGTTGCTACAGCTCTCATCAAGTCTGTGTTTATAAAGACATCAGGGCATATTTATTTAGCTAAGTCAAGGGTCTAGGCATGGCAGATTGGGGCTCTATAATCACTTCGATTGTGCCAATGTTCAAATAGGCTCCAAGAAGACATAGGGATCCTAGCATCTTGACAATCTACACAAAGATCATATATTTTATCATTTATGCCAACCTCTCCTAAATTTATCAGAGGTCTCTTAGATGATCCGAGACACTAAATCATGACGTCTTCATCCAAGCTACTTTTTGAGGTCGAAGCTTGACCTGACTGACTCACTCATTTTGTAGTTTATGTAGGCAACCTAGGGTTTATGCAATTAATGGCTGCCCTAAATGTCTTAGAAAATTCTTATAGATAGAAACCTAAGTGCAGGGGAGAGACAATGACTTACCGGTTTTTGACGTCGCAGAGGTGCAGAATTATTTCCTCTTGCTCGTTTTGATGATTCTCTAGGTCTGAACATGATTGCTCCTTGAAGAGTGATGTGAAATACCTTGAATTATGATGTTATAACATTGAATTCTACATATTAATGGAGGTCATGGCAACCATAACTCTACTCGTACCACAGTCACTCAAAATTTTTCTTTGTTTGCATTTTTTGAATTCAAACCGTTGATCATTTGTCACCTTTCTGAAATCCACGACCTTGATTCACTGACTAGATTTGATAATCTTAGTCATCTTGGTTGACAAGTCACCACCCAATGAGAATTAGCCAAATCATCTATACTTTCCTCGCACATCAAATCATCTTCGGCATGGACTGGACGCGTGTCACCTTTTCACGACGTCGTAGTCGAAGAGGGCCCACCATACATCTACCGCATCATGGTGCGACATAGCACCCATGCACCTTTATTATACTTTCTTTTTAATCGGTGGATGCCATGTGTCATCATCTCACCATCTCATGGCAAATATTCCCTTAGAAAAGATTCCCCTACACTGGCGCGCAACCGTTGGATCTTAAGTTTTCTCTGACATGTGGCGGCAGACAGTTGGATGTGGCAAACACTTCATAGGCAAAGGTTACATGGACAGGTGGCGGCCTGTCATGGTGTCGCAGCTGGGTACTGATATCATCCTGACATGCTCCGCGACGATGTGATTTTCATTTTATAAGACCTACCAGCGGCAACAGGTAACGACTAGGTTAAGGGGCCGGTCAACCCACAAGCACCAAGACTTAAGGTTGTGACTTAAAATATTGACAACCAACGATAATGGTCAACACAAGAATATAACAATAAAGTGCATGACCTAAAGGAAAGGGGCAAATTTTTTTTAAAACTTAAAACCCTAACCCAAGGGAGGAACCACCAAGGCCATGGTAAGATTTAGGTGTCTACATTTCTAATAGTGCATTAGTTTTTGGGTCGATGAATAATGATCACAATTTATCTTTGGTAATTTTTTCCTTCACCATATCATGAGACAATTTTGAGGAACAAAATTGATGACAAATTTCTCTATGGGTTGCCCATGTATTTATTTTCCTTCACTAAGATAGATTGAAGGAATAGGAGAGCATCAAACAAGGATCAAATGAGTGCAATCATGATTATGTTATTGGATTTCAAACTTTATCAACAAAGATACACTATCAAATTCCTATTAATGAATTGCAAAGAATATTTGTTAAGGGCTTATTACCTACTATCGAAGCTGAGACAATGTACCTAAACAACTATTATTCTTCCATTGATTTTTGTACAAATGTAAGAAACATTGAATTAAAACTTCTTAAGTCTAATGCACTTAAATATGGATCTCATCATTCAAAATTTCAATAGGAAAATTTAGTTTTCAAAAGGGTGAAAATAAGCAAGAAAATCAACAAAATGCTCACCATGTTGCAGTTAATTTACAGTCAACTTTAGATGTTATTTAATCTAATTCCTAAGGTGAACTAAGGGACAATCCTATATTATCTATTAATGTAATAAGATCATAGAATACATAAAGGAAAATAGATATGTAAAACAAAACACATTCAAATATAGAAGGGTTCTAACATATATGTCACTTCTATTCAAAATGAATGAAGGAAATATATAGAGAGGTAAGATGAACAAATGTACTCAAACTTGTATGGTGCCAACTAGATCATTGTGGCATGTGGCGTACGTGGACATAACCATGTGTCAGACGCATACAGTACCAATTATATGATCATGTTTTGCAATAAAAATGTCATTAGGTGGCACACGTGTATGGAAGCATAACATGTGGTTGTTGATGTTCCATGTGTCTAACTAGCCACCAACATGTGTAGCAATGTGTATAGCCACACTATCTAGATCCTTGAAGATCCGTAAACCCTGAATAATGCCCCTAAACCCTAAACCCTAAACCCTAACCCCTAACCTCTAACCACTAAACCCTAAATAATACCCCTAAGCCCTAACCCATAAACCCTAATCCCAAGAAACCCTAAACCCCTAAATCCTAAACCGCAAACCCCTAAACCCTAAACACTAAACCCAAGTAACCCTAAATCTCTATCTTCCTATCTCGATCATTCCTCTCTCTCTCTCTCTCTGAGAAACCCTAAACCCCTAAACCCTAAATCCAAGCAACTCTAAACCTCTATCTCCCTATCTCTCCCCTATCTCCCTATCTCTATCATCCCTCTACCTCTCAGTCTCTCTCCTTATGTCCCTGGCCATGTGCCTCACTCTCTATCTCCCTATCTCTCTCCACAATCTCGTCTATATCTTCCTATCATTCCTCTCTCTCTATAAACCCTAAACCTCTAAACCTAAACCCCTAACCCCTAAACAATAAACCCTAAACCCTAAATAATGCCCCTAAACCCTAACCCCTAACCCCTAAACCTGAGAAACCCTAAACCTCTATCTCCCTATCTCTCCCCTCTCTCCCTATTGCCTTTGTCTCTCTACCTCTCAATCTCTCTCCCTATGTCTCTGGCCATGTCCCTCACTCTCTATCTCCCTATCTCTCCCCTCAGTCTCCTCTATATCTCCCTATTAGTCCTCTATCTCTCTCTAAACCCTAAACCCTAAACCTCTAAACCTTAACCCCTAACCCTAAAACCATAAACCCTAAACCCTAAATAATACTCCTAAACCCAAGTAACCATAAATTAGGCACTAAGTCAGGCACTAAATAAGGCGCTAAATAAGGTGCTAAATTAGGTGCTAAAGAAGGTGCTAAATGTGGCACTAAATTAGGCGCTAATTAGCGCCTACGTGTTCTGATCGGCACAAAAAATGCCAAAAATAACGCCATCCTAATAAATAGCGCTGACTTTTTCAAAAAATTGGAGAAAAATACATTAAAACAGTGGGTGGAAGAAAAAAACGGAGCAAAAAAGGGAGCTAATCACAAGGATTTGTTGTAGTGTATTATGACATTAGACTTGTATTTTGTTGATCTGTATGCTCTCTTAGTCAATTTCTTCTAATTTGCTTTCCTCTTAGTGCACATGGTTGGATAAGACTTATTTATTTATGTTTATGCAAATGCTTATGTCTATGCACACCTATGATGTTCACATGTGATGATGATGATATTATTTTCGTTATCTTTTTTTGTTTATAATGTATGTAATGCACATATGAATGTGATTCACATATATGAAATGCAAAGTAATAGGTTAGATTCTAGATGCCATGATGGAATGACATGTTTTATTATTTTGTATGTATACAAATGGAACAACCACTATGAATGTTCTTTAGTATGATTTTTGACTTAGGGGATTGTGAGTTGACCTAATATAGGATGACCTACTAAAGCTAGTTGAGATAGGATATAAGGAAATCAAGTTGGAGTGAGAGTTAGATGGAACAACTTTGAAACTTGGTTTTGCAGAGGGCTATACATTGATCCTTATCTAGACAAAATAATTTGACTAGATTTCAACTTAAACAAGCAACAAATTTTATTAGCACCTTCTAGACTTAGATTAGAGATGGCCAACAAGTTAGAACTAGGGTAAAGGAAGGGTTCCAAAGAAAAATATGGCCCTAAAAGATAGCTAGACTCTTAGCTTTTCCCAACTAGTGGATGTGTGTGCTTTGTACCTCTCTATTTTATTTTCTCTGCTAGGTGCCACCCTCATAGCTTTGATCTTAAATTTATCTCCACTTGAGAGTACAGACATCAAAAATCCTTTCTTCTCATTTTTTTCTTTTCTTTTCTCTTTCTTTTGATATTTTTGTAGTAATTCTTTTTTGATCTCTCGCTTTTTTTACCTTTTTGTGATTTTCTTGGTTTTGACTATTTTGATTTTTTTTTGTACTTTTATATTATTTTTTATTACTTAACAGAGTTCTGATCCCCCTGACATTTTTGGCTAGTATGAATAAGGAGTTGGGTGCCACCAAAAGCTTTCACTACCCTGTAGGACTTCCTTCTCACTAAGGAGGATTATGGAAGATCTACTTGTATGCTTTTATTGAGTATCATAGGTTTGTGTACTTGCTATGTTTAGACTTGACAACATGATTTCTAAGATCGAGATTAGTATGAAGCTAAAATCTTGACTTCATTTGAACTCATTGGGAATGTAGAGGAGGAAAATGGATAATGATGATTTTTAGGGAATCTTTAAGGCTTAGAAGGCACAACCTATACTAGACAACCTTAAGATTCCTTGCAAAGAGAAAAATCTAACAAGAGCATGTCACAAACAAAGTACAAGGTGAACAAAATGAAAATGCATGTTTTTGGATTTTTATGTTTTGTAATTTTCATGAATTTTTAATTTTTTATAGATTTTTTTTTAATTTTTAATTTTTTATAGATTTTTTTGAATTTTTATGTTTTATGATTTTTTTGATTTTCTAAATTTAATACTTATTAAGGTGAAAGGCATTAACCATCTCACCAAAGTCTTGTCTTTTCATGGTGCTAAGGAGGTAGGTGTCAGTTTTGACATCTTTAATCACATATGGACCCTTCTGGTCCTCTTGAAACTTTCTTTTCTTTCTATGTCTCTTATTCTTAGTGCTCCATCTTCAGAGCACTAGCTCCCTGACTCTAAAGGACCTGTTGGTTCTTGTTACACTATAGGAATGCTTGAATTTACTTATTCAGGATGAGCTATTATAAGGTGGGATAGGCATTAATATGCTTGGCGTGATCCCATAATAGTGTGTCCCACTTTTTGGCCAAAGTGGGACATTGAAATCAACATTTTAAACCAAATTTTCATTTTTTGACACCTAGAACAACTAAATTGTTAAGAATTTGAAGATGATTTGAACTAGTAATTTTTAAGATTTTGTGTTTAGACTATGAATATATTTTTAAAAAATTAAAAAAATTATTTATGTAACTTTTAATAACTTGTTTTTATAGTTAACATTTTTTTTAAAAAAGTGGCGTTTATACCATATAGCATAAATTTTTTTATAGAAAGCATAAATTATAAATTTTTAAATATAGATTCATCACACCAATATCTAATGCATAGATATTTTTTTGTATTTCTTTGCTGCATTTTTTTAATCAATTTGTGAAGTGAGATTAATTATAATTTAGACATAGGTTTATGCCATATAGCATAACTTTTTCTGTATATATTGAAATTAACTTTTTTTTTGAAACAAGGACATCAATACCTAGTGCATATATATTTTAAAAAAAAAATTCTCTATTTTACTATTTTTCCACATGTGAAACAAAGACCTTAATGTTCGGTGAAAAACCAATGTTTATTAGAAGATAGAAAATAAATATAATAATCAAATTAAATATATTTGAAATTATACTTTTTTCAAAGCTTAATCTAAGGGCTATGATCCTACAAATTATCTTGTCATGGAAAATCTGAGAAGAATAGTAGAAGAGGCCATCCAAGGGCCTTCATTCGAAGGACCTTTGAAAGAAGGTCTTATTCAACCTTTGTTTGAACATCCAAAATATATTAAAATATTCATAGCTAGCCACCTTCATTCTAAGGTCCCTATGTAAGAAAATATTAAAAAAATTGGGATCAAAGACCTTTGAACGAAGGTGTTTAAGCCAACCTTGAAAAAAATTACAATTTAGGGATTCTTTATAAATATCAAACATAATGTATTTACCTAAAAATTAAAAAAAATCACAATTTTGGGATTATTTGTAGGCATAATATCTGGTAAAAAATTCCAGAAATTCTATTGTAATTTTGGGATTTTCTGTAGGGAAAAACATTTGGTAAAGAATAAATCAAATCATGATATGACAATGTAGGATCTATGGTATGATGATATAAGATCATGGTTGGATCAAGGCAAGTAATCAATGGTCAAGGATAAAACATAACTATCATAGTATTGTAAATGTCACAAGCATAGGCATGAAAACATAAGTGGATGGTAACATAAACAAAGCATCATGGTAAACATGCAAATGTATAACAATCATGTAATGGGAAGTAACAAGACAACAAAAGAAGCCAAAGTGGTAAGGCATGGAATGTAGAATCATGAGTAAATAAGCATAAAAGAAAAAAGACATGCATAAGAATGTGGAAGGTGAAGTAGGAAGACAATAAGTAAAGTGGAAAAGATAGGCCGAAAACAAGGCTAAAGCAAAACTTGTAAATATAAATAGGATGCAAACAAACAAAAGAGGAATTATCTCAAACAAGGAAAAGATGGGAAGAAGCAAATACCCTGTAAGCAGGAAAAGCTATGAATGAAAACAAATATATAATGTGAAATGATCATGTTTAAAGCACAACAAATAGGGTGTAATAAAAAAGGCTAAGGTGCAATTTAAGTAATGGGGAAACAAAAGGAAACAATGAAATCTAAGTTCTATAGGTATATAGGCTTAGTGATGCTCATGTATCATTAAACAAAATTTGGAGACTCAACTTCCTCCAAAGGCTCGTTCTCATCTTCTAAAAAATCATCATTATCCCAACAAAACCATCAAATTTATCTTCATTTGCATTTTCTTCTTGCTCTTCTTTGCTTTCCTTTTCTAGTACACATATCTCTTCTTTATATTCCTTCATTCTAGGTCTAAATATATTATCATGTGTAAAATTAGGCATGTCATTTCATACCCATATTTCTTGTTTCTTTATTTATAGATGTGGCGGAATGATTGCCATTGGATTGCTTTTGTATGTTTCTTTTGTTCTTTCTTTGTATCCTTTCTTGGTACATATGAGTGATTTTTTGTTCATAAGGATCATTAGAAGGTATTCATTTATCAAGGTCTTTATGTACATTAATCTCTGGTTGTGCAACTTGAGGCTCTTTTGCTTTTGGATAATCTCAATCCAACTACTTTTGAATTCTTTCCAGTTCATCCAAATGTGTCTTATATAAGTCATGCACGAGATCATCTCTCTCATATGGTACATCTTTTGGTGTTTTTAAAAATGCATCCAATGTGAAGTGACTAGCATCATATATGCTTGTAATGAGCTCTTTAAATCTTATTAACTTGTCCTTCATGTATAGTTTTAACACATCGATACAAAATTGAAGGAGAAACCTTAAATTCTTCTATCAATGTTCTATGAAGTAGTGTGTACCAAATCTATCCAAAGATGGCATCACATAGCATAAACCATGTAATTCTTTAGGACCTACTCTCAATCATAGAATAATACATTTGAATGTATTAATTAACATTCAATTAGTTATCTTCAATGAAATATGGGTTGAATGTGCACATTTTTGATGTCTAATATGTTTATTTAAGAGTTATTTTTCTATACATATGTTCTATTAGTATGAAATATTAATAAGAAACTAAGTAGGTGATCTTCCATAAAGATTACTAGCTAAATATAATGGGCCATAATTATTATCTTGTGAGATCTTCTGATTAGAAAATGTAATCAATGGAGAAGAACGAGAAGAAATAGATGTAGCACTAGTTTCAATAGTTCCCACAAAAGCATGTTCATGTGATGTATCCTCATTTTCAACATCATTTTATGTGTATCATGTACCTCAACATTGTTTAAATGATTTGGAAAAGAATTTGTTTATATTTTCAATTGATTATTGGTAGGCATAACTAATAGATTTATGTTTCCATTGATAACTTCAACTTTGATCATACTATTAACAATAACGTCTTATACCTTATGATTAAGACCCATTCACGATTGATTTTAATGGCCTTTAATTGTATGGAAATTACAAAATGCTTGATCATTGAATGTCCTAGCAAGTAGTTTGTTGGGATCCAATGGATGAATGAGAGGAAGAGTGATCAAATTAGCACTCAATAAGCTCTAAAGAACATCATCCATGTATTCTTGAATCTTAGTAAACTTCCAAGTAGCATTTGGTTTGAATGGAGGAATAATAGAGGTATTAGCAACTTGATGAACTTTATTTTCATGTGCCATTAGCCTTTGAAAGATTATTTGACTTTTGATACTTTGAAGGGTATGAATTTTTTTGACTTAATGATCCACATTTGAAAAAAAGTCTTCATAACAACTTGGATTCTACAATTTTAAAATTTTCACAAAGGTCTAAACAAGATGCATGCCTATAATTTAGGTACACATTCTCTAGAATTTGTTTAAGCAATCCCTTAATAAAGATGTTTTGCAATTTGAAATCATGTAAGGGACTAATCATTTCATTGAATAAGGAATTAAATTGTATAAGTCACTAACGTGTTCATTTAATCCTTGGGCACACTTAAATAGATCAAAAACTATAACTCTAAGGCCCACATTAACTATGGATTGCTTTAAGAACACCTTTTTCAAATCATCAATTTGTGCATAGATCTTTGAGGAGGTGAAAAGAACCACTTGATAGCATATTCTTTAAGAGTCCATGGAAATAATTTAGCCAATATAGTCAATCCTAATAATGGGAATCTATACGTGTTGAGTTACAAATGAATGTCAAATGTGTGTTAAGATCACCCTCATAATATATATAAAAAAATGGGGTGTCCAAAAGCCCATAGGTAGAGGATGTTCAACAATCTCATAATATTATGGTGTATGTATAACATCTTTGAATTCCTCATTGTTTTTCCCATTATGTATTGCATCCACTCTTTTATCAACTTGATATGTCTTATGAATTAGTACATGTAGGGTGGAACATGAAAGAATAATAAGGGAGTGTTGAGGGCTACTATGGTGTGTATAAAAGTGGGTGTGGGAAGTATGAGGGATGAAAGAGGTCATAGGGTGGGGAAGAGGCATAGAAGCAGAAAGATAATTGAGGGTATGCATGGAGGTGGATAGAGATGTAAAATAAGGGATAGACATGACATGAGATGGGGTAGAAGATGTAGGGATGAAATGACTAGAAAAGGGGTAGTGATAGTTAGGTAGTGGTGTATGAGATGAGCATGGAGGTTTAATACATCATGTGAGAGGTGAGTATCTCAAGAGGGGTGAAGTTTGGAGGAAGGCCATATTGAGGAGGGAAAGTGGAGAAGGGATAATCACTATGTGATGGAACACTAGTAGTAGCAATATTATGAGGATGAGTGGTGGTGGAAGGGGTAATAGTAGAGGATGGATAAATGGTAGAAGTAGGAAAGGAGGTAGATGTGATATCACAATAGTTGAATCAATCTTGGCATTAATTGCTTACAAGACCTATTATACATGTCTTGTTAATGAACACATTATTAATCATATCGTAGATAGCGGTGTAGGATTTCCAACATTAGCCTAACTATCTCGCTTATTAGCAAAATCTTGGTTGGCTACATGGACATCATGGTCATAATATTGATTATCCTCTAAGTTGTTTTCAACATGAGTATGGAGATAGATCCCAGACTTATTGGATTGGTGACTAATTTAGTATTTAGACAAGCACTCCTCAATGGAAGATTAGGATCAAAAGTAGCTTGTGACATAAACAAAAGATAGAAAGCTAAAACCCAATAATTCACTTTCAAATTCAAAAATAAAAAGAAAAACTAGTTATATATTAGATCTAAAAATGAAAACCTAATGGGGTAACCAATAGTGGGTGGGATGAGTAAAAGATATATCGTAACAAAGCTCAAAACCCTAAAAAAGAAAATATGTAATAATGAAATAGTAATGAATCACAAAATGAAAGGGGTTTTTAGATCTAGAGCTAAGAAAAATTAGAAAATTAAAGATTTGTAAACCCTAATGTTTAGGAGAAAACCCTAGGGGAAAATTAGGTCATGTAAGAGTGAACAAGTTTACCAAAATGTAAAGGGAAAGAACCTTTCCCTAAGATTAATCTAGGGTAATTAAATATGATGCATACACATAAGCATAAATTAACCTAGGTTAATTGATTGAGAGTCATGGGAGTGGTAATTAACAATAAATGTTATTCCAAGAAATTAAATGTGAAGAAGGAAAGATGTACTTAGCTCTAGGCTTGAAGATGGATGACTTTGATGTAACTTTAGAATTTGGATTATGTTAGGACTAGAAATATAACCTTTATGTTTGTGTAATGCCTTTAAATCTATTCAAGATATGTGTCTCTATAAGGGTCGAGTCCATGCTAGTAGATTATTCCAATGTTATAGATGTGTCCTCTTACACATGGATCTAAACCTACAATTTGTGTCTTTGCTCTTTGGTTTGACAGTTTTATCGATGTTTACTTTGCTATGAAGATTGACGATATTTGAGAACACCTTTAGATGATTGCTACATCGTTAGGGGATAAGTTCTCCTAGGTTAACCCTAGGAAAAGACTTGCCTTACGATCATGCTAAGGATCGAAGACACAATCAATGTGTGTAAGTGCTCTAGAATGATTATATAGATTTAAATATCTTTTAGATGCTCCAATTAAAGTGTTCCTAGGATGTTCCTTCCTTAAATTCAAATGAATATTTGAATGATGCTTCTGTATGTGTAATTTGAATGCAATTGAATGCCTTTAAAGACAAACACATAGTGATAAGTCTTGCAAACATATATTTATTCATCTCACAAGGACTAGTGGAACAAGCAAGAGCTGATTAAATTTGAATTTGAATATTTGAAATTTCAAGGGTTAGAGAGGCAAAGAGATTGCAAGCTTTTGTGAACGACTTAAATTACAACAACAAGGTTTGGAATTTCATTGCTAGGTCCTACTTTAGAATGATAGCAACAAGCACATGATATTACAACTCTTATCATGGGCTGAAATAAATTTACAACATATACAAACTAGAACTACAAGATGAGGGGAAAAACATATGGAGAAGAGGCAACAAACAATAAGTGGGTGATTGGCAAACAATTGTAGCATGCAAGAATTACAATGAGATCACATTAACAAGATAGATGTTATATGATTGGTACAATTTAACATACCTTTTCAACATTAGACGTTATTTTTATATTCTAACTAATATTTTTCTACGAAGTTAGAGAACAATAAGATATTATAAATACGGAATTGTAAATGATAACCCTGCAATCAATAAATTGAATTTAAATAAATTTAAGTAGTTGAAAATAAAAGAGTTTTTTAATCAAACATTAAAATTGGAATAAATACCATTGATTTTAAATTCTAATTGATTAGCGGTAGAAAACTAACAATCTAATATGAATGTCTGAAGGAACTAATAATAGGAAGACAAAGAGTAAACAAAATAAAGTGAAAATTTATTAGTTGGTCTGCTAGTGAAGTTGAATGATCATGAATGAGCCCACTAGGGTCAATTTTTTTTGAGTGCAACACACCCAATACCATAAGTGATGAGCTTGGAATCATTACTAGATGACTTTGATGCAATGGATACCCTTCAAATATTCATATAACTAGCACTTGCACCCATAGGAGGTTCAAGGAATACGCACCAATAGGAACAACCAATGAGTTTAGAAACTTTTCGGCGTGAAATTTTTTTTAGGGCGTGAGACAATTCTGACCACTATAATGCTCACATATAAAAGCCTATTGACTAATAAAAAATTCATCATATAGATTCCTTATTATATTGAATTATTATTATTTTATTGAAATAACAAGTGATTGAAATATACTAGTAAAAAAAAATTAAAACCAATTTATTGTGGCATTCTTATAACTTAATTCTGAATTTGAATTTTAAAATACGTATAGAGATATATTCAAGTAAACATGCCTAAAGAGGAGCATATCCTAGCATAAAGTTCAAATCTTTCAGTCAGATTATTATAATTGAGAAAGACTTGGATTATGTACACCATGATTGTGATGGTTGCATTGTATTCCTTACGCACTCTACATGATTCTGCATTCTTAGCTGTAAAGTGAGTCTGTCTCTCACACGATTCTGCATTTACTGGTTTCTCTACGCTTTCCCTCTCTTACATATACTTAGTAGTGCTTCACCTCCTCAACAAGAGCCTGCTTTTACCGGTTTCTCTTTCATTGTTTCTTAGTGCTTTTGCTTAGTAGTTCAATCCATTTCCATGGCATCTACTTCCACTTCTACATCTAGAATGGAAGAATTAGCACCATCTACATCTAGATCCTCAATGCCTGCCTTTGTTAGATACAACCCTCCCGCTACCAAACTTGCCTTCCGCAGAAATAAGAGGTATCATGTGTTTCTAAGTTTCAGGGGACCAGATGTAAGAAAGACTCTGGTTGATCATCTCTTTCAATCTCTCTCCTCAGTAGGACTCAATGTCTTTATAATACAGAATTGCTCTACCACAAGCACTTACCATGATGCATAATGTGTTTCATGTTTCATGTTTGAAAAAGTTTAATTATGCTAATAATCAAATTCCTATGCTTGATTGGAATACTCTACAAGTGAAAGACCCAGGTGTGGTGGTGATCGAGCCCATCAAGGTGCTCAAAATGTGTAAGCTATGCTTATGTAACAAGGAATTAACACAATGCAAGGTCTAGTGGGACCAATATGTAGAGGAAAATGCCACTTGGGAAAATTATGATGACTTTCATGCTAGATTTCTTAATCTTTTCTTAAACATTTATTGATTATGTTCTTGAAACATTTTCTTATTATGTTGATTAACTTTTAAGACAATTAATCATCGGGGACAATGATTCTTATATGGGAGATATGTTACATCCCCAACTTACAATTAGACTTAATCATTAACTTTGCACGATAATCGAGAGGACTAGTCATAGTTAATTGATTTTATATTGTGGAAATATCTAAATTCATCATTGTTAATGATGTTAATGATTGATGTTAATTAGTTTTGAACATTAATTACTTTATATTATGAGATATGATTATGATGCACTAATCACGATTTTGTGGTCTTGAGTGTGAATAGGAAAAGTTAACGACCTTCAAAGAAGGAAGGAGGGTATCATCTTGGAGGAATGGTTAGATGTTGAGAAAATAAGGTTGATTACTCATTTGAGTATCAGTTTCCATGTCCTTCCGAATCCCTTGTAAGTTGTCATGAGTCATGTCTTCCTTCTTTGTAATTCTATCCTTGTGAATCATGTTGTCGATGGTGCTTTAATGACTAGACGACGTTCTTGGAACAACGTCTCAAGTCCTATGATAGTCGAGTTAAGAGTCGGCCATATCTCTTATTACCCTATTCTTAAATAGTGATATTATTTCTTTATTTTTTAGTCAATCAACTAAAGCTTATCATCGTTGATGGGGGAGTATTACTCGACCCCAATTGCCCTAAGATTTTAGTGTGATATCTTTTGATTTCATCTTTATGATGAATTTGCATATTTTAGTAGTTCTTCGACCATGTTATTAGTCGAGGGTGTTTATATTTTTATATATATACGAACCCCTTTAGAGGTCAATGTTAATAACTCTTGACTATGAGAATAACTATCTTATCTTATCTTATTCTTACCTCATTGATATCCTTAAACCCATGAGGAGTGGGAAAGGAGAGATGATAGGCTGAGTGGGCTGCATGGATCAAAAGATCCCGCTAGGTGGCAAGCCTAGATCGTATGCACAGAGTATGCTTTGGTTAGTTACTGAATGCCATCTTGGTGTCTTATGGAAGGGCTCAGTTAGAGTCTGGGCAATTCTAGTTGTTATTTTCTGGTGTTAGACTTTGAGAGAGAAGTGGGTGTGCGGGTGGCGAACACCAGGGAGTTACATTCTCTTGTTGCAGAGAATTACAGTCAGAGAGAACGACTAGAGTAGCTAGAAGAGTTCGAGCTCTACAAGCTACATCTTTAACTCTGTGAAATATATTTAGGTATCTTTAATTTAGAGCCCTCGGCTCATATGATATATTGACTGCAATACAGTATAACTTCCTTTCATCTGAAAGTAACGTCGACACTGTCAACTATAAAGATTAAGAAATACTTTGCTTTTAATGTACAGAGTTGAGATTGTATATTTATTTATGCATATCAATGAATGTTAAGAGTAGTCGTAGGCTCTTGGAGCCCCAAATGAAATATAATTCATGATACTTTGAAACTATTGATCTTTTGTGGCGCTCGGCTAGCTTGAGGACATAAACCTTATGTGGGATTGCATGCATGAGCACCTGCAAGTTTTCACTATTCCTATGTGCCATACATCTTTAATGATGTCTTATATCTTTATGATTACTAGTTGTTAACTCTTGAAAATATGTATATGCAAATGAGCCCAAAAGGGCAAAATTTTGTAATGAATGAATAACAATGGTATCAACCTGTTGAACAGTCGTCACCATTATTTCTGATGGCCACAACCATGATTACTTTAAACATAGTAAACCCAAGATAAAACAGGTCGTGCTACTGCACTCGAAACCTTATTCTGCCAATTTGATAGAAAAGTTGACAAGAATCGCATGGCTATCAATAAATATACATGTTATGTGAACATGATAACTCTTTGAGAAGAGTAATAGAATACTATTCTTACACTATCATAGTGATACTATCATGCTAGCCGAGACTTCAATCTTGCCTTCATTATGAAGTAAAGTCTTGATATACCTTTCGATATTAGAATCTACCCTAGTTTTATTATAAGCTAGTGGTCTTATATGAGATGAATGTCGACTATATAAATTGCAGTTATGTTTTTATATTGACTTTATGAAAGATTCTAGAGAAGAGCTTAGAGGGGTTCGACTCTATGAGTCTTTATGAACTTTTAAAATATACTATGATTTGAGCCTTTTCTTTTATTATGGACTGGTTTCTTTTAACCATGACAATAGGAAAACAAGGTAAACATTGACCGAGTAGGGTGAGAGTTGAAATCAAGATTGTATTCATTATTCTAGAAAATGGGATAATGTGATGTGGAGTCACTAGTAACCAAGTGTTTATGAAACCAAAAACCTAAGTATGGTTTTCAAAATAACAATCGAGTGTCCAAGGATTGGACTTAAATACATTGAATCGTACTTATACTAGACCAAGAATGGTCGATTTTGATATGACTTGCATAGTGGAACAAGGTGACAAGGAGTCACAAGTTCCATGTTATGAAAATAACCTTTTTAGTTGTAACCAAACCATGATGGGAGTTTCGTGCCCTGACATGGGCAAATAATCGAATTGATCCTATTTATTCTAGACCTAGAGAGAAAGGCTGATTTGAACTTACTGTAGGACATGACAACTTATAAGTCAAGTCAGGGTGGTGGACATATGACAATGTTCAATGCGTAACATTTATGTATGTAAATATTTGGCCAAAGTAATGCATCTGTCTCTGCATGCATTGTCGGTTCATAGTGCTCCAGATGGCCTATTGTCTCTAGTAGTGTCATACATAGTTAGAGTGGATCTATAGTTGTGTGACTGTGAGATATTAGGAAGGACACAACACCAGATACTCAGATGGCTAACCTAAGGGTTCCTAATATCTAACCTTTCCATGAAGGGTAGAGCCACTTCTAGTTTGGAAGTTGAGTGGGGGACTGCAGGTTTGTGGTTGGTGGAAAAGCACCAGGATGATGCTCTCCTTCCCAAGCATGAGACACACCAAGGCTTATGGAGACAGATGTCATTAGTTCCAGATATAGTGTTTGCATTTATGACCAGATGGTCTATTGTAATATATGAATTGATTTATGATGCCTTGGGCATAACTTGTACATGATTAGTGATGGCTACTCACTAAAGATTTGTAAATGATTATTGTATTGTAAGCTTTGTTATATTCTGATTAGAATGACATGCTTAATTGATGAAAAGATAATGATTCTTTATGGTTAAGAATTGATTTGCATAATCATGTTAACTAATCTCTTGATTAAGATGAATGTTTAAGTTAAATCTTGCTCGTATTATGGATAGTGATGTTATAGTTAATAATAATGTCTTATAGCTTATGATTAAGACCCATTCACGATTGATTTTAATGGCCTTTAATTGTATGCAAATTATAAAATGTTTGATCATTGAATGTCCTAGGAAGTAGTTTGTTGGGATGTAATGGATGAATGAGAGGAAGAGTGATCAAATTAGCACTCAATAAGCTCTAAAGAACATCATCCATGTATTCTTGAAGCCTAGTAAACTTCCAAGTAGCATTTGGTTTGAATGGAGGAATAATAGAGGTATTAACAACTTGATGAACTTTATTTTCATGTGCCATAGCCTTTGAAATATTATTTGACTTTTGATACTTTGAAGGGTATGATTTTTTTTTACTTAATGATCCACATTTGAAAAAAGGTCTTCATAACAACTTGGATTCCACAATTTTAATATTTTCACAAAGGTGTAAAAAAGATGCATGCCTATAATTTAGGTACATATTCTCCAGAATTGGTTTAAGAAATCCCTTAATAAAGATGTTTTGCAATTTGAAATCATGTAAGGGACTAATCATTTCATTGAATAAGGAATTAAATTGTATAAGTCACTAACGTGTTCATTTAATCCTTGAGCACACTTAAATAGATCAAAAACTATAACTCTAAGGCCCACATTAACTATGGATTGCTTTAAGAACACCTTTGTCAAACCATCAATTTATGAACAGATCCTTGAGGAGGTGAAAAGAACCACTCGATAGCATATTCTTTAAGAGTCCATGGAAATAGTTTAGACAATATAGTCAATCCTCATAATGGGAATCTATGCATGTTGAGTTACAAATGACATCAAATGTGTGTTAAGATCACCCTCATCATAATATATAAAAAATGGGGTGTCACAAAGGCCATAGGTAGAGGATGTTCAACAGTCTCATAATATTATGGTTTATGTATAACATCTTTGAATTCCTCATTGTTTTTCCCATTAGGTATTGCATCCACTCTTCTATCAACTCAATCTTTCTTATGAATTAGTGCATGTAGGGTGGAACATGAAGGAATAACAAGGGAGTGTTGATGGCCACTATTGTGTGTATAAAAGTGGGTGTGGGAAGTATAAGGGATGCAAGAGGTCATAGGGTGGGGAAGAGGCATAGAAGAAGAAAGATAGTTGAGGGTATGCATGGAGGTGGATAGAGATGTAAAATAAGGGATAGACATGACATGAGATGGGGTAGAAGATGTAGGGATGAACTAACTAAAAGCGGTAGTGATAAGTTAGGTCTAGTGGTGGATGAGATGAGCATGGAGGTTTAATACATCATGTGAGAGGTGAGTATCTCAAGAGGGGTGAAGTTTGGAGGAAGGCCATATTGAGGAGGGAAAGTGGAGAAGGGATAATCACTATGTGATGGAACACTAGTGGTAGCAATATTATGATGATGAGTGGTGGTGGAAGGGGTAATAGTAGAGGATGGGTCAATGGTAGAAGTAGGAAAGGAGGTAGATGTGATATAAAAATATTTGAATCAATCTTGGTATTAATTTCTTACAAGACCTATTATACATAAGTCTTGTTAATGAACACATTATTAATCATATCATCTAGTGGTGTAGGATTTCCAACATTTGCCTAACAATCTTGCTTATTAGAAAAATCTTCGTTGGCTACATGGACATCATGGTCATAATATTGATTATCCTCTAAGTTGTTTTCAACATGAGTATGGAGATAGATCCCAGACTTATTGGATTGGTAACCAAGTTAGTGTTTAGACAAGCACTCCTCAATGGAAGATTAGGATCACAAGTAGCTTGTGACAAACAAAAGATAGAAAGCTAAAGCCCAATAATTCACTTTCAAATTCAAAAATAAAAAGAAATACTAGTTATATATTAGATCTAAAATTGAAAACTTAATGGGGTAACCAAGAGTGGGTAGGATGAGTAAAAGATATATCGTAACAAAGTTTAAAACCATAAAAAAGAAAATATGTAATAATAAATTAGTAATGAATCACAAAATAAAAGGGGTTTCTAGATCTAGAGCTAAGAAAAATTAGAAAATTAAAGATTTGAAAACTCTAATGTTTAGGAGAAAACCCTAGGGGAAAACTAGGTCATGTAAGAGTGAACAAGTTCACCAAAATATAAAGGGAAAGAACATTTCACTAAGATTAATCTAGGGTAATTAAATATGATGCATACACATAAGCATAAATTAACCTAGATTAATTGATTGAGAGTCATGGGAGTGGTAATTAACAATAAATGCTATTCCAAGAAATTAAACGTGAAGAAGGAAAGATGTACTTAGCTCTAGGCTTGAAGATGGATGACTTTGGTTTAACTTTAGAATTTGGATTATGTTAGGACTAGAAATATAACATTTATGTATGTTTAATGCCTTTAAATCTATGCAAGATGTGTCTCTATAAGGGTTGAGTCTATGCTAGTAGATTATTCCAATGTTATAGGCATGTCCTCTTACACACGGATCTAAACCTATAAGTTGTGTGCCTTTGCTCTTTGGTTTGACAGTTTTATCGATGTTTACTTTGCTATGAAGATTGACGATATTTGAGAACACCTTTAGATGACTACTACATCGTTAGGGGATAAGTTCTCCTAGGTTAACCCTAGGAAAAGACTGGCCTTACGATCATGCTAAGGATCGAAGACACAATCAATGTGTGTAAGTGCTCTAGAATGATTAAATATAGATTTAAATATCTTTTAGATGCTCTAATTAAAGTGTTCCTAGGATGGTCCTTCCTTAAATTCAAATGAATATTTGAATGATGCTTCTGTATGTGTGATTTGAATGCAATTGAATGCCTTTAAAGACAAACACATAGTGATAAGTCTTGCAAACATATATTTAGTCATCTCACAAGGACTAGTGGAACAAGCAAGGGTTGATTAAATTTGAATTTGAATATTTGAAATTTCAAGGGTTAGAGAGGCAAAGAGATTGCAAGCTTTCATGAACAACTTAAATTACAGCAACAAGGTTTGGTATTTCATTGCTAGGTCCTATTTTAGAATGATAGCAACAAGCACATGATATTACAACTCTTATCATGGGCTGAAATAAATTTACAACATCGACAAACCAAAACTACAAGATGAGGGGAAAAACATATGGAGAAGAGGCAATAAACAATAAGTGGGTGATTGGCAAACAATTGTAGCATGCAAGAATTACAACGAGATCACATTAACAAGACAAATGTTATATGATTGGTACAATTTAACATACCTTTTCAACATTAGACATTATTTTTATATTCTAACTAATATTTTTCTATGAAGTTAGAGAACAATAAGACATTATAAATACGGAATTGTAAATGATAACCTTGCAATCAATAAATTAAATTTCAATAAATTTAAATAGTTGAAAATAAAAGAGTTTTTTAATCAGACATTAAAACTTGAATAAATACCATTGATTAGCGGTAGAAAACTAACAATCTAATGCAAATGTTTGAAGGAATTAATAATAGGAAGACAGAGTAAACAAAATAAAGTGAAAATTTATTAGTTGATCTGCGAGTGAAGTTGAATGATCGTGAATGAGCCCACTAGGGTCAAGTTTTTTTGAGTGCAACACCCCTAATACCATAAGTGATGAGCTTGGAATCATTACTAGATGACTTTGATGCAATGAATACCCTTCAAATATTCATATAACTAGCACTTGCACCCATAGGAGGTTCAAAGAATACGCTGATAGGAACAACCGACAAGTTTAGAAAATTTCCAGCGTGAATTTTTTTTACAGCGTGAGACAATTCCAAGCACTATAATACTTACATATAAAAGCCTATTGACTAATAAAGAATTCATCATATACATTCCTTATTATATTGAATTATTATTATTTTATTGAAATAACAATTAATTGTAGTATACTAGTGGAAAAAAATAAATTTAAAACCAATTTACCTATTGTGGCATTCTTATAACTCAATTCTGAATTTGAATTTTAAAATACGTATAGAGATACATTCAGGTAAACAGGCCAAAAGACGCGTATCCTAGCATAAAGTTCAAATCTTTGAGTCAGATTCTGCCTGTCCTCAATTATTATAATTGAGAAAGACTTGTGTGGTGATGTACCCATGATTGTGATGGTTGCATTGGATTCCTTACTCACTCCAGACGATTCTTATCTGTAAAGGGAGTCTGCCTCTCACACGATTCTGCATTTCTTCCAAGCGTTTTCCACAGGCTGTCGGCCACTTAATCTACGCTTTCCCTCTCTTACATATACTTACTAGTGCTTCACCTCCTCAACAAGACCCTGCTTTTACTGGTTTCTCTTTCATCGTTTCTTCGTGCTTTTGCTTTCCCTCTCTTACATATACCTTCTCAACAAGAGCCTGCTTTTACTGGTTTCTCTTTCATCGTTTCTTCGTGCTTTTGCTTAGTAGTTCAATCCATTTCCATGGCATCTACTTCCACTTCTACATCTAGAATGGAAGAATCAGCACCATCTACATCTGGATCCTCAATGCCTGCCTTTGATAGATACAACCAAACTTGCCTTCCGCGGCAACAAGAGGTATCATGTGTTTCTGAGTTTCAGGGGACCAGATGTAAGAAAGACTCTGGTTGATCATCTCTTTCAAGCTCTCTCCTCGGCAGGACTGAATGTCTTTATAGACAGTGAGAAATTGGAAAAGGGAGAAATGATTGAGTTGAGCTTGGAAAGAGCAATCGAGAGCAGTGCCATACGCATTCCTATATTTTCCAAAGGCTATGCAGACTCAACTTGGTGTCTCAAGGAGGCCGCTGCCATGCTGAGCACCCCTGCCTTGATTATTCCCCTGTTTTATGATGTGGATCCAACTCATGTTAGATATCCTGAAAGTGAGTCCAGTCCCTATAACCAATCATTTCTCAAACTTTATCGCCATTCAGATCGATACCCAAGAGGAGAGATTGAGTGGTGGAAGCATGCCCTTCAACAGATCTGTCCATGTCTAAAATTTTATGAGCATTCAGTTCGACACGAAGTTGAAGACGTTGATGCGTGGAAGAATGCCCTTCTGCAGATCTGTAAGCGCTCAGGCTGGTCCATGCAGGATCTAACTCAAGGGTAAGTAATTAACTTCACTTCCTGCTTGCTTTTCTATATATTTTTTTGGGTTAATTTCTCCATAGTTTATTATTGGCTCCTCTTGGTTATCCGTAACATAAGTGCTTTTGATTAGTGTAAGAGTGCTTCTGGAAAACACACAGTTAAATCCAGAAGCACTCTTACACTAATCTAATGGACTGTGGAAAACTAATGCCTACTAATATGTGCTTTTACTAGAATATAATTAATAGACATTGGATTTCCACAGTCCATGATATTATTCAGTGCTTTAGGGTTAAACTGTGTGAGAGTTTTTTCAAAAGTTTCAGATCACACTCCGTGATCCATCATCAGAATGAATTTCATTCTCTTCTTTGGCTCTCTTCATCCTGATGATGGATCAAGGAGTGTGATCCGAAAAGTTTGGAAAAAACTCACACAGTTAAACCCTGAAGCACTAAATAATAGAACATAATTATTTAAAGAGTGTTTTAGGGAAATAGGACTAGGGCTTCTATTTTTATTCTTGGAAAAATTCATTTTATTCAAGCAAAATGAATGTATCCTTCCGTAGTTGAAATTTGAAGGTTTGACTATCAAGCAAATTTTTCATGACAGTTATCTATTCAAACTTACATTTCAAATACTAAGAAATATTTTATTATAAACAAAATTATTTATAAACTAAATATATATATAAAGTAAATTTTTAGAATTTTGACAGTGTATTTGAAATCTCCCCTTTCATATTGAACAACCTTACTAAAATTTTGATTGTATTTTATGGCAAAAATAACTAAATACGGCCATACCCATAGGGCCATCAAATTTAGGCACTCATTACCATCCTTACTTTCTCTACTTGCATTTGAAATCTTTAATATATTATTTCAAGGATGATTTATGTGTCTCCACTCAAATATAGCTATTTAATTATTTTATATTTTCATTTTTATAAAAACAATATTTTATAAAACCATTTTTAAAAAAATTATTTTTTCTTCCTATTTACTAATAATTTAAAAGCTGATAAATAAACATAGCTTAATTTGTTGTTATCTATTAATAAACATAGCTTAATTTGTTTAATTATTTAAGAGTTTGGTCTGCAATTTCATCATTTGTGTTCTCTTCTCTTACTCTCTATCTCTTGATGATCGTTCACTGAGTGTGATCCAAAACATTGAAGAAAAATATCTAACACAATTATATCCATAAACATTCAATCCATAATTATTTAATTGTTGAATAATAGATAACATCTATTTCTTCATCAACCTCTTAACCCATCAAATTCTTAATTATAATTATTTAGTTTTAAAATAAATACTTATATTTATTACTCAAAATAATTCTTGAATAATAGATAACCTCCCTGATTCATGCTAAGGAACTTCTTGTAGTTGTAGGTATATGTTTTTGTTCTTTTATATTTTTCCATTATTGTTTTTAAGTTTTTAGAGGATTATACATGACTATGTGTATATATATGTATAGATATACATATACATATACTTTTACATATATACACATATATTCATGCATATGTATATGTATATATGTGTATACTTACATATATACATACCATGTATTTTCAATTTATACATATTTTTTTTGTAGGTGTATGTAAATATGTTTGCCCTTTATTTATCATTCTCATATTGTTTTTTAAGTTTTTAGGCCTCTCCTTATTTGTGCCCCTCTCAAGGTTGTTTTGTGCCCCTTCCATTTTTTTTTTACATAGACACACACTTCTTACATATATACATGTATATGCATGTATACACATATATGCATATACATATATATACCTTTTATATACATATTTTTTGTAACTTGATTATGCATTTTTGTTTGATTCCTTTTTGTATTTATGTTCTCATTGATTTGTTTTTGTTCCACATACTTTATATATATACATTTACTTATTCATATAAATTTACATATGCACACACTTTTTCTTACATTTATGCATGTATATGTGTATGTATATGCAGGTATACACATACATACATATACATACATATTCCTCTTATATGCATACATTTTTGTAGCTCTATTTTGCATTTTATGTTTTTTACCTTTTTATTGTTTTATTTCTCTTTTTATATTCGTCCACATACTTTATATATGCATATAGTTTTATGTTGTATGCCTTGGATTTGCTATGTAGTTGTTTTTGGTTTATTTAATGGTTTATTTTTATGAAGTGGTCTTGTTGTTAGATTTCTCTAGGCCTCCGTGCCACCTCACTACCTCCCTCTCTTTTTAAGAGCTCGGTCTGCAATTTAATCATTTGTATTCTCTTCTCTTACTCTCTATCTCTTGATTTGAGTGTGATCCGAAACTTGGAGGAAAAATATCTAACACGGTTATATCCAAAAGCATTCAATCCATAATTATTTAATTGCTGAATAATAGATAACATCTATTTCTTCATCAACCCCTTTACCCATCAAATTCTTAATTATAATTATTTAATTTTTAAAATAAATACTTATATTTATTACTCAAAATAATTCTTATATGTAAATTTTTCTTAACTCTTTTTATACTCTTTGCAAAGGAGTGGAACGACGATTATTAGTAGTACTTTTGTTGTTGCAGCTACGAAGCTGGGCTAGTAAAGATGGTGGTGAATGACCTGGTTAAGACATTGGACAGAGTGCCCTTAGAAGTTGCCAAGCATCCAGTGGGAATGGACACCGTCAAGGATTCTCTCATTCAGAAATTAGATCTCAATTCAGTGCATGAGGTGGTTAAACTTGGAATATGGGGTATCGGTGGTATTGGCAAGACCACAGTTGCCAAGGCCGTGTACAATCAACTTTATGCTAATTTTGAAGCTGCTTCCTTTGTATGTGATGTCCGTGCCACTGCTGCAGAGGCCACAGGCCTTACAAAATTGCAGAAACAAATTCTCAAAAATTTATGCAATTATGATAAAGAAGTAGACAGTGTTGATGAGGGCATATTTTTGTTCAGGGATCGCTTGGGAGGAAAGCGTGTGTTGCTTATTTTGGATGATGTGGATGCTCTTGTTCAATTGAATGCTTTGGTTGGGGATTGGCTGGCCCCTGGCAGCAGAGCTATAATTACTTCTAGAGACCAACATATTCTCAATGTTGCTGATTGCATCCACGAGATGACTGGATTGGAGATAAAAGAAGGTCTCCAGTTATTTAGTTGGCATGCTTTTCTTAGAGAATCTCCAAGTCCCAGATACCAAGATCTGTCCATAAAGATAGTGGAAGCTTGTAAGGGGCATCCTCTTTCATTGGAAGTGATTGGATCTTCCTTATATGATAAGCACAATGACACAGATTGCTGGACTGAAGCTCTTTGTAACATTACTCTCAACCCAGGGATTCACGAAAGACTCTACATCAGTTATAGTGGTCTTACTCATGAAGAAAAAGAAATATTTGTCGACATTGCTTGCTTCTTCCTTGGAGAACACAAAAGATTTCCCATTATTTTCTGGAAATCCTTGTATAAGAAGGTACACACTGCTGTAAATAATCTTTCGATGAAGTTGCTGATAAAGATTGATGATGAAGGTGTATTTCATATGCATGACCATTTGCGTGATATGGGGCGGAGCATTGCTGAAAAAGAAAAGTCGGGTACCCGACTATGGGAGACATCTCTCGACATCGGCTCCAACGACATCTCTCGCCTTCGGCTCAATGGTGGCAATCTACAAAGGCTAGAAATGCTGTACAAACCTGGTCTTCGCTATCTTCATTTGCAGAATGTGTCGATTGAAGGCATGACAAAAAACACGCTTGTCAGGCTTCCTCAAAGTTTGATATGGTTAAGGTTGGAAAATTGTCACACTATGACTCCATTTCAGAAGCAAACAGCAATAAGTAAGATGATTACAACACTAAGGATGCCACGTCACTCCAGATTTGTGGGCAATGTCGGGCAACTGAAGATTATGCAACTAGTTGACAACTCTTTAACCGATACCTATACCTTGGGCAACTCCAGATTTCTCTCATCCGTATTTTCACTTTCTAATATACAGCTGCAGCAATTGGTCGTGGCATCGCGTTATACCTTAAATAGCCTCCCTGATACCATTGGCAACCTGTCACAGCTGCAGCACTTGGACTTGGGATGTTGTTACTATTTAAATAAGCTCCCTGATACCATTGGCAACCTGTCACAGCTGCAGCACTTGGACTTGGGAAGGTGTTGGAGGTTAAATAAGCTCCCTGATACCATTGGCAACCTGTCACAGCTGCAGCACTTGAACTTGGAAGGGTGTTGGATCTTAAATAAGCTCCCTGATACCATTGGCAACCTGTCACAGCTGCAGCACTTGGACTTGGGAGGGTGTGATGGATTAAATAACCTCCCTGATACCATTGGCAACCTGTCACAGCTGCAGCACTTGGACTTGGGAGGGTGTTGTGAGTTAAATAAGCTCCCTGATACCATTGGCAACCTGTCACAGCTGCAGCACTTGAACTTGCCTGATACCATTGACAACCTGCCACAGTTTCAGGGCTTGGTCTTGTAAGGGTGCCCTAGCTTAAAGAACCTCCCCCTACTATTGCCAAAACTTGTCACCGCCGAGGCACTTTGAACTTGGAAAGGTGTGGCCGGATGGAAGTATTTTGAAGGACTAATATTCAGGGACGGCTACCTCCTTTAAATGTTAGAGCTGTTACTTTGAACGACTGTAATAGAGTTTCAAGTAGGCTATTGCAGAGCAGAAATTGAGACAATCTGAGTCCTTTAAATGGTTTATTAAATGCTCTCATAATTTAACTGTATTTAAATTTCTTTTCAAATGTTTGCACGGAAATTCAAACCGACGTGATCTCTACAAAAATATGATCTATAACATGTTTTGCGGCACTGTCATTTAAGTTCGTATAAAGAGTTGATGTTGTCGTACACGTGTTAACCTGTAGAAGAATCTATATCATTCACCCATGAAATCTGCTGGACAAACTTTTTCTTCCAACATGGAGCATTGCTTAGACTTCAAATGAGAATGTTCTTCCTTACTTTTAAAATTTTAATCTTAAAATTTAGTTGCGGCCTATTTAGTTTTTTCTAGGCCAACAAACTAATCACCTTTCTCATTTTTCGTTTTTTATGCGCGTATAGGTTTTTTAAGGGTTTTAATGTTAGTGTCCATCTCCTTTAGTGTAAAGGTGTCTTTTTAGTATTCAAAGAAAAAGAAAATGTATGCAGCTTTGAGGAGATTTATTGCGAAGATCTTGTGTTTTATTCATAAAAATATATGATATTTATAGTTTGATTAATTTTTTCTATCTTAATTAAGTATATTATGTTTTATAATTTTTATTTTAAAAGATAATTTGAGAAGAGAGGCTTTATTATATTTTCATATGGTAAGAATATTTTGCAGTTCATATATGTTTTCCATTTTACTTTATATTTGAGGAAGAAAATCCAATAACATCAATTTTTTTTTAAATCTCAAGTTCAATCTATTTCTCTCTTGTAGCTTTAGTGGGGTGAGTCTATATTTAATAAGACTTGATCCTTGATGGGCTCTTTGTGAGCCTTAAAATTAGGTATTGCTACATGCTTAGGCATTATTTTATGCTTGTATGTTGCCTTTAAACATTATTTTGTACCAGTGACTTGGTAAGAAGGGTCTGACCAAAGCAGGGCAATCCTTGCTTAAAAAGACCTAAATGTTATATAATGACACCACTCCCCTATAGATGTAGGAAGCATACATCAAGGAAAATAATTTTTAGACACCGAAATCAATGAGGTTCAGGTTCCATACTATGTTTAGATCCATGCACATGGTTTAGATCTATAGTCACAACTCTTTAACATAGGGCTCATTGATTACTTGTGTTACATCATCGCTTTGTGTTGGTTTATTTGTATAGGGTGTATCTACTTCTCATGTTTCTTCTTCTAGTGTCATGACTAGTTCTCACCTTACTAGTCTTTCATCTATTTCTTACTTTTTTTGTACTAGTGTCACCACTATTGATTTGCAATTGTTGCAAAAACTAAATTGTGGTTTTGAAATATTCAATTATTGAAATACAAAAAACTAAATTATTTTCAATGTAAATTGAAACGAATCTATGCTCAAACACTACTATAAAAATGCAAGCAAACACAATGAAACACATTGCACATTTTTCACCTAAGAAACCCCTTGTAGAGACTTAAATTTCACCACATCCTAACATCACACCTAACATGACATCCTAACACAATTCTAACTCCATGTCGACATTATCACCACACTAATTTACCGATTTTGACACTTTTGACACCATCCTAGTTAAATATAACCACATGCTCATATCACCTCACCACTAACTAATTCAACAAATTAGTCTTGTTTAAATAGTTAGGAAAATCTCTCACATTATCGCATCACCAAATTAATTAAATAAATCATAATTATTTAATTAAGCTAATTTCTTACATCTCCATGTCACTAATTAATTAAATAATTTTATTATTTGATTAATTAGTCTAAAATCCCACTGCATCACTTAAATAAATAACTAAATCCTTTTCCATAGGTTGATTCCCACTTTGTCATTTAATAAGTAAATCAAAACCCATTTCCCTTTCATTCAATCTTAACCCTTCATCCACAACCAATCTCAACCATTCACCTTGGCTTGCTCTAGAAGCTAACTTGTTCTAGAAACTAATGCATTTTAACCCTCTATCCACAATCAATACCAATCATTAATCTTCTTAGCTTTCCCTAGAAGACAAGAAGCTTACCCTATTCAATACCAACCCTCCATTTCAATCAAATCTTAATCATCTATCATTCGTCAAAACATCTATAAATAAACTGTCGTTCTCAATCAAACAGGGGAGCTAAGATTTGCAAGTACATGCTACTGAAATGAAAAAGGTTTTTCATCAAGCCTCCATCAAATCAACATCAATATAGGTGCATATCACTTGGGATCATGTACAACACATGAGCAACCACATCCAAGAGCACATACATTCAACAAGAAGGTATAATGTTTATTTTTCTTTAAACATTTGTTGTGCTTTGAGCTTCTTAGCTCAATCTGAGGTATTCTTGGGTTTGGAATAGGGATTCTTTAGTTTGCACATTGGGGTGATCCCACAATAGTGTGCCCCACTTTTTGTCCAAAATGGGACATTGAAATCAACATTTTTATCCAAATTTTCACTTTTTGACACCTATAACAACTAAACCATTAAGAATTTGAAGATGATGCAAACTAGTAATTTTTGAGATTTCATGTGTAAATTATAAATATATATTTTTTAAATTTTAAAAAAAAAATTGTGAATTTTTTTATGTAATAGTTAATAACTTATTTTTTATAGTTAATAGTATTTTTTAAAAAGTGACGTTTATACTATATAGCATAACTTTTTTTGTATATATTGAAATTAATTTTTTCTTTTGAAACAAAGTCATCAATACCTAGTGTATAGATATTTTTCAAAAAAAAAATCTATTTTTGCATGTGTCAAACAAGGACCTTGATGTTTGGTGAAAAACCTACGTTCACTAGAAAATATAAAATAAATATAATAATCAAATTAAATGTATTTGAAATTATACTTTTTAGAAAGATTACCCTGAGGGCTACGATCCTACAAATTATCTTGTCATGTTGATTCCATTTGCTGGTCCAACCCAAGGTTTGAAACTAAATTTTTTGAAGGAAATCTGAGGAGTAGAGGAGAAAAGGCCATCTAAGGGCCTTCATTTGAAGAACCTTTGAATGAAGGTCACAAAGAACCTTCGCTTGAAGATCCCTTCATTCGAAGGTCCTTTTGGCTAATGACAATATATAAAAAATTCTTAACAAATGACCTTTGAATGAAGGTCCCCAATAAAAAATAGTAAAAAATTCATGATCAAAGACCTTTGAGCAAAGGTTCTTAAGCCGACATTTACAAAAATTTACAAAATTTGTGAATTGTTTATAAATATTAGACATAATGATTTTACTAAAATTTTAAAAAATAAAATATTTGCATTTCTAGATTATTTGCATGTAGAATATTTGGTAAAAAATTGTAGAAATTGTGTTTGCAATTTTGAGATTTTTTTCAAGGCAAAATATTTGATGAAGGAATTTTGGGCACATATTTTGCAGAGGAGATGGGAAATAAAAGAACAAGGCAAAATAAGGCTATGCATTTATATTCAGCAGAAAATGGAACATAAATTAAGAAAGGGCACAAAGATATTTTAGAAAAAAAAAATTTAAAAAAAGAGGGTAAAAACTTTATTGAATCAGGAAAGCATTACAAATCCAACAGAGAGAAACCCACCAAGGGGCCAAACAAAACCAAGAATTAATTCACACCCAAAAAGCACCTCATGTCCTCCATAACCCACTCCTCAAGAACAAGGGCCAAATCACTAGGAAGGTTGCCCCAATGATCCACATACCAGGATCCCATCCTCTTAGTAACCCACCTAGCTAAACCATCAGCCACCTTATTCCACTCCCAAGGAACATGGCAAAAAATAATAGACTCTAGAGAAGAGCACAGAGAAACAATCTGCTTGACCACCACAACCATCTGGTAATTCACATCCTCCAAATGACACTTATTCATCATATCAACAACAACCTAAGAATTAGACTCACAAACAATCTGTCGCCACCCAAGGCCAACTGCACGCTCAACTGCCAAAAGTATAGCAATAGCCTCCATGAGATTATTAGTATGCAGACCTCTATACATAGAGAAGAAAAAAACCACCACTCCCAAACTATCCCTGCCAATACCACCAACTCCAGCATGCCCAGGATTGCCCGTAGATGATCCATCCATATTAATTTTCAGCTCCCCCAAAGCAGGAGGGCACCAGTAACCAACACGAGAAACCCTCTCATGACCATACCTTGATGCATACTGCTCAAATTTCCCTTGCCCCTCCCCACAAGGCCCAGAGCATTAACCACTCCCAGATCCCTAGGATCAACTGGAACAGACAAATCGCACTTCGCTGTGAAAGTCTCCTAAAGGACCCTCAGAAGTCTCATCCAAAGCTGCCCAATAAGCAACTTCTTATCTAAAAAAATTCTCCTGTTGTACTCCAACCAAATATGCCAAACAATCAAACTAGGGCCAATGATCCAAGCAATACAAAGAAAAGAGGTCTTAGCAGGAGACAACCCCTGTCTCCTCCAAAAGTCTTCCAAAGAAGAAACATGGCAACATGGAAGGCTCCAGAGATTCCACCAGAGGTGCCAGATAGCTTTCACAAAATAACACTGAAAGAAGAGATGGGAAAAACATTCATCATGCTTAGCACACATAACACACATGGAAGGGCCCTGAAGCCCTCGCTTCCAAAGATTTTCCCAATTAAGCCACTTGCCGTGAACCACTAACCAAGAAAAGAAATTACACTTAGGCCAAACAAACTTATTCCAAACATGTTTCCACCAAGATACCTTAGAACTCATAAACAACTGCTTATCCAGAACTTGATATCTAGAGGCAACTGAAAATTTGCCATTCAAGTTAGGACCCCAAGCTAGCACATCTTTCCTAGGAAGAGAATTACAAACACGATCCAATAAAATCTTAGAAAGCTCTTGACGATCCTCAACCATACCACCAGGAGACCACTCCAAAGGATCCTTCCACCTAGACATAGTAATCTGTCCCAAGGTCTGTTAAGATTTGAAATCAGCCACACGACACCAACCAGCATCCATAAAATATTGGCACAAATCCTGTAGGTGAGGATGAGAAGATAAAAAGGGAAGATGCCCATCCCAAGAATTGTACCAAAAAAGAGCATCCTAACCACTATTGCAGATCCAAAACAACCCCTACTTAACAAGCTTGGCACCCCTTTTGAGGGTACCCCAAATCATAGAACCCTTCCCCTCCAAGCTAAATCTGGCAACTCAGCACTCTCCACCACACCCAGATATTTAAAGGTGAGAATTTTAGCCCACAACTGATGCTGTTGTGAACATCAATACCAATACAATTTAGCTGCTAAAGCCTACCCATTCAGATCAGTCCGACATAAGCCTAGCCCACCTTCCTGCTTCGGCCTACAAATAACATCCCACTTAACCAAACTCCACTTTCTATGAAGAAGATTACCAGACCAAAGGAACTGACGAGACAACCTCTCAAAGTCCTTGATGAAGCTGAAAGGAGCAAAGAGAACAAAGCATTTGTAAACAGGGAGAGCCTATACCACTGACTTTAAAAGAGTCACTCTACCCACTGAAGAAAGCCACCTGCAAGTCCAATGATTGACCAGACTCTGAAACTTATCAATAATCCCCTGCTAAAATAGTTTAGGAAGAGAACAAATAGCAAGAGGGATACTAAGATAAACAAAGGAGAGTGAACCAATCTGGAAGCAAAGAATGTCAACTATTCTCCTCTGGATAACCTTAGGAGTATTAAATAAGTAGATGAAAGACTTCCCCTCATTAATACGCTGACCTGAAGCAGCCAAGTAACTGTCCAACACACTGCACCATCTGATAGCTTCCTCAACCATAGCCCTGCCTATCAAAGCAATATCATCCACAAACTAAAGATGGGATTGAGGAGGAATAACATTTCCCCAACTCCAACCTTGAATCAAGCCACTCTCTACCCGAGAATGAATAAACCTCCCCAAGCCCTCAACAAGTAGGATGAACAAATAGGGGGACAAAGGATCCCCTTGTCTAAGCCGCCTAGAAGCACCAAACAAATCCATGGGCACACCATTAATTAGCACCGAAAAGGAAGAACAAGTAACACAACTCTTGACCCATTCAATCCAGTCACCAGCAAAACCAAATGCTCCAAGAATCTTGAATAAGAAATCCTATTTAACCCGATCATAAGCTTTAGCCATGTCCAACTTGATAAACATTGATTTTTCCTTAGAAGACTCCATAGAATGAATGGTCTCCACAACAATAATGACACCACACATAATCTTCCTACCAGCAACAAAGCCCCCTTGATCTTCAGAGATTAACCCACTTAGCCAAGGTTTCAGCCTCTTAGTAATCAACTTAGTAATGATCTTGTAAACAACATTACATAAAGCACGTGGCCTAAAAAGATCCAAAGAGTTAGCCCTGTCCTTCTTTGGAATGAGAGATAAAAAGGTTGCATTCATAGATTTCAGCATTTGTTTACTCATGAAGGATTCCTGAGCAACCTCCAAGAGATCCAACTTAACCTCTTCCCAAAACTCCTAGAAAAATTCAGCTGAGAACCCATTAGGCCCAGGAGCTTTACCTTTCTTCATCTAAAACACAACATTCTCGATCTCTGACCAGGTAATAGGAGTAAGCAAAGATTCATTCATTTCATTTGAGACCAAAGGCGAAATACAATCTAGAATCCTAGCTTCATCTTCCTCTGCAGGAGGCGAATCCTTAGAAAATAAAGTAGAAAATAAGTGAACAAATTCAACAAAAATAGAAGTGGAGGAGGAAAAAATCTCCCCATCCAGTGACAAGAGAGAGGAAATAACATTACCTTGTCTTTGATCCTTAACAGAATTATGAAAGAAATAAGTATTTCGATCACTTGCCTGGAGCCATTCAATTCGGGACTTCTGTTTCCAAAAAAAATCTTCTCTTAATTCCCACTCCTCAATCTCCTTCACCGCATCAGCTTCCAACAAACCAAGCTCCTCAGAGAGGCCTTGGTCACAAATCTGCCTGGTGATCAAATCCAAACTATCCTGAGCATTCTATTTTACGTGGAACACATTACCAAAGTGTTGCCTATTCCAGCGTTTCAACCTATACTTCACATACAGGAGCCTTTTGGAGAAAGAGTACATAGCAGTACCAAAAGCCAGCTTACCAAGATACCACCAGCCAGGAAGCAGATCATGAAGAGACTTGTCCCTAAGCCACATAAGCTAAAACTTAAAGGACTGTGTTAATCAACGCCGAGGCAACTCAACATTAAGCTTAATCAGCGAATGATCAGAGCCTTGTCCATCCAAAATCTCCAAACTAGTCATCCATCTGTCTCCCACCCAAAAACTGGACACCAAAAATCTATCCAATCTTTTTGAAATAGCTACATCTCCACTTTTCCTATTACTCCAAGTAAAGACTCTATTTGCTGGCTTAATAGTAACCAACCTCAAGAGGGCTACATTTTCCTGTAAGAGCCCTGAGGAAGGCTCCAAATAAGGACTTCCTCCCCTCTTCTCCTCTAATGAAGTGATAGCATTGAAATCCCCCATGAAGACCCAAGGCAGATTAGGATCCAAAGACCTCGCATATCTTACATGATCCCACAACCAAACTTTACCTTGAAAGTCAATCAACGCATATATGTTAGAGAAAAGAACTCTCTCCCCTAACTCAAGATGAGAAGCAACACAAGAAATCAAACCCCTACATGAGAGACACCAAATTAGATTGACTTTTCGAGGATCCCATAAACAGGCCACCCCACCAGAGCTACCAAGTGCTCCAACACATTGACATTGTCCACGACCCCAAATCTTGGAATCCACACATAGCATACTATCAACTAATAACTTAGTTTCCTGAAGGAAGACCACATCAGGAGAATGAATACGAACCAAATCCTGAATAGCATTTTGTCAAGGGACGCTATTCATACCCCTCACATTCCAAGAAAGCACAATCATTGTTGAGGTTGGGAGAAGTGAGCATCAATAGTCTTCACTGAACCTACCTCAACCAGTGTCTCACCAACTAGCTTAACTTTCTCTTGATCCTTCTTGTGACCAACCTTAGAATGTTTCTCAGGAACCCCCCTCTTGAGAGTTTTTGGCTGCAAACCCAAGGCAGGGGAAGAAGATTTATTTTTACCCAAGTCAAGACCACCCCGTCCCTCAGAGATAACCCCACCAACACTAGAAGAACCTCCAGAATCCACAATTTCCCCACCTCTCACAACTAGAGCCGGAGCTGAAGGAGCCAAATCAGTATCCATCTAAGGACCTTGTTCACCAAGTTGTTCCATCTTGGCAAACACCGAAGGTTGTACCCCAGGCATCTCCTCAATAGAAGAACCAATTGTCAGCTGCAAGTCTACCTGGAACCCTTCCTCTTGAACTAACTCGTCCAATGCCTCAAATTTATTAAAATTTTCCTCCTTCTGTCAATCCTTGAAAGATCTCTTTTGACCCCGTCCACAATTACGAGACTTAACCAGATCAAAACCATCTTTATCTGTAGCCTCCCCTGCATGGGAACTTTACCCTTTTCCAACCCTTCATTAGGCTAAGAGGTCACATTACTTGTACCAACTACACCAGAAGCATGAGGACACCTCTGCTAAAGATGACCATACTCATGACACAGTCGACACTTGAAACGTAACGTCTCATAATCTAACGACTGGGTCCAGGAGCTAGAACCAATAGTCAAATCTATGGAATCTGGCAAAGGTTGACTCAAATCAATCTCAACACATACCCACACATAAGAAAAAATCTTCTTATTCAAAGTTTACTGAGAAGGACCAATAGGTTTTCCCAGCAACAAAGCAATCGACTGCAATATGTCACTTCTCCAACATTCAAGCAGCAATCGAGGAAGACGAACCCAAACAGGAACCTTAGAAGGCAACTCCTCCACCGAATTAAAGCTAGCATGCCATGGTTTTATGAATAGGCCAACTTGACTATAAAAATAAGTCCCACCTTCAAACGCCTTGTTCTGAACTCAAATACATGAAAAAATCCACCAAAAAGAAGTTATTTGCAGCCATCAAAATATCAAAGTCACCTTTCGGATTCCATGTCTTATGGGTCCAGATATCAAGGAATAAAAGAGAAACCCTCATCCCCATAAAATTGCAGATCAAAACATGCTTGATGTAGTAATCCAGATCATTAGCCACCGCCTCTGATTGGATCACCAACACTAGACGAACATGGGCCCTCTCCAAGCACCCATTTACCTTCTACACTTTAAAAGCACCAGTTCGAGGCATGCCCACCCCAGAAGAAGACGGATTGGGGACCTCATCACCATTCTCCACCATAGCTGCATCCCCGCCACCTTATCCAAAAGCACATTCATTGCCATTAAAAAACCCAACATGCCAAAAACCCTAGCCGAAACTCCCCTCACACCAAACCAAGGTTGACACAAAGCCCAATATAGGCTTGCATGCGAGAGGAACCGCGAGTAAAAAAGATGAACCCCCTTCTCAAGAGAATATACACATACCACACATGGCTAGCAAAGAAGCTACACCAAACATCCGGCCCAAGACTCCAAGCACTCAGCTGAGAAAGATAGTCATATTACCAAAGCCCGCACCGCACACAGCCACGCATAGAAAGGGAGAAAAATTGCATGAAGCAAAGCAAGGAAACAAGGCACACAAGAACAGGCCCACACAGCCCCCCAAGAACAGAACCAAGCCCACATGAACAGAAAGAAAATCTAGAACAATAGGCTAGGGCTCGCATGCCCTAGCTCGCCCTCGATTGCCTCTCAATGCCATCGAACAACAACCTAATTCAATTTTTAGAAAGAAATAAGGTACATATATATTTTTAAATTTATATAAAAATATTCAAAAATATTAGATTTTTATTTATCCCTACTTCCTTAACTCTAGGGTTTGAATATATTTGTTAATTTTAGATTTAATTTTAATACAAATTAGATTCTTAGATGTTCTACATTCATCTAAATTTTAAATTCTACATAGATTCCAAATAAATTCTCTAGGTTAAATTCACTAGATTCACTAGTTTCTCTCTAGGGTTTGTATCTCTTTCCCCTACTTCCTCAACTCTAGGCTTTGAATGTAGTTTCTAATTTTATATTTAATTTTAATACTTGAATTAGATTCCTATATGTTCTACATTCATCTAAATTTAAAAAATTCTACGTGATTCCAAATAAATTCTTTAGATTAAATTCACTAGATTCACTAGTTTCTCTCTAGGGTTTGTATCTCTTTCCCCTAATTTTAGATTTAATTTTAATACAAATTAGATTCCTACATGTTCTACATTTATTTAAATTTCAAATTCTACATAGATTCCAAATAAATTCTCTACGTTAAATTCACTAGTTTTTCTCTAGGGTTTGTATCTATTTCCCCTACTTCCTCAACTCTAGGGTTTGAGTATAGTTTCTAATTTTAGATTTAATTTTAATACAAATTAAATATCTACGTTAAATTCACTAGTTTCTCTCTCTAGGATAGATACCAATTTTCTAATTTCAATCAATGCAATTCTAATACAAATATAAGTTAATATACTTTAAGTCTAATTGAAAACATGTTTAGTTATAAGGATTCTATGGACAAGATCCAACCTTCAATTAGATTATAAGAACAAAATGGTTGTGGTAACTTAAGAAAACATCCAAAAGACAAATACACAAAACAAATAGTTTTGGTTAATAAAAGATTGCTCTTACACCTGGGATGCTCTTGCATCACATGTATAACCAAACCTTGACACCCAGTTATTGATGATGATGTTACTCATGATCAGACACCTAGAAATTATACTTTGAACACCTATCTCTCTTGAAATATATGATAAATTTAGAATGAATTTATAATCCCAAGGCTCTGTTAGTCAAGTCTTGACTTCACTTGTAATCACTCAGGGTTCATTGTAGGTTGTTTTACTTGGGGGACTTACACATCTTGTACTTGATATTCTTGATCCAGACAATTTCCTACAAATATCACTATTATCTTGTATGATCTGCACTTATATTGCACAATTCTTGTCAACTTTATCAATTAATGACTGAACTTTGAGCAAATTCTTTGTGATTTGGACATAACTTTGATTAGTTCTTCTGAATTATCTTCAATTAACTAAATGTTTGATCAATTTGTGCTTATTTTGTGTAACTTTGATCAGTTCTTTTAAATTAGTTATGATTAGTTGATCTTTACATAGTTCATCTAAATTCACTTAAAGATCTTTAAAGCATCAATTTCATTGATATTATTGATTATTTCCTTCAGATTTATTATTATTTGCACTTATTTAAGACAATTTGTGAAAAGGAAAGACAAAAGATGAGCTTGAGAAAGAAAAAGTCCTAAGAATTTAAGTTTTTAGTGAACTCACACATATATCTTAACAATTTAAGAATTAAAGTTAAATCTAGTTATACTTCACCAGGTGTTCCACAGCTATGTATAACAAATGCAAATCTTCAAAGGACAATTGATAACAACAAGAAATGGTTCAAATGCACTCCAAGGGATGTAACAATTTGATATTCATCACCATAAATCAACCGAAAGATCACTTATGATTTAGAATGAGGTAGTAATCCAGTCTTCAATCCATTCATATGAACAAAATATCCAAATTATCTCACTGAATGTGAGATAGAATCATGAAGTAAGCCAAAAAGTTACAAAATGTGCTAACTCAATGCTCAACAAATTTTATCAATTCAAATCCCCTATCTACAACAATTCAAATGCCTTTTATAAGACAAGGATCCAAAATCAGTTACAATAACCAACGATCAGGATCTCACTCTCAACATCAATGGTCAGGGAACAAGGTACATGATTGCTAGTTGACACTCAACTGTGGATGATAGTTAGCTCAAAAAGATATTCTCTCTTCACTGTATCAGAATCTAGGAATATTTTGGAATATCCACCCCTTTTACCACCTAATCCTTATTCATCCTTCGCTTTCTGGCAGCTCCCCTAAATCATCATATGAATATCCACTTTACTATACTTCACCAAAATATATCCCAACTGAACTTCTAGTCATGCCAAAAATACAAGTAACATTATGATGAGCCTCATCACTCTGTATCAGATCCCTTATCTTCTTCGATCAATATTTGACCAAAATCCAGAGCCTTATATGCATCATGGGAGGTGATGGATTTTCTGATACGATCCCTATCAAAGGCTTGAGCCTTTACCTTAGCATACTCCTGCATTTGGAGTTGATCTGTCAAGTTTATCCATTTATCGGTTTTGGCATATAGCTTCTCCTTATATCCTTTGATCTTCATATAGAGGTCCATGACCTCATCTATAGCCTTCTTTGAGAAGTGATTTACTGGATCCTCTAAAATTAGGCCATACTTGGCCTTGAAATTTACAGTTGAGGCTTGCTCCTCATATACTTCCTTTTCATCCATCATCTGGCCAGTTATCTCCTCCAGAATCTCCATTTCCTTAGCCAGGAGTTCATGGATCTTGCTGTTGATGTCTATGGCCTTAAATCGATAGGTTTTCAAAATCTCCCCCTCAAACTTCAAATCCTTCAACCAAGTCGACATGAGTGGCATGTTCTAGATGGTCATGATGTTATGGTGTATCAACATCGTGTTCGATAGCACTTGGATATCTTTTAGCTTCATGATGTCTTGAGTTTGGTCTAGACCTGTGGCACATGTTGTCTTCAGGACATCGACCTTATTCTTGATGAAGGTCAAGGTGTCCCAGTTTGATAGAGTTGTCTGGATGACCTCTTCCCCTTCCTCTAAGAATTTTATGTACCATTTCTCCATGACTTGAGCTTAACGCTTCTTTTCATCCAGCTCTGTTACCTATTCTTGGGTCACCAATGTCAAGTTGGTTGGGATCTTGATTATTGATATTCCCAGGGTGAATAGCCCCTTTATGAATCTCTCTAGTTGGGCAATGCACACTTTTAGCTCTTGTTTCTTCAGTTATTCCTTCTTATCTGTGCTGTAATGGCCTCTGCACTGCCTTTGAGCTCATCTATCTCTTGCTCCGCAATGGCATGCCCTAAGTCCAGAGTAGTTATCTGGTACTCACTTACACTTATTTCTCCTTTACCCTTATCCACCATAGGTATAGCCAATTGAGTTATCCTACATCCTGTAGCATCTCTTCGAATAGAAGATACTACTCTTTCCTTTCTCCTAGGCTTTATTTCTTCTGCTAAAAACAATGCTTTGAAGTCAAATGGAATCAAATGAATTGGAGGATCTTTGACCTTTGATGCCAGCCATTCTGGGGTGGGTCCTTCCTAACCAGGTTGTTTAATATGAACATCTTCTATTTGTCTTTCAGCCTCCTTCAGTAGTTCTTCTTCTCTGTGCAGTTCCTCTTCATGTTGAGGAACTTCTTGTTGGGGAACCTCACCTTTGTTCGGTTCCTCTTCCAGGTGATGTTCGCCTTTATCCACCCCAAGACCCTATTAGTCATTAAAGGCTTAAGTGCCTTTATCTTCTTCCATATCTGATGGATCTACATCCATAGGTTGAGGCTCTAGATTCTCTCCTTCAGGAGGTACCTCTTCAGTCTCTTGGTCCTTTAGACCTTCATCAAATGTCAGCTTCTACTGTACTTCTTTGTTTTGATCCTCTACTAGATGCTCTTGACCCTGCTATGCATCACCCTCCTTGGGGATGTCCGGATGAGTCTCTTCTTTATCTTTAGGAAGAGTAGTGTCCACATTTACTTCTTCTATCTCAACTTATTGTGATGGACCTACCTCTTCTTGTGTCGCTGTGCCCACATCTTGGACTTATTCTAGTTGGTCTACTGACGCAGTTTGAGGTCCTCACATCTATGTGTCAGATATCACTTCTACCTCTAGACCATTTATTTCTTCCACCCTTGGATGTATTGATTGGGATTCCTCCAATTGTGATGCCTGTGGTGTGAACAGAGAAGATATTGGAGCATTCGTCACATCATTAGTGACTTCATCATTAGCCAGGTCTACAACCTGACTTGAGAGAAATTGCATATCTTTGGCCTTGGCTTGTTGCTGGATCTCTTGATCCTTCTTCACTTCTTCCACAATGTCCCTCTTCACCCGGATGATCCCTTGAATCTTTTGTGATTGAGGTGTTAGGGCTTGGGGTAATTGCAACTTAGGTTGAGAAGACGTGGATGCAAACATCATCTCCATAGCGGTGGCAGCTCCAGATGTCCCTGCCTCTTCACCTTTGTCTTGTGGAAGCATCCCCCTCATATCTACAGTTAGTTGAGGTATTCTTCTCTTCTTCTTGGGGATGTCCACTCCTCCCAAGATATCTACCACTAGGTGCTCTAGTGGGGCTACATAGGATATTGGGATGGTGTCAATTTGGGTTGTTCGCTTTTAGGTGAGTGTATCATGGCTATACTCACACCTGTTGAAGTTAGAGGTGGCCCGGAACTGGATGCGCCATCTTTGGCCAATGCTACCTCCATGACTCTCATCTTGACTATGAGGAAGTCATCATAACCCACATCAGTTTAGTCTTTCCTCTTCCTTTTCATTCCATAGGTCAGGTCCACTCCCTTATCCTCAAGCTCATTTACCTGTTGGTCTACCCATCTTTGGGTAGCGACTAGGACATTCTTGGATATGACATCAATTGATGTCTTGTCAGGTTTTACCCAATCTGGGAGAGGTAATGTCTCCTTGTATACATGTTTAGTGTCATAACTTCTAGGTCCAAGGTTAAACCATCATCGGACTTGACTTGCGATGGCACCTCTAGAATTCCCAGATTTGTCATCTGATTCAAAGTTAATCTTTGATATCCTCTTTTCTAGCCTGCATCTTCCTCATTATTGCAATCCACCCAAAAGTCCTCTAGATGAGAGACATGTCGCAACTTCTTGTCCACATATGTCTCCATCCTGTGGTATGGATCGAACATCTACTGGAGTGGGAATGGCTGTAAGTTTAACATTTGTAGTTTAGCCTTAAACAATTTGGAGTCCTTAAACTCTGCACATCTGTACCACCCGATGTCCAGTGGGAATTTGATTGTTCCTTGGCCATTCTTCTAGACATATGCCTCAAAAGAGAGGATGATTTGCCTAGTTATCTCCAGGACCAATATCTTATCTGTAGGGTACTTTGGTAGCATATATGGGTGACTCTCAAATCCCTCCATCTTGATGTGGGTGAAAGTGGGAAACTAGATAAACCAAGATCCATGAGCTATGATGTCCCCTTGGGCCTCCCTAGATATCTTTTTTTCTAGGTCTCCTTCCATTAACTGGACCAACCATGTTAATAAGTAGTCATTTACTCTTCGGAAGTGTGCAATGGACTGGTTCATCTCCAACTGAGGGTAGTTTTGCCACATAGTTGTTCTCCGTCCTTGCTCCCTAGCTTGCCCATGGTGTATAATCTGTCAAATTGTGACTTGTAGGCACAGGAGTAGACAATGTATGAGGTCTTGGAGAACCTCCTCTTCTTCTTCTAGCTGACCATATCATTATGTATTGAGTCGCTGATCAATTGTGTCCAGTGCACAACTCCAACATCCTTTACGAATATGATTAAACCAAACATCCACAGGTCGAGGGAGCCAGTATCTTCTTTCTCGACCATCCTACTCAGTAAGGTGATCATGTATTGGACTTCCTCATTGAATTCAAACTTGAACAGGGTTTGTGCCATCTTCAAAATTGCTTTAGGTTTGGTTGTTGGATCCAACCATGAGTTATGCATTACCTTATGGCGTCCAACAACATTCGAGTTATATTATGTTGTCAATTCATTCAAGTTGATCTTAAATATGTCCCTTCTCCTTGGGAGGTTGAATGTCTCTGAGATGCCCTTGGGCGAGAAATCAACATATGTTTAGCCCTAGTGCTCTACATGTCGATTGAGCGAGTTATACGTCTGTGCACACTAGATGACTAGTTCCAGTGCATCCATGGCATATGGGAATCCTGTTGCATTGTACATTCCACTAGAAACTATGTTCTTCAACACATCATGAGCATGAAGCTTTATCCTAAATGCCTCTATGTTCACATAGCCGCAGTGAGTATTGGAGGCATATCCAAACTTGCTCCAGACTGCTCCAGGTGCATGACCCATTAGTTTTTTGAACTCATCATCCCTTTGCTTCTGCACTTTAATCATTGTGTCCTGCATGATGGACACCTGCCAAAGTTAGTTTGCTTGTGTGGGGCTAGGGTTAAGAGTTAATCTTTTTGCTACCTAAGTGAAAACTAGATCTTTTAGTGAAATACAGTCATGGATTAAAATGTGTAGGTAATAATAGGATTTACGGTGATAAATGAACAAATCTTATTTTACCCTAGGTTAAAGAAAATTACCCTACTATAATCGACAAAGTTTTTTGTCATATACCTACCTGTAGAAGTGGAAATTTACCTTTGTAGATAGTTGCAATGGATGTCCATTTACCTTTGGGTGTGTTCTATTCGAGCCGAGATTATTTTGTAATTCTAAGTCCATTCACCTCAAGATCTCTACAAATTGCTACAAATCTCTATGCAATTTCACTTAAGACACTTGAATGCTTTGTGATTACTAAATGGATCAAATTATGCTTTTATCCTTTGTGAAATTCACTAAGTGTTCATGCATTCAATACTATAATATAGTAGGTGAGCAATTACTCTTCAGGAGCATGAAAATGTGATAGCTGTGTAATTCATATTTAAATTTGAAATCCAATGGCAAAAAGGTAGCTTGCTTTACGGGAGTTTAATGTGGACAGGACTGAAGGGATATCAGGATATCTGGTTGAAATATCATGTGGGAAATGTTTGGTCAAAATTTATCCTATGGGATATATCTGGTCGAAAGTTCAATGGTTAATTAGGATACGAGAGGTCCCTTGTAAAGCTTGGACGTGATCTTTGGATAGGACTGGACATGACAAATGTTTGGTCCTGTCGGGTTGAAATATCCTATCAGGTAGGAATCTCCAAAGCTTATGAGGATAATTTTGACAGTTTCAAAAGGATCTGGACACGAACTTCATGGGCGCACTAATATCTAATCCGATTGAGAAATTAATTAGTTGTATTTGAATTTGGCTTCAGGTCTAAGTGTTTTTTAAACAGATTTGTACCCTAATATGGATACCGGACATGACTTGAACATCTCGTAAATGTCCACGTACAATTGACCAAAAATGTCCAGTTGACTAGAATTTCTAGTGGTCATAACTCACTCATTCTAGTGAATTTTCAAAAGCTTCAAAAGGTAACCCTAGCTAAAATTTTATTCTCTACCCATCCATGACCATTTCAGGGTACACTTAGTAACTTGTAATTTAGCCTTAGTGACTTGACATTTTATCTATACCACTCAAGCAAACAACAAATGGACTACCAATGCAAAAAAAGGGGTTGGGTCCTCATTTTGCTAGGGCAAAATGGAGCATGTTGTGAGTGTTGAAAATAATGAGGTGCTAAGAAGGGGGGTGAATCAACACACACAAAAACTTTAAAAATTATTTGCAGATAAAGCTGAGTAACTTAAGGAGCATAAAGTAAATCATGCAACATAAAATTAACACAAGAACACGAGGATTTTTACGTGGAAAACCCTAAAATAGGGAAAAACCACAGTGAGTGTTATCTCACAATATATTATGCTCACTGCAAAAATGTTACAACTTTGTTTTTGGGTTGTAACCCAAGGAATCTACTACTCCCTGTACTTTGTGCTTACATCAATTACAACTTTGATTTAGGGTAGAACCCAAGGAATCCATTGCTCACTGCATTTAGGATTTACAAAAATAGATATATGGACTGCTACAAAGTAGACATCTAACTTATGTTGATATTGCAGTCTTCTTTTTCTACTCAAAATATGCCTTCAAACTAATTTTGCACACTTCATACCTTGCCCTTTGCTATCATATACACACTCACACATTTTTCATTTCAAATGAATTTGATCTTCTATAAATATCCTCCGCAACACTTCAAAACACTAATTAGGTCGGCATCATAAACATTATTGGATGAAACGTGTAACTCTTCAAGGTTCGGCCTGAATACATACAATATGATAAGACAACTTGTTACAAACCTCAGATCTTCATGAAAAAATTCAAGACATATCTCTTCACACTTTCCAAATTCAAAGCAATAGGTTAGGATCTATCATACATACCAGAAACTTAACCTGTTGGCTCAAACTGCTCAAAACTACTAACTATACATCTTCACACTACCGAGGAGAGGCCAAAATCTTCATGCGGACCAAGAATTTGTTCATGTATCTTCTCAACATTATCCAAACATCATTCTCTTGAAGTATCTAACCAATATATGTATCCACAAAACAAGGAACATACTAAACCGATGAAACAGGGTATTTCAAACTGACTGTGACAAATCAAAACTTGAGATATCGCATTGCGGTACACCAAAACATTTGAAATTTCTTAAGAATGAAATTATACATCATTATATATATATATATATGTTTCCAAATCCACACATCCTCATTTTCGCTTGTGGAGAAAATCATAGACTTGACATGGGAATATTGTAATCTGGAGGATAGTCATATGCAATTCTTCACTAACTGACTTAGATGCATTATATAGTACAGGAGATAAGAAAGATTTGCATGTGGTTCAAACCTGAGATACATTAGGACATGCAGAATCTCCACACAAGCTCCTATAGTTGATCTGTATACTTTCCATCTTCCGCAAGTACTCAAATATGTGCTTCTGAGAACAACTTAGACATCCAAACTTAACTGTATTACTTCTGTCATTTTGATAACTGAACTTGCAGACCCTTAGAACACTTGATACTGCACAATAGCATGCATTATGCATCCCTGAGCATGTCTTCAAAACCATATGACAAAATAATGTCTTCTTGAGGAATGCGGAGCATTCCATTAAGTCTCCATCATTGCTTTGCCCTGTCTAAGTAGAAACCGGTACCCTGTCCCTTGTAACTTTTTCTGTTGGAGATGTGAAGACCTGAAAACTTGGATATATTATTTCAATACCTAAATAAACTTGTCTTCAGAACTACAAGATCAAATCTTACATTGCAGAGAGATGCAAAGCAAACCAATGTTACTCTGCCTTGGGATATGCATTGTGAATGCCTTAGAAAAATTTATGGTATTTATCATTAACTGCGGTACTCAAAACTGATGAGATATACTTGTAGGAATATTGGAAACATGCAAAGACATGAGTATTTACCACCACATCATGCTCAGACACAAAACTGATCACTTGACCATACTTAGATTATTTTCTCTTCTCCTGGACTGGTTTGCCTTGAATATGCTGACTCTAACAAGTTTGTCCTTATACCTCCATATACTATGTTAACATCAATGACAACACATATTGCCAAAAATCTCCCCCTTTGTCATTGATGGCAACATATACTCCCCCTTAGATATATATTTCTCTCTCCCCCTTTGACATCAAGGACAAAGGGCTTTCAATGTCAAGTCCTTCAACTGTTCTAACTACTCCACTATACTCCTCCTTTGTCAGATAAATATATGTATATACATGAGAGTAGCTCCCCCTTTACAAAATGATTTCTAAAACTATACTCCCCTGAGATGAAGATTCCTCAAAAATAGATGCTGTATACATGGTGTGACTCTACTATCCTCCGCAAGACTATATACATCAAAAATTGTCTTATTTACATTCCTCTTACAACTCATTTGGATGGTATAATGGCCTTGTAGATTACCTTGAGTTGTTGAAGAGTTGTTGTCCAGTTGGCACTTTCTGAGGCAAGCATATAGTTTTGGCATTCACACTGCATGCATAACTCCTCAACTTCCTCTATGTTGCTTGGGGTTTTCATCTTTTGATCTACCTTTTCTAATTCCCCTAGCAAACCAGACAATGAGGCAAGTCTCAAATTCACTGCCTCTCTCAACTAACCAAATTATTTCTTCAGGTTTTCTCTTTGGTCATGCAGTTGAGATAACTATGCATGAAGGTTTTCCAATTGAGCTCTTGTTACCCCATTTTTTTCCTTAGACAAATCATACACACTGACCATTTGACTGATTTGTGCCTCAATGGTCTCCATTTGATCTTTGATATTCTTTGTTGACTTTGGCCAATTTAGGCAGAATGGATATAATGTGGTGGTCCCATCAATTCAATCTTTGAACTTCTTCAAATTTTCTTTAAGTTGATTATGTGCATTAGCATATTTGTTAATCATCTCATCCATTCTCTTATCATTTATTCTTTTTGTTGCCTCCCGTTCTGATTTTTGCTCAACATGAGAAGAGTTTTGAATTTGATAGAATCAAAGGGGTCGATATCATTGTGAGATAAGGATCATTTCCTTATGATTTTTTAAAAACCCTTTATTTCTATATGGTCGACTAATGATGTGGTCAAAATGCCTCATGAGAAAAACATGGTCGAAGACACCTTGAAATCATATGCAACATGGCCAAGAGTCAAAGTTTCCTCTCACATTCATGGAGACCAAGTGTGGTCAACAAAGGAACATCATTTGAAGACAAGGTAATGTATGAAGAGATGGCAGGATTGTGGATAAGGTAAAGTTTTGCATGGTGGTATTTGTATGGTGAGACAAGGATATTTGCATGAAGTTTTTGAAGACAATGCATGTATGTGGATAAGGTAAGGTTATTTATGCAGGGTGATATACCTTATGAAGGCAAGGGGATGTATTTTGCCTTAATGCATGTGAAATGTAACTAGGAGATTATTTCTTGCATGGAGACATAAGGGGATATTTTTTTTCTCTCTCACATATTAAGTCCTAAATTTTGGCATCAAATCATGCAAATTTGTGCAAATTAGGCAAATGTAATTGGAGAAATAAGGTATTTGTTTTCTTTTCATCTATCATGTATGACTTTACAACTAAAATCAATGTAAGTAAATAATATGGTAATATTTTACAAATTACTTTATTATTTTTTACATGTTGTAAAATCATAGAGTTAGAACAAAATGTAACTAATAGTAAAGTAATTAGCACCTAATTACTTTATTCTTTGCTCACATCAATTTTGCAAATGCAAAATTATGCAAAATAGATGAGTTGAGTTAGCTGAGACTATTTGAAGACTTTTGCATGATTTGGAGGACATTTTGAGGAGTTTTGGTCAAATTCTTGGTCAAACACATGGAGAGATTCAGTTTGGAGCTATTTTTTCTCATTTTGAGGCAATTTTGACCCTTATTTTAGGGATTTCTTGGTTTGCTCGTGGATCAAATTGGAGAGCTTATTTTTAGAGGCAGTTAGCTGCAGTTATTTTTTTTCATGCCTCTTGGAGAGAGCAAACTATATATTGTAACGAAAAATTTAGGTTTTTCTAGTTCTTGCATTCTTTTCTCTTTTACACATTGAGAGAAAGAGGTTTTGTAACTCATTTTTTGAGTTCTTACCTCTTTGGCTCTTTATACTTTGGAAGAGAAGGAAGGTTTTGTAACTCAATTTTACAGATTTTATAGAGATTACAGCAGGTTACAATTTCCATTTTCTGTCTTTTATGCAATATTTTCCTTTATTTTTCATTGGAACCAAGTGTTTGCCTTTCCATTAATGCTACTTGTATGAGTGATTTGATGAAATTTTATTGTGTTTAAAAATCAAAATCTTTAAAATTATTGTCTCATTCTTACTTGCAAGTGTTAATCATAGTGATATCACAGGTCTTAGTTTGTGCTATTGAAGTTTGTTTTCCTTCATGTTGTGAAAAATCCTTTTTCCTTCATAAACAAGATAATTTATAGCCTTCCTTAGAAACACTTTTGTGATTACATTGCTAAAACTAGATTGTGTGAATAGATTTCTAAGATCTATTGTGAATCAGATTTGCAAGTTTTCCATCAAAACTAGGTGCATCACTGCATTTGCAGTTTCAGTTTTTAGTGATTCCATTAGATCTTTTTTACCCTTTTCCTACAAATTTATCATTTTATCAAGGGAACCAGCCCATCTAGAGATTCAAACTCACCATAGGTCACCCACAGCCTGAGTTTGATCCCATGTTTCAAAGGATTGTAGGGTTTCACAACTTTACATAAGGGTGCAATCCTAATCGACAACAATTACCTCTAGTAATCCTTCCTGAATCAACTTCATATCATCTTCAACTAAGTTGGTTCAAGCTTTCTTGCAAGAACGCCTTTCTTACAGAGGCATGCAATATATCACCAAGCTATAATTTGTGAAGTGGAGAAATATTTTCCAAGTCAATCTACCCTTCCTGAGTTGGAATCTGTAGCAATTGATGAGTGATAACAGGTTGAAATTGTAATTTCATATCTAATAGGTCTTTGAATGATTATGTCTCAGATGCACTTTGACCTATATCTTCTATTCCTTTTGATTATTCTCCCTCCTCAATTTCTTCCTTATCCTCTTTATCTTTTTGTTCCTCATCATTGTTTTCCTTTTCTTCCTAATCCTCCTTAGGATTATCTTCTTTCTCTTCCTCCTCATTCCCTGTATTCTTCGGAGGAAAATCATTATGCTCTACATTAGAGTTAGTGTTCCTTAGAGGAGAAGTACTACCTTTATCCTAACCCTCTATGTCTTGTGCCTCAGTATTTTCCAGAGGGGGAGAATCATGTCTTGTATCAGGATTATCTATAGGAGACACATTTTATTCTACAGAGGTATTCAGAGGGGGTGGATTTGCTTTATCTTGACTCTCTGTGGCTGGTGCTCCAATAGCCTCAGGAAGAACAATCTCATTCTTCTCAGACTTGTCATTAGTTTCCTCATTGCCTTCAGAGACAGACTGATCAGATATTTCTTCAATGATTCCTGTGTGAACTTTCATTTCTTTAATAATTTATGCGGTCTTCTTCAAAGTTTCCTTCTCCAATCTCTTAATTTCATCCTCATCTTTTAACATCAAGTGTTTAACCTTATTTTTGTCCTAAATTATTTGGCTTGTAGTTTAGACACTTTAATCTTTTCAATCTTAGAGATGGTGGGACAAACCTTTTCAGTTGCTCTTTTTCTCATTTCAACATCTCTGATCATAGCTTCATTTCTCCTTTGAGTAAGGACTTCAGCCAGTCTCTCAGGCAACTGATGGTTGATTTCAATCAAATCTATATTTAACGCTCCCATATATTTTACTATTGCCTCCTCAATAGTAGATTTTTCATTTGATGGACTTTCATCATAGAGTTCAGCAACTTCTTCTAAAGCTCCATGTTCTATCATTGCATTAACTATGTCTTCAAGTTGTAAGTGCACATAATCATATTTCTTAGCCTTCTTTCCTTTTCCTTTTCCTTTCTCCTTTGAGGTCTCTCCCTTTTCAGTTTCTTCTCTAGTTCTTCTCTTCTTTCTTTCCAAAGCCTCAATATCCTTTTCTTTTTCTTCTTCTTCAACATCTTCATCATCTTTTATGTTAACTCGTTTGATCTTTTCTCTTTTTGCCCGACTCTTCTGTTTGGGCTTCATCTTTTGAGTTTGTTCAGGGATTTTTGTAGTACTTCTTTTGACAGGCAATGAAGATCTAGAGGGTGTTGGGACCCAAAATAGCAACAACCCTAAACCCTAAAACATTCCTAAATCACCTAGGCCAGGGATGGTTGTTCTAGGTGATAGGAAGGGGTTCATCAACAAGTTTAGGGTGATTTTGGCCAACTAATAGGAGTGGGTAGGCTCTTTTGCACTTTGAGCTCAGCTTAGACTCAGGAGGGATATTCCAAGGGGTATACCTAAATAGGTATTGGCTTCAACACCAGATGAACAACTAAAAATGAAAGGACAACCAAACCCAACTCATTTTTTAGGCCCCAAAGACTGTCACTAGACCTAAAACAATTGGTTGTCACTAATAACCCCTATATAACTGATGAAAAGGCACTCCCATTGACAATGGAAAGTGCAGGTATGCTTGGCTAGTTTATAAAGAGTGAATACTTCAAAGACTATCTTACAAATTTCATGTTCAAGATAGAATCACAACAAAGCATACAAAACTAACTACTAACTTCATGGATGATGAATTTTGTTTTGACTTTTAAAGAGTGTGGATGATCAAACACTTCATACCAGTGCCTAATATAATGGGTTACAGAGTCCACAGTTCAGCAGAAGGAAGAAAATAACAAATAAATGAAACACACTTTCTGGATATTCAGATGCAAGAAAAATAACAATCAATGAAGAATATACTTAGTAATCCTTAATTAGAACATAGTCATTCATCTATAACCACAGAAAAGATCATCACATAGCATGTAATGTTTTAAGAATTTTTCATATTCATCTAATCAATGGTTACAATCATACCATGAAGTATGGCAAGAGAAAACCCTAGTTCAAACTTTGGATTTTCTTGAACAATTACATAAGAAGGAGAAGTTCATACACTAATCACTGAAATTAGTAAAGAACCTTTCATAACCTATGTCTTATCCGCTAGAGAATTGGAACTTTTCTACTCTTTAAAACTCTAGAGAGCTCTACACTTAGTCGTGTGAAAATGCCAAATAGACCAACCCTTGAAAAAAGTTCAAGTCTTACCTTTATAACACAAGTAAATCTAATCTAAGAGTGAACTAGGCACCAAAATCCTCAACCACCCCAACAACTGCATTAAAAACATTTAATTCTGCCACCCACTTCGCAGTAATGGCATCCCTAGAAGTAGTTGGCACGTTCCCAGGCAGTTGGAGGAGTCTGGAAGGCTAGGAAACAAACCTCTGAAAAGTGAAAGTTTTAGACTTCAGACTTTTGGCCTTTCGGCCCCCTACCTTTGTCACTTTTCTTCAATCACATTAGTCTTTTTGCTTTTGTTAGATTTTGAGCTTTTGGAGTTTCACCCTCTGTCTTGCTTTGTGCACCTTGAATGAGAAGGAGAAAACACCCAACTCTGACGACTTCAACACTTAGTATAATATTAGCCTTGTCAGACTTCGACCTTTGGGGGCTTCATTGTCTTGCCTTCCAAAAGGAAGAAGAGAAAACACCACAACTCTGACCCCCAAAATCTACCTCATACTTAGAAAATTACTTAGACCTTAGGCAGACTTCAGCCTTTCAGCCTTCCATCTTTTGCTTGTCCTAAAGAAGAGAAAGAATCGAAATCCCTGACTCCTGCCTCCCAAAACACTTAGTCAAATTTGAAAACATCGGGGGTTGGCCCCTAGGTTTTCCATCTACCACCTTCCCTTTGGAAGAGAAAAAAGAAGAGGCCCACCATCCATTGAAACTACCATGTGTCATCTTTCTGCCATTCCACACTTCAGCTTACGGGCCCACCAGAAGGCTCCATAGAATGGCGGAATGCCTTAGGAAAATTTTACCTATCGACAGTTAGTCATTGGGCCTTCATTATAAACTTGATACTTAGAATATTTTCACTTCTTTGAGTGGAATTTGGTCCTCAGGGCCTTCTCCACAATGCTTTCCATTAGGAAGACAGAAGGGAGGAACTCCGACCTCCGAAACTCCGTTGAACACTTAGGATTTCAACACTTAGGCAATTTTTGGGACCAAAAGAGGAAGCACAAAGGAAGGAGGAAGCCTGAAACTTTGACTTTTGACAAAGGGAAAAAACACAAGGAAATACTTTGAAATGTTTTGGCTTAGTTATTTTTGGGCTCTTCCCTTGTATTTTTTAAAAAGGCAAACATACAAAAACCTATGAAAGATGTCTCTGATTGGTTATAAGCTATAGGTTCAAGTGGGATTCAAATGGAACATGGGGGCAAAATGGGGCATTCTGGGGACAATTTTTTTAAGTCCCAATAGTAGCTCTGGTTGGGGATGTGTGCCAAGCAGTGGCACAACAAGAATCTAGATCTCTAGGTAGACCAAAAAATGACATACAGGAACCAAAAGAAAACACCATCAAGACCAACAATGGTCAAGACTGCTCAAGGTCAAAAATATCAGATATAACAAGATTTCATCATAGAATTTGAAGGAAATCATTACGTATGAAAAATAATGCTTTAAATGTTGACCATGAGTAGGCAGCTCCATGAGTTCTCCTTCTAGAGTCATCAAATGGTAGACATTGAGCTCTAATTTCTCTGCGACCTCATAGGGCCCAAGCCATAAGGGATTAAATTTACCATGTTTCCCTTTATCTTCAAATCTTACATCCCAGAGAAGTACCAAGTCACCAACCTAGAAATCTCTTGACACTATACTCATATCAAATAAGAGCTTCATTCTCTGTTTATGGTTCAGCATCTTGTCATGTGCATCTCTTCTATGTTCTTCCAACTCAATTAGCTATAAGATCCTCTAAAATATTACATTATATTGTTCTTCTTCAACATCTTGTAGCAACTGGTGGATGACAATTCTATGTTGATGGGCATCTTCACTTCTACTCCATACACCAGCTCAAATGGGCTTCTTCCAATAGATCTTTTGAAAGTTATCTTTTCGGGCCATAGAGCATATTTCAAGTTGTCATCCCATCTCTTCTTGTTTTGAACCAGTGTCCTTTTTATGATTTTCATCAGGATTTTATTACTTGACTCAACTCGTCCATTGCTTTGGGGGTGATAAGGGGATGAATGCATAAGGTTTATGTCAAATTTAGAAAAAATGTTCAACATCTCTTGAGATCTGAAACACATTGCATTGTCTGTCAAAATCCTAGCTGGCACCCCAAATCTGGTAATTATATTGCTTACAATCAAGTAAATAACGACTTTGGATGTTGCATTGTGAGTTAGAATTGCTTCTACCCATTTGGTGAAATAATCAGTGGCCACAAGGATCCACTTAAATCCATTACTGGATTTTTCTTGTATCTCTCCAATGAAGTCAACTCCCCACTACTGGAAAGGTGCATCTACAACAAGGGGTTATAGGGGTAATGCCCCAGTAAATTTCAACATGCCAGAAAATCTTTGGCAAGCATCACACTTTCTTATCTCTTATGCCACATCCTTGAACAATGTTGGCAACCAATATCCAGTTCTTAAGATCTTATGGGCAATGGTTTTAGCTTTGAAGTTCCCCCCACAAACACCATGATGACACTCATTCATCATTGTTTCAGCTTGATCTTGATTCAAACATTTGAGCAATACCCCCTCATGATTTCTCCACATGAGCTCATTTTGGAATAGGACATACCTTTGAGATTTTAGCTTAAGGGTCCTCTTCTGATTCTCATCCATACATGGTGGATAGTTCATATTTTCAAGGTAAAGGATCACATCTTTATGCCATGGATTGTTAGCCAAAGCACACATACCAGCAGATTGAGATGCATTTACCTCATCTACCTCAGCTACCTCTAAGTTGGAATTTGCCATCATTTTATCTAGGCCTTGGCCTCTAACCAACTTTGTGACCTATATGTCCATGTCATATTCTTGGATCCTATTGATCCATCTGCACCTTCTCCCAGAAGCTTCCTGCTATGTGAAGCTATCCTTCACTACTGTGTGTGGCACATATGCTATGATCTTGGCCCCTGTGTTCAATAAGATCTAAAATTCTTTATGGCCTTAACCAATGCATATGCATGCTTCTCCATTATGAAATAATTCAATTTAGTGGCCTGTAAAGACTTGCTAAAGAATCCAATAGGTTGTTCAATCAATCTTCATTCTTTTGAAGTAGAACAATAGCAACAGTATAAAAGAAGCAAAGGAAAACAACTGAAGGGGTTTAGAATAATCTAGACTTTTTAGTAGTGGTGCCTCCTTGATAGTTTCTTTGATATCCTTGAATGCTCCAGATGGCTCTTTCTCCCATGTAATAGATTGTCCCTTCTTGAGCATTTTAGAAATAGTTTTAGTCTTTTCAACAAAATTAGGAATAAATCTCCTAACAAAGTTGATCTACCCAAAAAAAGACTGTATTCCTTTGAGTAATTTGGGCTGGGGAATGAGATCAATAGCCTTAAACCATTCTAGATCTATTCTTACCTAATCCTTTGACACAATGTGCCCAAGCAACTTGCCCTTTTCAACTCCAAATTGGCATTTATTAGGATTCAAAGAAATCCCATATTCTAAGCACCTCTGGAAGATTACCTCAAGATGCTTGCAGTGCTCACCTCTTTCTTTTGAAAATGTTGTCAAGTCATCTTGATAAACCACCATGATCTCATCAATGAGACCGGCAAAAGCTACATCCATAGCTTGCTGAAATATTGACCCAACATTCTTTAATCCAAATGGCATTATTAGGTATACATAGGTCCCCCAACGAGTGGTGAATGTTGTTTTATACTATTCTAACTCCTTGACCAACACCTGATTGTAACCTGAAAACCCATCCATCATGGAGATCAGCCCTACACCAACAACCCTCTGTAAAAGATGGTCCATACTTGAAAGAGGACAATTGTCTTTAAGGGACTCGATGTTTAGGTTTCTGAAGTCAACACACAACCTAATTTCCTCATTCTTCTTTCTTACTGGGACAAGGTTGGATACCCACTTAGAATGTCTGATGGGTTTGATAATGCCTCCCTCTTTCATCTTCAACAGTTACTTTTGCATCTTGGGAGCAATGGTAGGATTTATAGGCCTCTATTTCTTCCTAAATGGTTTTGCATCAGGTTGGATGGGAATGGTATGCTGGAACAGATCCTCTCTATAATCCTTAAGCTCATCATACGACCATGCAAAACACTTCTTGAATTTTCTAAGCAAAGCAATCAACATCTGCTTCTCATCAAGGCTTCAACTTCTTGCCTATGTAAACCATTTTAGGTGCCTTCCTAGTTCCCAGGTTGACACCTTCAACATTATCTTCTTCTACTGGTTTACCTTTACTCTTCCAATGGTCTACATTATCAAACATTCTCTCCAATGCTATCAAACCCTTTGGAATAATATTTGTCTTTAAATTGCACAACCTCACTACCAAATAGAGTTTCATTACCATCAACCACTTCTATCATTGGTCGTTAATCAATCAATTGATTATCAAATTCATCCATACAATTCAAAAAACTATAAATCTTATTGGTGTCATTGAAAACCTGCCAATTATGAATATTATCAGGAATTGTTGGCCTTGTAAGTATTTCCACAGCATATTGGTCATAAGGACAATTCATTTGAGGATCAAATTTTGAAGCAATCACAGCAAGGGAATTTTCTTCTTCATTTTTAGTCCTCACAATCCATTCAATGCCAAGGGCATCAAACAATTACATTGTGTCCCACACTACATTCTAATACATTCTGAGTCCATTTTCCTTGGCAACAAATATATTTCTAATCTACTGCACAATCACTTCTGAATCACCAAGTATTTTCAAACATGTGATTCCATGTTTATGAGCAACATTTAAGCCCAGCAAGAGGGTGTCATACTTAGCCACATTGTTGGTGTATTGAAAGTCTAAAAGTCTTGCCAAAATGCTCACCATTAGGGGATGTTAGAACAATACCAACACCTGAGCCTTCCCTTGAGTATGCACCATCAAAATACAAAGTCCATAACTCTGATGTACCACAATGAGGAGTAACAGGCTTGGAAGGTAAGACATCCAAACCAAGATCATCATCACTACAATATCCCATGAAATGGTCTATGTTTGTATCAAAGAAATTTGCATGATCATCCTGTGTTTTATATGTCTTCTATGTGTTCATCTTCCACCTTCTTTTCCCTATACAGCTTCACCTCTACACCTTGTACTAGAATAGTAGCATATGACAAATCCATCTGAATACTACCACCCATAGAAGCTACCCATTTTCTTTATAACAACATACCCCACTTGGTAGGGCAATCCACAATAATTATATCCATCAAAAAAGACTTATCAGGATATGCTGCTAATTTGACCTCCACATCTTTTACGAGACCAATCACATTTACCTCTCTAGAGTCCATGGAAAAACACTTGCCAAAAGATTTGGATATGTTAAGTCCCAATTCATTCATACTTTCTAGTGGCATGACATTGCTAGATGCCCCTGAATCAAGCATGCATTTGTGTAACGGCCATCCATTTATGATTAAAGTGGTATAAAAGGGATCAACTCCCATCTTGCTATTAACCATGGATGACCCTAAGTAAACCTCAATTGTTTCCTCATTACTCAAGCCCTCATCATTAATGCTGGGAACAACAAGTTGTTTTTATGCATCTACAACAGTAATAAGAGACTCTGCCCTATCCCTATGTTCAAGGATTCTAAGGAGTTCTATTATTGGCACAAAAATTCTGATTTGGCTAAAGACTTGAGCCATGTCAATAGAGAGATAATTGGGAAAAGGAGTATCACATGAAATAGTTACATTATTTGCACAAGGAATGTAAGGTATTATTTGATTAGATGAAATATCCTTACCTTCTCCCTTTGTCTTCTCCTTTTTTGGTTCTTTTTGTGCTTGAGGCTGATCATGCTTGTTATTGCCTTTTGGATAATGGACCCCTAGAATGGGTGTAGAAACTGGCTCGACAATAGGTCTTGGATTCTTCTACACATACTTCTTTGTTGTTGGCATTTGCACTGGATCTCTCTTATTTTTAGGCAAATTCTTCTTGGGATCACTATTACTTTTCTGCTCCATGTTTACCTTATGTTTACCCTTATTCTCATTCAATCCTTGCTATCTTGATTCTTTGGCAGGGGCAATATGCATAGGGACAGACCTATTTCTCAGTTGATAGCCTCCTTGGACCTGCAAAATGGCTGCATCATTCAAGGCTTTCATGTCCTCTTTTGAAGGCTTGGGCTGCTGATATTTCTTCTGCATTACGTCCCTTAGATACCCAAAATCATGAGTTGGCAATTGGTATTTCTTTGGTCCTTCATCATAATCATATTGGAAAATATTATCATCCTCTTCATGATTGTTAATCAATATCATGACCTATTTGGTCATAACTTTCTATGTCAAATTGATTTATTTCCTCCTCATAATACTTAGCTACACCCTCTTCATTTGGAAGCTCTTCTTCTATGCTCAATGAATGAGCCACTACACAATTAGCTGGGTCATGGGGAAGGAAACAAGCCTAAAACCACAATGACTCTTCTTGAAAGTTGACATGATCCTTTCTCAAAGGATCAGGAGTGTCCCTCTCAGGCTGTTTGAAACTAACATGCCTAGGGGCAACCTGTCTATCATTCTGCTATGGTCTCTTAGACCAATTAGTATTATAGGGCCTATTATGCAATCTTTGACCTTCATTAAAATGTGTTGCAGCACCCTGAAGTGGAAAACCTTTATCATTTCTAGCAACCTTATAGCACAAATCTTTCACAACCCCATGAGTTTGTCCAACTCATCATTAGTAGTGAGGGGTTTACCGAAAATTGATTTGTCTAGCTGGGATAAATTCACATCAGCCCTTTTAATATGCTTCCTTGATGCTCTCATATGACTTTCTATGTTTATGGTTGTAGCATAAGCCTCTCTTAACATTTGTGGACTCTTATCCCTCAAACAGTAACCTAATTTTGAATCAAAAGCACCATAATATAAAACCAAGCACATAGATTCATTAGATCTCATATGAGGAGGTACCTTTCTCATTGTCATGATGAAGCAACTGTTGAAATTAGCTAATGTCTCATTGATGGCCTTCTTGATGGTTGTGAGCTCATGGATGGCAAACTTGGGGTCAATCCTATCCCCATACTGCAGTTTGAAAACTCTCATGATCTCCTCCCAAGAATCAATGTTTGTTATCAGGGAGAGCCTTGTACCATTCTTTGCACTCTCTTCTAATGAGTGCACAAATAATTTCATCATGACATCCTCATCTTCAATTTCATATTCATCTGTGACATAATGAAATGCCTAAGATGTTCCTCACTAGTGACAACATTGTTACCCTAAAATCAAGGAATCTTCCCTCTAATCTCAGTCGGAATGGGATTAGGAAAATCTAGAATGCTAATGAAATCGAGTTGCTTGTACCTTTCATCTCCCAATGGCTGCCTCTGTGGAAGAAACCTTTGTGCCTGTCTTCGCTGTGCATGCCCAACATTCTGAATGTTGCCATGTTGTTGGTTAACTTGATTTTGTGATGGTTGAAAGTTAATATTTTGAGCATGGGCTTGATTCATGCCTTGTTGTCCCCTTTATTGTTGTTGTCATTGATGACGATGTTGTGGTGGAATATTAAGGTTTTGGACATGGGCCTAATTTGCACCCTACCCCATTTGATGTCTCTATTGATGATGTTGCCTTTGATTGTTCTGTTGTTGAACATTCTGATTATTCTACAAATTATTGCCCTACGGTTGGGCATTTAGGTTTTGTTGGGCCTGTTGAGCAAGTTGAGCTTGTTGTTGGTCAAGCAAGGCATGCACTTCCCTTTGTCTATTTCTGAGATGATCAAGAAAATCTAGTTCATCCTAGATTCTCCTTTCTCTTTCCTCATCATCAAGTTGTTGTTGTTGATCACCCTCATTAGGGATGGTATCATGTTGGCTTTCAATTGATCTTGTGGGATAATTAGAATGCCTAGTATTCTGATATGCTTCTTCATTATCACTAGGCATCCCAAATGTCCTCAAGTAGGGATCATTAGATCTATCCCTGCTTCCTCTACCAATAACATTTTCATTTCTTCTAACATCATATTCATTTCTATTTGTTCTTCTATTTGTTCTAAGCATGTTATCAGCTGAGTCATTGGAAGTATATTGATATTGACATCTGAGGTCAACAAATGCATTGTCTTGGGTATTCCTTGAGGGTACCACATCAGGTCTTCTTATCTTGTATCTACTCTTATTTCCTACATTGCTAGAGGACTCCCCATGTCTAGGTTGTTCCTAGTTTCTTCCTCTATCCATTTTAAAACCTTTTTCAAACTAAAATTAATTCTGGGTTATTAGAATAGAGTCACCACTTTCCCTGTTGGGAAGAAAAATTAAACAAACATTGTATTTCAAATATTGCAGTAACCAGAACTGAAATGATTCGTTGTTACCAAGGGCTTCATATTTGGATCAAAGTATTGTGGTCCCTGGAAACGACACCAATCTATTGGGACCCAAAATAGTAGCAACCCTAAACCCTAAAACATTCCTAAATCACCTAGGCCAGGTATGGTCGTTTTGGGTGATAGGAAGGGGTTCATCAACAAGTTTAGGGTGATTTTGGCCAACTAACAAGAGTGGGTAGGATCCTCTACACTTTGAGCTTGACTTAGACTCAAGAGGGATATTCCAAGGGGTATACCTAAATAAGTATTGGCTTCAACACTAGATGAACAACTAAAATGAAAGGACAACCAAACCCAACTTGTCTTTTAGGCCCCAAAGACTGTCACTGGACCTAAAACAACTAGTTGTCACTAATAAGCTCTATATAGCTAATGAAAAGGCACTCCCATTGACAATGGAAAGTGCAGGTATGCTTGGTTGGTCTATAAAGAGTGAATACTTCAAAGACTCTTACAATATTTCATGTTCAAGACAGAATCACAACATAGCATACAAAACTAACTACTAACTTCACAGATGATGAATTTTATTTTGACTTTTAAAGAGTGGATGATCAAACACTTCAGACTGGTGCCTAATATAATGGGTTACAGAGTCCACAGTTCAACAGAAGGAAGAAAACAATAAAGAAATGAAACACACACTTTCTGGATATTCAGATACAAGAAAAACAACGATCAATGAAGAATATACTTAGTAATCCTTAATCAAAACATAGTCATTCATCTATAACCATAGAAAAGATTATCACATAGCATGTAATGTTTGAAGAATTTGTCATATTCATCTAATCAATGGTTACAGTCATACCACGAAGTGTGTCAAGAGGAAACCCTAGCAAAAACTTTGGATTTCCTTGAACAATTACATAAGAAGGAGAAGTTGATACACTGATCACTGAAATCAATAAAGAACCTTTCATAACCTGTGTCTTATCCGCTGGAGAACTAGAACTTTTCTACTCCTTGAAACCCTAGAGAGCTTTGCACTTAGTTGCTTGAAAATGCCAAATAGACCAACCCTTGAAAAAAGTTCAAGTCTTGCCTTTATAGAACAAGTAAATTTGATCTGAGAGTGAACTCGGTGCCAAAATCCTCAACCATCCCAGCCACTGCATTAAAAACATTTAATTCTGCCACCCACTTCATAGTAATGGCGTCCACAGAAGTAGTTGGCGCATTCCCAGGGGGTTGGAGGAGTCTAGAAGGCTAGGAAACCAACCTTTGAAAAGTCAGAGTTTCAAACTTTGGACTTTTGGCTTTTCAGCCTCCTATCTTTGTCACTTTTCTTCAATCACCTTAGTCTTTTTGCTTTTATCATATTTTAGGCTTTCAGAGTTTTGCCCTCTGTCTTGCTTTGTGCACCTTGAATGAGAAGGAGAAAACACTCGACTCCAACGAATTCAACACTTAGTATAATATTGTCACATCTCGTTTTTGGACTTTATTTATAATTTAAATTATGGGACATTTTTACTATGATTGTTTTACTATTGAGTGATTCCACGTGTGTGAAAGGTAAAATCGTTGATATTTTACATAAAAAATTAAAAGTCGATTGATGACCAATTATTGTTGGTAAGATTATGGATGTATATCTTGTCTTGCTTTGGCTATGATTATAAGGACTAACCTATTAACGAAAATCTAAGTGCGACTAAGTGCAGGAAGAATGTCGAAGATGAGAACATGGTTGAGGTAGAAATGTTCTAGCCGCCAAGAAAGAGTTGGCATGATGGAAACCCGATGCACACACACACTCACTTAGTTTCATACATGTTGCATCATTCATATTGCATAACTGAATGGATTTATTATGCATTCATTACATAGTTACATAGTCTTGAATGTGCATTTCACTTTAAATATTGTTTGTGGTTATGACGTTTAATGATTAGTTATATATATGCAATATTAATTTATTTAAGTGTGTAGAAGTAAATCTATTTATTTATTTGATAATTAACTCTTAAGGTTAATTAGAAAATAAAATAAATAGATAAAGTTAATTACTTGTTTGATGCTTATATTTTATTTTAAATTAATTATCTAGTTAGATAATTATAGTTTTTAATTTTTTTAAAATAAAAATTAATGCAATTTGTATTTCAATTATTTAATTATTATAATTGAAATAGATTTAAAGTATGTGCATGCTTTTATTTTATAATTTAGAAATAAATAATAATGTTTATTTCAATTTGAGAAAAAAAATTAATTAATAGAAGAAGAATTCTTTTAATTTAAAATAAATAAATAAATCGTGTTTGGTTAATTATGTGAGCATTATATTATTTATTTTGGTAATTAATTTCTTTTGGAAAAATAAATAAGTTGAATTATTTTAATTTGTTAAAAAAATTTAATTATTGAATGTGCATGTCTATTTTAAATATTTAGATAGTCAATTATTAAATTTATCATATATGTGAATTAGAAAATTATATTTTCTAATATTAATTTTAAGTAGGATGTGCATGAATATGAATAAAGTCATTTTAATATTTTTTTTCTTTTATTAAGAATATAATATTATATTTTGCTTTTTAGGTTTTGAAAAAAATAGGAATCTTGAGTTATTAAAAAAAGAGAATTAGCTTTTTTCAGTCTTTTTTTTTGTTATCAATTTTATTATGAAAAGGAGAAGAAAAAAAGATAAACAGGTTATTGAAACTCAGGGATTGGCAGTGTTTTTTTTTTTGTGAAGAATTGAAGGATTGTTGTAATTTTTGAATTGATTGGTTCATCTCCATTATTTTTACCAAATTGTTACAAAGATTGAGGTAGGATTCTTGTCATGAAAGGCTTAAATAGCAAAGACTTACTTTGGTTAATAATTGAATATAAGATTGTGTGAACAAATTGTGATTTATATGCTTCTTGTGCAAAAAGAAAGATTTAGACAAAGTATAGTTTCATTAATTTTGAAGATTATAAAAGATTTTTTGTTGAATTAGATTTGTTGGGAATTCTTAAAAGTTAGTAGGAAGATTTGATAGGTTATTTGATATGAATCTGATTTTTAAAATATTGAAATATTAATTTCTTGTATAGGAGAAAAAAATATAATAGAAAACTTGGGAAGAGACTGAAAAGAAAAATAGTAATCTATCTTAGTTTAGACATATCTCTTAAACAGTGATCTGGGTATTTCTAATTTTTGAATATATGGTTTTAAAGTAGGGAATAAACTTTACCTCTTATTTTTGTAATTTTATCTTTTATAGTTTATTTTATATTATTAAAACAAGTTTACTATTTTTTTAAAACTAGTAAACCTATCATGAGGAAAAAATAGTTTGTTGCGTCATTAATAACTTTAGATTTTGAACCGGTTTCTCTAAAATTTTCGTAGAAGGTGCATAACTAAGTTGTTTAAATCATATAAAAAAATCAACCTTACTCAATTTGTCAATTACGAGATATGTATTAATTAGTTACTGTCTATTTCTGTTGCTATTTTTAGCATGATGTTTAAATGTGATTATATTGTATTTCATTTTAATCCTTATTGTGACCTTATTTGAGTGGAATTATAAAATTGCTCGCAAATTAAAAATGTTAGTTTTAGATTCATATGGGAAATTTATGAAAGATATATGGGATAAATAATATACCTAGTTTTATTATCTCCATGCGTAACTTGAATGAATCCTGATAGCAAAAATAAGATATATCTATTCAACTTGCCTTCTTATGTTGTCGCTTAAAGAGGTTTAATTGATAAATATGATATTGTTAAACTATATATATACATATATACATAAGTTCATGTGATCATTTGATTGTATGAAGTCATTAACTTGTTTATTGTTATTCAATTCCATATTTAGCTTTATCTAAGAAATTATGAGTGAAAAATGGGTTAGGGAATTTAACCAGTTTTATAGCTTTTATGTGAAGGTGAATGAATAAATGTATCTCCTTATTGAAATATTTCTTGAAAGTGCACTCTCGTTGGTAGAGCAAAGAAAAGAACTAATAAACTGTATTTAGGTAAAAGTATGTGTTATTGATTTGGTTATGAAATCATAGATCAAACTTAAACTTTTGAAATCATTGAGCATGTTTACCATATGGATATCTATGTAATCGCCATCTTAAACATTAATGGCATCTCTCTATTTAAATTGATTTTTTCTCTTAAATTGAGAAAGGATAATAATGATATTTGAAATAATCATGCATGGAAGCTCATTGTTAAAGTGGATTAGGCATACATCATTATTGATTTTATTGCTTAAAATGTATTTGGTTGATTTTGCAAAGGAAAAGGATTAGAAATGGTTTTTAGGTGAATATGGGTTGTTTTTTGAAAAGGAAATATTTTTATCTCTTATGTGTCTTTGGGGTTACTTTATGGGCTAGGATGCTAAATGTGGAACATCAGAGATGGCTTTTCCTCTTTTTGAGATTTGAACCTAAAACTATTTATATGCTTGGCCAAGCTGGGAATTCATTTAAATGAGATGAATATTTGTCTAGCAAAACTTTATTTATATATATCTCTACCACATCCTGTTGTGAGACAATTTGCATATCATTATTTAGATTTGCACATTAGACTTCAGGTTGCATCGGGTGTTCCCTCCTACTAGTTGTTTCTAGGTTGATAAATGTTTCGTGCAGGGATGGGTTTCCCTCATGTTATGAAGGGATCCAGGGAAGTGTAATTGCTTCATGGTTGGGTAGAAAAGCGCCTGAGCCATGTTCCCGTCTCTCGGCTTGCAAGAGGACCATATGGGTTCGTGGCAGCTGGAGAGTTTGATTGATTTATTATTTCTTATATTGTACATGATTATTGTATCTTGTATTTATCATTGGATGATTTATGGCATGAGAGCCAATGAACATTGTATATTATTTATAGTGCTAACACCTGGATTAAGCACGCGATTTGTAAGATTTAATGATTTGATTGATTAATGATTATGAGATCTATCTTTTTACTTGAGTGGATGTAAATAAGTGGATTATTTACTTATGTAACTTTTGTTATGGAATGTGTACCTTACATTTGGTATCAGAGCATGGTTCCAACATTGGGAGCTCTAGGGAGTGTGTTGCTCAGTTTGTTTGAGCATGTGCGGGTCCTTGTGTGTTGGTGTGCAATGAGCAGCATGTGTCTTCTTTTGTTATGTCTTCCTTGCATGTGTGTAGTGAGGAATATATTGTTTCAGGGTTAGATAGACCTTGGTGGTTGTCAAGAAGTTTCTTATGTGTGTTTTCCTTCTGGATGTCTTGAATGCTTGGCTTGAACCCTTGCAATGTGTATCAATGCTCAAGTGACCTTTGTAGGGTCATGTTCATGCTTATGTGACCCTTTTTGATAGTGGAGTTATAAGAATCTTTGTGTGAAAAGAAATACCATGTTCTTAAGTGTGATTGAACTTGGTTTACTCTTTTAAGAGTTATGTATTAGTATGTGAAAAAGGATGCTTGATCATATGCTTGATATGTGAAGAACATTATTGTGGTAATACTAGTTTAAATCTACCTTGCATTGTGCACCCTATTATGTGTATGTTAGTCACAAGAGTAGCATATCCTCGAAATGCTTGTTATAGTTGTTTAATAATTGCCTCTGCATTGTGACTGGAAATGCTTGCATTAAATGTATATTGCATCGTCTTCTTGAGAGCATGTCCCTGTGTGTGGATTCATTATGTGGGTGTAACAAAAATAGTGTTGCATTGCATTGCTAGATTAGATCATTTAGGTAATAACTTATGTTCTTAGATTGCATTCTTCCTTAGGATTCATGTGGGAACTTGGGTGTAATTATTTCATTACATTGTTTAAAGATAAAGAGGAAAAGGGGTTGTTAAAAGGGTCATTTGCACAGTCCTTGTGATGTTGAGGTGTAGAATCTTGAGTGAATTAGCAAACCCTATATCTAGCGACTTTGAGTTGTTATTCTTTGGTTGCTTAGTGTGCATTTAGTATGCTTGTCATCATTTTGTCTCATGAGAATGTTTTATTAATGCATTATCCATATGTTTGGTGAATCCTTGTTTGGTGAGAAATATTAACCGCTGCTTGTTGGAAAGATTGATGTGTTGAGATATCTTGGGTTATGAACTTGATTTTGTCCTAGCGTAATCTTGTTTGATGGATGTTTGCTAGAGTATGATTGTGTGTGTCTTTACATGATGTTTATGATTTCCCTTGAACGGGATGTAATATTTGTTGTTGGGCATCTTGAGTGATGTTTGTGTGGTTAAATAGAAATGATCTTATGTGTTTGGAGTCTTAGAGAACTCATTATGGTTGGTGTGATTGAGTGTGTTCTCTTACTTGCCTCAATTTTGGATCCAGGCATAGTGTAGCATTGTACTCCCTCTCTAGTGGATAGAATTAGTCACGTAGTTCATGTAATGTGGAACTTTTGAATTTTCATATTTTATTCATTTGACTTTGGTAATTTCTCTAAATGTTGTAGGGACCATCACTGAATTTTTATTCCTATTTATGAATAAGTATAGCCATCAAAATTTGATATTTACTTATCTTATGACCTTGATGGTCATGTTTGATTTACTATTGAAATTGAGCTCATTTTATGCCTTATTGTTGGAATTGACTTTTTCTTTTATTTGGAATTTAATTACTATTGGTGGCTATGCTTGAATGTTTTAAATTGTTGGTCATGTAACATGTTATGTTTTCTATCATGTCCGTGATGGGCCTCTGATGGGTGTATAAGGGAGTAGGATGCAGAGAATATACTATTTCGTAGCATGTGTATTACTAAGAGCTTTGGTAGATTGAATTCATTAATTGTTGTTAGATGCATTAAACATTGTTTGAAGTATTGAGGAAGTTCTAAAATAGATTTTTGTGTCACTATGGATCACTTGATATGAGTTGAATTTTGTGTGAAATTAAATTTTGTCTATGTGAACAAGATATGTAGAGAGCTCATGGGATTGAATCTTGCTTTTAGAGAGTGTTATGTTGGTGTGTCCTTTGTTTGGGAGTTTCATAACTACGCTTATGTTTTGACATAGTGTAGGGTGAGATGGAACCTTAGTGCATGAGCATGTAATGTATATATTTATGGTATTATAGTTGTCTTCTTACTTTGAGTTTTCCAACCTTGGGAATTGGGTTGCTTCTAGAGCTTTTCCTTAGTAGTTGGAGGTTTCCAAGCTTGATGTTGGAAGGGATGCAAATTCTTATGTGAATAAGTTGTTGTCTTTTGTATTCCATTTTATGGATATTTGGTGTTAGGCCACAAGGAAGCCTTGTGTTGCCTAGTCGATTATGAACTCATGATCATGTTGTATTGTTGAGCTTTAGGTCTAACTTAGTTAAGAGTTGAAGTGGTGTTGTGAGTATTCTTGCACCTTGTTGGTGTGTTGTGGCCACCTTAGAAGTGATCCTTGTAACAGATTGCTAAGCCTTACTTGATCGAAGCGCTTGCTCTTTTTAGATGGTGTGGTTAGATTCTTTTCTCAAGAACTTGGTTGGTTGATCCATAGTTTTGGTAGTATAGAGCTAAAGTGTTAGAGAAACCCTTTATTTAAGGAGTGAAATGGGAGGAAGTACCTCATGTGGGGAAACCATGTCTAGAGTTGAGGCATGCTTTTGGTCAGGATGAACGTGCGATAGTGGTGCCTATAACCTTTTTAAGTTAGCTTTCCTTGATCCTTGAGTTCTTTTGTTGCGGGTAGTGCCTGAGAAAGGACTATTGAGAGAGTAATATTTTATTTTCACTTCTCCTTGAGAACAGATATGGTAGCCTTGTAAGTTTCCTAAGAGTTAGTTGATAGCTTGAGAGGTTATCCTAGCATAGTTGTGGTCCTAAGTTTTTCAAACTAAACTTGCTTGTAGTCTGTTGTGCCTATTGGCTAGAGCATCTTTTCATTGCAGTAGCAGTTGGAGGATGGAGTGATGTAGTCTCAGAGGAGTTCTATGCACAATGGTTGGTTATGACCTAGTTAGTGCATCTTTTGAGATTTATTTTGTTGTTTTGTGATCTCGACCTAGTGTTGGTTTGAAGGACTGATCTTTGGTTACCATGAGATTGCATGTGTATTGTAAGGCTGATTCATGCTTGTATGTGTCTATGATGAACTGATAAATACCTCATTTGGCATACATTAAAGATGTGATTATTATCCTTATGCTAGAATGAATGCAATTGAGTGGTAGTTGTATCATGTGTTGGATTATATACATTGTATTTGTATTAATGGCAGTTGTGCCATGTGTATTGATTGTATTGATTGATTATATACTTGAATTTTTCTTGATAGATGCAAAGTTAAGTGAGTAATAGAGTTATTGCTCGGTATAAGGTTGAGTAGGATGAATATTCTATGGATAGTACCACATGGAAAGATGCAGAAGATATAGATAGATTTTTTTCTTATTGAGGATTTAGCAAAGAATCTTTTATTTGTTTGCATAGTAGAGATACTTTTTTCAATTCGATGATACTTATTGATACTTGATTATTATAGTGATATACTTTTATTATTTTTAGTATGAGTGTGATAAGACATCGGGATGATGTCTCTTCCTAGTAGGGAAGGATGTCGCATCTCATTTTTGGACTTCATTTATAATTTAAATTATGGGACATTTTTACTATGATTGTTTTATTACTGAGTGATTCCACATGTGTGAAAGGTAAAATCTGTTGCAAGTATGTGCCTAATCGGTGTTGTCATTGATGTCAACATATCATTGCTGTCATTGGTGTCAATTGTATCATATTCTACTACTTGTTTGAAAACTTTATATGTTGAGAATATTGAGAAAATTGGCCTCTCTGAAAGAATCAAATGAGTTACAGTGAAGTGTAGTGTAAACAATGAGTTGTATGCTGAAGAACAATCTAATAGATTGCTCCGCATTTCTTTATGCTTAAAGATCTTGGTCCATGGATTGGAATTTTTTTGAAGGGATGTCTAAAGATGCTAAATCCCAAGTTCAAGCCTCTGGTGTGAAGATTTGAGAGAGTTGCATTCACTAGAGTAAAACCTACTTTTTCTTATTATTCTTTGGTGACAGGGAGAAAGTGTTTTGCTCCGCATTCCTCCGCAATAAAGAATTTTTCTCTGTGGTTCTAGAGGGAAGTCTGGGATGATGATAAGTACCTACAATTGTAGTGGTTCATGTTTTGGTGGTCTGCAAGCTATCTTTCTTTTATGACAGTTGAAGAAAGTGAAGTTCATGTGTTTCGATGTGAAGATTCCTATAGTTAAAATGGTTAAGGTTTGTGCGGTTGCTCCTGATGATTATAATGTGCTTATGGATGTCTCCTGATCATGTTCCTATCTTGACATTGGTCCACGTTAAGGAATTGAGATTGTGTTTGAAGATTGTTCCTAGATAACGTAGCATGTAACCAGTCTTAACCGACTTGGTCAATTCCAGTAATTGCAGAGATCCCTTGAAGATCATGGAAGCATGTTGTAGCATGGAAGATCATGTTTTGAGTCCCAGCTAAGGCATGGCGTGATCTACATACACTTTTACTTCATTTCCTTTGCATAATATTGTAATAGGTCAAGACCTATTTTGTAAATGTTTGTAATGCCGACCTTGGAGATTGTTCCAATGGTTGATGATTGTAATTCCAACCTTGATGATCATTCCAAGGTTGATGAAGTGTATAAATACTTATAGTTGAGTCGTGGAAAAGATGTCCTTGTGCGAAGATGGAAAGATAAGGAAAGAGGTGCAAAGCAAAGCAGAGGAACTATTGTACTTTAATGTATCAATCTTAGACATGAAGAAGATGTTGATCTTGGCAATGAGCCTGGCAGTGAGCCACCAGTAGGGTTTAACAACCCTTATTGTAATCTTTCTAGGTTTAGGGTTGAGGCAGTGAGCCTACCTGACCTAGTTGTACTTCATGGCAGTGAGCCAGTATGTTCTGGGCCCATGGAGTGACCAAGCCTAAACATCAATTTTTCAAAGATTACAATATATTTTGAGAGCTAATCCTCTCCATGGTTTTTCCCCACCTCAAGGTTTTTCATATAAAATCTGGTGTCTCTTGTGTTTAATGTTGTATCTATGATTAAGTTTATGATTTCATGCATTCATTGTTAAATCATAATAATTGTGGATGAGTGATTAATGTTTAAGTGCAGAAGTGATTGAGTTTTTGGGACAAATGATTCACCCCCCTCCCCTCTCAGTTGTCTGGTGTATATCAACAATTGGTATCGGAGCCAAGTTCCTCTGAAGGAAGTCTAATAGCTTGAGGAAGATCCAAAATGTCTTATAAGAAGGAAGCGCTACATTTTGATGGGACGATATACGCTCTTTGGAAGGCGTGAATGAAAAGTCATCTTCTTTGTCTTGGTTACAAAGTATGGAAAGATGCAGAAACAAAATACACCATGCCTCAAAATGGTCTAGTGACTGAAGATGAAATCAAAGAATATGAGATGGATGTCAAAGCAAAAGATTCTCTGTTAAGTTCATTAAATGACTCAGTACTGACGAAAGTTGTGGATCTTGAAACTGCAAATGAGGTATGGGAGAAGCTGAAAAATCTATATGAAGGAGATGATTCTATGAAGGAGGCCAAGTTACAAAGTCTAAAAGTAAAATATGAGAGTTTGAAGATGAACGAAGATGAAAACATAACAGCCTTTATGCAGAGAGTTGATGAACTTGTCATCGGGATAAAAGGTATGGGGGAACTCTGGGTGAAAAGGAAGTTGTGTTGAAAATTCTCAGATCACTACCAAAATCCTATAGTCACAAGGTAGCTGCAATTGAAGAATTTATGCAAGTAAAAACTATTTACATAGATTAGTTACTTGGTAAGCTTACTTCCTTTAAAATGAGAGAGTTTGGAGATGCCCTACCAAAAGTTGAGACTGCCTTCAAAGCCAGTACTTCTGGGAAAACCTCCAGATCAGAAAAGTACAAGGTAGAATTTGATGATGAGTTTGATGAAATTGAAGCCAAATTTGTGGATAGACTACAAAGAGGATCTAGTAAGTTTAAAGGGAAATTACCTTTCAAATGTTTTCCTATGGTAAAGTAGGTCATTTTGCTTCCAGATGTCTTGAAAGAATTGAAAGAAATAGAAAAAGATATGAGAACAGGCCTAGGATCCAAAAGAAATGTTATTATGTTGAAGATTTCGATGATGATGAAGGAATATCAAATAATGGTGAACCAGATGATGCTAGTACTTCTGGTGATGAATGCTTGTTTATTGCTATTAAGGAAGAACATGTGTCTACTAATCCTGCTAGCTATGTGAAGGAAGAAAAACCAGTGAAAAGTGCTTTGGCTGCTCAGGTCATTAAAGACAAGGATGAATGGGTTATTGATATTGGCTACTCTCACCACATGATTGGTGACAAAAGTAAGTTTGTGAGTTTGGAAAGATATGATGGTGGACTGGTTAGGTTTGGAGATGATACAGCTGGTAAGATTTATGGGAAACGATCTATTTCTTTTGATGGCAAACATAATACTAAAGATGTCTTGTATGTGAAAGGATAAAAGTACAATATTTTGAGTGTGGGTCAGATAAAAGTTAGGGGTTATCACTCCTCCTAGTCTAAACTAAGATGCACAAGAGTGCATCAGTCCAGTGGTGCTCAAAGTTCTACATCAAAATCTAGATTGATGCTTTAAGGGCTACTTCTTAGGGGGAGTAGTCAAAAAGTTCAGAAGAGAGATTGGATCAGAGCAGAAGAGTGCAAGTATGTGCCCTTTGCCATTGATGTCAAAGGGGGAGAGAAGTCATGTGAAAAACTCAGGTAGATAAAGAGTGCAGATGTGCAAAGAGCTAGGGGGAGAATCTTGTCTTGATGGTTGTTGTAGTTTTTCACATCATATGTTGCCATCAATGACAAAGGGGGAGATTGTTGCAAGTATGTGCCTAATCGGTGTTGTCATTGATGTCAACATTTATTTGTTGACATTGGTGTCAATTGTATCCTATTCTACTATTTGTTTGGAAACTTTATATGTTGAGAATATTGAGAAAAATGGCCTCTCCGGAAGAATCAGGTGAGTTACAGTGAAGTACAGTGTAGACAGTGAGTTGTATGCTGAAGAACAGTCTGATAGATTGCTCCGCATTTCTTTTTGCTTAAAGATCTTGGTCCGCAGATTGGAATTTATTTGAAGGGATGTCTGAAGATGCTAAATCTTGAGTTCAAGCCTCCGGTGTGAAGATTTGAGAGAGTTTCATTCACTAGAGTAAAACCTGCATATTTTGATTATTCACTAGTGACAGGGAGAAAGTGTTTTGCTCTGCATTCCTCCGCAATAAAGTATTTTATTTTGTGGCTCTAGATGGAAGTTTGGGATGATAGGCACCTACAATTGCAGTGGTTCATGTTTGGTGGTCTACAAGCTATCTTTCTTTTATGACAGTTGAAGACAGTGAAGTTCATGTGTTCCAATGTGAAGATTCCTATGGTTAAAATGGTTAAGGTTTGTGCGATTGCTTTTGATGATTATAACGTTCTTGTGGATGTCTCTTGATCATGTTCCTATCTTGACATTAGTCCGCGTTAAGGAATTGAGATTGTGTTTGAAGATTGTTCCCAGATAACATAGTGTGTAACCAGTCTTAACCGACTTGGTTAATTCTAGTAATTGTGGAGATCCCTTGAAGATTATGGAAGCATGTTGTAGCATGGAAGATTGTGTTTGAGTCCTAGCTAAGGCATGACATGATCCGCATACACTTTTACTTCATTTCCTTTGTATAATGTTGTAATAGGTCAAAACCTATTTTGTAAATGTTTGTAATGCCGACCTTGGAGATTGTTCCAATGGTTGATGATTGTAATGCCAACCTTGATGATCATTCCAAGGTTGAAGAAGTGTATAAATACTTGTAGTTGAGTCATGGAAAAGATGTCCTTGTGCGAAGATAGGAAGATAAGGAAAGAGGTGCAAAGGTATAGCAGAGCAGAGGAACTATTGTACTTCAATGTATCAATCTTAGACATGAAGAAGATGTTGATCTTGGAAGTGAGCCACCAATAGGTTTTAACAACCCTCAAGGTTTAACAACCCTTATTGTAATATTTCTATGTTTCGGGTTGAGACAGTGAGCCTGCTAGACCTAGCTGTACTTCATGGCAGTGAGCCAGTATGTTCTGGGCCAGTGGAGTGACCAAGCCTGAACATCATTTTTTCAAAGATTACAATATATTTTGAGAGTTAATCTTCTCCGTGGTTTTTCCCCACCTTGAGGTTTTCCACATAAAATCTGGTGTCTCTTATGTTTAATGTTGTATCTATGATTAAGTTTCTGATTTCATGCATTCATTGTTAAATCATAATAATTGTAGATGAGTGATTAATGTTTAAGTGTAGAAGTGATTGAGTTTTTGGGACAACTGATTCACCCCCCCTCTCAATTGTTTGGCGCATATCAACAAAATCGTTGATATTTTATATAATAAAATTGAAAGTTGATTGATGACCAATTATTATTGGTAAGATTATGGATGTATATCTTGTCTTGATTTGGCTATGATTATAAGGACTAACCTATTAATACAAATCTAAGTGCGACTGAGTGCGCGAAGAATGTCAAAGACGAGAACATGGTTGAAGTAAAAATGTTCTAGCCGCCAAGAAAGAGGTGGCATGATGGAAACCCAATGCACACACACACTCACTTAGTTTCATACATGTTGCATCATTCATATTGCATTATTGAATGACTTTATTATGTATTCATTACATAGTTACGTAGTCTTGAATGTGCATTTTACTTTAAATATTGTTAGTGGTTATGGCGTTTAATGATTAGTTATCTATATGCAATATTAATTTATTTAAGTGCATAGAAGTAAATCTATTATTTATTTGATAATTAACTCTTAAGGTTAATTAGAAAATAAAATAAATAGATAAAACTAATTACTTGTTTGATGCTTAGATTTTATTTTAAATTAATTATCTAGTTAGATAATTATAGTTTTTAATATATTTTTTAAAATAAAAAATTAATGCAATTTGTATTTCAATTATTTAATTATTAGAATTGAAATAGGTTTAAATTATGTGCATGCTTTTATTTTATAATTTAGAAAGAAATAATAATATTTATTTCAATTTGAGAAAAAAGATTGATTAATAGAAGAAGAATTCTTTCAATTTAAAATAAATAAATAAATAGTGTTTGGTTAATTATGTGAGCATTATATTATTTATTTTGGTAATTAATTTCTTTTGGAAAAATAAATAAGTTGAATTATTTTAATTTGTTAAAAAAATTTAATTATTGAATGTGCATGTCTATTTTAAAGATTTAGAGAAACAATTATTAAATTTATCATATTTGTGAATTGGAAAATTATATTTTCTAATATTAGTTTTAAGTAGGATGTGCATAAATATGAATAGTCATTTTAATATTATTTTTTTCTTTTATTAAGAATATAATATTATATTTTGCTTTTTATGTTTTGAAAAAAAAATAGGAAGAGTTATTAAAAGAAGAGAATTAGCTTTTTTTCAATCTTTTTTTTAGTTATCAATTTTATTATGGAAAGGAGAAGAAGAAAAGAAAAATAGATTATTGAAGCTCAGGGATTGGAAAGTGTATTTTTTGTGAAGAATTGAAGGATTGTTGTGCTTTTTGAATTGATTGGTTCATCTTCATTAATTTTACCAAATTGCTACAAGGATTGAGGTAGGATTCTTGTAATGAAAGGATTTAGCAAAGACTTACTTTGGTTAATAATTGAATATAGGATTGTGTGGCAAATTGTGATTTATATGCTTCTTGTGCAAAAAGAAAGATTTAGACAAATTATAGTTTCATTAATTTTGAAGATTATAAAAGAAATTTTGTTGAATTGGATTTGTTAGGAATTCTTAAAAGTTAGTAGGAAGTTTTGATAGGCTATTTGATATGAATCTGATTTTTAAAATATTAAAATAGTAATTTCTTGTATAGGAAAAAAAACATAATAGAAAACTTGGGAAGAGACTGAAAAGAAAAATAGTAATCTATCTTAGTTTAGACATATCTCTTAAAAAGTGATCTGGGTATTTCTAATTTTTGGATATGTGGTTTCAAAGTAGGGTATAAATTTTACCTCTTATTTTTGTAGTTTTATCTTTTATCTTTTATTTTATATTATTAAAACAAGTTGACTATTTTTTTTAACTAGTGAACCTATCATGAGAAAAAAATAGTCTGTTGTGTTATCAATATCTTTAGATTTTTGAACTTGGTTTCTCTAAAATTTTCATGGACGGTGCGTAACTAAGTTGTTTAAATCATCTAAAAAAATCAGCCTTACCTAGTTTGTCAATTATGAGATATGTATTAATTAGTGACTGCCTATCTCTGTTGCTATTTTTAACATGATATTTATATGTGATTATATTGTATTTCATTTTAATCCCTGTTGTGACCTTATTTGAGTGGAATTATAAAATTGCTTGTAGATTGAAAATGTTAGTTTTAGATTCATATGGAAAATTTATGAAATATATATGGGATAAAGAATATACCTAGTTTTATTGTTTCCATGCATAACTTGACTGAATCTTGATAGCAAAGATAAGATATATCTATTCAACTTGCTTCTTATGTTGTTTCTTAAAGAGGTTTAATTGGTAAATATGACGTCGTTAAACTATATATATACATAAGTTCATGTCATCATTTGATTGTATGAAGTCATTAACTTGCTTGTTGTTATTCAATTCTAGATTTAGCTTTATCTAAGAAATTATGAGTGAAAAATGGGTTAGGGAATATAACCAGTTTTATAGCTTTTATGTGGAGGTGAATGAATAAATGTATCTCCTTATTGAAATATTGCTTGAAAGTGCACTCTCGTTGGTAGAGCAAAGAAAAGAACTAATAAACTGTATTTAGGCAAAAGTATGTATTATTGAATTGGTTATGAAATCATAGATCAAGCTTAAACGATTGAAATTATTAAGTATGTTTAGCATATGGATATCTATGTAAATGCCATATTAAACATTACTGGCATTTATTCTATTTAAATTGAATTTTTCTCTTATCTTTGTTGCATGAACTGAGAAAGGATAGTAATGATATTTGAAATAATCATGCATGGAAGCTCATTGTTAAAGTGGATTAGGCATACATCATTATTGATTTTACTACTTGAAATGTATTTTGGTTGATTGTGCAAAGGAAAGGGATTAGAAATGGTTTTTAGGTGAATATGGGTTGTTTTTTTGAAAATAAAATATTTTTATCTCTTATGTGTGTTTGGGGTTACTTTCTGGGCTAGGATGTCGAATGTGGAATATCAGAGATGGCTTTTCCTCTTTTCGGGAATTGAACCTAAAACTATTTATATGCTTGGACAAGTTGGGAATTCTTTGAAATGAGATGAATATCTGTCTAGCAAAACTTTATTTAAATATTTCTCTGCCACATCTTGTTGTGAGACAATTTGCATATCATTATTTATATTTGCACATTAGACTTTAGGTTACATCGGGTGTTCCCTCCTGCTAGTTGTTTCCAAGTTGCTAGACATTTCATGCAGGGCTGGGTTTCCTTCATGTTATGAAGGGATCTAGGGAAGTGTAATTGCTTCATGGTTGGGCAGAAAAGCGTCTAAACCATGTTCCCGTCTCTTGTCTTGCAAGAGGACCATGTGGGTTCGTGGCGGCTGAAGAGTTTGATTGATTTATTATTTCTTATATTGTACATGATTATTGTATCTTGTATTTATCATTAGATGATTTATGGCATGAGAACTAATGGACATTGTATATTATTTATAGTGCTAACACCTAGATTAAGCAGGCGATTTGTAAGATTTAATGATATTATTGATTAATGATTATGAGATCTATCTTTTTACTTGAGTGGATGTAAATAAGTGGATTATTTACTTATGTAACTTTTGTTATGGAATGTGTACCTTACAAATATTAGCCTTGTCAAACTTTGGCCTTCGAGCCTTCACTGTCTTGCCTTCCAAAAGGAAGAAAAGAAAACATCACAACTCCGACCCATGAAATCTACCTCATACTTAGAAAATTCCTTAGAGCTGAGGTAGACTTTAGCCTTTCGGCCTTTCGCCTCTTGCTTGTCCTGAAGAAGAGGGAGAGCTGAAATCCTCGACTCCTCCTCCCAAAACACTTAGTTAATTTTGAAAACATCAGGGGTTGGCCCCTGGGCTTTCAATCTACCACCTTCCCTTTGGAAGAGAAAAGAGGAGAGGCCCATCATCTGCTAAAACTACCATGTGTCATCTTTCTACCATTCTGCACTTCAACTTGTGGGCCCACCAGAAGGCTCTATAGAATGGCGGAATGCCTTAGGAAAATTTTACCTGTCGAGGGTCGGTCGTCGAGCCTTCATTATAAACTTGATACTTAGAATATTTTTCACTTCTTTAAGCAAACTTTGGCCCTTGTGGCCTTCTCCACATTGCTTTCCATTAGGAAGATGAAAGGGAGGAACTACGACCTCTAAAACTCCACCGAACACTTAGGATTTCAACACTTAGGTAATTTTTGAGACCAAAAGGGGAAGCACAAAGGAAGGAGGAAGCCTGAAACTCCAACTTTTGACAAAGGGAAAAAACACAAGGAAATACTTAGAAATTTTTTAACTTAGTTATTTTTGGGCTCTTCTGTTGTATTTTTTTAAAAGGCAAACATATGAAAACCTATGAAAGATGTCTCTGATCGGTTATAAGCTATAGGTTCAAGTGGGATTCAAATAGAACATGGGGGGAAAATGGGGCATTCTGGGGACCATTTTTAAGTCCCAACAGAGGGAACAAAGGAAGTGGCTATAGCTAATGTTGATCTGCTTATTCTTCTTGGCAATTGTGCAGAGGAAATAGTTTGTGCTTCTCCTAGAGAGCCTTCAAGAGATTTGAGCATGTCTTCTAGGTTAGTTTTCATTTTCTCTACCTTATCTTTTACCTTTTCTTCATTCTCCTCTACCTCCCTTCTAACTAATTTACTAACAATTTCATCATAGGTGCCAAATCTTCCAATGGAGGGATCCTTCGGTTTGTTGAGTAGCATATTAGCATAACCTATCAAATCAAACTCTGAAACCTCATATGGTAAGGTTGTAATCCAAAATGTCCTTGGGTCAACAACCTCCATATGACAATTATCTTTGTCAACCATGAATGTTATGTCATTTTTGTATTTCTCTACTACTTTAGCTAGAATTCTTTCTCTAGATTACATGTCAATCTAGAAAGTCTTAAAGAATCCCCAAAATAAAGTGTTGCAATGCTTATGATCAAGGAAACTTCTCATGTAATCCTTGATTTGGTGGGCCACCAAAGTATCTATTTTCCAAACAGTATCCCTTCATGCTAGGTAATTCTTTCAAAAAATAAAACATGAGACATATAATTAGAGAGCCATATCAGCACTTGTATTTTGATTCTTTTGTTCTCTTTAGATTGTCCAATAGTTATTGCCGCAGGAGCTCACATAGGTCAAAATCTTTTCCTTCTTTGACCATTTGGTAGGCTATGTAGATTGTTGTTGCATTGGTTGAGTTCTCCCTGTTGGTATAGTAAATTTTGTATGCAATGTTCATAGTTGCATACCGAACCCCCGAGTCCTCAATATCATTCACTGTTAATGATCTCTTGTCAATTTTTTCTCTGGTGAGCTTCATCACTTCTTCATTCTTAACAGGTTTCAGAATAGGCACTGGTCCAGAAGAACATAAACTAGTCATAACTTTTATAGCAACCTTAGTGATTAGATAGGGGCGGTCCAAGCAAAAGAAGTCTCCATGAATTCAACTTAGGGCTATTCTAACCCAAGATTCTTCATATCAAAAGTTTGGAAAACCCTTCTAGATATCATGGTGCTTAGGAGCAATATTGTTAAATTTAGGTTTCAGCTGGAAATCATCTCCCAAAAAATTATCATTCCTAAATTGTTCAAGTTTCATGTGATCATATTCATCTATCAGTGAATGAATGTATATCTGAACGTCTTCAGTATGCAACACATTTGCAGGAACATGTGAGAAGGTGCCAACTTCATCTATCACAGTGGACTTGAATGGATGCTTTTTAAACTTTAGCCTTGGCCTCTCAACCACATCTATCACAACTAGAGTCACCATTACAGTATCTTCAGGACCTTAGGGTTTTGATTAGTGAAATCAAGAAATACCTGAAGATGCGGAGAGTAGGGTTTGCTTCAACACTTGCTAGGAATCTTCTTCTCTATTTATCTCTTCAACTCACTTAGCTTTGTTCAAATGAGATATAAAATGATCAAACATTGTCTATATAACCCTTTCACCCACCAATTTTACTCTGCATTAATTTCCTTCTCAGTTTTGACCCAATTCACCCTTTACATATGCAAAGACCAAAAACCATTCAACAATCCTCTATAAGTTAATCAATTGCTTCAGAATTTTGACCAAACTTCCTCATATCATCATCTGAGTATGTTCATACCAAATTTAGCCAGAATGCTAAGAAATTCAACATCTTATTGATTCAGGGGGTTTGAGGAAACTTGTATTTATAACTCTCCCTGAATCAATACCTTATCCTTTTAGTTACCGTAAGATCCATCTGCACTAGGTAGAGGTCTAAAAACTTCACATTCTTCCTTCTTCTTCCATACTTTGCTCATTCCCTTCTTTTGTTGATCAATATCAACCTTCTTTTGAGGAGCAGGCCTTATATTCCTTCTAGAGTGCCTTGTTTGATTGCACTTATGATAGGTGAAATTTGATTGTTGAGCATTACCATTTCTTCTCACTTTAGAACTGCAATTAGTTACCTTGTGGCCAAACTTGTTACAAGTGTAACAGTAACCATGAAAAGGTTAGGCATTATTCCTATTATTCCTTGACATTTTACTTCTGCATTTATTAGCCTTATGTTCCATCTTGTTGCAAGCATAACACCTAATGGAGTTCTGATTTAACTTACTCCTACATTCAGCATCTTTATGACCAACCTTATTACAATTATAACACCTCACAACATTTTGATTCATCTTACTTCTACAATCAGCATCTTTGTGACCAATTTTATTACCAACATAGAAATTTCCATTCAAACCTTCAGGATACCTGATAGGAGCATTTTGTTTAGGTGCAGGCTTCATAAAATTCTTTTTCATACTCTTCCTTTATCTCTGTTATGGAGTAAAAAGTGGTCACATGCCTTTTTACCTCCTAGTTTAGCTCCTAGGTCCAATATTCTTTCTTATACTTAATTTTACATTTTAATTGATCATCCCAAAAAAAACCTCCCGAAACCTAGGACATTTTGGGACCCTTGGGACCTATTTTAACTTATCCCTGACCCAATTTAGGCCCCTAGACCTAGGTGCCACCTGCCCATGTCCCCCCTAATTGGTCAGGGATAACTTTTGGTATGTCAGCTTGGACCCTTCCAAAATGTTTCTCTTTGTCAACTTTTGTGATTTAAATTCGTAAATGTTAGCGGGAAAGCATATATAAGTGAGTTTATGACTTCATTTTACAACTAGATGGATAACACAAACTTATGATATTGGAACAAAGAGAATTCAAGGCATTCATTTGGTATTTGTTGTAGATTTGTGTTATTATTTCTGTGTTTGTTGCAGATATGGCTTCATCATCCATCTCTTTGTGAGTTGAAGAGCTTTCATTCTCTCAAGGGCTTCACCACCAAGGTGACATCATTACTATTTGAATCATTTGAGTCATCTCATCATTTGGATTATCTTTAGCCTCTACCCTGCAAGTGCATGCTCTCTCATTAACAATGGTGTTGGAAGACTTGAATGTCCTTATGGGGCTTGACTTAGGCAAGCTCCTAAACACCACAACCCCCAACCCCCTCTCTTGTCATCTTGTGTGCAGGTTACAAGTATAGGTTGCGGGAAAAGTGAAGCTATAGGGAAGCAGTGTAGATATTACAGTTTTGGGATCTAAAAATAGTGTCAGAAAATCCCTCTACCTGGACTTGGTTAGTTTCTGCCCTAGTCTATAGGGCCTTAAGCTTTTGGATCTAAGTTTCCAACATCATCTACAACATTTCATCAATTCTGAACTCCAGCAGATTCCAACATCTAGACTTGGGTGGTTGCTGAATTTGTCCTCCAACACCTCTACTTTTGAGAGATAGGTTCTGACATCTTACTTAACCTCTCTGTTGTTGATCATCTATTTCAAGCTAATTATCTTATAACTAGGGGTTCCTTCATACTGAGCCTAGGGTTTGATAAAATCTTGGTTGAATCTTATCTTTACTTGAAAAACAAGAGCACAAAGATCTGCAGATAAGCCCTCTTCCATTTGTAGTGGCTTGGCTCAATCTTTTCCCTTGAATGTTGGAGAAAGAAGGGTTTGATCTAGTCAATCCATACATTCCATCATCTCTCTGTTTACCCCTTAACATTTTGGTGAACCCATGTTTTTTTTTGAACTTACATCTTGTTGAGTGTTTTAATCAATCTTTGCATTCATTCATATCATATAAATCATCTTGCATTGAAAACTTCTGCTTACGTTTGAAAATTTTGAAAAAATAAGCGTTCTATGCTTGCATAATAGCATAGTTTTGCATTATTTTCCTTGCATATTATTGGATACATTTCATAATATAATTTTTAAATCAGATCTGAGATAAATTACAGCAATTAATTATTTCATGGTCTTACACCTTGCATTTGATATATCATTTGTTAGGGTTTTGTTGAAATTTTGCATTTTTTCATATAACCTAGTTTTTGCAAAAAGCTAGGGTTTGTAGTCAAAATCTTGTTTTAGATTTTCTTCTCCTTTAGACACTCATTCAAATCTGATTTTGAGTTGTAGTGTGTCGTCATTGTGTGTCCTTGCATTCAAATTTCAAATTTTGCAATTACACATTGTGTATTTCAACAAACATAACTACCTTAATCTTGTTGATCGTACTCTTAGTTTTGGCATTGAGTGTTATTGGGCTTTGCATGAGTTGTATAACCTACTACCCTCCTAGGGACATCTTTGTAAGAAGAATTTGTAGACTAATGGGTTCTAATGCTATTGATAACAACGGTGTGCAAACATTGGAAAACCCATTATACAACCACTTTACAAAAGGTGAAATAACACCTCAACATGACATATTTGGTGATAGGATAGAAGAACCAATAATTCCTCCTCTTGAAGAAATGGGTAACAAAGATATACATGTATTTGAGGAACATCTTAAGAAATTGGACAAACAACTAGCTGAATTTCAACAAATTGTCGAACAAGCACACCTAGCTCAAGAGTTGGTACCTATTGTTGAAGGTATAAGAGGATTGTTACAAGAAGGACAGGAAGGTGTTGACATGCTCTGTAGATTAGCCCACATAGTGGATCATAACATCATGCATACAGCTAACTGTGCGAATAACATTGAAAATGTGTCACCATCAACATATATAAATTCACCGGTCTCGGTACCCATACCGACTACGAGAATATCCACTTTTACATCATCAATGCTCACCACCAATCCACATGCTTGTAGTAATTCTACCACTACCATGGGGACATCTAATGGAAATTACAAAGCCGTTGGATTTAATTATCAAAACTCCACACCTCATGTCTCTATACCAATGCATACCTATTCTCAACCACCTATTACCACTACCTATTCTCAACCACCTATTACCACTACTTATTCTCAACCACCCTTTAATTTCACAACCACAACATCCAATATGTCTTTCTCAAATCCACAAGTCAATTCCTCAACCAATGATACCTCCTAAATCAACTTTTATAGGGTATGTCTTCTCTACAGTAGAAAGTGACAAACTTGACTAACTCTTCTTCTCAACCTACTTTACCAACATATCATGCCCGTAGTCCTTTATCCTATGCAATTCTAAGAACTCCAATGCCTGACAAATTTGAGACCTCTCGCTTTGAAAAGTGTGGTGGTAAAGGTGATCCTAATACTCATGTGGCAACATTCACAGTGATGTGTAGTGATTTCTTCTTTAATGAGTAATTCTTAGCAAAACTCTTTCCCCAATCTCTCAAAGGTATTACTTTGGAATGGTTTTGCTCTTTACCTCCTAATTCAATCAATTATTTATCATAGTTAGTGGATCAATTCTTGCAACATTTCCAAGCAAACATTGGACCCATTGTCTCCTTGATTGATTTGGTTCATTGTAAACAAGGCTCAAAGGAGAAGTTGACATAGTTCATTAGTTGATATCAAGGTCTCATCTCACAGATACAATATCCAATCAAAGATGAGGATCTTCAGAAGGTATTCATTACAAACTTACAACCAAACATACGCGATAAAATATTGTTGATGAAGTATAGTTCTTTTCAACATTTATGCACAATTCTCTGAGATTACCAACTTTCGTCTAGTCAGTATAAGATTCATACCTCATCAGCTCCTGTTGACCAATCCATGGCTGGACCATCTCAAAATTCATTCAAGAAGAACAACAAGACATCAAGATTAATGGACAACATTCAAATAACTTTCACTCACAAGTGTCTTCTATCTCAAAGCCTCCCCGGACACCATTTCAATTCAAACAGGAACAAAGACAATTCACTCCATTATCAGATTCTCTCCATTCGATAATGATTCAAGAAGTGAATAACAATCTTTTGAAGTTGCCTCCTACTCATCCTTTCAATAGTTCAAGGCCACAAGGACCCTCATTCAATGTTAATTCTTATTGTCACTATCACCGATCTTTGGGACATGATACTGAAAGATGTATGCGTCTTAAACATGAAATTCAAGACCTCATCAATTCTAATGTGATACAAGTTACTGGTGTGAATGACAATAGAAATAAGTCGATAGCACCTCTGAATCAAAATCTACAAATCTTCACCAATCCATTTCCTAAGCATAGCGACAACAATATGGTGGAACAGAATATAATTGTTGTCAATGAGGATTGCACCCTTATGCAAAGCTGTGACACTCTACAATCCTTTGAAACATGGGGACAAACTCAGGCTGTGGGTGACCTATAATAAGTTTGAACCTCCAAATTATGGGCTGGTTCCCTTAAAATATTCTATTGGAATGTATGATTTTATGTTTTGGAAAAGGGTAAGAAGGAAACTATAAGGAAATGAAATTGTAAAATTTGGTGATGCACCTAATATGGATAGATAATATGCAATCTAGTTCACAATATAACTTAGAAATTTGACTCACACAATCCAATCTTGGCACAAATATCACAAAAGTATTTCTAAGGAAGGCTTGAAAATAGGCTTTTTATGAAGGAAAAGGATTTCTCACAACACAAAAGGATTATTTTCATTAACACAACCTAAGACTTGCAATAACACTATGCTTAATACTTCAAGTAATAGTGAGACAATAATTTTAAAGATTTTGATTATTAAACACAGTAAAATTTCATCAAATCACTTCATACAATTTGCATTAAATGGAAAGGCAACTACTTGATTTCAAAGAACAAAGGAAAAAATGCATGAAAACAAAGAAATTGAACCTGTAACCTGTTGTGATCTCTCTATAAAACTGTCAAATAATGATCTACAAAACCTCTTTCTCTCTCAAAGTGTATAAGAGCAAAAATGCAAGAACTCGAAAAAATGAGTTACAAAACCTCTATCTCTAAATGTGTAAGAGAGAAAAGAATGCAAGAACCCCCAAAAATCAATTTTTTCTTTACAATATATAGCTTTTCTCTGACTAAGAGGCATGCAAAAATGAACTGCAGCTAACTACCTCTAAAAATCATCTCTCCAAGGTAATCCACGAGCAACCTCAAAAATCCCTAAAAATAAGGGCTCAGACTGCGACAAATTGAGCAAAAATAGCTCCAATTTTGATCTCTCCATGTGCTTGACCAAAAAGTTGACCAAGATCCCTCAAATCCCTCCTCAAATCATGCAAAAAGCCCCTAGATGGTCTAGTTAACTCAACTTATCAATTTACATGATTTTGCATTTGCAAAATTGATTGTGAGTAAATAATAAAGTAATTAAAATAATTACTCTATTATTGGTTACAACTTGTACTACTTTTGATTTTACAACTTGTGAAAAATAATAAAGTAATTTGAAGAATATTACTTTACTATTTATTTACAATTGATTTATTTGTAAAATCATGCATGATGATAAGAAAAATAAAACTTCTTATCTCTCCAATTACATTTGCCTAATTTGCATGATTTGAGTACAAATTAGGACTTAGGAGAAAATAAAAATCCCTTATATCTCCTTTTGAGAAAAAACACCTAGTTGCATGACATATGCATTGAAGGCAAAAATCTACCCTTATCACTCCATTATATTGCCAAGGAGAAAAATATATCATCACAAAAGCACTAAGGCAAAAATAAATACTTCCTGCCTTCTCCTTACCTTTTGTCTTTATTCATCATACCAAAAATGCACTAGGTCTTCATTTATGCAAAATACACCCTATCTTCAACTCTGCCACCTTGCATTTCCATAAGGCATGTCTTCATACGATCTTCATTTGAAGTTATCTCCTTTGACCTTTGATGTAAAAATACATAAGGTATAAAAGATTATTTTTGACCCTATTCGGTCATCTTGCATGAATGATGTATCATAAGTAGGAATCTTTTAATAAGGTATCTTCTGACATGTGTTTGTTTGAATATCTTTCAACCATACAAAGCTTGAGCATCTTTCAACTATATGATAGTCGACTCCAAGGAATGAAAGGTTTGTTTGAATTTTTTGGCAAGGTATAACACAACACTTACAATCCTCGACCACTTTAGACTTGGAAAAGTATGTATGAAATACATTTATGTCGGCCACCTCTAATAATGATCGCTAGGGAAAAACTTATTTGATGTTTTGACCCTGATCTTGTTTTGGATAATGCAATGATTTAAGTTTACAAAGTCAAAAAATCACAAAGAAAAGAAAGGAAGCTTCGAATAAAAGGTGAGAAACCCTAATCACTAAGTCATTTTTCATTTTCTTCCTTTTGCTTCCTTTTGTCGGTTGCTCTGCAACTCAATCGAAACACTTTAGGGTTTGATGGCTTCTTCGGCTTCTCCTTGGGTTTCTGAGGTCGAACTCCATGATTTCCTTGCATTTTTCTGAGTGAGAAGAAATGGCAGTGAGTGGTGAGTATGGTGTCCTGCTTTTGACTGGCATTTTCTTCATCTTTTTCTATTTTTTTTAACTATGAATGGCCGTGGCCATACGTGCTCATTTCTACTCCTTCCTTTCTTGACATATTCTTTTATTCTCTGTGTGTTTACTCTACAATTGTAACCAAAGAAAATGAATGCAAACCCTGACCATGAGGGCACGGCCATACTATTTTTTCTCCTCTGCAACTTTTAAAAGGTAAGCTTTCTTCACTTTCTGCTGTGTATTTTTTGATCATTTCAACTTTTGAAAAAAAAAAGTTCTTTTGTGAAAATTGAAATGGGTGTCTAATTTTAAAGAAGCATGTATCCTCCTTGTAATGGCCGTGGCTAATGAATATATTCTTTGCATTTTCTTAGTCTTCTTGATGTGAAACTTGAAGGTCTTCAACTTTTGAAATGAGGGTTTCTTCTTGAAAGTGCACAGAAATGTATTCTCTATGCATGGCCACACTTGTATACATTTTGTAACCTCCCATCACTTGGCTGTATACGCAAAATGAAAAAGTTGTGAAAACTTATGACAAGGGTTTCATCAAGAATGTATGTATTTGCCATTTTATGGCACGGCCTTGATAAAAACACATTATATCATCATTCTTTTCCTGTAATGGCAAAAGATATGTTAGGGTTTCATAAAAAACCCATGTGGGTATCTTCAGAAAACCTTCTTTCTGTCACGGCCATGCTTGGAAACACATTGTGTTCTCTTCTTCTTGCTACAAAATGATATAAGGGTCTGTTGAAAAAATTCTAAGCAAGGGTTTATAAAAAAAATATTTATCCTTCTGGCATCTTTTTCTGATATCCTTCCATTGTATTTTCTGTACTAGCATTCTTTTTCTAAAAAAAGACCTATAGCTTGTTATACTATTTCATTTTCTTGAGCATAGATTTTGGTTTGTCATTTCACTTTTCTTTAGCCTAAACTGGTCAACTACCAGGTACTTAACACAAAATCACTTCAGATATGATTGCACTCTTCTTGACAGATTTACACTTTGCATAATGTAAGTAATGACTGTAACTTACAAACTCGAAACTGTGTCTTTATACTTTATCCTTCTGTGCATTCAGAAACTCCTATAGCAAGTTTAGTATGTCATTTATCTTCTCTTTTGAACATGGCATATGCCTGCCATCACTATATTAGTCAAAAATCATGATGTATGACTAATGAATACTTAAATGTAGCATGTATCAGTTAGAGTATTACTATCTTGATCTCCTTTGCTCACTACCTGTAGATACTTTTATCATTTTTATTTGATGTATCTCCTTCATTCATGACTGTCAGATGCTCCTTGTAGATTCTATCTTTCTAGAGGGAAGACATGTATCACTTGTTTCAGTTGTACCTGATCTTTATGACCACATCAGTGTGACTTTGTGATTTGCCTTCAACTGTTGTATGAAAAATGAAGGCTCCTGTAGTATATCTTCACATTGTAGCTGCATTTATCATTTGTTCATAATATTTATTCACCTGAGATGAAATACCTGTTGTACTTTGAGATGGCTCCTATAACCTGTTCTTTCTATTTGATATGCACTTGAGACTTGATTGGCATATGTGTCTTTTTGTCCTTGACTGCTCTTTCTGTATTGTTCTTTGTGTATCTATTGATGGCATAGGACTGTTATGAAAAATCACACTTCATTAATGATAAAGAAAGTAGAATGCAACCTTGTTTCTTGCATATCATTTGGAATTTGATCACTAATGAGATATTGGATATAGCATAACATGTAATGGTATGACTGTCAGATGAACTTGTAGATTCTATCTTTCTAGAGGCAAGACCTGTATCACTTGTTTCAGTTGTACCTGATCTTTATGAACACATCAATGTGACTTTGTGATTTGCCTTCAACTGTTGTATGAAAAATGAAGGCTCCTGTAGCATATCTTCACACTGTAGTTGCATTTATCATTTGTTCATAATATTTATTCACCTGAGATGAAATAAATACCTGTTGTACTTTGAGATGGATCCTGTAGCCTATTCTTTCTATCTGATATGCACTTGAGACTTGATTGGCATATGTGTCTTTTTGTCCTTGACTACTCTTTCTATATTGTTCTTTGTGTATCTATTGATGGCATAGGACTGTTATGAAAAATCACACTTCATTAATGATAAAGAAAGGAGAACGCTACCTTGTTTCTTGCATATCATTTGGAATTTGATCACTGATGAACTATTGGATATAGCATAACATGTAATGGTATCACTTTGAGCATGCTGGGCTCGACCCTTGTGGGAGCCGCATTTTCTCCACATGCTTTAAATGTCTTCAAATCAGCAACATTACTTTTCCTATACCTGCACAGTGAACAAATAAGCTAGCATAAAAGATATACCTGATAGTGTTGATTGGTCTTCTTTATGATATGTCGACTTATAGCACATGTCTGATATGATCTTTCATATGAAATGCATGATGTGATAAGTTGATATATCTGCTTGATAAAAGCATATGATAACTTTAAACATCCGGAGCTCTAACAAGACTTTCCCCAATTTTTTGCAAGTTCAATTGATGATAGGAGCTGAAGATGAAGATTGAAAACCAGCATCAACAAAACAACCTTCTTGCTTAGGCAATGATGGATGTTTACTTTTATCATGTGTTCATATTATTTCTTTTATCATTCAGATGTATAGGTCGCATGTCTGCATTGCTCAGTCTAGTTACTCCCATGGCTTGTGTGGGACATATTTGAACACTTCTTTTAAACATAATCAGTTACTCTATCTTATGCACTTGATGTATATGTGTATTTCTTTTTCAGTCAATGCATAGAATAAAGTAACAGATATTGAATGTATGTTCAAAACATGACATGAAATAATAGTTTAAACAAATATCTTTATTTCTTTCTTTCAAATGTGATTAAGTGAATAACCAATCTGACTTATAACTCCTGACAGATAACACTATGTTAAATCAACTGTATTTCTTGAATGATTGATACCTTGGCAATCTTATTCTCTTGTCATGATGACTCATCATTCTTGATTAGACTGATGGGTTATCCTGTCAACTGAAATCCATTTCTGCTCTGTCAAGATAACAATTGTTCAATGAATGCAATAACTTAAAGTTTTCTTTTATTCCTTTTGAATGATTGCACTTAGGTCTAACTAATTTTAGTGTGAACAAAAATTAGTAACAATAATAGAGATTGAAGATGACTATCTTGATTAATCATGGCATAGTGGGTATGCTAGAAGTGGATAAGCTGACAACTGAAAATTCACCTCACCCATGTGGAAAAGGTATCTACGCTGAGGTCCCTCCTCTGGTATCCTTTTATGGATTAGGAGATAACCAACATGCACCAGATATGCAATTAGAACAGCCTATATGTAATCACTTGAAGCAAGAGAAAGTGGTGTCGATGAGAAGCATTCCATTTCATTGTGAAAGGCTCATAAATCAGACTAAGAAGGCAAAGGAAAGGAAAAGAGCAAGGAGACTTTCTTTGGTGGGAAATACCACTGATTCCCCTCCTTGTAAGAAACAAAATATTTTTAACATACCTGGTCTTAAGAAGCAAGCATCGTATGTCCATCCTGGGAATCAACATCAATCAGGTATGAACTTCTCGCACAATTTGCCACTCTTGATGGAGCACCTCTCTAAGATGCTTGCAAGTTTGGCCTCTTCTTAGATATATAGAATCACATATGTCATGTTTTTTTCCCCTGTGTTGTGTTAAATGTTGTTTAGGTCTTTTTGTATGACCCTTGACACTCTTGTAAGGTCAAGGATACAAGGATACTGCTTCTATTGTACACTTCTATATGTTTCTCTATTCTTCTATCTTTCCTCTCACCCATTTTACTAATGTGTATTGTGCCTTGGGGGCATAACACTTGGGGGATGTCTTATCACATCTCCTCGTGTTACAAACCCAAGTCACTTTTCTCATTTTATTGTTTACATTCTTCAGTGGCTCTACTACCTGGCAGATGACAAAAAATAAACAAATATTGATAAGTACCATGTGTCCCTTCGGCAAGAAAGAAAAATGGATACAGTCCATATATGAAGATGGGGTTGATATATATATCCGACGCTTGGCTAGTAGAATCACTCCTTATTGTGATTCATGTTGTGATATCGATTGTAGAAAACTTTTGCAATAATCTTAATCTGCTTCAATGCACTTTGGATTGTTTTGTATCTCACCTTGTTGTTACACTTAGTTCTGAGATACCTGCAATATAAGCCCAATGGCTATACTCGGTACTGAACCCGAAAGTGTAGCCTTAGTCTCTCATATGATACAATTACATGTATAGCTTCTATGAATTCATTTGGTTGCTATCTTAGAGTAAGATTTCCTAACCAAACTTTATATCTTGTTCATTATTTTAACAAACGATGTCGATGTGTTTGTGGGAACATTTGGTGATCATGGCACATGTCACCTTTGGGGGCATGAGCTTTACAAAAGCTCTTGTTCCCTTGTGTGTTTTCACTCTACCTTAATGCCATTGATACCGGCAAGTGGTATCAACCACCTTAAGGTGGGGGCATATATAATGATATCTGATCGATTATCTTTTACACTGACAAATCATGTTTGCGTACACTTCCTTTTCACCATAAGACATCTCTGTGATGCGGGTGGGGTTGTGTATTTTATCTATTGTGTATACCTCCTTTTCATTGTAAAGCATCTCCATGATGCGGGTGGGGTTGTATACCTTGAGCACATGATTACTTTTCACTGTAAGGTGTCTCCATGATGCAGGTGTGTAATATGCTGACCTGTTCTACTGTAATTTTTTTTGTTTTTTTAGTGTGTTTTTATATTTTATTATTGTGGTCTTTCAGACTAGACAGAAGATGCAGAAGGGGTTTTAGTTTTAGAATTGCATGTGTGTTTTTGAGAAAGATTTTACCATAAAAACATGAAATAATTGATGAACAATCAACTAGGAATAAAAATGAACACATTGCAAACTTGGCAACACATACCCAAATGCATATTTTGCATCTTTTTCCATTTCTAAGTTTGCTGCTACAAATTATGAGTTGACAAGAGAGGAAGATCGATAATTTCTGGAATCATACAACGAAATGAAGAATACCAAGAAGTGCATATGTTATTCCAACCTCATGGCAGCCACTTTGCATCAATACCCATATGCCAAAACTAATTTTTGTGAGCACCCAATGTCAAACCCTAGCTGGAACTTGAAATTGCAGCAACACCCAATAGCTCAAATCTACAAAACTCAAATACCTAGATGGATTATTTGCAACACAACCTCAAAATCCATCACTCCTCAAACATGCACACCAAAATACCAACATGCAAGCCAAAATCTCCAATACCCAGATGGATTATTTGCAACACAACCTCAAAATCCATCACTCCTCAAACATGCACACCAAAATACCAACATGCAAGCTAGAAATCTCTGATAAAACCTCATTGTCATAAACATGCAAATTGAACATTTCAAACCGTAACAACATCAAACTCAATCTTTGAAGGTCTATGATGAAATCTACTTGACCTCATCCATCTATATGGCATGGGAGCATCACCACAACTTGTAATTCTAAGAGAACATCACCCTGGAAGTCTGGAATAAGCATTTCCAGAGAAAAGAGGTCATTCTGAGCATATATCAACAAAATAGAAGATAGCATAAACCTCAACATGAAACTCCAAATTCCAAATATACTCCTCAAACATGGCGCCCAAAACAAGAAAGAATATTTCTTTAAAGTCCACTGCTAAAAATAAAATGAAATCAACTTTATTTTTTTATGTTTGACTTTATAAAGGGAACGCCACACCAAGTAAGAGGCCCACCTCTTTCTAGGCACTCAACTCCATGATTCATAAACCCTTCATGGCCACTTTTTAAGTTACAACCTTCTAAAATAAAATAATACATTGAGGCACAACTCCCAAGGTAAAGTAATTTTACTAGGACTTTAATAACAAAAAATATAATTAAAGATTACATTTAAATCAATCGCCAGTGCCTAGTAAAATATATCAAGTAGAAATAAATTGAGCCATAGAAATAACTCTAACTCCTCACTAGGCTCAACTCAAGATCATTCCCTAATCACCTGAATTAGCCTACGGGAATGGTGAATATGCTAATCTACAACACTCTTGAAGATCACTCAGGAAGTGGGGACATGAAAGTCCTTCAGATGGGTTGAAATATTGACCTCTTTTTATGTTGTTTTTATATGTTTTTAGAACTTTTCCATATGATCCTCCATACACTTTACCAACATCACCATCATTATATGCTATCTTTTTATATACTTTGCAAGACTTTGAATCCCTATTATTAATATGGAATATGGTGATGATATTATCAATTGAATGGTTTGAATATGAGTATGCATGTAATATAAATGGAATCCTATGGTTTAGTCATGAAGGTTATTTGTGTGCATATGTTTTGTGAATTAACCCCTTGTGCAGCAAGAACGCGTCATCAGGGAAATGAGCATTTGCAGCGAAGTTGTAAAGGAAGTGAAGTTAGGACGCTGAACGTGCAGGCAGCTGGAGGATGAATGTGAACCATGATGGATAGAAATAAATGCAGAAGAAGAAGACTTGTTTCAAATGTAGTGTTCTTCATGAGATCCATTGCATAAGAATTCTTATTTGAATAGGACTCTCTTTCCTCTATTCGGCTCGATTAATAAATCAATCTCAAACCTATATCCTAGTATCTAGGAAAGGATTGATGGTTGAAGTTAGTTGGTAGTTGCAAAAAACTCTCCCATTTCTGTATAAGTTAGGAGGGATGAGTTAGATATCAAGTTAGTTACTTTATTTCCTAGATACTCAGTTGTTACTCTATTTTTCAATATTGGAAGATCCAGACATGTTTTATTGAGGAATGTTATTATTGAATACAATCTAAAAAAATTCTGTTTATGATTTGAAATGAATGGAACTGTGTGTCATGAAGATGCGTGAGTATCTGAATTAGATTTAATTTCCAATTAAGTGAGTCAGTCCCCTGAGCTAGCTAGTCAAGGTACTGATCATCACTTCATTTATTTTCCCATTCCTTTATGCATTCTTGTTAAGTTTGTTTTCTATTAAGTTATAAATACATTATGAGTCAATTAGAATGCTTTGATTGTTGAATTACAAGTCGTATGGTTCATGAACAATTGCATGCTTTATCAACTTTAAGTCCTCCAGAGGTTAGCACTAGTTCTCTTATTATTTTGGATGTTTTGGGTTAATTCTGTAAGTTCCTGTTGATAAAAGTCATCTACATCTTATGCTACAGGTACCCGTAGCCACTAGATTCTGTAACTATTTTTACTATTCTTGCATTTCTGTGAATTTTAGTAGAGTAGAATAGCCTGAATAGGTTTGGATAAGATATTCTAGGAAGAATATGAGCCCTAAAAGCACATATAGTGCAGTGCCATCATAATCTTACGCTCCTTGGTTGATAATTTAATGTAGGCATGCAATGATAGAGTGGATTGTTCAAATAGGTTTACCCCTGAATTATGCTAAGTCTACAACACATTAGTTTTCCTTTATATTTTTGGCACTGTTTTCGGGGATCGTGCTACCTTCATAGGCTCATTTTACATGCTTTCATAGTTTAAACTTCAATTCCAGCATTAGGGTTAATAGATTCACTTTTCTGGAAATATCAAAATTATACTAACATTATGCATGACCATTGGAATATAAAGCCAAATTTACTGTATGTCGAGGCAGAGAGACGTCTGAGGCAGATTCCTCCCTTCAAATTATCAGGATATAGAAGATACAGCTGACTTTATCAAATATATAGTAGAAAGTACTGAAGAAGAGGAGCTTCCTCTCACAACACCTTCTACATCTCCATCAGCTTCTTCCACAACCACAGAAGGGACCTTCAGAACCATGGCAGATGCTACGGTGGAGGATCCACCAGAGCAAGCAATGTTTGAGTTCCCTATCACTAATCAAGAGAGGGCTACAGTGCTGAAAAATATTCCACCATCAACATTACCAGTCTTCTATGGCTTGGTGACAGAGGACCCTGATACGTTTTTGTTTGAGTTTGATATCTTGTGTAGGAGTTATGACTACACCTCAGATGCTCACAAGATGAAACTCTTTCCTGCCACTCTCAAGGATGCATCCTTGAGATGGTTTATGTGATTGGCAAAAGATGTCATTCCAGACTGGGATACAATGAAGGAGAAATTCTTGGAGAAATACCAAGATTACTGTCAAGGACATGACAAGAGGAGAGATGACATCTTCAGGATGTCATAAAAGGGGGAGGAGCCACTAGAAGACTATGTTGAATGATTCTAGTTTGCTCTGAAGAAAAACCCCCAAAACAGATTATCTAAAGAATCATTAAAACTAGTTTTCTTAAGAGGAGTTAAGGATGATTGCATGGACACCCTGAATCTCATTGGGCAAGGTGATATTTCTCAGCTAGCTTTTGAGTCAATTTGTAAGGTTTGCCAAAATTATTCAAGGACTTTCACCAGAAGACCAAGGGGAGAAAGGATATCAATTACCAACAAAGCAACTAATGGAGTTTCAAGGGTGGAAATTAGTAACTTGTTGTCCAACATGAAGGAGGACATAATCAACCATATGGCTACACAGCTGGACACTCTTTATATCAAGAAGAAACAAGAGGAGACTGATGCAATGCTTACTGAGTATTGTCCCAATTGTAGGCAAAGGAAGGCCAATTGTAAATGCAAAAGGGTGGCAAGCACCCAACAAGAGAAGATTGAAAGGCTAGAATTTCAGCCATTTGAAGGAGAGGATGGACAATTGTTCTACATAGCTCAAAGGAGACCTTGGCAGCAAAGACAAGGTATGCCCTATGATCCACTAAATTTCAGTTCACCCTTTCCTGCTGCGAACCAAAATTTTTTTGCTTGGAACACTCAACCATGGCCTAATCAAAATCTCTGGTAAAACCCACAATGGCCTACTCTGCAACCTAGTTGGAACCAACAGTAGCCAAACCCATGGCCCCAACAAGGTTTTCAAGGTGCCAACTATAACCACTAGTGGCCTACACAACAACCTTAATGGTAACCCCAATGGAACAAGAACCAACAATGGCAGCAAAATGTAAATTACCAGCAACCTATGCTTCCACCTCAACCTCAGTAGCCAGCAATAATTCCTCCAATAGCACCTCAAAATCCACCTCCTAGACCTACCCAAATCCCCACCCAGCCTAGACCTAATCCTAACAACAAGTCTGTTCAACAGGCTTATATTAACGAGGTAATGCAATACCCCACCTATGGGGTAGAAGTGAGTAATGTTCATCTCAGATCAAGGAAGCAACTTGTGAGCCATTCATCTCCCCAAATTACAGAACTTGAAGATGAAGAACCCATAGAGGGAGCCTCAGATAAATCACCTCTAGAACCTGAATCAACTCAGGGCCCTCAAATCATTTCAAATCCTAAGCCTCCTTTCCTTGAACACTTGGCTATCTAGAAACAACCAACACAGTCTGAAAATGACCTCATAAGACAATTACAAGATATAAGTATAAAGATTCCCTTAATCCAAGCCATCAAAGATATTCCCATCTATACTAAAACTATCAGAGATCTGCATAAAGAAACCAAGAAGAAAGAGGATAGACCTAAAGACAGTTCATGTTTTGGGTAACCTTGCTGACATAATGTTGGGAAATATAATTGTTCCCAAATATATAGATCCAGGTAGTCTAGTTGTGGATGTCAAAATCAATGGGACTCTGATTAAGAATACTTTGATAAATTTAGGTGCTGCAATTAATGTAATGACTAAGGAAATAATGCAAACACTCCAGTTGAACAACCTTAGGCCTACTCAGACAGTCTTGCAATTAGCTGATAGGTCTACAATTAAACCTGAAGGAGTCATTGAGGATTTGGTCATTGCATTAGATTCCTAGGAATATCCTACTGATTTCATAGTCCTACAACCCAAAGTTAATCTCGTTGGTTATCCTCTTATACTAGGCAGACCATGGCTTGCCACAATAGATGCATTTATAGGTTGCAGGTCTGGTAACATGATCATATCCAATGGGACTGTGACCAAGAAATTAGTTTTATATCCACCAGCCCAACCATTCCATGAGCTTGAACAGACCATTTGGCCTACCCTGGAAGATGAGGATAGCTATTCCCTACAAACATTGATGACTATTGAACGCAACCCCTTTCTAGATATTCAACATGAAGATGAGCTGATCGTTCACATCATACAAAATGACAATGGAAGACACCCACAGCAGCAAGATTGTTCATCTTGCTTACAAGATCCCTTAAGAAGTATAATACCTACCAGTTCCTCAGAGGAGGTGTCTCAAATATTCTATACTTTGTTACCCTAGCAATGCTTGCCAGTAATACCTAGCCTTGATTTGTCCTCTGTGCAAGAAATGTCTAAGCCATTGGAAGTCAAGCCAGGAAAGATGTTGACTATTGATAATGTATTGACTGATGAGCAGCAGCAATCCCTGCATGCAGTATTACAAACCCACTCAACAGTGTTTGCATGGGATTATAGTGATGTGAAAGGCATAAATCCTACTTTGTGTATGCATAAAATCTACATTGATGATGGGCATAGACCTATAAGACAATAGCAGAGACGCGTGAATCCTGCTCTCAAAGAGATAGTGAAAGAAGAACTTCAAAAGCTTTTAGATGCAAAGTTTATATACCCCATTTCAGATAGTTAATGGGTTTCACCATTGGTCATAGTACCCAATAAAGGTGGTAAATGGAGAGTTTGTGTTGATTATAGAGAACTAAATGTTGCCACTAGGAAGGACCACTTCCCATTGCCCTTCATTGATCAAGTTCTTGACTCTTTATCAGGTAAGAAATATTTCTCATTTCTTGGTAGTTTTAGTGGCTATAACCAAATCAAGATTGCACCAGAGGATCAAGATAAGACAACATTTACATGCCCTTGGGGGACCTATGCATATTCAGTCTTGCCTTTGGGTTTGTGCAATGCTCCAACCACATTTCAAAGAGCAGTCCTCAGTATTTTCTCTGATTTTGCCCATGACAACATGGAAATTTATATGGATGACTTCACCACATATGGTGAAACATATGAAGAAGCTTTACACAACTTGGAGAAAGTTTTGAAGAGATGCACAGAGCACAATCTATCTTTGAGCAATGAAAAATGTTTTATGATGATGACACAGAGAATAGTCTTAGGACATTTTATCTCAAGTGCAGGAATACAAGTTGACCCAAAGAAGATTGAAATTATCTCTACCCTGCCTATTCCACATAGACAGAAGGGTGTAAGGAGTTTCCTTGGACATGCAGGTTATTATAGGAGGTTCATTCATGATTTTAGCAAAATTGTTGCACCTTTGTTTACTCTTTTGACAAAAAATATTGAATTTGAATGGACTTCAGACTGTCAAAATTCATTTGAGAAGCTTAAAGCATCTTTGACACAAGCTCTAGTTCTCAGAGGTCCAAATTAGACACTGCCTTTTCATATCCACACAGATGCATCAGACTTTTCCATTGGAGTAGTCTTAGGCCATCAAGAAGGAAATAAAGAGTATGCAATATACTATATCATTAAAAATCTATAGGGAGCTGAGTTAAACTACACTGTGATAGAAAAGGAAATGTTAGTTGTTGTTTATGTAGTTAACAAATTCAGACACTACATAACTGGTTATAAAGTGTTCATACATACATATCATACAGTAATCAGATACTTGATAAATAAGCCAATAGTGGGTGGCAGACTTCTAAGATGGTTGTTGTTATTACAAGAATTTGACATAATTGTTGACAAACCAGGGAAATCTAATGTAGTTGTTGATTTTCTGTCTAGACTACCTACACAATCATTAGAAGGAGTGGTTGGTGACTCTTTTCCTGATGAGTGTCTATTTGCTCTAATTATACACACTCCATGGTATGCAGACATATCTAATTATTTAGTTTTAGGGCAGATTCCAGGTTACTTTTCTCCAAGGGAGAAGAGGCAGGTAGTTCACAAATGTTTCCCTTATTCTTGGATTTCTAGATTCCTATTCTACACTGGCCCAGATAACATTATGAGAAGATGTAGCAGAGAGGATGAGGTGTTTGTTATATTGAAGACCTGTCATGATGAACCCTGTGGGGGACATTTCACAGCCAAGAGGATAGCCTTCAAAATATTGACAACCGGATATTACTGGCCAACACTTCATAAAGATGTTGTCAAGTATACTAGAAGTTGTGATCGGTGTCAAAGGATGGGGAGACCTACAAGAAGTGATGAAATGCCTAAATTGCAGCCATAAATAGCATTAGCCCCTTTTGATAAGTGGGGATTGGATTTTGTTGGTCCTATCTCTCCTACTTCAAACAACAAGGAATACATATTGGTATGTACTAACTACTTAACCAAATGGGTGGAAGTTAAAGCCTTGCAGTTTGTTAGAGATGGCAATGTGGCAAAATTTTTGTATGAGGAAATCTTCACTAGATATGGTGTACCAAGGGAGATAGTGACTGATCAAGGCCCACAATTCACATCAGATTTAATCACCAAACTAGTGGAGGAATATCATATTAGACACAAGAAGTCTACTCCCTACCATCCTCAGGCTAATGGTTAGGTTGAGGTCACAAACAGGGAGCTTGACAATATATTGACAAAAATGGTACATCTTCATAGAAGAGATTGGGTTCTAGGTTACCAGAAGCTATTTGGGCATATAGAACTACCTGGAAGACAACTACAGGGTTTACTCCTTATGAATCAATTTATGGAAAGATAGCAGTCCTGCCTATAGAATTTGAATACAAAACCCTAAGGACAATAGTAGAATTAGGGATGGATTTGACAGAAGCTCAAAAGGATAGACTACAACATTTGAATGTTCTTGATGAAATTAGATTAGAATCCATCCACCACACAGAGGTTATACAGAAATAAAGAGTTAAATGGCATGATAAGTATATCAAGACTAAAGAATTCATTGCTGGTGATTGGGCCCTTCTCTATGATTCAAGATACAAATATTTCAAGGGAAAACTCTAATCTTAGTGGTTGGGACCATATGTGATTAAACAAGTATTCCCTAATGGTACAGTCCAATTACAAACCATTGATGAGGTCTGATTCTCATTGTTAGTAAATGGACATAGGCTGAAACTATATAAGAAACCACTTCAGAAGGATGATTTTCTCATTTCTCTATCCACTCAGTATGGTACTCATGGCACCCCTGATGAAGGTTTTGCGACACCAACAGATACACCATCAGAAGATGATCCACTAATCCTATCTAGTGATGCAGAGGTTGAGTTGCAATACTCAACCCCTATCACTGAGACTTAATTTTTTCTTGCTTTATAATTCACATGCACACATAACACATTATCCAAGATGGACATAGTTAACTTCAGTTGGAACCTATTTTTCACTTTTAGTGGGACCTATTTTCACTTTCAATTAGGACCTGACCTATGGCATATGTAATTATTCAGTTGGGACTTGTGTTGGAGGCACCCATAGCAACTCATGTCTGCAAATGTCTTCACTACTTTGGCAAATAGTCCACCATTTTATCGCTCATTCTATATTTTCTACACGTTGCTTCATTCATTTTAAAATAAATCTAGCACCGCTGCAAATGTGTCAACTCAAGTTCATGAGTTGTTCATTCATGCATTGTGAGCTATCACATCACATCAACTCTGCAGTACCTACCACCTGACCATTCATCCGCATGCATGTCATCTTTGTCATATCAAATAAAATGTTGAGTACGTGTTCTCAAATTTCAAGGTGCACTGATCATTTATTTCCATAACGTGTGTACATAAGGTAACTTACAATGATTAAACCTAGCTTTCTTTTTATATTCATTATTACTTTTTATTTATTTCATGCATGCAAAAATATTTCTCACCATTCCAGTTAATCAATACTCTTCGTTTCCTATCAATTGCCACGTGAAGTGAGGTCACTTCACACATTAGTTGGGGGGGAGGGGTTTAATTTTTTGATTTTCACCATTTTTACCATCTTTGGTTTTATAGATACCAGATAGAACATCCTATGCCATTTTCTAAAAAAGTAAACCTACCCTATTTCACCAAAATATGAACTTGTTACCTTGAGAAAGTTGTAGTGAAGAATAGAAAAGGGTAGTAAACTATAGGTTGGTTCTCTTCAAGGTGGTAGAATTGGAGTTTAGTAGAGATTGACACTTCAAGAGGTTGCACTTCAAGAAGGTAAACATAGAGATAATGGGGGGTGATGCAATACAACGAGAACCATCTGCACATAAAGAAATATTAGAGGATGTGTTGGTGCTACCACTCTTTACCAGAGTAGGATGGTTGGACTACTTTTTGAAATTGATAAAATATGATAATGAAATGGCAAAGGAATTTGTAGCCACACTGCAGTATGATGAGGCAATGGTCAGGGGATTAGTTGTGGATGCTTTTAAAATGGCCATTTCCCAAGTCACAGGGTTGCCACACACAAGGTCCAAGTATCCAGCTCATGTTGATGCAGCCGCACCAAGGCAAGAATTTTGTGAGAGAGGAGAGCACCTAGACTCAATGACACAAGGTACAAATAGATTATCCCTTCCATTTTTCTAGGTAAAATGTGCTTCATACATCATTAAATACATTACCTGTGATGGCCGGCATAATTTTTTGTATACTGTACATTTTAAGTTGCTCAATCATCTATGCCATGATAAGCTAGTCAACATCCCCAATTTCCTATATAATATGTTGAAAAGGATGGGGTCTGAATACCAGAAAAAGCAATTGGACACCACATTGTCCCATCATTGTTTATAGTTTTATTGATCAAGAGGAGCCTGAGAATTCAACAACCACAAGTTGATTGGGAGGATTTTAAACACTGTGTAGATATTACAACATTGTTGGAACAACTTGAAGTAGAAGATGAACCCCGACATGAGCCTGAACAAGAAGGGCCACAGGAGGAAAACACTCCAGAGGATAGGCCAGTGGCAGCAGAAGAGCCCTCATTTTCTAACCCTAAACCTATGAGAGGCACTGATTCAACACCTGTTAAGAAAAAGAGAAGCAAGGAAAGTGTTGAGAAGCATAAAAGCACTATGAAGGGAGAAGATGCAGGGGAAAAGAAGAAGAGGAGTAAAAAGAAAAGAAAACATGAATTCAAATAGAAGATTGTTACTCCTAGGCATTCAGGAAGGTTGAAGAGGTAGAGTGTGAAGGAGAAAGTTGTGGAGGAACAAGGACATGAAGAAGGTGAAGGGCAGTAGCACCATGATCCAACACCAGTGAATTCAAATGTAGATAAAGGAGGAATTGCCCCTAAAGATGTCCCTGTTGATGCTCCTGAAGATGTCTCTACTAGTGCTTGTGAAAATGTTAATGTGTCTGCTAAAAAGAGAAGGTATGTTTCCTCATCTTATGATTCTGACTTAGAGGATCTATTTATTGCAAAGAAAGTGGGAAATTCAGTTCCTAGTAGTTCTGCTAAGGAAATTTTTTATATAACTGGGGATGATGATGATGAAGGTCTGAATTTTGAAAAGGAAATGGAATTGTTAGAAGATAGGAACATAAGAAAAGAACTTCAAGAAGCTCTTGATAGAATAAAATAATTGGAAGAGTGGGTGAGAGGGTCTGAAGAGAAAGACAAAGAAAAAGAGAAAAGAATACAGGAGTTGGAGGAGAGAATTCAGACCTATGGCCATCGAACCAATTTAGATTTGTTGGCACAGATGGCTATAAGTAAAACAAATGCTGAAGAAAATGAGGTACTCACTCCACAACCTCCTATGATAAGGACTCCAGTATACCACACTACTTTGTCTTTGGGTTTTGAATTAATAAAACTCACTCATAAATCCAAACAAGAAAAGGAAAATTGGGAGAAGGAAAAATAGAATCTCAATGTATCAATAGAAGACAAGAATTTGGTGATAAAGAGGTTGGAGGATAAACTGACAGAGGTAATTGATAGGGCCATACAGATAATTGGATGTAGACCTCCACCGAGGGTATATGCATTGTTTTTGAAAGAAAATTTTCTTAGCTTCCAGTTTAATAGGTTCATTAATAATCAACCTACTTTACATTCAAGGCATATTTTCTACAGCTATTTTAAAGAAGTCAGTTTAGAGGAGCAAGACTAATTGTGTGAATATTGTTTGCATAACTACTTAATGACAGAGGACACATAATGGAACCCTTCCATGTATGTTGGGGATTTGCAAGTTAGGGTATTGTTATCATATCTCAAGAATGAGAAGCTCATAGGGGAATTGATGGATAAATATGAAGAACAGGAAAAGACAATGGAACTATAGGTCAGAAGGGAAGCAATGAATCCTGATGTAATCCTCACTCAATGGTTAACACTCCTCTCACACAAAGGCCCAGGAAAAATAATTATGGATTTGAGACTGCGAGATCATAAAAGGATACAGTAGTTAGCAAGGCCTATGCTTCAAAATTGTCTAAGGTATGTGCAAGATAGATGGAATAGTTTGACTCCAGCACTGTAGAGGAAAGAGCGTCACTCTTTCCACAATTTTATGAATATGTTTGAGAGACTGCGCAAGTACATCCGAATTTCATAACAAGTAGGAGTAGGATGGCTGCCACTTACTTTTCATCCTCCTATTCTCCTCTATCCAATACCACACTGGACAGGAGAAAAGGGTGATGAATGTGGGAATGCAGAATCAGTCAAATTGGATAGGCTTGCTTGCTTGCTACAATGGTTTTTATCTTAAGCAGGGTGAAGGATTCAGAGAAATAATGCACCTTAGGCAAATTGCTTTACACTACAATCTTCTCCCTAGATGTTCAATTCAATGATTTTGATTGAGGGCAAGCAAAAGGCTAGTTGGGGGGAGTGATGGGTTGAAATATTGACCTCTTTTTATGTTGTTTTTGTATGTTTTTAGAACTTTTCCATATGATCCTCCATACACTTTACCAACATCACCATCATTATATGCTATCTTTTTATATACTTTACAAGACTTTGAATCCCTATTATTAATATGGAATATGGTGATGATATTATCAATTGAATGATTTAAATAGGAGTATACATGCAATATAAATGGAATCCTATGGTTTAGTCATGAAGGTTATTTGTGTGCATATGTTTTGTGAATTAACCTCTGTGCAACAAGATTGTGTCATCAAGGAAATGAGCATTTGCAGCGAAGTTGCAGATAGGAGAATTAAAGGAAGTGAAGTTAGGACGCCAAACATGCAGGCAGCTGGAGGATGAATGTGAACCATCATGGACATAAATAAATGCAGAAGAAGAAGACTTGTTTCAAATGCATCATTCTTCATGAGATCCGTTGCATAAGAATTCTTGTTTGAATAGGACTCTCTTTCCTCTGTTTGGTTAGATTAATAAATCGATCTCAAACCTGTATCCTAGTAGCTAGGAATGGATTGATGGTTGAAGTTAGTTGATAGTTACATAAAACTCTCCCATTTCTATAGAAGTTAGGAGGGATGAGTTAGATATCAAGTTAGTTACTTTATTTCCTAGATACTTAGTTGTTACTCTATTTTTCAATATTGGAAGATCCAGACATGTTTTATTGAGGAATGTTATTATTGAATACAATCTGAAAAGATTTTGTTTATGATTTGAAATGAATGGAACTGTGTGTCATGAAGATGCGTGAGTATCTGAATTAGATTTTATTTTCAGTTAAGTGAGTCAGTCCCTTGAGTTGACCACTCAAGTTACTGATCCTCACTTCATTTATTTTCCCATTCCTTTATGCATTCTTGTTAAGTATGTTTTCTATTAAGTTATAAATACATTACGAGTCAATTAGAATAATTTGATTGTTGTATTACAAGTCATATGATTCATGAACAATTGCATGATTTATCAACTTTAAGTCCTCTGGAGGTTAGCACTAGTTCTCTTATTATTTTGGATGTTTTGGGTTACTTCTGTAATTTTTTGTTGATAACAGTCATCTACAGCTTATGTTGCAGGTACCCGTAGCCACTAGATTATATAATTGTTTTTATTGTTCTTGCATTTCTGTGAATTTTAGTATAGTAGAATATCTTGAATAGGTTTGGATAAGATAGTCTAGGAAGAATATGAGCCCTAAAGGCACATACAGTGTAGTGCCATCATAAGATTACGCTCCTTGGTTGATAATTTAATGTAGGAATGCAATGATAGAGTGGATTGTTCAGATAGGTTTACCCCTGAATTATGCTAAGTCTACAACACATTAGTTTTCCTTTACACCTTCCTTCTTAGGATTGCTTGTCCTCAATAAATTGAAGATTAGGATGCTCCAAAATCTGTTCTCCTTCCCAAGTAGCATCCTCCATCAGCAAACCTCTCCATCTCACCAAATACTCCTTGATCACCCTGTTGTATAACCTACACTCTCTCGTATCCAACATTGAATCATGCTATAAGATCAATATACCTTCCTCATCAAGAGGAGGGAGGTCTGGAGAACAAATTATATGCTATCCGAATGCCTTCTTGAGGCATGATACATGGAAGATGTTATGAATCTTGCTACCTACTGGTAAGTCAAGCTCATACACTACCTCCCCAACTCTCCTAACAATCCTATAGGGACCATAGAACCTTGGTTTCAACTTCTCTGCACCACTTCTCTTAAATGAAATATGTCTATAATGTTGTAGACACAAGAAAACCAAGTCATCAATCTCAAATGTCCTCTCCACTCTATGTATATCAGCATACAACTTTTGCTGATTTTGGGTCTACTGCATATTATCCCTAAGTGCCTTCAGGATATCCTAGGTGTCCTATATTAGCTCCTTAGCTCTAGGAGCTCTACTGTCACCAAAAGCTAAATCAACAAAAGAAATTACATCATAACCATATAGAGCTCTGAATGGTGACATACCAATGGTCATATGATAGGTAGAATTATAACAATACTACCCCAAATAAAGCCATCTAACCCAAGCACGTTACTCCCCTGCTACATAATTTCATAGATAGCTCTCTACCCACTTATTCACAATCTCAGTCTGACCATCTATCTAAGGATGGTAGCTAGTGATGGGTGTCAACTCTGTACCTGATAATTAGAACAAATCCTACCAGAACATATTGAGAAACCTGTTGTCCCGATCACTAACAATGGTCTTAGGGAGACATGTAGCTGAAATACCTCTTGAAAAAATAACTCTGCCACCTGCAAAGCTGAATAGTCTGTTGGTATGGCAAAGAAATATGCATATTGAGTCAACTTGTCAACTACTACATATATGCAATCTCTACCCTATACCCTTGAAAGGCTAGTAATAAAGTCCATAGAAATACTCTCCCACTTCTGCTCAGGTATAGGCAAAGGTTGTAGAAGACTAGCTAGGAAAGTATGCTTTGACTTGTTCTACTAACAAGTCAAGCACTCTCTAACATGTTGCATCATGTCATCCTTGAGACCCTTCCAAGAGAATTTCTCTCTAACATTCCTATAGGTTTTAAGGAAACCTGGATGCCCTGCTAGAGGTGAATCATGAATGGATCTCAAAATTTGTTGCTTAAGCTTTGATTTAGGTACCAGAAATATCCTATCCTTATAGTATATGATGTCATCAACCACCCTATATCTATCATCCTGAATCAATCCATCCATAAGCTTGCATGCAAAAGTAGATTTGGAATACTCAACCAAAAGTTGAGATTTCCAATCTGCTAAAATCTCAGTCAAGGAGCATAGTGTAGGCCTCCTAGAAAGGGCATCAGTGACCACATTTTTCTTGCCTTTCACATACTCTATATAAAAATCATGAACTTGTATCTTGTTGACCCACTTTTGTTTCCTTTCATTTAGATCTTTTTGCTCCAAGAAATACTTCAAACTATTGTGGTCTATCCTAACCACAAATTTGGCACCCACCAAATGTTGACAAAACTTTGCCAACGCATGCATGATGGCAAGCATCTCCTTGTCATAGGTAGAGTACAAAGGCTCTACATCCCTCAATTTTCTGATCTCAAATACAATAGGATGTATGTTCTACATTAACACAGCCCCAATGCCATCACCAAAAGCATCACACTCAAGGATAAATGGCTGTGAATAATTAGGAAGTGCTAAAACTGGAGTGGTGCTCATAACCTCCTTCAGCTTATCAAAAGATGCATGTGCATGATCAGACCAGCCAAAAGCTCCCTTCTTAGTGAGATTGGTGAGTAGTGCTACCAACTAAGAAAACCCCCTCACAAACCTCTTGTAGTAACTGCATAGCCCCACGAAACCTCTCAACTCTGAAATGTTCATGGGTGTAGGCCAATCTTGAATAGCTCTAATCTTTTCTTCATGCACTCTAACTCCATCTGCACTGATCACATGCCCCAAATATAAGATCTCCCTCAATCCAATCTCACACTTGGAAGCCTTAGAAAATAAAGATTGGGCTTCCATGATACCAAGAACCTCATCAAGATGATGAAGATGTTCCTCCCATGTCCTGCTATATATCAACATGTCATAAAAAAACACTAACAGGAATTTTCGCAACTGCTTGTTGAACACGTGGTTCATACAAGATTGAAAAGTCGCTAGAGCATTGGTGAGACCAAAGGGCATCACAAGAAACTCATAGTGCCCGTAGTGACATCTAAAAGTTGTTTTGGGAACATCCTCCTCTTAGACATGTATCTAATGATATCGTCAACATAGATCAATTTTGGAAAAGAACACGGCCCCGTGTAACTCATCTAGCATCTCATCGATCCTGGGAATTGGGTACCTATTCTTAATTGTCTTTTTGTTCAAGGCCCTATAATGTATACACATACGCATGGTGTCATCCTTCTTCTTCACCAACACTACTGAAGAAGCAAATGGGCTAGAAGAAGGGCGAATGTAACCCATATCTATCAACTTGTGAATGGTCCTCTCAATCTCCTCTTTGAAGTGCCTAGGGTATCGGTATGCAGGAATATTAATGGGCTTAGTGCCCTCCTCTAACTCTATCACATGCTCAAAACCCCTATCTGGGGGTCTACCTGGAGGGATGTCACCAAACACTCTTCTATGCTTATCCAACACTGATTGGATATCCACATCATAATGAGGACCATCGGGAGAATATTTCAGAGAGATAATCACCTCTACTGCCCATGCCACATCATCATGGCGAAACGATGTCTCCATCCATCTAGTGGAAATGGTCTTAGGCCAAACATCTGAAAGAGCTCTCAAAACTATCCTCCTCCCATCATGTATAAACTCAATCTCCATCTTTTGTGTGTCTTGTATATAGCATCCAAGAGAATGTAGCCACTGCATCCCTAACGCCACATTAATACCCACAAGATTCACCATGTAGAAGTCATCTGTCAGAGTATAATCACCCATCTGTATGTCAATCTAAGAAATCTTTTGTTTGTAATCCAAAGTATAGCTATCAGCAACAGTCACTAAAAATCTTGGAAAGTCATCAGCCTGTATGTTGTGCCTCTTCACCAACTTCTCATCAATGAAGTTGTGTGTGGCACCACTATCAACTAAACAAGTGACCCGTTGCCCCTTAAGTACCCCTCTCAAGAAGAAAGAATGATACCTAGGAATACCTAAGATAGAGGCAACAGTAACACCCCCTGAACCACCTGTATCATGGGCCTCAAGCTCCAATTGAGGTTGCTACTCTATAGGATCAGCATCACTATGTGAACCTGTCTCCTCATGCTCATCATTTTCCTCATCTGAAACCACCTCTATGAGGTGTACCTTGCCTTTTCCAAGGCATCTATGACCAGGTTCCCATAGTTGCTTGCATGAGAAACACAATTTTTTTCTTCTCAATTCATTTCTCTCATTGTTGATTGCATTAGAAGGATTAGACTTTGGCTAATTGATATTTTTTTTCATTTGAACTCCCACCTTTGAAAGTATTCTTCTAAAATTAAGTTGGTGCAGGAGTGGTGTCCAAGTCCATAGCAAGCTCAATAGCCTCATCTAAAGTCTTGGGCTTGTGTACTTTCACCAAGACACGCATCCTGTCACTCAATCCCTCAACAAAAAGCATAACAACTCTACTTTTTGGCATCTCTAGGACCATGACAGCAATCTGTTGAAATTCATTTATATATGCATCCAATCTGCCCACCTATTTCTGTGCACGTAGGAAAACTCCATTGTTTGTAAGAGTTGGCTAGATAGGAGCCACCCAAGATCTAGGACTTCATGAAAGCACAAGAGAGACAATATGAAAGAATAATAATGTATTCTATCAATGAATGCAAAATTGTGTATATTACAATGCTTGAAAAGCTCTTGCGCAAATGGTGAATGCTAGAAGAAGACCAAAGAGGATCCAAAACCTGTAAACAACATGTCTTTGCTATCTAGTCAACTTAACATGTGTGAATTATGTAAGAAGATATTATTTAACTAATAAATAGTTAAATAATATTAAATTATCCTCACAAAAGGGAACTAGATAGCAAATATCCCTATTCACACTAACAATCTCCCGCGGTCAGAGCTTGGATTTGGCTCCCATGCCAGAAATTGTTAGTGTGAATAGGGATATTTGCTATTTAGTTCCCTTGTGTGAGGATAATTCAATATTATTTAACTATTTATTAGTTAAATGATATCCTCTTACATAATTCACACATGTTAAGTTGACTTAGTGAGTTTTCTAGGAGTCTAGTTGTGTGTTGAGTTGTTGATAGTTGAAGTGAGGTGTCTTATCCTCCACATGTGTAATTAGTTGGTATCCTCTAATTGTCACATGTTGTAGCTCTCCACTTTTCACTCCACCTTTCACTCCACCTTTCTAGCTCTCACCTTGTCTTTATAAGCAAGGCTCTTCAAGCATTGTAATATACACAATTTTGCATTCATTGATAGAATACATTATTATTCTTTCATATTGTCTCTCTTGTGATTTCATGAAGTCCTAGATCTTGGGTGGCTCCTATCTAGCCAACTCTTACATGGTATCAAAGCACTCTAGGTGGAATCTCTTCTTGTTAGCCAAATTGTTGAGAGATTGAATGCAAATTCATGGTGGATCTTGATAGTCGAGTATGCTCTTCTCTTGCATCGAATGATGACTTGGAGAATTAGAAAGACTTGATGGAAAAGCCTAATTTGTGAGGGTATCATCTTTATGCATTGTATTGTAGGTTCATTTCAGAGCAGGTTGCTACAAATCTGAGCACATGATTGTGTTCAGGAGGTCTGAGATAGTTGAGATTGGCTTTTGTTTCATTCCAAATCAGACACCGTATATCAAATCTATGAGGTTTTCAATATGGACAATGGGTACCTAATCTTGGAGGCATCTACAATTTTAGAGCAGTTTGGACAAAATCAGGCCTTGCCATTGCGTCTGGAAGGCGTCAAAACCTATAGATCAACTATAAAATCATCGAAATTGGAGCAGTTGCATAAAAAGGCAAAAAAACTTTGCCCCTGCCTCATCGTACGGACAGATTCTGCAAAATATTCTGTCATTATTGCAGGTGGAATATTCTCTCTGTGGTACATAGGAATCATCAGAATGTCAACATTTTCGTCCAATGGGTAAAGGAAATTTTTTTCTATTTTATTAATGTTCGCTGGTTAAAAATTTATTTTCTGCGAATATCTGTTGTACCCTGCCTGCGTAGGGTACCTGCTTGTGTAGGAAAGGTACTGACAGTTGCAGAGAACATATCGAGTAGTGGGGTGCCATGTGGTATGGGCCCCCATTCTCCTCCATGCACTATGGATCACCAATCCTCCATGGTTATAGGCTTACCGGCAGTCTTGACCAGTCTTCAGAAATTGACAATGACCCCGGCATAAACAAATCCGGTCATGACTGTTACTTTGACCACCAACCGTAGGTTAAGGTGACCACCGGTGGACACCTTTGATTTCAGCCACTCCCACCATCCAAAACGCTAGGTAATTTTCTAAACTGGTCAGTGGTTCCTATCGGTATCTTCCTTGAATCCTTAATACTCAGTGGGCTCCATCAAATCTTGGCGGCATTCAAACACCACCCTCAGACCGGACAAACCTAACACCATATGATCTCACCAACCGACGGTCAATAAACTTTTCTACAGTTTATAAAACAATTCCAAATATATGGCGGTCTTCAACAAAACCACTGCCCATTCTAAATAGTTGTCAACTGCTGTAGAAACCACCCGACAAACCATCTACAATGCCGGTAAATCGTTTTCTGCAATATGGGAAGCGGTTTTGACATTAGACTAGGTAGTTTTTCCTTTCTCATACAACAGTTTTGACCATAACAGCTGATTTCATCTAGTAGTTTTCTGATCAAATAAGGTGGTTTTTTCCATCAGGCAGTTTTTCTCTCTAAACGTATGGTTTTTCCATACAGAAGGTGGTTTCACTGTGTATACGCCTGTCAAGGCGGTTTTGACCTACTCATTGGCAGTTTTTACCTGAAACAGTGGTTTTATCTTCTGATTAGTGGTTTTGTAGGCAAGGTGGCATTTTTTTCTCTACACAAAATATTCTGGTGACCAGAGAGAATATACCGGTGACTGCTGTCATCAGCACTGCATTAGCAGTGACATCAAAGGGCCACCTTTGGCCCCCTTCTAGCCCTAATAGGGCAATTTTTTTCAGAACCATAACTTTTTGCCACGGTGTCAAAAATCAACAAACAAGATGTTGCAAGTATGGGTCTAATCGGTGTTGTCATTGATGTCAACATACTCATGTTGCATTGATGAGAAGAATTGGATGAGCAGAGAGGATCAATGGAGATAGTGAAGTGAAGATCCCAGCTAAGACCCAGATCAGAGGATGCGGTTCAAAGGGTTTGTAAATATGTCTTAAGATGATCCAGTAAAGTTTTCAGAGGTCCGCATGAAGATCTGAAGAAGTTATGGCTACTCAAGTGAAACCGGTTCCGGCAGGTGTTCAGAGGTGACAGAGTGATACAGATAGGTCCGGTGAGATCCGGAAATGCATTATTCCATTCTGCAGATTTGAGGGAGTGTTGAGGACATCTTTGTGAAGTGTCAACTTGATTGGTTCATGATTTGAAGGTTTAGAAGAATCTATTCCTTTGTGATAGTGATGACAGACTGTGTTCTTGAAGTTCTGGATGAAGGAGAGAAGGATTCCAGTAAGAAGATGAAGTGTGGATGCTCTTGGTGATTCAGGAAAGCTTGTGGTGGTCTTTGGATTGTGTCCAGTTCATGTTGGTGATCCGCATTGAAGTTGAAGCTTGCAATTGAAGAATAACCTCCAGATGATGGTGTTCTTCCTGAGACTGGCCGACCGGATGTATTACACATCTTGCGGATGTTCTTGTAGATGTTTGCCGACTTAGATGATTGTTCCTAAGTCGATGCCTTGTATAAATAAGGGATTGTAAAGTCATTTCAAAGGGTGTCTTGTGGGATGAGAGTGTGGTAGCAAGGAAGAGAGCGAAAGGTAGAGCAGAAGTATTGGGCTTAATGGAACTGATTCAAGCATGGTGAAGATGCTACTTTCCAGTTTAAGTAGGTGATACTTATTTCTTTGTAGACAGTGTGTCTCTTGTAGGCAGTGAGCCTCTTGTGAGCAGTGTGCTCGGGCAATGAGCCCTAATTGGCATGTGCCATATTGTTCTTTCTATTCTTCTAACAGAGAATACAATCTTGGGTTAATCACCCTGTGGTTTTTCCCTTAACTGAGTTTTCCACGTCAAAATCTTGGTGTTGTTGGCAAGAGACACATTATGGCTTCATGATTGTTGTCATTGATGGCAACAAAGTTCATCCCACACATCCGCAGGACATGGTGTGCCTATACCGGAAGTCAGATTGAAGAGTGTTGTGGTCCGGTAAGCAAGAATAGAGCATGTGGCAAGGTCCGACAGTCAAGTCTGAATCTCCTAGAGGAAGTATCTTTGTAAAGTGCAAACTTGGGGAAGTCAAGAGGAATACCTTAACTGATAGATTCTAGGGATTGAGCCTCCGGTGATGAAAGAGTGAAGAGATATGAGCATCTAAGTATTGGGGTCTGATTTGGCAGAGTAGATAGAGGAAGAACTGACCGACAGAGCATCAGAATTATTCTGGATGAGATATTGATGGTAATCAAGGTTCTTAAGGTATCATCCATGATTGGTCGACATGTTAGATGACTTCTATAAGCATCTCCTTGATACGCATCACTTGATAAGTAAGGATTCAGCCGACAGATCAGAGTTTGATAAATATTGACTATTCCAGATGCTGACTAGAAAGTGGATGAAATCCTTGGTGCGGATATATAAACCAGATTAATTTTGGTATGAAATTTAGTGTTGTGTGGTGTGGTGTGCGAATAAAAGCAGAAGAGCAGTATAAAAGCAGTAAGGCAGGTCCGGTATGTGAAAGGATAGCAGCACAAAAGAAGAGGAAGAATGAAGTGCAGTAGATCAGTATACTGAGCCTAACCGGAATTGAACTCTAGCATATGTAGATGCTTCTCATCAGTTCAAGTATCTTGTTACACTCTTTATAACTTGTAGATAGTGAGTCTCTTGTAGGCAGTGAGCCTCTTGTGAGCAGTGTGCTCAGGCAGTGAGCCCTAATTGGCAAGTGTCATTTTGTATTTATATTCTTCTAATAGAGAATACATTCTTGGATTAATCACCCCATGGTTTTCTCCCTTAACAGGGTTTCGACGTCAAAAATATTGTGTCATGTGTACTGAGTTTATTTCTGCTTTCATGTTCATTTAAGCTTATGTGTTTTGATACTGTACTAGTTGCTAAAGAAGAACAAAAAGTTAAATTAATTAAGATAACTGATTCACCCCCCCCCCACTCTTAGTTATCAACAAGTGTCTCATGTGTTAATGTGTTTCTACTCTTGATTTGTTGCATTGTGTTTCCATGATTGATTTACTATTATGCTGTTGAATAACAATGTGGAGTTAAGTGTTTAAATTGAAAGAAAGTTTTGTACAACTGATTCACCCCCCCTCTCAGTTGTCTGCCCTAAATCTAACAATTGGTATCAGAGCCAAGTTCCTCTAAAAGGAGCTTAACCACTTGAGGAGATTCAAAATGTCATCTTACAAAAAGGATAGTCTGAAGTTTGATGGAACCAATTTTAATCTTTGGAAAGGTCGCATGAAATGTCACTTGCAATGTATGGGAATGGTGTACTGGACCATGGCTACAACACAATATATACCTCCACAGGGTGGTCTGAAAGCCCCAAATGAAATTACAGATGCTGAAAACAATCTGCAGACTATAGAAGCTCTTCTAAGCGCATTATCTGATTCAGAGCTCTCAAATGTTGTTGGCCTGCCAACTGCTTTTGAGATTTGGCAAAAACTGGAACTTTTGCATGAAGGAGACAAGTATGTTAAATGTGCAAGGTTACAGAGTCTGAAAGGGAAATTTGAAAATCTAAAGATGAGAGATAATGAAAATATTACTACTTTTATGCCAAGAGTAAATGAGATTGTTTGTGGAATTAGAAATGTTGGTGGAGTCTTGGATGAAAATGAGATTGTTGGCAAAATTCTCAGATCTCTTCCTGCCTCTTATAAAATCAAGGTTGCTGCCATTGAAGAATTTAGAGCACATACAACTGTCACAAGAGATCAATTGGCTGGCAAATTGGCTGCATTTGAAATGACTGAGTTTAGAGATGACCCCCCCAAGACTGAATCTGCATTCAAAGCCAGTGCCTCTGTAAAAGGTAAACAAAGGTTTGATCTGAGAGAGAACTCATTAAGGAAACTTTCATGGTATGAAAAAGCAAAAAAAGACATGCAAGAAGAAGAAGCTAAAACTTCTCAACTTGAAGCCCTTATTACAAAAAGACTACCAAGAGGATCTGGTAAGTATGAAGGAAAATTGCCTTTTAAGTGTTTTAACTACAATAAGATTAGTCATTTTGCCTCAAGGTGTCCGGAAAGATTTTCAAGGCCAAATCCTAACAAATCAAGGTTCCAAAAGAATTGTTACTATGTTCATGAGGAAGATGATAATGAAGGAGTAATAGATGATGAATCAGAGACAGGAAACAAATCTAGAAGTGAATGGGTGTTTATTGCCATCAAAGATGAAGAACCAATATCCTCTGTATCTGTCAATCATAAAGCTCTGGCTGCCCAAGTTGAAGAAAAGGATGACTGGGTCATTGACAGTGGATGCTCTCACCATATGACAGGTGACAAAAACAAATTCATATATTTGGAAAGGTATGAAGGAGGAGTGGTAAAGTTTGGTGATAATTCTGCTGGTAGAATCAGAGGAACAGGAACTATTTTTTTTATGGAAGGAACAAAACTGGTAATGTACTATATGTTGAAGAACTGAAGCACAGTCTTCTTAGTGTTGGACAGTTGGTGGACAAAGGCTATGATCTCCAATTCAAGAATGGAAAATGCAAGATCTTTGAAAGCTCCGGAACAAAGATTGCATCCAGTACCCAAACTAAAGGTAATATCTTCCACTTGGCTGGTACTGGTAAAAGTTGCCTATTTGTTCAAGTTGATCAGAGTTGGTTATGGCATAGGAGAATGTGTCATGTGAATTTTGATAATATCATCAAGATAAGCAATACTCAAGTTGTAAGAGATCTTCCAAAATTGGTGAAACCTACAAATAGCTTGTGTAAAGAATGTCAGTTGGGTAAGCTGAGCAGAGTCACATTCAAGAGTAAGGAACTCTCTTCTACTGGATTATTGGACTTAGTTCATACTGATCTTTGTGGTCTGGCAAGAATCAGGACTGTGCAAGGTGATAGATACTTCATGTTACTAATTGATGACTATTCCCAGATGATGTGGGTAACCTTTCTAAAAGAGAAGTCATAAACTCTTGAGAAATTCAAAATTTTCAAGGCTATGGTAGAGAATGAAACCGGATTAAAATTGAAATGTCTGAGGTCTGATAGAGGTGGAGAATTCACATCTGGTGAGTTCTTAGAGTTCTATGAGAAACATGGAATAAAAAGACAGTTGTATGCTCCTAGGACTCCACAGCAGAATGGAGTAGTGGAGAGAAAGAACCGGACCATCCAGGAAGCGTCCAGGACAATGATGATGGAAGAAAATGTTCCTCAGATCTATTGGAGAGAATTTGTCAGCACTGCAGTCTATACTCTCAATCGAGTTCAAATCAGAAGCAATACCGGTAAGACTCCTTATGAACTTTGGTTTGGCATCACTCCTACTGTGAGGTATTTCGGATTTTTTGGTAGCAAATGTTACATTAAAAGAGATGAAGATCTAGGAAAGTTTGATGCTAGAAGTGATGAAGGATTATTCTTGGGTTACTCCACTCAAAGCAAAGCATACAGGTGTTATAACAAGAGACTGAGAAAGATAATAGAAAGTACAAATGTAAAGGTTGATGAGGGAATTGAGAAACCCTCAAGGTTTTATGAATATGATGAAGATGATTAGAATGGTGTTCTAATTCAAGGAGCTCAAGCCCTTTCTACAAGTCAGATTCAAACTGATCCGGTAAATCAGGAAGAAGAGATGAGTGATAATGAGCCTGATCAAGAAACTCCCAAAGTTCCCAAGTATGTAAGACTGAACCACTCTGAAGATCAGATCATAGGTGATAAAAGCAAAGGTGTACAAACAAGAAGGAGAATTGCTCAAGATTCAGATGAGTATTGTCTAATTTCAAAGATTGAACCTAAGACAGTAAATGAATCCTGCAATGATGAAAAGTGGACTAAAGCAATGGAGGAAGAGCTGATGCAAATCGAGAAAAATTACACTTGGGATCTTGTTCCCAGACGTAGAAATAAGAATGTGATTGGAACCAAATGGGTCTTCTAGAACAAACTGAATGAAGTTGGTGAAGTAATCATAAATAAAGCCAGATTGGTCTGCAAGGGTTACTCTCAAATAGAAGGAGTTGATTTTGAAGAAACCTTTTCTCTAGTGGCAAGAATTGAAGCAGTCAGATTATTTCTTGCTTATGCTGTCGTCAAGGACTTCAAAGTATATCAGATGGATGTCAAGTCTGCCTTCCTGAATGGTGACTTGGAAGAAGTATACATTGAGCAACCGGATGGATTTCAATTGTCTGATCATGGTTATATGGTCTGCAAGTTGAAGAAAGCTTTGTATGGACTAAAGCAAGCCCCAAGAGCCTGGTATGAAAGGTTGGATAAGCATCTTTTGAAGATTGGTTTCAACAAAGGTACTGCTGACAGTAATTTATATTTCAAAATTGATCATGAAAACATCTTGATTGTTGAAGTGTTTGTTGATAATATCATTTTTGGAGAAAGAGATAGTATGTGTAAAACTTTTGCAAAGCAAATGAAAAATGAGTTTGAGATGTCCATGCTTGGTGAAATGAATTTCTTCTTGGGTCTACAAATCACTCAAACAAAGAAAGGAATCTTCATTTCTCAGACCAAATATGTGAAAGAATTGTTGAAGAAATTTGGGATGGAAGACTCAAAACCAATGAACACTCCCATGGCAACCGGATGTAAATTGAGAAAAGATGATGATTCTCCTAAGGCTGATCAGACAAAGTATAGGTCAATGATTGGAGGACTATTTTATCTCACTCAAACTAGACTAGACATTATGCAGGATGTTGGTCTTGTTGCTAGATTCCAGGCTGATCCCAAAGAATCTCATGTCATGGCAATCAAGAGGATTTTTAGATATCTAAAAGGGACAGCTGAGTATGGTTTGTGGTATCCTAGAGATCATGATTTCTCTCTTCATGCATATACATATGCAGATAGGGCAGGAGATGTGGATGACCGGAAGAGTACCAGTGGTGGAGCATTCTTTTTGGGAAAGAGATTGGTTTCTTGGCTAAGCAAGAAACAAGAGGTAATATCTCTGTCTACAACTGAAGCAGAATACATTGCAGTAGCAGGTAGTTGCACTCAAGTTTTATGGATGAAGCAGATGCTAAGAGATATCAAAGTGGAGTATGAGGAGCCTATCACAATCTTCTGTGATAATTCAAGTGTATTAAATATATCTTAGAATCCGGTGTTGCATTCTAAGACTAAGAATATATCTATCAAGTTTCACTTTCTGAGAGAGCAAGTGAACAAGAACGAAGTCAGACTAGAGTTTGTGCCTTCCAAGGATCAGATTGTAGACATCTTTACTAAACCTCTGCCTAAGGACTCTTTTGAGTATCTCAGGGAGAAGTTAGGGGTTATTGCCCCTCCGGTGATGAACTAAGGTGCACTAGAGTGCATCAGTCCGGTAGATATCATAGTCATATCTTGTGGTCTAGATTGATGATAGGGAGCTGCCACTTAGGGGGAGCAGCTGATATGATTCTGAAATGTTGGAGTTGCAAGTATAAGCCCTTTGTCATTGATGTCAAAGGGGGAGAGAAGACATGTGAAAAACAAGTGGTTGATGATCAAAGGGGGAGCAATAAAGAAAGAGAAGACACGTGAATGGTTGTTACTGATAGGGGGAGTTGTGACAGTAAGGAGAAGTTTTTGTCTTGATGGTTAAAATAGTTTTTCACATCATATGTTGCCATCAATGACAAAGGGGGAGATTGTTGCAAGTATGGGTCTAACCGGTGTTGTCATTGATGTCAACATACTCATGTTGCATTGATGAGAAGAATTGGATGAGCAGAGAGGATCAATGGAGACAGTGAAGTGAAGATCCCAGCTAAGATCTAGATCAAAGGATGCAGTTCAGAGGGTTTGTAGATATGTGTCTTGAGATGATCCAGTAAAGTTTTTAGAGGTCTGCATGAAGATCTGAAGAAGTTATGGCTACTCAAGTGAAACCGGTTCCGGCAAGTGTTCAGAGGTGACAGCATGACACAGATAGGTCTGGTGAGATCCAGAAATGCATTAGTCCATTCTGTAGATTTGAGGGAGTGTTGAGGACGTCTTTGTGAAGTGTCAACTTGATTGGTTCATGATTTGAAGGTCCAGAAGCATCTATTCCTTTGTGACATTGATGACAGACTGTGTTCTTGAAGTTTCGAATGAAGCAGAGAAGGATTCCAGTAAGTAGATGAAGTGTGGATGTTCTTGGTGATTCAAGAAAGCTTGTGGTGGTCTTTGGATCGTGTCCAGTTCATGTTGGTGATCTACATTGAAGTTGAAGCTTGTAATTGAAGAATAACCTCTAGATGATGGTGTTCTTCCTGAGACTGGCCGACCAAATGTATTACACATCTTGTGGATGTTCTTGTAGATGTTTGCCGACTTAGATGATTGTTCCTAAGTCGATGCCTTGTATAAATAAGGGATTGTAAAGTCATTTCAAAGGGTGTCTTGTGGGATGAGAGTGTGGTAGCAAGGAAGAGAGCGAAAGGTAGAGCAGAAGTATTGGGCTTAATGGAACTGATTCAAGCATGGTGAAGATGCTACTTTCCAGTTCAAGTAGGTGATACTTATTTCTTTGTAGATAGTGTGTCTCTTGTAGACAGTGAGCCTCTTATGAGCAGTGTGCTCGGGCAGTGAGCCCTAATTGGCATGTGTCATATTGTTCTTTCTATTCTTCTAATAGAGAATACAATCTTGGGTTAATACCTTGTGGTTTTTCCCTTAACCGAGTTTTCCACGTCAAAATCTTGGTGTCTCATGTGTTAATGTGTTTCTGCTCTTGATTTGTTGCATTGTGTTTCCATGATTGATTTACTATTATGCTGTTGAATAACAATGTGGAGTTAAGTGTTTAAATTGAAAGAATGTTTTGTACAATTGATTCATCCCCCCTCTCAGTTGTCTGCCCTAAATCTAACACAAGATATCTTCAAAAATTTGGTTCCGAGCACTTCGCAGTGGTGTAGTTTATTTTTTGATATTTTTTTGCAGGTGCCAGATATAGCTCTTTGAAGCTAGATCTTGCATTTTGCACTCCCAAGCTCACAACTTTCGCCCACTTCATCAAAATTTTAACTTCTTATAAGCGTTGGAAAGGTAATTATGTGATATACAGTTCTGTCCATGCCATTTTTCCAGATTTTTCTTTAGACATCAAATTTTTAGTTTGGAGCACTTTGGGTACATATCACTCATTGATTAGAAAAGAGTTGAAATTGGTGGTTGTTTTGGTTTGGAGGGGGCTTCAATCACAACATTGATTCAGTTTGTACTTTGATATAGCTTCTTGTGCTCTACTTTTCCTCTAAATCATGGATAAATCAAGGGTTCCATTGTTAACACCATATAACTATGCAACTTCGAGTCAACATGCATGGAATGTTCTCATGGATCTTGGACATTCTTTATATGTTGAAAACAAGATACCTGAACCAACAAATGATAAAAAAAAGATAAAATGGATGATAAAGCATACTAAAACTCTTGAATGTCTTCGTAGTTTCATTTCCCTAGATCTCTTGTTTCAGATCGAGGCATGTACAAATTCACATGATGCTTGGGATAAATTGGAAAAATTGTATGGTACAAAAGATGAAGTTAAAGGCTATCAAATTGATAATGAATTGATGAGCCTTGATCCTAATAACTTTAGCAACATCTAGGATTATATAACTAAGGTTAATGATCTAAGAGCACAATGTAAAGCATGTGGCATTGAGAAAAAGGACATCCAGTTGATCTACAATGTGTTGAACAAACTTAGTCCTAAATATGCAACTTTTGTTTCTAGCTTTCACACTCACAGGTTGACTATGGGATCTACTTTCACTATGCCTTCATTTGCATCCTTTTATGAGATGTTGGTGCATGAGCAACAGAAGCTTATTTCTATGGGTATCATTAAGCCATCACGGAATCATGCTTTGGTGGTTGCACAACCTAAGGAACAGAAAGCGTCAGGTTCTTCTAAAAAGAAACAAAAGAAAGCTAAGAAAAATCCACAAACAGATCAAGCACAAAAATCACCTAAGAAGGAGAAGCCTACATATGGTTATTATAAGAAATTAGGGCATGATGAACATACTTGTTATAAGAAACAGATTGACATGTTGATGCAACTTGTTCAAAAGAACAAACTTTCATCTCCTGATTCTTCTTCTACTCCTTCATCATCTGCACAGCTAGTACTTTTTGAATCTCATGCAAGGAAAAGTAAGGAACCTAAACATAAAGGTAAAGCACTTTGTGCAAGTACACGTTCTACATTAGGTAAATGGCTTCTTGATTCAGGTGCTTCTCATCATATGGCTTCTTCCAAGGATATGTTTTCTTCATTTGAGTTGTGTGATATGCCACCTATTTTGATGGGTAATAACACATATATGAATGTAATTAGGAAGGGAACCATTGATATTGGTGAAGGTACTTTCAATGATGTACTTTGTGTGCCTTCTTTGACCAATAATCTTCTTTCCATATATCAGATTACTCATAGTGGTACAGGGAAGACAATGGAGTTCACACCTAAGTTGGTTATTATTAGAGACTTGGAAACCACAGAGATTATTACTACTAGGGTGGTTGATCATACATCTCAGCTATACACCTTTTATGGTTTCTCTCCTGATGATGATTTAGATCCTTTGGCTGACATTCACACTCCTAGTGTGAATCTTAATTCAGAGGAGAAGTTTGGTCATTTGAGCCTTGGTATTCTTGCCTCTTCATCGGTTCTTGAGACTTGTGCTAAACTTCCATCTTCTCCACCTCTTGTTTCTTCAAAGTTTGGTGCTTCAGTTCAGCAGGATACTTCTTGTCTTTCAGACAAAGCCTTGTGGGATGAGCATTTGACAAGTGTTTCAGATTTGTTTTGTGAGTCCCATCTTGTAGATTTGGAGGACACATTTGAGGGGTTATCTCTCCTCTTCGATGATAGTCATAGCACAGTTGTTGTCCACCCTTCTTTGTCTTTGGAGATTGTTAATTTTCAGTTTCCACTAGATCCTGGATTGTCACTTCCATTAGTGAGGCCTAAGACTCCTAACTTGATTGTGGTATCATTTGGCATTCACATGGAGACACATGATCATCTTTTAGAGACATCATATTTCATGAGACTTCCTTCCTCTTCTCTTGGTTTGGAGTTGGAGTTTCTTCATGCACCAGTGGATTGGTTTCTTCCCAAGGGAAGACATATTGTTTGTAGGTTTTGGATCCTCTTTGGTCTTCTTCTTCTAGCATTCACCATTGGCGCAAGAGCTTCTTCATTATGGGGGGGACATCTTGTCTCATGCTTTCCCTCTTATTAAGGGGCTATTCATTGTATATATGTGATGGATGTTGTATTTGGTGGGTCTTGATTTTTCCATCATTCCATCATTTGTACATGTTGTGTATGCATTCTCACTTTTGGAGAGGAGTTTTTTCCCTTGAGGTTTTCTCCTTGACTCCACTTGAGACTTGTTTGCACATGGGACCTAACATGGCCTAGTAGCCACGACCCATCCATCATTGCATCTTGCATTAGTCAGCTACTCCCTAAGTTGCACTTAAGGGGGTGTCAGTGTGAATAGGGATATTTGCTATCTAGTTTCCTTATGTGAGGATAATTCAATATTATTTAACTATTTATTAGTTAAATAATATCCTCTTACATAATTCACACATGTTGACTTAGTGAGTTTTCTAGGAGTCTAGTTGTGTGATGAGTTGTTGATAGTTGGAGTGAGGTGTCTTATCCTCCACATGTGTAATTAGTTGGCAAATATCCCTATTCACACTAACATTGTTAAGATCAAGACAAAACAGTAAAACCTATGATACCCTCAAGAAATCTAAAACTAAGTGCAAATAAAACAAACAGAAAGTAGCAAGGAATGATTTCACCTAGTTTATTTGATTTCTTGGTTTCATTGTGGGTTGATCATCAGAGCATGCAACTACAATATAAAAGGCTGCCATGGATGCTCAAGATACTATGTGCCACAAATGAAGATAATTTTGACGCTAATTGATTGAGGACGATGAGAATGAGAGAGGAAGGGGGTACTTGTAGACAAGGAGGAAATATGATCAATGGTGGAGAAAGAAAGGAAGAATCAATGGATGAGGATGAATGAGAGATAAGAATAAACATGCACATGCCAAGTGTCCATAAAAAGGCACCTTATTTAGAAAGATTAGGTGGGTTGTTGATAAAGATAAGATTCCTTTTCAAAATAGAATGTTGTTTCTATTTTGAGAGTTAGGTGATGAGGATATTTGATTTTTTCTAATTTATTATTTAAATATTCCCACATTTTAATTTTTTGCTATTTTATGGATAAAGGGGCCCACTTGCACGATTTTAGAAGAAAATGATAGAAATAGAAGATGATGAGATATAAATTAAATAAATATAAAATTTATTTAATTTATGTGCATGTTGGGAAATAAATAAAATATTTAATTTTATTTATTTATTGATGAAACAAAAATGGGAATGCACATAAAAATAAAGATAATTAATTAAATAAAAATAATTTATTTATTAATAGAGGAAAAACGTAATGATTAAATAATTAAAAATTATTTAACCATAGAAAGAAAGAAATGAAGATTAATTAAATAAATAAATTTAATTTAATTAATTAAGAGGAAAATGATTTTATTAATGATGAGTATGTCAGATAGAAATGGTGTGTATGATGCAGTATGAGTTTAATGCATAGATAATTAAATGGGTCAATTTTAGGTGTGTACATTTTGCCCCTCTTTGAGACAATGTCCATTAGGGCATTGTTTCAAAGAAGATATGATATGTTGGATAAATAGGCTATGCTCCAATGAAACTAGCGGATGATGCCCCCTCGAGAGGTAGACTAGGTTGACTAGGGAGAATGGGTTGACTTGCGACAAGAAAAGGCTAGAATAGGGCAAGAAGCAGAAGGACAAGGTGCAGAAAGGTAAGGAAACCCTAGGTTTTAGGCCTATAAATAACACCTTATAGTGCAAATTCAATTCATTTGTTACATTTGCTTTTGTTGTTTGTTTTTTGCTTTGGAGTGTTATTTGGAGCTTTGAAGATGCCGATTTCGCGTGATCATCATCGTGCCGAGAGGGTGAGGACGTTTAGGTGAGCGGTAGGGGCACGAGCACTGGTAAGTACCAAAAAAAATTCCATTTGCGTATTTATTTTTGCCTAAGGCGTCATTAATTGCCTTGTGTGACCAAATGCACATTAGCACTCTACATGTTCATTTGAGCCTTGTTGTGTCACATTTGGCATTTCTAGTTGCAAATGCACACAGGTTGGTCGCGTTTGGTTATTGCATACGCATCTGCTCATCAACTGGGTTAGGCTTTAGTGTGCATGTGCCTTTAGCGCTTCAAGTCGCATTTGAGTGATAGTACATCACGTTTGGTAAAGCTGAGCACATATGAGCGACAGTGAGTCACCTTTGGCTTTTCAAGTCACAATTGAGCAACAGCAAATCACACTTGGCTTTCTAAGGTGCATATGGCAAAGGGAAAAGTTGCCTATGGTGAAAGAAGTCGCATATGGTCAAATTAGGTCAATTTTTAGGGTTTTGACAAATTTTAGGTAAGAAACTTGTTGATGATCATTGTATCATTTCCTGCATTAGGCATTACTTCCATTACTATCGCAAGAGCCTCACCCCTCAAATTTGTAGTTGGTACGATAGCTGGATGCCGACGAGCCCCTATTTCTTGAGATTATTAGCTTTGAGCATGTTGTATATGTGGAGCCCATTCATGCTCATACGGCATTAATGATATCACTGGTCAAGAGATGGTACAATGAGCACAGCTCGTTCTTGCTTCCCACAGGTGAGGCGATTGTAACACTGGAGGATTATATCGCATTCTCTGGATTCAGATTCGTGGAGATCAGGTTGATTATGATCCAGACAATGGGCATGATGCTTTTCAGAGACTATTTGGCACACCTAACATCAGAGAGGAGGATCATGAGATCCCCATGCGACGGATGCGAGAGTTGTGCGATCGACCGTAGAGAGTAGTTGTGGCTATCGGATTTCTTGTGCTAGACCGACAAGCTCTAGGCTTTCCTATTGGATGGGGTACTGTGATGGAGAGCATGTTCATGTACAACACTAGATATGCATGGGCTCCTTGTGTTTTGAGACAGTTGTACCATTATTTACATGAATGCACATTTATGTTTGGATCTAGCATGTCGGCTAGGGTTATAGTTTCACACGTATGGGTGTTCGAGCACATCACAGTTATAAGGCCTATTGGACTAAGGCAGAGATTACCAGGACAGCCCTATGCACATATATATGGAGGTGTGCCTAGCTATAGGTAGTTGAGAGCCATAGTTTATTGGAGGCGACAGTTAGATGAGCTTAATCAGTTCACATGGCGGCCATGGAGGAGCTGCGAGGCCTGGACAGAGGATGCAGAGGAGCTAGTATATGCTCGACAGGCACAATATTTATTTGGTCGTGGTATCTACATTATTGAGAGGTATTTGCCTGAGAGGGTGCTTCGGCAGTTTGGTGTTGCACAACCCCTACCAATTGGCGATGCTATCTTTGGTCATACACGCAAAGGGGTTTCAAACTGGGGCCCAGAGGTAGTTATGGACATAGCCCTAGCTAAGGTGGAGGGATTACAACCGATGATGTGGGGATGGGATTAGGGGCTAGTAGATCTGGGGATGTTTCCCAATTATGATGTATATTGGGAGATAGCTAGGCCAGTTCAACTTTCTGTACCAGGAGAGGTTGGGGAGGTAGCAGTGCATGTGCTGCAGAGAGGAGGAGATAGGGCACAGAGGAGAGCCCCATGGGTGCAGGTGATAGCTTCTCCAATGGCAGAAGTGGGGCCCTTAAGGGCAGTAGTTGGACAGGGTCAAGGTGGAGGGCAGGTCCCTTGACTTGTGAGGATGCCACCTCAGCCACAGCAGGTAGGGGATGATGGAGATGCTACCATGAGACAGATGAGGCAGAGATTATAGGGGGGATCAATAAGAGGATACGGGTCTAGTACTGGTTGAGGAGGACAGAGGTGGATCGACACAAGGTAGTTGTAGCTATGAGACAGGCTCAGGGGTAGGCTCAGGGGCAGAGATTACCATGACAGCCCTATGCACATATATATGGAGGTGTGCCTAGCTATAGGCAGTTGAGAGCCACAGTTTATTGGAGGCAATGGTTAGATGAGCTTGATCAGTTCACATGGTGGCCATGGAGGAGCTGGGAGGCCTGGACAAAGGATGCAGAGGAGCTAGTATATGCTCGACAGGCAAAATATTTATTTGGTTGTGGTATCTACATTATTGAGAGGTATTTGCCTGAGAGGGTGCTTTGGCAGTTTGGTGTTGCACAACCCCTACCAGTTGGCGATGCTATCTTTGGTCGTACACGCAGAGAGGTTTCAAACTGGGGCCCAGAGGTAGTTGTGGATGTAGCCCTAGCTAAGGTGGAGGGATTACAGCCGATGATGTGGAGATGGGATTAGGGGCTAGTAGATCCAGGGACGTTTCCCAATTATGATGTATATTGGGCGTCAGCTAGGCCAGTTCAACTTTCTGTACCAGGAGAGGTTGGGGAGGTAGCGGTGCATGTACCGTGGAGAGGAGGAGATAGGGCACAGAGGAGAGCCCCACAGGTGCAGGTGATAGCTTCTCCAATGGCAGTAGTGGGGCCCTTAAGGGTAGCAATTGGACAGGGTCAAGGTCAAGGGCAGGTCCCTTGACTTGTGAGGATGACACCTCAGCCACAGCAGGCAGGGGGTGATGGAGATGCTACCGTGAGATAGATGAGGCAGAGATTAAAGGGGGAGATCAACAAGAGGATACGGGTCCAATATCGGTTGAGGAGGACGGAGGTGGATCGACACAAGGCAATTGTAGCTATGAGACAGGCTCAGGGGCAGGCCCAGGCTTACCAGGGATAGGTTGCCCAGCTTCAGGCCCAGGTACAGACATTATAGGGGTAGTTATAAGCTATGTAGGATCAGGCTGCATAGGTATAGGTTCAGGTTGTACCAGATGATGTTACCATTGGCAAGCTTACAGCAGAGAGGGATGCAGTGTTGTAGAGAGCACAGAGGGCCATAGCAGAGAGAGATACAGCCACAACTGCTCTTGGGACAGATTAGATAGGTTTATATTTGGCACAAGAGCTCGCCCAAGTACAGGGAGAACTCAATGTGACCCAGAGGGAGGCAGAGTATTAAAGAGGGTTGTACTATGGTGCAATGCCGACAGAGCAGCGCCAGTCGAGCTACAAGAGCCGATCAAGGGCTTCTACATCAAGGAGGACAGGGGGTCTCGATCGGTTGCCTCAGTGATGGGTCCACCTTAGTAGAGAGGTGCAGGGGGATCAGGTGGAGCAGGTGGAGACCAAGGATAGGCTTCATCGGGGAGTTCTCTTTTGAGACACCAAGGATAGCCTACTATGTATACTATTGTATCACTTTTGAGGCCTGAGAGCCTGTTGTATATATTTTTAAGGGCTCTTGGATAGCCATGTTGTGCATTTATTTTGTATATAGACACTTGTATATTGACCCATGGTATATATATATATATATATATATACATGATCCTACACATTGATGTGATATATTGTCTATGATTATGGATGCACTTGTGATATGGATATGCATTTATTTTTGTATTTTCTTATGTTTTTATGAGATGCACATGATGTGGTTATGAGATGCATGTGCTCTAGATATTTTATGATGAGATGCTCTATGTATGGTTATATGTTTATGATTATTGCACAATACTTGTAATGATGATATTGTTAGAATTTAATCTTTACTTAGTGAAGATTATAATTTATTTGTAATTTATTATTTGGTGTATTATCCCCACACATGTCAGATAATAGAGGAAACATGTGGCACACACCTTATGCAAGACGGCATATGGGAGTAACGGATAACTCCATTACTCACCTCTATTTAAGAGGTGTCTCCTCCTCTCTTTGATGTATCCCTCATCACGGATATCTTCTTCCTCACTCTTCTTTTCTTCTCATTTCACTCATTGAGAAGCTTCTCACTCTCTCTGTAATCTTTTTCAGGCTTCATGCCATTTGCATAACATAGGAGATTTTTCTTTGTTTTTCCCCCTTCACAATCTTGGTCTCCATTGGTGCATTGTGGTATCTTTCTTTTATCATTGATTTATTTACTTTGCATGTTTGATTAGTAGATTGTTGATCCTTTACTCTTCTTTACATGGTATCAGAGCGGCTACACCTTAGAGACCTGTTGTAGGAACTTGAGAGAAGAGAAGATTCTCTCTACAAGAAAAATATTTACAATAGTTTGATTTTTTTTCCTAGATTTTTTGTATGCTTCTAAAGCATTCATAATTTTTTACAAAAAATTTGATATAGTTTGTAATAATTTTATAAGATCTCTGCAAAAAAAAATTCTCTTATAAAATTTTTTAGTTTTTTTCATACTACAATCCTTTTATAAAAAAAAAATTATATATATTTTACATTATAAATCAATTTAAAAATAAAAAAATAAAAAATTTTGCAAATTTTAAAAAAATTCTACATTATTTTACAAATTATATATTAAAATTTTCAAAGTTTAAAATAAAAATATAAATTCTTTTTTACAAATTAAATCTATTTCAAAATTATAAATTTTTTTTTTTAAATTAAACAAATTCTTTTAAGAAATTTTACAATTTTTTTAGGGCTTCATTGGCCCTAAAGGCCTCTGCCCTTTTTTTGCATTGTTTAAAAAAAAATTAAAATTTATAAAATACTAAATAAAAATTTATTTATAAAACTTTAATAACAAATCTTTTGTTTAAAGGCCAAAGGCCTGCCAGGGAAGTTACCCTAGCCCATGAGCAACTGCCGCTCAGCGACTTTCTAAACCTTCCGCCCTCCATTTTTCCTTCTTTGCTCGCTCAAACTCTGCATTCTTTAACACCAAAAAAAACTTTCATTGCATTAAAAAAAAAACCGTGTCTCTTCGTTCTTTCCTATATATTTATGATGTTTTTTTAACTTTTCTTAAGTTTCTTATAATGTTTTTTTTAACTTTTCTTAAGTTTCTATTTAGATTTCTAACTTAAGGTTTTAATTCGTGAGTGTGTTTTATAATCTTTATTAATATAGTTAAATAATTTTTAAATTTATCAAATTTTTTTTTGGGTAAGAAGCAATTAGATAATTAAGTTTTTTTTAAATGTGATTTTTTTAAGGGCTTTATTTAAAAAAACAAGGTTTTCTTTTTCAAATTTTAGTAATATTTAGTTTGTTTTTTAAGTTTTTTTTAATTATTGTTTTTAGTAACTTTTAATTTTTTTTAAATATTATATGCAAAAAATTGTGCCTTTCTAATATAGCTTTTTAATATAGTTTTTTTTACTTTATTTTTTTTAATTTAAATTTTATATGCATTATTAAAGTTCTTTTTAAATAATTTTTTGCATATAAAAATTTCTCTAGGTAATTTTTTGCCTTTTCTTCTCATAATTAGAATAATTTTTCAAAACATTTGCATCTAATTAGGTCTTTTTTTCAAAAAATTTGCCTTTTGTCTGTAATTAGACATTTCTTCATAACAATTTATTTTGCCTTTTATTATGGAAATTAGGCATTTCTTACAAAAAATTACCTTTTCTTTCCACATTTTTTCAAAATGTTGGTTTTTAATATAATTACACATTTACTTTATTATTGGACTTGATCAACCCAATAATTATGTACTTGTTCCATTCAATTTAAGGGATATTCATGTAGTTGCGAATGCATGAATATCACTTTGGAGTATTCTTCTCATCTTTTTTTTTTAGCAATTCCTATGTATCTTCAAGAACTTTCTATCACCGTTGGTGCCTAATTATCATTCTTATTTATCAAATTATCATTCTCTCTACTTAAGTCTTGATTTATCTCAATATTTAAAACAATCTAGAGTTTCCTTCTCAACTTCGATTATGTTATTTTGATAAAGGGAATCTGATATTTTATTGTGCCTCATTAATCTGATATTGTGCCATATTGGTAAATGCTATGCCCTTAATATTGGTGTACATAGGGTTATGAATAGTCGGCTTGTAGCTATCTTAACTCCTAATTAAGTCATGTTATCATTATTATATTATTATTTAGTTAGATAGGTCAGACTAGGTGTTATATAGGGGTGTGTCTATTCATCCTAAGCATAATTAAGTATATATAGGAGGATGTGAGTCTTATTTCATCATCATATTGTGAAGTGTGTTCTCATTGGAGATATTTGGAGGTTGCCCCCTCGAAGTGGCCTATTATTCTCAGTTATTATCAAATATTTGTAGAATATTTCATATTATCTTCTTCCATTGTGCAAGTTATTTCATTACAAGTGTCAGAGCATGATCTTGGCACCGTAGAGGCAAGATTTTTTTCAACATTGGAGGTGATTTTGGGAAGAGCATAACTTTTAGATTTTAGCAAATTTTTTTAAAGATTCTTATAGGGTTTTGAAGACCATATTAAAGAAGCTATAGTCCAGATTTCAGAGGAATTGGAGCAGATTTGAGCGAATTATTGCAGAATTACGATTTCTACACAATTTATTTGAGATCTACATATCTCTCACATCTTGCTGAATTGGAGTATAATTTGTATTGGGTTTTTGAAGACATAATAGAGGAGCCTACAGTCCAAATCTTGGATAAATTGAAGCAAAAATAAGCGAGTTATTACAAAATTAGGGTTTCCAACAAATTCGCTCTCAAGGCAGCAAATTTGCTAATTTTTTGGATTTTTCATTGGGTAAGTGGTATCTTGGCCCTAGTAAGTTATAGTAAAAATTTTAGAGAATTTACATTTCATTTGTGTGATTTATTTCAAAAATATTGGTTTCCATCATGACGGGGCCTGGAACAAGAGGCTGAGGAATGTTGCCACACTGGGGAAATCCTCTAATAAGGATGGGGAAACAATAGAGGATAGTAATCCCAATGAGGAAATAAGTAAGGTCAAGGAAGAGGTTTCCTCAATTAAGAGGGATATGTGTGACCTAAGAGGAGATATATCAAATATACGAAGCATGTTAAGCGCCTATATGAATGAACCAAGAAAGGAGTTCTCAAGCAACCAAGGTGAAACCTTCAAGTCGGCTAATAATGACACAAATTTTAATACTCCTATGGGATCTAGGAATTTTTTTCCAAAGGTGGATATGCGCGAGTTCAATGGTAAGGATCCTCTAACATGGATAAACCAAATGGAGAATTTTTTTGAAGTACATCAAATCCCATATGGATAAAAGGTCACGATGGCTTCCCTATATTTAGAACTAGATCAATTCATTTGGTATCGTTGTCTTTGTACTCATCGGAGGAAAAAGAGTCTCACCATCTCATGGTCAATTTTTACAGAAGAACTCCAAGCACAATATAGCAATAGTGTGATAGACAACTTCTTCAGCCAACTTGCTAAACTTCAACAAACAGGATCAGTTAAGGATTATATTCAAAAATTACAAAATCTATCCTTAAGAGTGGATACAATTACAAAGGAGAACTTGAATGATTTATTCTTGGGTGGTCTCAAGGATCACATTCAACATGAGATACACATGTTTAGTCCTAGCTCAGTAAATGAGTCTTTTATCTTGGCACGTAGGGTAGAGGAGAAGTATTTGATTCCTAGAAAGCAAGGGGCTAATGTGACAAGAGAAAGGATATTCAACACCTTCTCTTCCTCAACCTACTAGGTTGACTCCACAACAAATTGAGGAGAAAAGAGAAAAAGGGTTGTGTTTCAATTGTGATAGTAAATACAGTCAAGGACATAAATGTAGTGACAATAAATTGTTCTATATTGAAGGTCCAAGTGAGGAAGAAGAGGAGGAACCCATATTAGAGGAGTATAGGGAGTCAAGTGAGGAATCACATGATTCTCAACCAATCATTTCTTGTCATGCACTCTCAGGTTTTAGTGCACCACAAACTCTCAAGGTAGTGGGTTTCTTAAAGAAGTAGAAAGTAACAGTGTTGATCGACTCAGGTAGTACTCATAATTTCATCAACAAAAAGTTGGCAACTCGTCTAAATTATTTTATATATCTAGCCCTAGAGTTTCAGATTTTGATTGCAGACAGGGGTACAGTTAGTTGTTCGGGGAATTGTCATAGCATTAAATTATCCATGGGAGATTATCAACTTGATACCCCAATGTATGTGATATCTATGGGTGCAGTAGATATTGTTTTGGGAGTACAATGGCTTACTACATTGGGAACAATTGAGATGAACTTCTGAGAACTATTCATGAGATTTCAATCAGAAGGAAAGGTAGTAGAGCTAAGGGGGTTGAAGGCAAAATCCCCACAGATGGTAAGCTCTCATCAAATGCAAAGTTTCTTAAGAAATGAGCGGATGGATTTGTGGCCTAGCTCTATTCATTAGAAGTCTCTCAATCTAATGCTCCTACTCATCCAGATTTACAAGCAATAATTGATTGTCACTCAGTGGTTCTTGGAGATATGCCTAAAGGACTTCCTCATAAGAGGGATCATGACCATGCCATACAACTAGTTCCAGGGAGCCAACCACCAAACATCAGGCCTTATAGGTACCCACACATACAAAAAAGTGAGATAGAAAAAATTGTTGAGGAGATGCTAAAGGCAGGAATTATCAGGCATAGCCAAAGTGCTTACTCCTCACCTGTGGTGATGGTGTGTATGAAGGATGAAACTTGGCGCATGTGCCTAGATTATAGAGTGCTCAACATGTACACCATTAAAGATAAGTTTCCTATTCTAGTCATTGATGATTTGCTAGATGAATTGAATGGAGCTATGTATTTTACCAAGTTAGATCTTAAATCTGGTTATCACCAAATTTAGATTAAGGAGGAAGATATTTGTAAGACAGCATTTCAAACTCATGAGGGTCATTATGAATTTTTGGTGATGCCATTTGGTCTTACCAATGCAACATCTACATTCCAAAGTTTGATGAATTCCATTTTTTAAAAGTTCTTGAGAAAGTTTGTGTTAGTGTTCTTTGATGATATATTGATTTATAGCAAGACTTGGGAAGAACATTTGCAGCATGTAGATCAAGCATTACAATTACTCAAAGATCGTCAACTCTATGCTAAGACATCCAAGTGTGCTTTTGGTCTTAAGGAGGTGGAGTATTTGGGACACATAGTTTCACATGAAGGAGTAAAGGTGGACCCTAACAAAATTAAGGCTATCATGGAATGGCCTATTCCAAAAACCATTAAGAAACTGAGGGGTTTCTTGGGATTAACAGGGTACTATAGAAGATTTGTGAAGAATTATGGTCGTATAACAGCACCCCTTACCACTCTATTGAAGAAGGATTCTTTTCATTGGAATGAGTCTGCTAATGTAGCATTTGAGCAATTGAAGGAGGCTATGTGTACAACTCCAGTGCTTACCACTTTGGACTTCACCAAGGCATTTATTGTGGAATGTGATGCTTCTAGAAATGGGATAGGAGCAGTTCTCATGCAAGAACGTCGACCAATTGCTTTTGAGAGTCATCAATTAAAGGGTAAAAATCAGCTCAAACCTATTTATTAGAAGGAAATGCTAGCAATCCTTCACGTAGTTAAACAATGGAGGCCTTATTTAATGGGTCAACACTTCAAGGTTAAGATAGATCATGATAGCCTAAAATATTTTTTGGAACAAAGACTATCCTCTGAAGAGCAACAAAAATGGGTCACTAAGATGTTGGGACATGACTTTGAGATTGTATATAAGAAAGGGAAGGAAAATATTGTGGCCGATGCACTTTCTAGGAAGGATGAGAAAAATGAAGCCTTATTGTGTGCCCTTTCAATATTATAAGCAAATTGGGTGGAAGAAGCCAAAGCAGAGTGGCAAAATGATGTTGCAACAAGTAATCTCATCCAACAATTAAAATGTGATCCTAGTAGTTCAGATAAGTTTTGTTTGAAGGGGGATATTCTTTGGTATAAAGAGCGCTTGTATCTCTGCAAGAATTCCACTCTTAAACACAAGATTCTCATAGAGCTACATGAGTCCCCAGTTGGTGGTCATTCAAGATTTTTGAAGACATATCATCAGGTCAAGCAAGATTTTTTTTGGGAAGGGATAAAAGGTGATCAAAAATTTGTGGCTGAATGTTTGGTTTGTCAAAGAAATAAGGGGGAGACAATTAAGACACCAGGTCTCTTGCAGCCCTTATCTATTCCTAGCCAGCATTGGGAAGAGGTATCCATGGACTTCATCACAGGGCTTCCCAAATCTAAAGGTCATAATGTCATCATGGTAGTACTTGATCGCCTCACTAAATATGCACATTTCATTGCATTATCACATCCTTTTATAGCAAGTGTAGTGACAATTTTTTTTTTGGAGAATATCCAAAAGCTACATGGTACACCTAAGGTTATTGTCAGTGATCGTGATCTTATCTTTACTAGTCACTTTTGGAAAGATTTATTCTCATGTTTGGGTACTCAATTGGCTCATAGTTCTTCATACCATCCTCAATCAGATGGACAAACTGAGGTTGTTAATAAATGTTTGGAAAGATATCTATGTTGTTTCACTTCAGAGAAACAATCTCAATGGGTAGATTGGCTACCACTTGCAGAATGGTGGTATAACACTTATTTTCATAGCTCATAAAAAATGTCTCCATTTTTGGCACTTTATGGATATCATCCTCCTTCCATCATATCATCATTAAAGGTGTCACCAAGAGTTTAGGCAGTAGAGGACAACTTGCTTCATCAACAACAGGTACTTTCAGGACTCAAGGAGAATTTAGCTATGGCACAAAATCGAATGAAACAACAAGCGGACCAACATCGTAGTGAAAGAAATTTTGAAGTTGGGGATTGGGTCTTCTTGAGATTGCAGCCTTATAAACAAATCTCAATGAAGCAATAAAAAAAGAATAATAAGTTGTCTCCAAGATATTACGGGCCATACCAAATCATGCAAAAGATTGGTAGTGTTGCCTACAAGATAGAGTTGCCACCAACAATAAAGATACATCCAGTTTTTCATGTTTCTTGTTTGAAGAAGGTAATTGGGCAGAATATTTCTACTCAAACAGTACTACCAGAGCTTGATGAAGAAGGAAGAATAATTTTGGAACCAGAGTGCATTCTTCAAACACGCATGAAGAAATTGAGGAATAGAACGCTCACTCAGTATCTCATCCAATGGAAGAATTTACTAGTTGAAGAGGCCACATGGGAGGATGAGGAGTTCATTCAAAAGAATCCACACTTGGTTAGCATTAAGGACAATGCTTCTTTGAAGAGGGGGGGCATGCTACGCCCTTAATATTGGTGTACATGAATAGTCGGCTTGTGGCTATCTTAACTCCTAATTAAGTCATGTTATCATTATTATATTATTATTTAGTTAGATAGGTCAGACTAGGTGTTATATAGGAGTGTGTCTATTCATCCTAAGCATAATTAGGTATATATATGAGGATGTGAGTCTTATTTCATCATCATATTGTGAAGTGTGTTCTCATTGGAGATATTTGGAGGTTGCCCCCTCAAAGTGGCCTATTATTCTCAGTTATTATCAAGTATTTGCAGAATATTTCATATTATCTTCTTCCATTGTGCAAGTTATTTCATTACAGTAAATTTGCCTTCTTATGGATTTAATCCATTTATATTTTTTTGAAAAATTAAAAGTTCATTAGAGCATTTGCCTTCTTGGTGGATTTATTCCATCTATATATTTTGTAAAGTAAATGACTTATCAAGTCTCAATGGAGCCTTTAAATCTTTTATGTGCAAGACGCATTTGCAATAATGTTGCATAGGGAGCCTTATCTATAATGAATTATATATTTTATCAAGTCTCATTGGAGTTTTTTTTGGGCCCCATGGAAAATACTTCCATCCACTTTGATGGTATGCACTTACATTTTTATGATGAACTGATCATTGGGGATCAAGTTCTTAAAATTCTATTGAAGGCAATATGGTTTTTATACCATTTTTCAAACTATTTTCAAAGTCCTTTGATATTTTATGAAGGCATTATGGTTTTTTAAAACCATCTATAGGACTATTTTTCAAAGTCCTTAATATTGAAACTTAAAATGAAGGCACTATGATCTTTAGGACTAATTTTTAAAGTCCATTATTATTAAACTTGATATAAGTTCCCTTTACAATTCAACAAATGATGTAGTGAGAAGAAACCTAGAACTATTATTGCTATGTCTATATATTGACATTTTATAATTTGGGCTATAAGCCATAATTTGTGCTACAACTTTTCTTAGCACTCTTACTCAAGACTTAAGGTTATTTTAGCTATGCTGACTTTTTCCTTATTAGCTTTATGACTTAAATTTGGATTCATCCACAAACTTTTATTATGCAATATGCAATTTGTATCTCTTTATATGATTATACTAATTCAAATTTAGGAGATGATCCCAATAATGGGAAATCCATTTTTTGGTTATGGTTTCTTTGATGGAACATGTCCAATATCTACCTTGGCAACACAAGAACCATCAATCCACTTCTCTTGGCTCTAAAGGAGCTCTCCATTCAGATTGTTCAAAGGCATTTATACAAGCACTTTGGTTCACAAAGGCATCTATACAATTATTCTCAAGACCACTTGAAGACTTGCCTCTATCTCAAACCAGATTGTTCACTCTTCTTCAAGCTTCTTTCTCAAATTCTTTATTCTTATTCATTGTAAAGGATTTTATGCCATTCATGTAACATGTTGTAATCATCCTTTGATGGATTTATTGTAAATCTCCCCAAGTAAAGCTTAAAGGGGGGTGTTAGAAATTAATCTTTACTTAGTGAAGATTATAATTTATTTGTAATTTATTATTTGGTGTATTATCCCCACACATGTCAGATAATTCACCTCTTTTATTCCTCATGTAGGAATAATCTATTTTCTGTAGATTCCTCCTTAAGAGGAAACATGTGGCACACACCTTATGCAAGATGGCATATGGGAGTTACGGATAACTCCATTGCTCACCTCTATTTAGGAGGTGTCTCCTCCTCTCTTTGATGTATTCCTCATCACGGATATCTTATTTCTCACTCTTCTTTTCTTCTTATTTCACTCATTGAGAAGCTTCTCACTCTCTCTATAATCTTTTTTAGGCTTCATGCCATTTGCATAACACAGGGGGTTTTTCTTTGTTTTTCCCCCTTCACAATCTTGGTCTCCATTGGTGCATTGTGGTATCTTTCTCTTATCATTGATTTATTTACTTTGCATGTTTGATTAGTAGATTGTTGGTTCTTTACTCTTCTTTATAGATATGCTTTATGGATGCATTAATGGTTATATGATAGATGCTAGATGCTATGGATAAATGATTTATGGTGATGAACTTACTATATGGTAATGATTTTAATATGTCTGACACACTTGTGTTGCAGGAAAAGGAAGAATGTTGATGAAGAATGAGAAGATGCTAATGATGAAGATTGAAGATGATGATAATGATGATGATGAGAACAGCTTTAATAGTTGCATACTATATTCAAGGTTTACAATCCTTATTTTTGATGTAGCATGTGGATATTATGCACCAAGGTATGGAAGACCAAGGTGTCGTGTATCCAATGCACAACAGGCTAATACAACCTTGTCAAGGTACAAGATATGAATATTAGCCACTTCGAGATGGACTTTGACTTTACAAGTAACTATTTGAAATTATTTCCACTAAACATAATGAACCTTGTTGGTTATATGTATGGGAATTAGTCTTATCATAGAATAGCCTTAGTGCATAAGAGACTATTTAGCTTCTCAAATGCAAAAGGTATTGATATGCAAGATGCTAATCCCAACACTTACAAGATACCATTAGGCCTAGTAGGAGAATAAGATCATCCCACAAATGCAGCATACGAAAGCAAATGACCCTGCCCCAGTCCAAACTTCATCGCAACATACCAAGATATGAAAGATCAAGGCAGTCTTGATTAGGTATTAGAAGGGACAAAAGATAAAACAAAAGACACATCCATCATGTTCTCTTGCCAAATTTAAGGTGCTCTTGGATGGATTTGAATAGCGCCTTGTTGAAAGGAAAGATATATCATATTGAAGGCTAAGATTGTTGTTAGGTTGACATAGCAAATGTTATCTTAAGACATGTAGACAAATGACTCGGTTTACCTCTAATTTGAACAAGCACTTGAGCTATCAAAAGATGCACAATTTGTTTTTCTTGAATTAGTCAAAGAGAAGAAGATGGAAGAAAGAGAAGATGATAGGGGGATGGAAGAATGAATCGTTGGTACTTGCAGACTAGATACTTCCTTTGTATTCCAAACTACCTACATACCCGTATCTAGGGGATCAAAGCACCACACGATGATGATGAGACATGATGAATATGTAGTTCTGGGTGTTTATTGATGATGTGGGAGATAGATGATGGAAGAATAAAGTGATGAAAGAAGAGAAAGAAGATCAAATGAAAGATGGAAGAGAAGAGGAGGCTTATCATCTTGTGCCTGAATAGGTATTTCCTTCATACACCAAACTGCCTACATACCCTGTATCCACGAGATTAATGAATTTAACGATAAAGATGATATGTAGTTCTTGTTGGTTTTGATGGGATGATGAAAGATGATGGGGGTTAGGATTGATTTGATTTGATGTGATTTGATACAGTGATGATTGAATTGGATTAGATTGATATGAATGCATATGATGAAGTGATGTGATGGTTTGACTTTATTTCTTGTATTTTTTTTGTTGGCTATTTGATGTTTTTGTATATTTTTTTAGGACATTTTCTAACTTTTATGGATTTTTTAAGGTCTTTTTCTAATTTTTATGGATTTTTTTAGGACATTTATACGATTGACCATGATGCCTTAAAGCATCCACCTGATGTCAAAGTATAAGCAAGTGCCCCTAGTGTGGGAGAATTTATTGCATATAGGCAAATGGAAATCTTTTCATAGGATATGATGGCTACGAATGACTTAGTTAAAGCTAGGTGATATACACAAATGATACGTCAACTTTGACAAGTTCCAAGCCATGATAGTAGTAAGGTACTGGGATGATAAAAGGGATGAACAACTTAGCCATGGATGGATGAGGTTGTCAGAGGATGGATGAAGTGACACGACGCAATGGGGATTAAACAAATAGCGAAGTGGATGGTGAGAGCTGGCTCTACCATAGCACATGTTTGCCAAGTTTTCACTATGGTACTTATCCAAGGTGCTTGTTTGCCAAGTTTTCACCATTGGACGCTAACCCAAACTGCCACTGAAGTGGTTTTCACTATTGGATTAATTTTTTCTTCTCTTTTTTTCCTTTTTTTTTGGTACATTTTTATGATTTTATGATTTTTTAGTACTTTTTCTAGAGAAAAGCTATTTACAAAAGATCATGGATAGAATTTTTTGAGATGAACACTATTGATCGATTCATCTAGGAAACACCATCAGTGGTAGCCAAAGCATAGGCTCTAGAGACGTAGACAAATGTGATCACAAAGGGGCCGAGCCAATTGGGCTCAAACTTGCCTTATTTTTCTCTGCTCTACTGATTCTTCTGATTCTCTTTCAATACCAGGTCACAAACTTGGAACCTTCTTTCTTTGATTTTCTTATTATAGCTTCGACAGAGACGATTTTGATACACTTGCAAATGGTTGAGAGTCGTAATTCACCTTTCATCTAGTAGTTCCAATTCATTCAGCCTAGATTTTCTGTACTCTTCATCCGATATGATGTGCTGAAGTGATACACATAATGAAGGGATTTTGACCTCAATAGGAAGTATGGCATTGATACCATAGACCAAGGCATATGGAGTTGTACCAGTGGGGGTTTGGATGCTTATACGGTAAGCCCATAAGGTGGGATTCAATTAAAGATGTCAATCTCAACTAGCTTCATTGACCATTTTCTTCAGGATTTTTATAATGGTCTTATTTGAGGCCTCAGCTTGGCCATTTCTTTGAGGGTAATAAGGCATAGAAAATCTATGCTGGATGTGAAACTTTTGACATAATTCATGAACTTCCTAGTTTTTGAAGGGATGCCCATTATCAGTTACAATGGTCTGAGGGATACCATATCGATAAATAATAAAATGCAATATGAACTTGGAGATTTGTTTCCCAGTGATATATTTCATAGGGATTGCTTCCACCCATTTGGTGAAGTACTCCGTGGTAGTGATTATGAACTTATGACCATTTGAAGAGGATGGGTGGATTTTTCCTATGAGGTTTGATCCCCATTGCAAGAATGGCCAAGGAGCTGTGAGCGGTTGTCGTTCATGTGCTGGAGTGTGTATCAAATCTCCATGTATCTAACATTGCATGCATCTTTTTGAGAATTGTTGTGTGTCTCACTCTATAGTAGGCCAATAATAGTCAGCTCTAAGAAGCTTTTTGACAAGACTAGGGCCAGCGGAATGTGATCAACAAATACCCTCGTGTATTTCTCGTAAAGCCACATTGGCCTCTTCCAAGTCGAGACACCTAAGTAAGATACCATCGAGACTCTTGCGGTAAAGGGTTTTGCCAAGGATAATGTAGCAAGAGGCTCGACAGATGAAAGATTTGCATTGGGAGTTGGAAAATTGGAAGGGGAAAGTGCCATTGACAAGGTATTCGTAAATATCTTCATACCAAGGAGATGTGGGACAATGAAACTCGCAGATGAGTTCTAATTGGGGTACTTCAAATGCTGGGATCAAAAGTTGTTCCACTAAGAATTCACATCGCTTTGAATTAGCAGGCATGTCCAGGAGAGAACCAATGGTTGCCATGGCGTCAGCTGCTTTGTTGTTGATTCTTGCAATCTGTTCAGATGTGATGTGAGAGAAATATTTCTTAAAGTCGTCAACCATCAGTTTTTATGGAAGAAGCTTTTCATCCTTTGTTTGGTACTCATCTTGAACTTGTTCAATTACCAACTGTGAGTCTCCAAATACTTGTAGCTCTCTGATGTCCCATTGGACAGCCATGCATAGCCCAGTGATCAGAGCCTCATATTCTACTATGTTATTTATACAAGGAAAGGTGATGCAGTAGGATTTTGGAATACAGTGACCCTATGGGCTGATGAATAGGACACTTGCTCCAGACCCATGTTGGGTGTAAGAGCCATCAAAGTATAGTTGCCAGGTTTCAGAAGGAGACACATTGAAAAGTTCCTCATTAGGTAGCTCAGGATCAAAAGGATGAATGTCAATCATTGAAGCTTAAGCAAGTTGATTCGCGATGACTTGTCCTTTTATTGCTTTGCAGTCAACATATTCAATATCAAATTCACTAAGGATCATCACCCATTTGTCTACTCTACCAGTAATGATTATTTTAGCAAGAAGATATTTGAATGGATCAAAATTGGAGATGAGCTTTGTTGTCTGATTTAACATGTAATGTCGCAACTTTTGAGGAGTAAACACAACTGACAAACATACTTTTCCACTGTTATGTAGTTGATCTCATATCCTACAAGAGTCATGTTGATATAGTAAATGGCTTTCTCTTTTCCTGTATCATCATGCTGAGCTAGGAGGGCACCAAGTATAGAAGCAAAGGTCGATCTCAGACAGGCGATACAAGCATAGGAGGTACTAAAAGATATTCTTTTATTTGATTGAAGGCTTGTTGACATTTGTCATCCCACTTAAATGCTTCTCCCTTCCTGAGCAAGTGTTGGAAAGGATGGCACTTATCTTCTAGCTGAGCTATGAACCGATGAATAGATTGTAACCAACCTTGGAGACCACATAGCTGTTTCAAATTAGACGGAGGAGGCATATTAACTATGGCTTTCACTTTATCCATATCCACTTCAATGCCTCTTCTAGAGACTATGTAGCCTAGAAAAGTTTCCCAGAAGTTACACCGAAGACACACTTTTTTGGATTCAGTCTGACTTTGTACTTCTCAAGCCTGTCGAATATTTGTTCTAAGACTTAGAGGTGGTCTTCTCTTGTTTTGGACTTGCCTAAGATGTCATTGACATAGTCCTCCATTATTGTGTGGAAAAGATCATGAAAAATGATAGTCATAGCCCTTTGATAAGTTGCTCTGACGTTTTTAAGTCCAAAAGGCATGATGACCCAGTAGTATGTTCCCCATGGGGAGATGAATGAAGTTTTGTGCTGGTCCTCCTCTGCGATTCTAATCTAATTGTATCTAGAGAATTCGTCCATTAATGAAAGCATCTCATGTCCTGCAATGAGGTCTACAATTGTGTCAATGCTTGGCAAAGGGAAGTCATCTTTAGGACATGCTCTGTTAAGGTCTCTGAAGTCATTACAATAATGAATTATGTCATTAGGTTTGGGAACAGGCACTAGATTACATACCCACTCCGGATAATCAATGGGTTTAATAAACTTTGTATCCAGAAGTTTGTGGATCTCTGCTTTGACTAACAATGCTATATGTGGATGCATTTTTCTTAGCTTTTGTCGAACTGGTTTGGCATTCAGAGAGACAACCAAATGATGCACTACCAAGGAGGGGTCTAAACTCGGCATATCTATGTAGGTCCATGCGAAGTTGATAGCTCTTTTTATGAAGAATTTGGTGAAATTGACTTTTTATGTATCTGATAAAGAGGTTGCTAGAAACGTGATTTTAGGAGCTTGTTCGGTGCCCAAGTTGATTTCCTAGGATTTCTCGATCAACAAGGGTGATCTTTCTTGATATATAGAAGTTACAGGAATGTCGGATCCTCCATCTGCAAGTGCCTCAGAGACGTTTTCACCCTCGGATACCTCCTTTATTTTTATTTTTTCTTGGTCAAGAGATGCCTTTCGATTTTCACCTGATGACCTTTCATTTTTTATTTTCTTGATTTCACTTTTGTGACTAGAAGATCCGATACTTCCACCAAAGTATGCCAATAGTGGCAGATCAATAGCAAATCCTACCTTATGGTCTCCAAGAGGCAAGCCTTTGCTTGTTCCCATGAATTCAGCAATGGCCTCATCGTTTTGAAATGTATCGAGGGGGCAGGTGCCCCCTATTGATCCCAGTCAATTAGGTTGGGGTAGAGAAGTGGAAGGTCATGGGAAGTAGAGGATATCATGAAAATAGAGGTTTCTTGGAAAAGCTCAATGATATGAAAGGTAGAGTCTTCGATGGTATCTAGATTAGGGGCCTTTTCCATGGGAAAGGCTTTAGCGACTTCATCAAGGATAAACTGGATGTCCGAGGAAGGCGGGCCCTCCTTTCGGTACCCTAGACCTTGTCGATTATACTTCTTTGACACAATGATTGGCTCTAAGAGGCCTTGTTCCTGTAGACCCAGTCCACCTTTTCCTTTGTATCCCATATTTTTGATGGTTCTGAAACATTATTATATCGTTCCACTTCTAAGGATACCTAATCATTTTCATCGTAAAATATCCAAGAAGAAATGTCATCAGAGACATCCTCATCATCAAGTAACCCTGATTGTATGAACACTGTTGGAGGCATGGTGACAATTACTTTGGAGTCAGAATCTTTTGAAACGGATAGCTTACCATATGATTTGGGTGATAATGGCGTGACACCCACACATCATGACTCTTTGAGACTATACTCACCAAGTCCCTTTTCTTCATATTTGATTTGGATGCTAGGGGTGGACTTACTAGTAGAGGGTTTATTGAGATCATCTGGGTCAACATATGAAGTAGACAGATATGCTTCAACATTGATAGGGACACGGTTAGGATTTTGATAAGTGGCTTGAAATGCATGACAGTATTCAAAGGGCTTGGGATCTATAGGGATGGTGATTTCTACACCCTCATATGGAAACTTTAGGCATTGGTGATACATGGATGGGACTGCTTTGAAGGAATGGATCCAAGGACGGCCTAGAATGATATTGTAGGGTAGATTGGCATCTAGGACTTGGCATTTTGTATCAGTGGTAACAGGACCAACCCTTATAGGTAGAGTGATAATACCTTCTAAATCTCGCTCTCCATCATCATATGCCTTGATGGTTATTCTTTGTCATATCAATGTGGTCCTTGGAATAGCCCAATTGCTTTATTAACTTTTGAGAACAAATATTAAGACCAGCTCGACCATCCACCAGGATCCGCTTGACATGGCATCGATCAATGAATACCTTTATGTGGAGTGCATCATGGTGAGATGGATCGGTGGATACGAGATATTGATTAGAAAAATTTAAATGATGGGGGGATGAGATTGTAATGTCCCCAATTTTTGCAAGTAACTTAAATGTGTCTAATTGTAAATTAATTTTATAAAGTATTTTAATTGCTTTATAAAATTGATATTTTATTAAGTTACTTGAAAAATACTTTATTAAATAAAGTATTATTGTACACACACATTTAAAAAGGGTCATGTTAAAGCATTTAAAATTGTAAGGTGTGATTGTGTACATAAAAACTTTCATTTAATAAAATTAGGACCTGTCCTAATTGATGAAAGTTTAAAAGGGTTGTTGAGAGTCATTGTTGAGTATGTTTTAGATGCTTGTGTTGATGTTTATTTTGTCAAGTTTATATTCATCTAATGTCAAGGAGATGTTCCCTTGCATTCATGGTATCGAGGAGATGACCCCTTGGTAGTTGTTGGTTTGGCGATGCTCCCTTACCAACCTTGAGGTGAAATTATCTCAGATTTCAAAATTGGGCTTCAAAGGATTGTTCTACATTTTTGTATGTTGGAATTATTATGTTTTGATGATTTGCATATTTACAAGTTAATAAATTGAAGAGTTGTTCTAAGGTCTCCATATTTGCAGATGTGTTGATATGGTGGGAAAGATATATTATCTACAAATTTATTGATTTATAAAATATAAATTTGCAATATTTGTATTGAGTTTTGATCTTTGAAGATTGTTGAAGACTCTTGAATTTTGTTAGTATTGAAGACCATCATTGCTTGAGTCATTCCTAGTTTAGATCGTAGAGCTTGAAGAATGATATATTTTGTTATTTTAGGGAATCGTGTCACTAGAAGAAATGTATTTTTATGAACTGTGGGTTCCATAATTTATATGTAACCTTATATCAGTTGATCGTGTCTTTCAAGGAAAATTAATATATTAGAAATTGATTTAAATATCCAAGTTGATCCTAAGCTGTGAATGTTTATATTGTTTGCTAGCTAAGAGGAGACAAAGTCTGACAGGGTTTCAGCAAGTCTTCCTTTTGATATATATATAAGGAGTTACAGGCCCTCTATTTGAGTTGACAATGCAATTCGAATATATTCAAGGATCATTGTTGCATATATAAAAAGGGAATCGCAGTTATTTAGACTTTGTCAGATTTAGTATTGAAGAAATCATGGGACCCATGAGGAAATTGTGAGATACATAAGTCTCATGTAGCGCTTTTGAAGGATTTGAAGGTTGTAGAGGTGACGCAGTCACTTTAAGGAGATTATGAGCTTTTACATGTATTTCATATCATAAGGAATATATGGTTATAGGCTGTGATTTGCAAAGGGGAGCTAGATTTATGGGATTATATTTTGTTTTGCATGTGTTAAAGGGGGACAAGATCTGACATACAGAATCTAGTCAGCAAACATTGATAAGTCTTTGGTTTTTTAGACTATTTGTTGGTTTTTGAGGAGTCCTAACACCTTTAGGACTTTAATAACTTTATCACTCGCCTTGGAGATGCTCATTGTTAAAGGAATTCATGGGGCCCAGTAAGTCAGCTACTACTTTTGTTAGAGATTGGATGTCATAAGGACTCTTATTAATATTCTAATATATGTTGAAGACTTATTTGATATTTTCATTGCCAAATCTCATATTAGGTGATCAGCATACAATAGCAGTGGCTAAACATTTGAAGGAGTTTGCAGCTATGTGGAGGAGCCGATCAGCCTACTTGGAGACAGCAATACATTATTGGAAGCTAGTGAATAGACTTGTAGGGATTGTTATAGCAGTTTGTATTAATTTGAAGATCTTATATCAGTTTTCAGACTATAAGTTATTTGTATCAGCATAGTTCATCATCTGGGATACTTCATCAATAGCAGCAATCAGACTATAGTTTAGCACTTGATTGATTCCATCAGGATAGTTACATGACAGCAGACACAGTGCTATAGATTCAAGGATTTGGTCAACTGTCAACATTCATCTCAAAACCTTGTTGCATCAGATACAACAAAGTTTCATAATTTTGATCTGGTATGTCTGAAATTGATGTTACTATAAGAACACATATATTCAAATCTTTAATTTGAATATCATAGTCTATTTTGGCTATCATCTTTGTGTTTGGAATTGAGCTAGTGTTGTTGTGAATCAAATAACAAGTGTTTGATTAGTATTTTATCTTATATCCTGAAAGGGATATTACAGAGATGCTTGCCATCATAGCTTGGAACTATGTGGTATCAATATTATTTGGTATGGATGATTCTCTTAAGGCTTTATCCAGAATGGCTCTATGTACAAGAGATATGCGCAATAGCTCAAGTATGGATATGTGAGCAAGGGTTTTACCAAGGTGTTCAAGAACATTGTATTTAGAATTTGGTCGAATGACTGGAGGTGGGGTTCCACGAGCGGCCGGTGGTGGCGCTCCTTGAATAGTGACATGAGTTCGATCGGTAGTGACAGCACAGTCAGGGGCTTTTCCTCGAATGGTGATGGTAGAGATTTGATTACTCAATACGGCCAACAATAGACTCATACGTGTAGCTTACATTCTTTCCCATGATGGAAGCACTTGCTTTATCATGTGAAGGGAGGGGATTTTTATAGGCATCAAGGTCATAATTGTTTGTTGGTTGTGTTGATGTGACCCTAATAAGTCCTTGATCGATGAGGTTTTGAATTGTGTGTTTCAATTTCATACAGCTAGCGGTGTTACGCCCCTTGACCCTATGGTATTCACAATATTCATTGTCCTTGTACCAAGGAGGTTTAAACTACGGCTCATTGTTTGATCTAACTTCAGGCAAGGTAATGTTTCCCAATTGCACTAATTTTCTAAGAATGACCTCAACTGGTTATCCCAACAGGGTGAATTTACATCTTGGTGCTGGTTTTGTATTCATTTGATCACGCGGTAGGAAAGGTGGGGCGCTAGGTGTTGTTTGAACTCGAGCAGGTGCTTATACAGTTTGTACATTCTTAGCATCGACAACACCATCATTTATGACATTTTTATTTTTGTTCCAAAATTTTGATTTGTCATTTGAAGTTTGTGGATTGTCCTTATTGTCCTTGAAGATTTGAATGAGGCCTTTTGAAATGAGATCTTTTTCAATGTTTCTTCCTTTAGAGATGACCTCATCAAATGAAGTAGCGCTATGCATTTGTAATTGGAAGGCCAACTCCGGATGGAGGTTTTGTACGAAAATATCAACTTGTTATTTTTCGGGCATATGCCACGAGAGTTTACTTGCCATGTTCCTCCATCGTTGAACGAATGATGAAAAAGTTTCTCCATTTCTTTGTTTATTGTTGACTAAGTCATTCATGGTGACCTCATTTTCTATGTTGAAAGCGAAATGGGATACGAATTTGCCAGCTAATTCTTTAAAGGATTTGATACCGGGTGGCAGATGAGAGAATCATTCCATTGCCTGTCCCCCAAGGCTACGAGGGAAAAGTCGTAGAAGATATGTATCATTGTAAGCGACATCAAGGTAAGCAACATAGAATGTTTGGAGGTGATCGTTAGGGTCCTCCCTTCCCTCGTATTTGTCAAATTGTGGAATTTCAAGGTGTGGGGGGAAGGGTATCATTGGTAGTGATTTGTCAAAGGGATAGGGACAGACATCCTCAAAAGAGAATGACTTCTTCTTTTGACCCATGTTCATGTCTGTGATTTGTTGTTTTAGTTGATCTGTTTCCTACCACACATCAGATGTAGAGTCTTGTTGTTGTTGTATGATTTTTTTATGATTAGGTGGTGGGATTGGATATATCAATTGTTGATTAGAAGAATATTGTTGTGACATATCATATTGTGGCATAGATTTGCTTTGAACTTTGCTAATAGTGTGCTGATTTGGGTTGATAATGTTCTGATGTTGGTTACCAGGTGGCTGAGGTACATATGATCCGGATGATGGATTGACAGTATGTGTCTGTGTCACGTACGAGCCATACAAAGGGATGGTATAGGACATGTTTTGAGTGGAAATCAACAGAGGTTGGGAAATGTTTGGTGGAGTCACATGAGACATTTGAATGTTAGAGGGTCGTGATCCAAGAGAAAGAAGTTGATGAACGTACGATGTGTTGGGATGGGTATTTGATGCTATAGGTTGATCAATGAGAGTTACAGTAGGATTGGATGCGACATGGGATGTTTGTATTGGTTGAGTGGATGATGATCCAACATTAGGGTTGGAAATTGGTGATGCTTGGGTAACTTGTGTGGGAATGACATTATGGAGGTAGAGGGAAAGGCAGCCGACACATGAAAAGGAGGTACATTCATATTAGAAAGCGTCAGATCGAGCGCATAAGACGGTGTGAGTAAAGGCTCTATAGATATAGTGACATTAGGTGGATTTGGTCTCATGGGTGTAGTAGATATTTGGGGTCTATGCATGTTTTGGTTAGGCATAGGTGGTGCCGAGGGTATGGTGGATTTGGTGGACATAGTAACAATAGCCATGGGATTTTCAGTAGCAACATTAGGAGGTTCTTCTTTACGGATCGTTGACACATCAAAGTCACTAGGTAATTTGACTCCTTTTTGGATTAATTGTAGGAGAAAGTGTTCTCTATTTGCCTTTTATGATTTTATTGGCATGTCGTAAGGATTTGGGATCTTGAAGATCCTCTTGATCATCAAATCAATCACTATCTTCATGAGGAGATTGTGGCATTACCACCATGTATGAGGGCTCAAGCTGATGTTGTTGTAATGGGATAGATGATGAAGATGGCCTAAGGGTATAACCTTCTAGTAGAAACACCTGAGTGTTCATTCCTATTGTAAATTGAGAGGCATCTTTGAGAGGAGTGGTCTGAAATTCTCTAAGATTGGATTCCATAGCTTTCTTGTACTGATTTCTAGTCATTGGCATTGGATTAAGATGATTTGATTGAAATATGTTTGATTGATTGGTATTGGCTCTAGTTGGATTAAAGAGATTGGGTTTGATTAGATGGTGGATTAATAGATTGATAGGATGATTTAGGGATTGAGAACCCTAGGGATGATGACTAAAGCCAATGGATTAAATGATGATTTTGGATGATGAGATTATTGAAAAATAGCTGACCAGGTTAAGAATTTCCTGCAGAAACCCAGATTTGATGATTAGATTGATGGAAAAGGTAAAAGAAAAGATCATAGACTGCAAATGACCAGAGGTGATCCACCGATGCTCAAAGGCGATCTACGATAATTCAAAGGTGATTTATGATAACTCAAAGGTGATTTTTTGTGTGACAGTTTTGGGTAACAAGACATTGACCAGAGGTGAATCACTGTTATTCAAAGGCAATTTTTTCCTATTTCAAATGCAAATTGACAGGGCTCAAAGGTGATTTTCTGAGATAAGACAAGATAAGAAGCATTGATCAGAAGCAATTCAAATTTGATCAAAGGCGACTCGTTGTTTTTCAATTGCGACTCGACATGATGCAAAGGCAATTTTTTTGGGACAGAATAGGATAGAAATGACATTAAGCAGAGGCGATTCAATTTTTTTCAAAGGTGACACACTGTTATTCAATTGTGGTTACATATGGTTCAAAGGCAATTTTCTGTGGCAAAAGTTGTGTTTTTAGCAATTTTTGATAAATTAATAGACAAGAGAAGCAAGATAGCAAACACTCATACTCAAACATTTACAACTTAGGTTGGCCAGGACTATATCTGTTGGGTTCCCACTTGGATTTCTCCAGCCGCACCTATTCAAAGTGGATAGCTCCAGGAACTTGGGGCACAGGCTCCCCCTTACAGTGCACTCACTTCTCAGGCACACCAAGTTCCAAGTCCTCAAGACACGCAGATCTTAAGGTACTTTATTATCTCTGCTAAGAACTACGAAAGTGTGGGACGGCTATCAGAGGCCTAATCAGTTGTCCTCATGTACCAGTAAATAGAGGGTTTTTGGTTTCTAAAACACAATTTGTAGTAAAGGCTCCCATTCGGGTGGCTATACATGCGGCGATTCGCTCCGTTAATGGAGGCTTCCCAGCTTGCTGAGGTTACGCTTAGCAAGGTTTTGAGGGAAACTTTCTTCGGTATAGCGTAACAACACTCGTCATTTGCAACTTTCAGCATAAACACCTTATTTTATATAGTGGATTAGAAAGTGTTTGGCTTTAACCTGTTGCCGCTTGGGTCATACCCCTTCTCACAATGGGAAGGCAGACCCTCTAGAGTTAGCAATAGTTTCTCTTGCACCCCAGATCCATTGGATAGATAGCGGAAGAGGATACCTCTATTGCTAAATCGGGTTACGCACAAATAGGAAAAGCAAGCTCAAAAAAGATAAAGAAGACACAAAGAAAATAGATTGTTCATTTTAAAAGCACCAAAACGAAGTGTGCCTACTTTAGTATGAAAAGATTTTTTTAAGTCCTTGGACTAATCGAATCTGCAAACAAAATATCAATAGTTTGGAACCTCTATTCTTCGACAATCAATGAGACAAGCTGCACAAACACCCATTAGTTTCTAGAAACCCTAATTTTTAACATGCAAAACCAAAGACACATGAAAATTACCAAATGCGATTTACTGTTATTTAAATGCAATCAAAAATTTACCAAAGGCGACAAAGCCCTCTGCAAATGCGACTTACTACTAAGCAATTATGATTTAAAACTGCATAAAAGTTGGATTTAGGGCAGACAACTGAGAGGGGGGGTGAATTAGTTGTGCAAAACTTTCTTCCCAATTAAACACTTAACTCCACTTTGTTATTCAGCAGCATAATATTAAATCAATCATGAAAGTACAATGTAATAAGTTAAGAGCAGAAACACATTAACACATGAGACACCAAGATTTTGACGTGGAAAACTTGGTTAAGGGAAAAACTACGGGGTGATTAACCCAAGATTGTATTCTTTATTAGAAGAGTAGAAAGAACAAAATGGCACATACCAATTAGGGCTCACTGCCCGAGCACACTACTCACAAGAGGCTCACTGCCTACAAGAGACACACTGTCTACAAAATAATAAGTATCGCCTACTTGAACTGGTAAATAGCATCTTCACCATGCTTGATTCAGTTCCATTTAAGCCCAATACTTCTACTCTGCCTTTCACTCTCCTCCTTGCTACCACACACTCATCTCCACAAGGACACCTTTGAAATGACTTCATAAACCCTTATTTATACAAGACATCAACTTAGGAGTGATCATCTAAGTCGGCAAACATCCACAAGAACATCTACAAGATGTGTAACTCATCTAGTTGGCCAGTCTAAGAAAGAACACCATCAACCAAAAGTCATTCTTCAATTGCGAGCTCCAAATCCAATGTGGACCACCAACATGAACTGGACACGATCCAAAGACCTCCACAAGCTTGCCTGAATCACTAAGAACATCCACACTTCATCTGCTTACTGAAATCTATCTCCCCTCCATCCAGAACCTCAAGAACACAATCTGTCATTAAAGTCACAAAGGAATAGATGCTTGCGGACCTTCAAACCATGAACCAATCTAGTTAACACTCCACAAAGACTTTCTCAACACTCCCTCAAATCTGTAGAATAGGATAATGCAATTCTAGATCTCACTGGACCTGTCTATATCACTCTGTCATCTCTGAACACCTACCAGAACCGGTTTAACTTGAACAACCATAACTTCTTCAAATCTTCATGCGGACCTCTGAAATCTCTACTAGATCACCTTAAGACACACATCTACAAACCCTTTAATCTGCATCCTCTGATCCTCATCCTATCTTGGACTTTTGCCTTACTGTCATCACTGTTCTTCACTGTTCCTGATTGAGACTAATTTTCTCAATATCCTCAGCTCACAGCTCATTCAATCCTTATCATTAATGCAACAGGAGTATGTTGACATTAATGACAACACTACTTAGGCCCATACTTGCAACAATCTCCCCCTTTGTCATTGATGGCAACATATGATGTGAAAAACTATTTTAACCATCAAGACAAGAACTTCTTCTCACTGTCACAACTCCCCCTATCAGCAACAACCATTCACATGTCTTCTCTCCCTTTACTACTCCCCCTTTGATGAGAAACCACTTGTTTTTCACATGGCTTCTCTCTCTCTTTGACATCAATGGAAAAGGGCACATACTTGCAATTCCAACACTTCAGAATCTACCTGCTGCTCCCCTTGAGTAGCAGCTCCCCATCATTAATCTGGATCACAAGAAATGACTGTGATATCCACCGGATTGATGCACCTCAGTGCACCTTAGTTCATCACCGGAGGGGCAATAACCCCTAACTTCTCCCTGAGATACTCAAAAGAGTCCTTAGGTAGAGGTTTAGTAAAGATGTCTGTAATCTGATCCTTGGAAGGCACAAACTCCAATCTGACTTCATTCTTGTTCACTTGCTCTCTCAAGAAGTGAAACTTGATAGATATGTGTTTAGTCTTTGAATGCAACACCGAATTCTTAGATATATTTATTGCACTTGAATTATCACAGAAGATTGTGATAGGTTCCTCATACTCCACTTTGATAGCTCTTACAATCTGCTTCATCCATAAAACTTGAGTGCAACTACCTGCTGCTACAATATATTCTACTTTAGTTGTAGACAGAGATATTGCCTCTTGTTTCTTTCTTAGCCAAGAAACCAATCTCTTCCCCAAAAAGAATTCTCCACCACTAGTACTCTTCTGGTCATCCACATCTCCTGCCCAATCCGCATCTGTATATGCATGAAGAGAGAAATCATGATCTCTAGGATACCACAGACCATACTCAACTGTCCCTTTTAGATATCTAAAAATCCTCTTGATTGCCATGACATGAGATTCTCTAGGATCAGCCTGGAATCTAGCAACAAGACCAATAGCCTGCATAATATCTGGTCTAGTTTGAGTGAGATACAACAGTCCTCCAATCATTGACCACTTTGTCTGATCAGCCTTAGGAGAGTCATCATCTTTGCTCAATTTACATCCAATTGCCATGGGAGTATTCATTGGTTTTGAGTCTTCCATCCCAAATTTCTTCAACAATTCTTTCACATATTTGGTATGAGAAATGAAGATTCCTTTCTTTGTTTGAGTCATTTGTAGACCCAAGAAGAAATTCATTTCACCAAGCATGGATATCTCATATTCACTTTTCATTTGATTTGCAAAAGTTTTACACATACTATCTCTTCCTCCAAAAATAATATCATCCACAAACACTTCAACAATCAAGATGTTTTCATGATCAATTTTGAAATACAAATTACTATCAGCAGTACCTTTATTGAAACTAATCTTTAAAAAATGCCTATCCACTCTTTCATACCAGGCTCTTGGGGCTTGCTTCAATCCATACAATGCTTTCTTCAACTTGCAGACCATATCACCATGATCAGACAATTGAAAACCATCCGGTTGCTCAATGTACACTTCTTCCAAATCACCATTCAGGAAGGCAAATTTGACATCCATCTAATATACTTTGAAATCCTTGAAGGCAGCAAAAGCAAGAAATAATCTGACTACTTCAATTCTTGCCACCAGAGCAAAAGTTTCTTCAAAATCAACTCCTTCTATTTGAGAGTATCCCTTGCAGACCAATCTGGCTTTATTCCTGATTACATCACCAACTTCATTCAATTTGTTCTGGAAGACCCATTTTGTTCCAATCACATTTTTGTTTCTAGGTTTGGGAACAAGATCCCAAGTGTGATTTTTCTCAATTTGCATCAGTTCTTCCTCCATTGCTTTAGTCCAGTTTTCATCATTGCAAGCTTCATTCACTGTCTTAGGTTCAATCTTTGAAATCAAACAACATTCTTGTGACTCTTGAGCAATCCTTCTTCTTGTTTGTACACCTTTGCTTTTATCACCTATGATTTGATCTTCAGAGTGGTTCAGTCTTACATACCTAGGAACTTTGGGAGTTTCTTACATTTCTGCTTCTTGATCAGGCTCATTACAACTTATCTCTTCTTCCTGATTTACTGGATCAGTTTGAATCTAACTTTCAAAAGAGGCTTGGGCTCCTTGAATCAGAACACCATTCTGATCATCTTCATCATATTCATAAAACCTTGAGGGTTTTTCAATTCCTTCATCAACCTTCACATTTGTGTTTTCTATCATTTTTCTTAGTCTCTTGTTGTAACACCGGTATGCTTTGCTTTGAGTAGAGTAACCCAAGAAAATTCCTTCATCACTTCTAGCATCAAACTTGCCTAGATCTTCATCTCTTTTAATATAACATTTGCTACCAAAAACTCTAAAATACCTCACAGTGGGAGTGATGCCAAACTAAAGTTCATAAGGAGTCTTACCGGTATTGCTTTTGATTTGAACTCGATTGAGAGTATAGACTACAGTGCTGACAGCTTCTCTCCAATAGATCTGAGGAACATTTGCTTCCATCATCATGGTCCTAGAAGCTTCTTGGATGGTCCGGTTCTTTCTCTCCACTACTCCATTCTGATGTGGAGTCCTAGGGGCAGACAACTGTCTCTTTATTCCATGCTTCTCACATAATTCTATGAACTCACCGGATGCGAATTCTCCACCTCTATCAGACTTTAGACATTTCAATTTTAATCTGGTTTCATTCTCTACAATAGCCTTGAATATTTTGAATTTCTCAAGAGATTCTGATTTCTCTTTCAGAAAGGTTACCCACATCATCCGGGAAAAGTCATCAATTAGTAACATGAAGTATCTGTCACCTTGCACACTCCTGATTCTTGCCAGACCACAAAGATCAGTATGAACTAATTCTAATAATCTGGTAGAGGATAGTTCCTTACTCTTGAACATGACTCTACTCAGCTTACCCAACTGACATTCTTTGCACAAGCTATTAGTAGATTTCACCAATTTTGGAAGATCTCTTATAGCCTGAGTATTGCTTATCTTGATGATATTATCAAAATTCACATGACACATTCTCCTATGCCATAACCGACTCTGACCAACTTGAACAAATAAGCAACTTTTTCCAGTACCAACCAAGTGGAAGATATTACCTTTAGTTTGGGTACCAGATGCAATCTTTGTTCCGAAATTTTCAAAGATCTTGCATTTTCCATTCTTGAATCAGAGATCATAGCCTTTGTCCACCAACTGTCCAACACTAAGAAGATTGTGCTTCAAACCTTCAACATACAGTACATTACCGGTTTTGTTTCTTCCATCAAAAGAAATAGTTCCTCTACCTCTGATTCTACCAACAGAATTATCACCAAACTTTACCACTCCTCCTTCATACCTCTCCAAATCTATGAACTTATTTTTGTCACCTGTCATATGGTGAGAGCAACCACTGTCAATGACCCAGTCATCCTTTTCTTCAACTTGGGCAGCTAGAGCTCTTTCTACAACTTTATGATTGACAGATACAGAGGATATTGGTTCTTCTTCCTTGATGGCAATAAACATCCATTCACTTCTGGATTTGTTTCATGTCTCTAATTCATCATCTGTTACTCCTTCATTGTCATCTTCTTCATGAACATAGTAACAATTCTTTTGGAACCTTGATCTATTAGGATTTGGCCTTGAAAATCTTCTGGACATTTTGAGGCAAAATGACCAATCTTATTGCAATTAAAACACTTAAAAGGCAATTTTCCTTCATACTTACCAGATCCTCTTGGCAGCCTCTTTGCAATAAGGGCTTCAAGTTGAGCAGTTTCTACTTCTTCTTCTTCTAGGTCTTTTCTTGCTTTTTCATACCATGACAATTTCCTGGATGAGTTCTCTCCTGGATCAAACCTTTGTTTACCTTTTATAGAGGCACTGGCTTTGAATGCAGATTTAGTCTTAGCAAGCGCATCTCCAAACTCGGCCATTTCAAATGCATGCAATTTACCAGCCAATTGATCTCTTGTGACAGTTGTATGGGCTCTGAATTCTTCAATGGCAGCAGCCTTGATTTTATAAGAAGCAGGAAGGGATCTGAGAATTTTGCCAACAATCTCATCTTCATCCAAGACTCCACCAGCATTTCTAATTCCACAAACAATCTCATTTACTCTTGGCATAAAAGTAGTAATATTTTCATCATCTCTCATCTTCAGATTTTCAAATTTCCTTTTCAGACTCTGTAACCTTGCACATTTAACATACTTGTCTCCTTCATGCAAAAGTTTTAGTTTTTGCCAAATCTCAAAAGCAGTTGGTAGGTCAATAACATTTGAGAGCTCTGAATCAAATAATGCACTTAGAAGAGCCTCTATAGTCTGCAGATTGTTTTCAGCATCTGTGATTTCATTTTGGGTTTTCAGACCACCCTATGGAGGTACATACTGTGTTGTAGCCATGGTCCAGTACGCCATTCCCATACATTGCAAGTGACATTTCATGCGACCTTTCCAGAGATTAAAATTGGTTCCATCAAACTTCAGACTATCCTTCTTGTAAGACGACATCCTGGATCTCCTCAAGTGGTTAAGCTCTTTTTAGAGGAACTTGTCTCTGATACCAATTGTTGGATTTAGGGCAGACAACTGAGAGGGGGGGTGAATCAGTTGTGCAAAACTTTCTTCCCAATTAAACACTTAACTCCACTTTGTTATTCAGCAGCATAATATGAAATCAATCATAAAAGCACAATGCAATAAGTTAAGAGTAGAAAGACATTAACACATGAGACACCAAGATTCTGACGTGGAAAACCCAGTTAAGGGAAAAACCACAGGGTGATTAACCCAAGATTGTATTCTCTGTTAGAAGAATAGAAAGAACAAAATGGCACATGCCATTTAGGGCTCACTACCCGAGCACACTGCTCACAAGAGGTTCACTGCCTACAAGAGACACACTGTCTACAAAATAATAAGTATCACCTACTTGAACTGGTAAATAGCATCTTCACCATGCTTGATTCAATTCCATTTAAGCCCAATACTTATGCTCTGCCTTTCTCTCTCCTCCTTGCTACCACACACTCATCTCCACAAGGACACCTTTGAAATGACTTTGTAAACCCTTATTTATACAAGACATCAACTTAGAAGTGATCATCTAAGTTGGCAAACATGCACAACAACATTCGCAAGATGTGTAACTCATCCGGTCGGCCAGTCTCAGGAAGAACACCATCAACCGGAAGTCATTCTTCAATTGCGAGCTCCAACTCCAATGTGGATTGCCAACATGAACTGGACACGATCCAAAGACCTCCACAAGCTTGCCTGAATCACCAAGAACATCCACACTTCATCTGCTTACTGAAATCCATCTCCCCTCCATCCGGAACCTCAAGAACACAGTCTGTCATTACTGTCACAAAGGAATAGATGCTTGCGGACCTTCAAACCATGAACCAATCTAGTTGACACTCCACAAAGACTTCCTCAACACTCCCTCAAATCTACAAAATAGGATAATGCAATTCTGGATCTCACCGGACTTGTTTGTATCATTCTGTCATCTCTGAACACCTGCCAGAACCGGTTTAACTTGAACAGCCATAACTTCTTCAAATCTTCATGCGGACCTCTGAAATCTCTACTAGATCACCTTAACACACATATCTACAAACCCTTTAATCCGCATCCTCTCATCCTCATCCTATCTTGGACTTTTACCTTACTATCATCATTGTTCTTCACTGTTCCTAATTGAGACTAATTTTTTCAATATCCTCAGCTCACAGCTCATCCAATCCTTATCATTAATGCAACAAGAGTATGTTGACATCAATGACAACACTAGTTAGGCCCATACTTGCAACAATAAACTCTACAAAGGTGATCAGATAAACCATAGGCGACCCACTGTTCTTCAAATGTGATCTGCAACCTGCCATATGCGATTTTCTATAAAACCAAAGGTGAGATTAAAATACCAGAGGCAACGTAAACCTCTGCAACTGCAAGTTACGATTAACCAGAAGCGCACCTGTATCTAGAACTTCTCAAAAAACATAGTTTCAGTAATGAAAAACTAAAACTAATCAGGCTAGTGGTCCCATAGGGCGTGCCAAAATGTGTACGTAGGAAAACCCCGTTATTAAGATCAAGACAAAACAGTAAAACCTACGATACCCTCAAGAAATCTAAAACTAAGTGCAAATAAAACAAATAGAAAGTAGCAAGGAATGATATCACCTAGTTTATTTGATTTCTTGGTTTCATTGTGGTTTGATCCTCAAAGTATGCAACTACAATATAAAAGGTTGCCATGGATGCTCAAGATACTATGCAAATGAAGATAATTTTGACGCTAAGTGATTGAGGATGATGAGAATGAGAGAGGAAGGGGGTATTTATAGACAAGGAGGAAATATGATCAATGGTGGAGAAAGAAAGGAAGAATCGATGGATGAGGATGAATGCGAGATAAGAATAAACATGCACATGCCAAGTGTCCATAAAAAGGCACCTTATTTAGAAAGATTAGGTGGGTTGTTGATAAAGATAAGATTCCTTTTCAAAATAGAATGTTATTTCTATTTTTAGAGTTAGGTGATGAGGATATTTGATTTTTCTAATTTATTATTTAAATATTCCCACATTTTGATTTTTTGCTATTTTATGGATAAAGGGGCCCACTTGCATGATTTTAGAAGAAAATGATAAAAATAGAAGAAGATGAGATATAAATTAAATAAATATAAAATTTATTTAATTTATGTGCATGTTGGGAAATAAATAATATATTTGATTTATTGATGAAAAGAAAATGGGAATGCACATACAAATAAAGATAATCAATTAAATAAAAATAATTTATTTATTAATAGAGGAAAAACGTAATGATTAAATAAATAAAAATTATTTAACCATAGAAAGAAAGAAATGAAGATTAATTAAATAAATAAAATTTATTTAATTAATTAAGAGGAAAATGATTTTGTTAATGATGAGTATGTCAAATAGAAATGACGTGTATGATGTAGTATGAGTTTAATGCATATATAATTAAATGGGTCAATTTTAGGTGTCTACAGTTTCAGTTGAGCTAAATCTCTGTAATAGATGTCCACATTCTTCCTGTCAAACCTGGATATGAGTTTACGAGTAAACTCATCATAAGAGGTGATCATCCCATGGTTTTGTGAGACCAAACCATGATGCCACCAATCGTAAGTTGTCCCCTCTAAATTGAATGGCTTTTGCTTCACTCATAGGTTTAAGTGAAAGAAAAGTATCCAGTTTATGAACCCAAGCTCTAGCACTTAGCTTTTCGCTACCATCAAAGTTGGGAAGTGGAACTTTGTTTAATGCTTCCTTATATTCTTTGTGTTCTTTCTTGATGCAAAGTGGGGGTTTAACTCAATCCAATGGAGGCATATTTCACAACAATGGGCTCAAATAAGCAACTTCTATAAGTTTCACAAGCAATCTTCTCAAGGCAACTTCCTTCTTCAAGGGCACAACTTGGGTTTCCATCTTTTCTAACCTCACAAGGTTACCACAGGCCTCTTTACACCTCAGGGACCCAAACACAACCAAACCAACCCCTTACCAAAGTCTGCCCCTTCAATTCTTGACTATTCCCTTATTGGTTGCACCAAAAGCCAGTAGCCCTCAAAATAGGACTGTCACTCTTTCTCTTTCCAACCAGACACTATAACCTAGAACTAATTACATATTTGAGTACCCTTTAAGCTCATCTAAAACATATCCTAAACTTAGATAGGGTTACTTTGGACCAACATCACCAAAACAGTGCTGCTACACTGCCCCACTAGGCCAATTAGGCCACTTTAACAAAGCAACACCCACTCAATCACTTCCCCAACTCCAAAAATCAATTACAGAGTCTTACCTAGACTACAAACTGCCAAAATCAACCACTTTTGTCAAGGGAAACTCTCATCAAGTCTCATTAACACCAAACCCTCAATTTAGCCATTTTCCAAGAGGGTTTATTGAAAACTAACATTCCAGGCCTCTAGCAACTCTGCCAACTCCTCAAACACATTCAATTATGTCTACACATGATTTACAAACCTTCACACAACCTTGACTCATGCATTTTATGCAAATTTCAACTTGGAGCCATCATTTTCAAGTTAAAAACTCATAAAATACAACTGGGGCAGCATTTAATTCTCTCCAAATGGCTTCCCTACTCTTAGAAACACACAAACACAACATCCTACACCTAAGGGAGCCATTCCACCAATTTAGACTAGGTTTCATTAGGTGGAATGGCTTAGGGTTCCATTTTTCACTCTCAAAACTACTAATTCTGAGTTACAGGCTACCCACAGTAATTCACTTGTCAAACTCTTTAATCTCAATGAAACTTAACCAAACCACATCCAAGATGGAGCTAACACATATATTTACCAATTACAATGCACTTCAAACTGAAAAGCAAACTGTACAGGCCGTACAGATCTCTGGAGTAGCAAGAAAATAGTAAAAACTCAGAAAATAGGGTATCTTAATATTATTTGAATTCAAAAATGCCTTCAGTATCTCTACCTCAAAGTTTGTGAGGCATATTTATCCTTATTCCCTCCTAAAACAATGTTCATGACTTCTTTTTGAAACAAAAGACTCTTCAACTTCCAACTCATACCAAAATATGAAGATACAAAGACACTTTTGAACCAAATGACTGTTCACCTTCCACAAAAGACCAAAAACTTGACAACTTCGCAACTCTTCTTACAAAATATTTATAGTTGCTTCACAAACTAACCCTACATGACTCAATACATTTCAAATGGTCTATTATGACCTTATTACATGACATTTAGACTCAACACACTTTAAACCAAACTTAAGACCATATTTACATGACTTGACATGGTGCCCCTGCACCATTTCTTTTCTTTCCTTTTTGGTTTATGTTCTTTGATACTCTTGTTCCTCTCCCTTCTTTGGTTCATGAAAGAATTGAAGTTAAGGGTTGTCCTAACTTCAGTGGGTAACAATATGTATTCATCATGTGCCATCATGATATCATCTATAAGATTGACTACCACCTCGTCTTCTGGTAATGATGAAGATTCCTCTTTGATAGTTTCAAATTTTGGGCGAAGTGGTCTATCATCAGCAGTCACTGTGGCTCTACTTGTAAATGTAGGAGTGGGTTCTCTATGTTTTTTATGTCTCCAAGCATCATGTCTACCCGCATGCATGTCATGTCTACCAGGAACTGAATGTTCTCTACTAGCATGTGAAGATGTACTACTGTGTCTACTTTCACTTCTAGACCTCCTTGACCTTGGATGGTCATGTCTCAAATCAGCAATGAAGTGAACCAGTTCATCTTTGAAAATTCTCATCTGCTACCCAAAACTTTGCATGAATTCATGAATATCAAAATCCCCATGTCTCTTAGGACTGCTGCCACCTTCTCCTGACGTTTCTTTCTATTTTTCAGCATCTGTTAAAACTTCTTTTTGTGCACCTGTACCTGTTTCCAAAATTTCTTTTTGTTGTCTAGTTGCTTTTCTAGTATATTACTTGTGTGAACCAATTTCTGTAGGCTGCATAACCCAAAGCTAGCAATTTTTTAGCTCTAATACCACTGTAATATGATGACCTATTCTACTATAAATTTTATTTAATTTTTTTAGTGTGTTTTTGTATTTTTATTAATGTGGTCTTTCAGACTAGACAGAAGATACAAAAGGGGTTTCAGTTTTGGAATTGCATGTGTTTTTGAGAAAGATTTTACCATAAAAACATGAAATAATTGATGAACAATCAACTAGGAATAAAAATGAACACATTGCAAACTTGGAAACACGTACCCAAATACATATTTTGCATCTTTTTCCATTTCTGAGTTCGCTGCTACAAATTTTGAGTTGACAAGAGAGGAAGATCGATAATTTCTAGAATCATACAATGAAATGAAGAATACAAAGAAGTACATATGTTATTCCAACCTCATGGAAGCCACTTTGCATCAATACCCATATGCCAAAACTGATTTATGGGAGCCCCCAATGTCAAACCCTAGCTGGAAATAAAAATTGCAGCAACACCCAATAGCTCAAATCTACAAAACTCAAATACCCAAATGGATTATTTGTAAAACAACCTCAAAATCCATCACTCTTCAAACATGCACACCAAAATATCAACATGCAAGCCAAAATCTCCAATACCCAGATGGATTATTTGCAACACAACCTCGAAATCCATCACTCCTCAAACATGCACACCAAAATACCAACATGCAAGCCAAAAATCTCCAATAAAATCTCACTATCACAAACTTGCGAATTGAACATTTCAAACCCTAGCAACATCAAACTCAATCTTTGAAGCTCTATGACGAAATCTATTTGACTTCATCCATCTATATGGGATGGGAGCATCACCACAACCTGTAATTCCAAGAGAGCATCACCCTAGAAGTCTAGAATAAGCATTTCCAGAGAAAAGAGATCATTCTCAACATATATCAACAAAATAGAAGATAGAATAAACCTTAACATGAAGCTCCAAATGCCAAATATACTCCTCAAACATGGCGCCCAAACAAGAAAGAATATTTCTTTGAAGTCCACCGCTAAAAAAAAATGAAATCAACTTTATTTTTTTATGTTTGACTTTATAAAGGGAACACCACGCCAAGAAAGGGGCCCACCTTTTCCTAGGCACTCAACTCCATGATGCATAGACCCTTCGTGGCCACTTTTTAAGTTACAACCTTCTATAATAAAATAATACATTGAGACACAACTCCCAAGGTAAAGTAATTTTACTAGGACTTTAATAATACAAAATGTAATTAAAGATTACATTTAAATCAATTGCTAGTGCCTAGTAAAATATATCAAGTAGAAATAAATTGAGCCATAGAAATAAGTCCAACTTCTCACTAGGCTCAACTCAAGATCATTCCCTAATCACCTAAATTAGCCTACGGGAATAGTTATTAGGCTAATCTGCAACACTCCTGAAGATCACTCAGGAAGTGGGGACATGACAAGGTGGGGTTGCATTTTATAAAGCCCTCATCGCGAGGTAGGATGGTGTATCTCTTGAGCTAGTGCACATCCTTGTATACAAAGTCCTCATCACAAGGCGGGGTTGGATCTTGAGCTATTCACCCTTAAGCATGTCTTTGGCGGTTGTGGTAGCATAGCTCCACCATCAGGTGTGTTTGGCATGTTTTAGATAGTGGAGTAGTGATGAGCTAGCTCATCCCTATCACTCATGTTTGTCATGTATAAGACGTATAGTGTGTCTATGGCATACTATGCGGTGCTCATGTATTCTGTGTGTCTTCCATATGTTTTATGTGTCTTCTCTGTGTGTCTTGCATGTTTGTGGCATAGTCTAAAGTTGTGTGGCAATGAGTCCCTCCCTACGCTCTATGTGTTTTGCATGTTTTGTGTGGTCTAAAGTTGTGTGGCGATGAGTCCCTCCCCACGTTTTGTGTTTGTTTACTTTAATTAGCATTTCATATATATATTGCTTAATCATGTCTTCTATTCATGTCTTCTTTGTGTATTGTGTGACTGCATTCATGTCTTATCTGTGTATTGTGTTCTTTCACTGTATTCGTCGTGTATTGCGTGCTTCCTATTTAACTTGTAAGATTATGATTGGTTGCTAATAGAGTCCAAACTTGAAGAAATGAGTTTTAGAGCAAAGCAATTGCATCTTAAATTCATTAGCCTATGAAAAAGTATTCATTTTGGACATAAATAACTACCTTCAAAAATTGTGTTCCTCTACTAAAATCAACTTGCATGATGCCAAGAGATAGTTGGGGGATGATGTAGAATACATATGATGGCTATCAAAATAGTTAAATATAGCTATTATAGTTTGGCCTCTAACAAAGAGATTGCAATACCTATTATGTAATGTGAATCCAAACATGCATCCAAATTGTATATTATTCCATGATAGCAATCCTCCTATAGGACACTCTAAGGCATTATTTTTTATTGAAGGGGTAAATTCAAGTTTTGAAAGGACATGAAAACCTTTTACAGGGGCAAGGTGACAACAAATAAACAACCATCCCTAAGCACAATTGTAGCCAATCTACCATACAAAACCAAACTACAACACATTTGAAAAAAAACTACCACAAAGAACAATAGACCAACATCCATCAAACTCAATGAAACAACATCCTACACTACGCCTGAACCTAACCTAGCAATTCACACACCCTTGGCCTAGGTATGGGATTCTGAAACAAAATTAGGAAGAATTTAATCCTCCTTTGAACAATTTCCAAGACCCACCATTATCTATATCTACATACTGAGGAGAAATAAGAGAGGGCACCTCTAATGTTGCCTCAACTCAAGTCACCTCCCTTGATGAGGAAGAATGCCCCAAAAAAGATAGAGGTTGTAAGGAAACTGAAGAGTGAGATAGGGTCCCCCCACAACCAATCAAGAGGGCTAGGGAACCCATCAAATAAAACACTGAAGTCATGCCAGTCCCAAGGGGAGCCACCTCAGAAGGGACCATGGAGGCCACATCAAGACCCTTCGCCTAGGAGAAAGAAGGCTCATCACCCATACAATCTAAATCAGGAGAATCATCAACAATCAAATGGTTGGGGAGAGTGTTCTACCACCATGAAGAACACACATTCTTGTAGTGATAATAAGAGTAATTAGAGACAAGATGACTAATAGCAAAGCATTGTCTACAGCGAAAGGGGATACCCTCTTAATCATGTAGCTATGTCCACTGTCTATTCTCCACCATCAAGGCAACATCCCTAGGAAGATCCTTAGAGGAGTTGATGTCCACCAGAAGATGAACAAAGGTAGTGTGATCAAGGTCAGAAGTAGTAGAATCCGCCTTCAGAAATTGACCTATAGCATTGTCAATAGCCTCAAAACAAGAGCCTACCAAACTCTAGAAATGAATTGGAATTGCAGTTATGCCTAAAATGCATATATGGAGTATGAAAACCAAATAGCAATATAGATCATTGTGGTCAGAGCTTGTTTAATGCTATTTGTTTTATATTAAACAAAGAACTATTATGTTTGCAAATTAGTTGACTTGGATAATTCATGTTAATAGTTGTAATATGTCTGAAATATAGTTATCTATAAGTTTAGAATATCAAAATGTACTATTTGTGAATCATACGCATTTAGTGCAATGAAATTATAAGATTATATGCTAATACTTTTAGTTTTTGTAATCCCACAATAACAAAAGAAGCACTTACTAGATTTCTCCCTACTATTACAACATGTTTGAATGTTTAGGTGACAATAAATAGTAAAAGGGACTAACAAATATTGATTGCTCTTGTTACCCATTTTTTTAAAATTTGCAATAAAAAGTCAAAAGTTTAACCTTTAGCAATAAACCTCGTCAATTTGTTTGGCTAACAAATTTAGAACAAAATTTAGACTACTAAAATGAAATCAATACATTTGATTGGCTAGTGTTGTTCCTTCCACAACACAACCCAATTCTCTCAAGATAGGAACCCCTTCTTTTAAATCACATGATTTATGCTTCATTTGCTTTGATTTTGTCCTTTTGTCCTTTGCATTCTAAATACAATTCATTGTAGACCTGTGTTGATAATGTATTGGAGGAGTTTTGATTTTAGAACTCAAGTATGTTTAGTATGGTTTAGGTCCCTTGGTTCATGAATGTCCTAGATTTAGTAAGACTTCTTGTTTATATATTGGCATTTTAATCCAAAGATCCTATGTTTATATGCACATCATGGCTTGATCTCAATTTCATGTTTACAGTTTTGCACTCGATCAATCTTACCCAAATTATGAAAGGTTGCCTATGAGTACAATGGAACTTGCTTTTTATTTAAGTCATATATTGGTGCAGGAGCTTCAATTTACATTTCTTTTTCAAATATAATATTTTGATGACCTTGTTAATTTTGGTTTTATCTAAGGGCTTGGAAGCCATTTTTGATGTGTTGTAATAAGGACTTAGTCCACTTTATTTAACTAGTCCACTAGAAGGTTTGAAAGACCTATTTTATAGGTTTTTCTATTTTTGAAACTTTTTGTTTTTTATTAAAACTGCCTTTTCCATTTGATTTTCTACCTTCCTAGGCAGTTTTACGGACAAATGGGAAGTGGAAGAGTTTTTGGAACTTCCTATTTACATCAGTTGTTAAAACATGCCAAAAATAAGATAGCAAGAAGGAGTTTTTTAAGAGAAAAAAGTGTGTTTTTTGTTTTTTTGCTGTGAAAACAGTCTTGGTACGGCCAAGTACGGATTGCTTGGGAAGTAATTTTTTTAAAATGCTTTAGTTCTGGGTGGTGGCTTTCATTTTGCAGGTGATTTGAGCTTTTGAAACATTTGGAGGTGTTAGATCTTCTCCTTTTTGTGAATATTGGATTAAACCCTCCTTGCCTAGGGTTTTGAGGTAAAATGGAGTTTTGTTCCTCTGTCTTCTGAAGGTGAACAGTCATCTTTTGAGGAGATGGAGGAATTTAGAATAGTTTCCATGTTTTTGTTGTTTGATAGGTTGTTCTCCTTCTTTCCTAGTGGTTGGCATGTCTCTTTCTAGTCTACAGTGACTAGTTAGCAAGAAGATGAAGCTAGAACAGTGTATGTTCAGAAAACAGCCACATGCACAGTCCAAAGGAGTTTGAAACTTTATGTTTTAATGAATGGCAGACCTCTGCAGTTGTTGGTGAAGCCTGAGAAGACTGGTTTACTTGATTTCCCTCATGCTACCTCTGTATTGGACCCTCTCTATGAAAGAAAACAGTTTGCTGTCTCTAAATTGCTGACAGTATGATACAGTACGATTTGCAAGGTTGAAGGATAGTTGATGATCAGCATAGGCATTTGGATTGTGTTTTTAAAATGGTGAAGTTCATTGGGGTTTAGAAGAGTTAGAAGTTGTTTACTCTTTCCTTGTATTACAAGTTCTAAAACCTTATTGAGATACCATTTGTTTAGGACAGTCAAGAGGTAATTTGCTGTCTACTGTACTTGCAGGTACAAATTTGGTGTTAAATCAGTATTGTCATATGGATTCTGCCTCAGTAGGTACAAGTTGCATAGGCATAAAGATCCTTGTAGATAGGGAAATTAACTGTTAAGTGTTATGGTTCATAAAAGCTACAAGATACAAGTTGTCATTGTTGTACTGTCATAGGACAGTCAAGATACCATTTGCTGTCCTCTGTCCTCTTCAACACAGTGTGGTTTTACATATGAGTAAATGGTTGTTTTTTCACCTTGAGTAGTTAGTATATATTGAGTGTTGATGTTCTCTTGAAGCCTTGAAGAGGTTATTTAACAAATTCCTTAAGACTTCAACTTTCTCCAAACGCTGTCCTAAGACAGCCACCTGCTGTTTTGCTGTCCACTGCCCCTTTAGTCATAGTGTGGGCCAACATGTGAGTTGATGGTTGGTCTTTCATATCTATTACCTAGTATGCTTGTAGTATTAATGGTCCTTTGAAGTTTTGAAGGGTTAAACCTTAGTCCAAACACTGTCTAAAATAGTCTTATTGCTGCCACTGTTATTGTCTATAGAATGCATGAAGTGATCTTTATGCCAGAGGTCTCATGATTGTCATGATAAGTATGTGTGATTACTATTGGTAGAGGTGTGGTAATAGGTTGTAAGTCCTTAGAAGGGTGTATTGTGCAAGTAGGTTGGATGGAGCAATGACTCTCCAAATTGAGAAGGGGATAGCCTGAGAGGAGGACACTAGATAGTGATCCTAGGCTTGGTCAAACTCTGTAATAGCCTTGTGTAGGCTTTGTCTTCACATACACCATTGTTAACCTCTTGAGAGAAGTAATCTAAGCTTAGTGAGTGAACTCCTACTACAACATTACTTAAACCTCTGCATCATATATAAAGCTTATTCTTTGTCATGGTAGAAATTCCCTATTTAAGTCCTAGATTTGTTACAATGTTAGGCTTTATTTTGATTTATATACTTTTTATTCTAATTTATTCTAATTTATTGTTGACTTCCCATAACTGGTCTCCAACTTCTTAAGTAATATTTTTATAACATTGAGATGATCATTTACTAGTTCTCTACAGTAGGCAACCCAACCAGTTGGTCTCCTATAGTTTTATGTGGAGTCCAGGCTGACATTTAAACCAGTTCCATGGCAGCCTTAGTGTTTGCCTTTGTCCTATTGAACCCATGCACTTTCAAATGGATAAGGGATCTTTGTGGTGACAAATTTTGACAGCCGGTATACTATAAAAATTGTTTGCAGGCCCGTCCATTGTGAATTTCAAAAGATTTTATAAACTATGAGCAGTATACAGAGAACTTAAAGAATTTTTAAATTGTTGTTATCATTTTGCACAAGCAATAAGCTGGGAATAGAACTATGAAATCTGACTTGAACATGGACTATGACAGGAGTAGATGTAAGTGACATACCTATATATTCTTATGTGAACAGATAAATTATTTTCTTCTCTATCAAATCGTCATCATCACAATAAATGTTTTGGAATAAAAACTTGTATAATGTGAAAAACATTAAGCAAAAAACTTTAGACAGACAATAAAAATTTAAGTGAAAAATATAAGGAATTATAAAGTTGTTGATTAATATATTAGTATTTTAATTTAAGGAGGAGTTTTTATAATGTTTGGAATAAGAACTTGGCTTAATGTGAAAAATATTATGCAACAAACTTTAAACAACTATAAACATTTAAGTGAAAACTTTAAGGAATTGTAAAGTTGTTGATTAATATATTAGCATTTTAATCTAAGGAGGAGTTGTTTATGCATATCATGACTTGGTCTTAGTTTCATGTTCAAAGTCTTGCTCTTGGTCATCTTACCTAGGGTATGGAGGGCCCCTATGAGTATAGTGAAAACCCTTAGAACTTGCCTTTTGTTTAAGTCTATAAGACTTGCTCTTTGTCTTGGCCAAAATCCCATGTTTCAAATCCTAATTTTGTTGCAATGTCAAACTTTGTTTTAATTTATACACTTTTTGTTCTAAGCTAATTAAGTAAACAACTTGAGTGATATTATATCTATGTTCATTGTGAAGACCTATTTTAATTATTTGTAGAGTATTCATATTTGGGTCATAGTTTCAATGTAAAGTAATCCCATATCTACCTGAGTCCACATGGCTTATTCCCATTTGTTGGGGCAAGACTATGAAATAAAACCATGAGAAGCTTCAATTTTGTTGTTTGCAGCTCTACCATTCAATCTTCATAACTTTTACAAAAAGATGCCAATGAAAGAACATTGATATATGACATAAAATTATAAATTTTCTTGCAATTTTCATCCTTAAATAAGTGGCCAAAACAAGATTATGAAAAAAAAACATAACATATATAAAGAGAGACTCCTCAATACAATACTCATGGAGAGTTCCCTTGAGAGTATAGTAAAACTATTTGAACCAACCTTGTGCTCTAAGTCTCAGTGTCTTTTGTTCATTATAAGTTTTGCAATCAAAGTCTTTATCACTTATGGGTTTACATTCACTTTGTTTTGGTTTAGTATCATGGGCTTCTTCTTTGTGTTTGGTTGTTTACTTTAGTTTAAATCCACGTGCCCTTTATATTATGTTGCAATTCAAAAATATTTACCTTATGTACTTTTTGTTATATTTTCAAGTTAACCAATAATTGTCGGTCATCGGACATTTAAGTGATCTCCTTGCAATATTAAAATGACTAGTAACCTATTAACAACTCTCTAGACACTGCCTTCACCGATCTCCCTATGCCCTTCTCGTTGGCCCAACAGCCTTATATCTATGAATTTATTGAGCTAGCTATGTGTCACCATTTTATTCCTCTCAATCCAATGGGCAAGCAAACCACACACCACTTTCCTCTCAATTGGTAGCCTAATATCATAGATCTAAAATCAAACAAATCTTGATCATTGAATGTGTTGACGTTTAACATAGTGTAATGATTATATATAAACCTTTGAATTATTTTGTAAGTCCAAAAATAATAAAATGATTTTTGAGTCATTAGTGAAACTATTGAACAAAACATTACTCGAGTCCATGTGGCTTATTCCCATTTGTTGGGGCAAAATGGCAAAATAAAACCATGAGCATCTTCCCTTTAGCCATTCACACCTCTACTATCTTATATTCATAACTTTTGCTTGACCATAGATTTATGGTGTGTGCAATAACGACAACTTTATATTGATTATGCTTGTATTAGTCTCAATTAGAACAAAGGGGAACTTGATGTGTTTCAATATTATTGGTTGGAGGTGATAGAAACATGAGTGCAATAGGGAGCTACAACATAAAGAACCAATTAAAATTTGCCACATGTATGTTGAATGTTGACTATGACTAATTTTGTTTGTATATGTGCATACTTTAGGTATAACTGAGGGAGGTGTTATCTCTTGACACATGCCACCATTGGGCTTAAACATTCTTGTTAAACCCTACATGTATTATCTTGGAATTTGAAGTCTTGTTCATTGGATCTCACATGTTTTTTTTCAAATTGTTGATCCTAGTGCAATCACAGTTAGGAGGGTCCTCAAAGAGAATAGTCCAAACCATGCAGCTAGAGTAAACACAATGGAAACAACTCAAAAAAATGAAACAAATGCAGATTCAGTCATTCAGTATATCATGGAATTCAAATACAAATTGGTCGGCAACATGTGGGCTTACAATTAGGGCTCACAGGCCTGATTACAGAATATCATAATATACACAAGATATAGCTTTGAAGCTCCTTTGCAAGAATTCAAACTATCAACTATCTCTATGAATTCCACTTACTTTCCTAGGCATCTATTGCATCAATATATATCATCTCCGAGACCAAAGATTCCTCCGCATCGGCCAGCGAAGATCATAAATTCCAATGAAGAGTTGTAACGTGTCTACACAGATATGTCGAACCTATTTGAATAGAATTCCTCTGTGAATGAATGGAATGTTGTGCGGATCTCAGGGAAGGTTGGCCAAGAACCAAACAACATTGAATGATGTGTAATTTAGCCCAGTGAGTTGTGAAATTCTCTGTAAATTTTCTCCTTTAACTAATTAATTGGGACTGTCAGGATGCTCTGCTCTGAGAAAACAATTGATCTTCTGATAGTGATATCTTACCGATACTTGATCCAAATGCTCTAAATTTTGGATATGAGATGCATGAATGAATCTAGATGCTAAATCCAGCTCTACAAAGTCTGAAATGCAACTACAGTAGAATGCGGGCCAAAATACAAAAACTGCTACTGACTAAACTTCCTGAACTAAACTGGAAAATGAAAAGAAACAAACTGAAATGTAAATGTTTTTGGTTGATGTAAGATTGCACTTGAACCAGGGATGCTCCTGCATCAGACATCTGGGGTTATTGAAAAAGTGAGTCCCTCACTTTGTTGGGGTTAGAGGAAAACCAAGGCGGTCCACCTTAGCCTACGAAATCCATGATGAATCTTCTGTTGGTCTGCCTCCTCTGGTGTTCTGTCCAACTCTACTATCCAAAATGTCTTCAATCTGCTCTGGTGCTTGCTGTGGTAACTGCTTCTTCAAGTCTTCTTCCATGTTGTCACTAAACTCTATTTCATGATACTAATATAGGTTTGCAATGTTGAAAATAGGTGATATACCCAATGTCTCCGGTAAGTCAACTTCATATGCATTTCCTGAATCAGATTTTCTAAGTATCCTACAAGGTCCAAACTTTTCATCTTCAACTTGTTATATATCCCAACTAGAAATCTTTCTTTTCTCAAGTATACCATCACTTCATCTCCAACTACAAATTCCTTATGTCTCCTCTTCTCATCTTCTTATTTTTTATACTTATTGTTCATCTCTTCCAAATGCTTCTTCACTAGATTATGCATTATCTCCATATGTTTCGCAAATTCTTCTACTTCTACACTTCTCTTTTCTTCCATATTGATATCCCTCAACTTTGTCACTCCTCTAGGGTTTACTCTAGTAATAATCTCAAAAGGCGTTCTTCTAGTACTCCTATTCACTGAATTATTGTATGCAAACTCTACTTGTGAAAGAATCTAATCCCAACTTCCTACCATCTCTCCAACCAAACATCTCAACAAGTTTCCCAAACTCCTATTCACTGCCTCTGTCTGTCCATCAGTCTGTGGATGAAATGTTGAAGTGAACTTCAAATCTATCTTCATCTTCTTCCAAAGTGTCTTCCAAAAGTATCCAAGAAATCTTGTGTCTCTGTCAAAAATTATGCTCTTAGGTAATCCATGCAATATCACAATCTCCTTGAAAAATAGGTCATCTACATGCACTGCATCAGTTGTCTTCTTACAAGGTATGAAATGTGCCATCTTTAAAAATTTGTCCACCACTACAAATATTGAATCATGTCCTCTTAGTATCTTCGGCAATCCCATTACAAAATCCATACTTATGTCTTCCCAAGGTCTCTCTAGTACTGTAAAAGGTTTATACAATCTAGTTTTCTGACTACTCCCTTTTGTAATTTAACAAACTCTAGAACTCTGCACAAATTTCCTAACATCCTTATATATCTGAGGCCAAAAGTAATTTTTACTTACCAAAGCCACTGTCTTATTAATGCCAAAGTGAATTTCTAATCCACCACTGTATTTCTCTGATCAAATTATCTCTCATGGAACTTCTAGGTATACATAATTGATTTCCCATGAACAACATATCTTCTTGAATGAAATAGTCCAACCACTTACTCCTATCTGTCACAACAAGTTCCTTACATGCTTTCCAAGGTTTCACAAAATCAAGATCTTCCTCATACATGTTCTTCAATTCATCAAATCCTATCACTTCAACTCCCATCTCTGTCAACAAGTTTCTTCTACTCAATGCATCTGCAACTTTGTTTGATTTTCCACTCCTATGCTTCAACACAAATGTATAACTCTACATGAATTCTACCCATCTCATATGTCTCTGATTCAACTTTCCTTGATTGTTCAAATATTGCAAAGCTTGATGATCTGTATACAACACAAACTCCTTAGGAAACAAGTAATGTCTCCACTTCTTCAAGGCTTGAATTATGGCATAGAACTCCTAATCATAAACTAAATATCTTCTCCTTGCATCATTCAACTTCTCATTGAAATATGCTACAGGTCTACCTTCTTGACTTAACACTACTCCTATTGCATTCCCACTTGCATCACAATCTACTTGAAATACCTTATTGAAATCTGGTAATGCTAACACAAGTTGCTCTGTCACCTTCTACTTCAATAACTCAAAACTTTTATCTACTCCTGATGTCTATTTAAAGTCTTTTCTCTCTCCTCTCATTGTCTCTATCATAGGGTTACAAACTGAACTGAAATTTCTGATAAACTTCCTATAGAAACTAGCCAATCCATGAAATGATCTGACTTCTCCAATGCTCTCCAATGTAGGCCATTCAACAATTGCTCTTACCTTCTCAAGGTCCATCTTCAATCCTTTCGCAAAAATCACAAATCCCAAGTATACCAATTCTTCCTTCATGAAACTACACTTCTTGATGTTTATCAACAGTTTATCTTCTCTCAGTCTCTGCAATACTTGTCTCAGGTGTTGTAAATGTTCTTCTTTTGTCTTACTAAAAATCAGAATGTCACCAAATATACAATAATAAACTTACCCAAGAATTTCTTCAAAACTTCATTCATTAATCTCATGAAAGTACTTGGTGCATTTGTGTTGTCTCATTTTTTTAAAATGTACTAAAGTGTTCATGCCTTGGTTTTTTCTTCATCCTATGTATGTCACTCCCTTGCTTCTTCATCCCTAGTCCAATTTTACTTAGTCATTTTTCGAGTCGTCGGTGATTCTTTGCATTCTTGAACCAAAGTCGACGAGTTCAAAAGTTCTTGAACCACCTGACTTCCTGACTTGCTCATGAAGTTCAATGCCTTAAGTCTCCCTTTGTGTCTCAGTATTGTGAAGTTTCTATGTTGTCAGGAGGTTGAAAATTATTTGAACTATCGAACCTCCGATTTGGAGTTCAAAGCTTCAATTTCTACCCGACTTGCTAACTTTGAAGAGCGTGTTCCTTCATATGGTATTTTTGTTGCGCTGGCGTATGGTATAAAGGAATGACACTTGTCACTTCACATTTAATTAGAAGTATGTGAGAACACAATGACACAATCTTCAGAGGGAAAATTGAGATATGTATTAATGAGTTTAAAAGATAAATTCACCGCCAAAATTTAATGTTCCCCAAGGGCGAATTTATGTGAAGTGACATTGATAAATTCTTCATCTCACCTAAGGTTGTGTCATTTCACAAAGGGTATGCGTTGCAGAGTGATAAACGGCTAGCTTGTTACATGTGGGATATTAGCATAACTTCATTCTCATAGGTCAGCATGATTAGTAATTCCATCTCTTTCTTGTTTTACTCTGTTATAAAAGCACAACACTTTCTTTGGGAGTTAGAAAATTTCTATTTCCATGTATCTGTATAAAGAACTCCTTGTTAGTGCCTTGCATTACCCTATGTTGTCTGCATATGTTTCGGAGTCTCTGGTTGTTTGGTTCCTCAAGTATACGAAGATAAAGTTCAAATTTCAAGGAGTCCCTATGGCCTCTATCATGGAGAATGGTTTGTCTAGAGTGAGAGATATCAATTTAGGCCATGTTGATTTTGAAGATTTCTAGAGAAGAATGCAGTCTGAAAATTGAACTCCTTTGGCAGAAATGGTCGTTAGTAGTGGGTTGGATAAAGCTAGAGGTTTTCTGTCCGCAGTGCAGTGTCTTGAATTGATAGTGGCGTGTGCAATTGGCTACTTTCTGGAGTCCCAGGAGATAAGAACCTCTAGCGGCGTTGTTGTGGCAAAAATTGATTTTGAATCTGTCACCCTAGCTCTGAATTTGGAGGAACATGAAGACAATGTTGATGCTTCTGTGTCCTCTGCCTGGAATTATTACAATGAAAGAAAAGATTGGTGTCATACTCGCATTGCTAAGAGCTGGTTGGAAATTGAAAAGACTAGGAAATCTCGGCTTCCCACCAATCTAAAAAGGAGCCATTTTAAGGAGGAGACTTCAAATATGATAACCTTGTTGAACAGAGTATTTGGGAGCCCAAAATCGGATACTTTTGAGTTTTGTATGTGCAGATTTATTTTGTTGATTTGTGGATACCATCGCATTGATTGGGCGAATATTGTTAGCGAATGTTTGCATGAACAATTGATGAATTTCACAAGGAACATGAGTTTCCACATTTGTTCCCAGCTGGTGTATTTGTTGGCACAGAGAGAGACTGCTTGGCCTAGTTTGAGGATTCAAGGAAATCCTGCCGCAAGTGTGCCTGTGTACCAAATTTTCCCTCAGTTGTAGAAAATTGAAGGTATGAAAGATTTCAGGCGAGTAAATGATGCTTTTTCTATGATGTTGACTAAGAAGATTGATGGCTCGATAGAGCGAAGGTTCTCAGTTGCAGCGTCCACTCTGGTCATGAAATTTGGAAGTTTTTACATATAATTTGATCACTTTTCTTATTTGAGAATTAGGGGTTATGACAATGCCCCATTGAAATTGCCACGATACCCATCCGACTATCTGGTGTTCCTAGAGTTGTGTCGTCAGATGGCAGTAGTGAATGTAAAATATCATGTTATGAAGAAGAAGGGGTATTCTTTCCATGTGACCCTATCTTTCTATTCCTACAAGAGTAATGATGGAGCCAAGAATGTTGATAAGTTACTATCAGAATTCAACCTCCACAGTTTATCACCCCGTGCAACATTTGACAGTAAGAATTTCATAAAAGAAAATATGCATGGGGGTGGTTCTTATCTGCATCAGCCTCAACTCGAAGATTTTTGGGAAGATTGTGTAGATGAAAGAGAAGTGTAGAGGAGAAAATGGATGAGGCTAATTGTGGATCAGGCTCAAGCTTTCAAGCTGAATCTCCAAGTTCCTGACATAGTTGATGATAACTTAGACATAATGGATGAAGGTTACCATGCTGCATCAATAAAACCCCTACCTCCTACGAAATGGTTTGAAAAGGAAATTACAGATGTAAAGTTACTTTCCCTCCATGTGTTAAGAAGAATGGAGAAATGGTTAAAAGGGAAAGTAAAGGAACGTGCTAGTTCTACAACGCCAAAGGATTCAGCCTCTCAAAGCCAAAGCAGGTCTCAAACTATCCACTCATATAGAATTTTTTCTAGTTTGGATCCGACTCTTTAGAGAGTCGGCTCACAATCGAATGGTGATGATGATAGGCCCCCTGAGGAGGCTAGAAAGGTGAAAATGGCGTGTGAACAAGACACTCAACCAGTGAAAGGAAATACCAGAATGGCTGCTTCATCCAAGGCAGACCATGTGCCACTTATTAATAACCCTATAAGTGATAGTGATTCTTTCATTTTCTCTCAAATTGGAGAAGATAGTTTGTTGCGATCTCTATTAAGTCCGCCAAATTCCCCCCATCAAAATGAACCTCTAGAACAAAATTCTCACCCTGTGCCTCTAGATGCTACTCTTGATGCTACTAATGTTTTGGCCTCATCTCCTAATTGGCTGAAGAAAGTTGTCCAAAGGAAAAAGAGGTACACCCCACCTGTAGATGAAGGTATTGATACTATAGCTAATTTGTTGCAAAGCACTCCTAAGCCCAAACGTGCCGAAAGAATGTCAAGAATGGTGACTGATCCTACCTCAGGAAACCAATTTCTAGAAATTGCAAATCTAGTAGTGGATAAGAATGACGATGAAGTGACGGAAGCTGACTTCAGAATGAGCAGGGTGGATTTGGGACCTTCTACTGCGGAGGGTGACCTTTACCATGTCAAATATTCAGTCAATAACATATCTAAAAGGGTAAAGGGGCTACAGGAGGAAAATTCAAAGCTACTGGCCCATGTAAGTTCTATGTCATCTTTTGTTAATTCAGTTGCTAAGATAATAACACCCATAGCTGAAACTCCCTCAAATGTCGACCTTCACATCCTGGATCCCAATTTACTTCAACAAGTAAAAACATCATTGTCTTTGAGAAATGCTATGGATTAGTGGGTTGAAAAAGTTGTTTTTGATGGTCTTGTGCTCATAGAGGAGGCAGTAAAATTATTTGATTCCATATATGTGAAAAGGGAAGCTTTAATAGTAGAATTTGAAAAGGCTAGAAGTGATCATCATAGTCTATCTCTAGCCTCTAAAGAGATACAAGAAATGGCCGATATGGATCCTGGTATCTTAGTGGCTAAAGAAGTGATAACTGATCTTGGAGAACTAGACACACCTGTGTGGGTTGATGTAGTTGAATGGAAACTCTGTCTTATAATCATAGTAGAAGATGAGATGAGAAAGGCAATTGCAATCTATTACAGAGAAATGATGAGAATTAAGAGGGATTTTGCTGCTCTAGAGGTGGAAGTCTGAGCTTCTTATAGTTTGGTTGTAAATCTACCTTTATTGCTTTTTGGTCAAAAGCTTTGCCTTTGTTTTTGCTTTCTGGTTAAAAGCAATTTTGATTTTCATTCATAAGAATATCTTTCGAAGGTAGTTGTGCCTTGTTAAAGAAGCAAAGAACCTTTATAAAATACCAATATATTAGGCTCAACTAGTAATTACATTTGTCACTTGTCCAGACAAGAGTATATAGAGTTAGGTGACAAATATGTTAACCAACAATTTGTCAATCCAAAAGGCATCACTAACCACTCATACAATCCTTCATTTGTCTTGAAAGTAGTCTTCCATTCATCTCCTTCTCTGATTCTGATCTGATGGTATCCACTCTTCAAATCTATCTTTGTGAAATATTTTGCTCCACTCAAACAATCCATGATATCATCCATCCTAGGTAAAGGGAATATATACTTAATTGTGATCTTGTTTATTTCTCTAGAGTCTATACACATTCTCCATTCTCCATCTTTCTTTGGTGCTAACACTGCAGGTACTGCATAAGAACTCAAACTTTCTCTAATCAAACCTTTCCTCAACAACTCTTGTATCTGTCTATTCAGTTCCTCATTCTCCACTAGTGTCATTCTATTTGCTGCTTTATTAGGCAAACTAGCTCTAGGTATAAGATCTATGTGATGACTAAAACTTCTGATTAGTGGCAATCCTTCAGGTACATTGTTTGATATGATGTCTTCATACTCTATCAGCAATTCAGTTATCTCCTCCGGTTGTGATTCTTTAGTCTCCTTCAATGTTTCATGCTTCTTAGGAATCAAGACATAACACATATTCACATGTCTCAGACCATCCAGAAATTTTCTTCCATCTACCAAATAGATTCTAGCATTTCCACATACTTCACTCTTAGGATCATCTTCAAAAGGAATCAAAGTAATTCTCTTTCCATTTGATGTTATATTGTATGTATTCTTTCTCCCATCATGTATAGCTTTTCTATCATACTGCCATGGTCTACCCAACAAGATATGGCATACAGCCATGGGCATAATATCACACAAAACTTCATCATGATAAGATCCAATATAAAATTTCACCAAACATTGTTCACTCACCAGCACCTTATGATCATCCTGAATCCATGCTATCTGATAGGGCTTAGGGTGTTTCAATCTTTCCAACTTCAACTTAGTCACCATCTCCTTTGAAACTAGGTTATCAGAACTACCACTATCAATTATAACTTTACAACATTTACCTCTTGATTTGCATCTAGTTCTGAACAAACTTTTCCTCTATGGTGGTTCTTCATTTGTCTCCACTTGAAATAGTGCTCTCCTCATGACAAGTGATTCTCCTTTCTCAGGTTTGCCAACTGAACTAGGTGATCCAACAGGTTCTTCTTCCACATAGGTTGCTCTTCCATTGTTCTATGTTCTCTTGCTTGTACTCCCCTGATTACATTCAAATGCTATGTGTCCACCTCCACACTTAAAACAGGTTCCTCTAAATGTTCTCCTATCAAGTCCTCTTCCTTCTCTTCTATATCCTTCACTCCGGTATGGACTAGGGTTTCCTCTACGGTAGAAATTTTTGTCATCTCTTCGGTATGCATTGTTATCTTTATCCTCCTTCTTGAATGTATTCTCTTGTTTGTTCTGCTCTGCATATGATCTCTCTCCTCTGGGAAATGTTCTACCTCTCTGAAATTTACCACCTCTGCCTTTATGTTTTTTATCATGCCTCTTATTCAACTTCTCTTCAACCTTCAGGACAAATTGATATTCTTCTTCCAGTGTTGTCATCCTTACCAAACTCAGTTCTTCTTGAATGTTCAATCTCAGACTATTGATGTATCTAGCCACTTTCTCCTTGCTTGCTTCACTATGTCCTGTCCTTATGATCATCTTATGAAATTCTTTAGTGTACTCCTTCACAGATTTCTCCTTTTGTCCCAGGTTTTGCAATCTCTTCAGCAGTTCTAACTCATAGTCAGCAGGTATAAACTGATTCTTCAATTTTGTCACCATTCTATCCCATTTTGTAATATTTTCTTTTCCTCTTTTGTTTCTATCCAACTGAACTTCTTTCCACCATATAGCAATATGCCCTTTCAACTTTGTGTTGCAAATTTCACCTTCTCCGGATCTTTAACTTCTTCAAACTCAAAATATTCTTCCATGTCATTTATCCAGTCAATCAATTCTTCAGGATTCAAATTGCCAATATAGTTCAGAGCATCAACTCTAGGTATTTTCCTGATCTTTGAAATAGCTCCCAACATCTTGACTTGATCTGAGTCATCTTCTTCTTCACCTCCTAGGGTTTCACCATTTTGATCAGCAGATTGTAATTCTTCATCATCATCACTTTCAATATTAGGTCTAGGTGTAAGTCCTCTTCTTCGATCTTCAATAGCATCCAAGCAAACTCACATAGTTTTCATCATCTCCATCATTTCATCCATTCTTCCAGCCATTGTTCCAATAGCAGGGATTCTCCTCAGCAGCATTCTTCCTAGGGTCAAGTGCAAACTGCCTCAAATCCAGCGATCAGGCTACAAGGTGACAATTGCCTCACAATCAGCAATCGATTGTAACACAAGTAACCTGCCTCAGATTCAGTGATATGTTCACAACAAGATCTTATAGAATTCCTTCGCCAACTTCAATCAATTCGCTCCCAAAGATTTGAACTTTCACTTTGATACCACTTGGTGTAGTCACGGTTAGGAGGGTCCTCAAAGAGAACAGTCCATACCATGCAACTAGAGTAAACACAAAAGAAACAACTCAAAGAAATGAAACAAATGTAGATTCAGTCATTGAGTATATCATGGAATTCAAATACAAATTGGACGGCAACATGTAGGCTTACAATTAGGGCTCATAGGCCTGATTACAGAATATCAAAATATACACAAGATATAGCTTTGAAGCTCCTTCGCAAGAATTCAAACTATCAACTATCTCTATGAATTTCACTTACTTTCCTAGGCATCTATTACATCAATATATATCATCTCTGGAACCAAAGATTCCTCCACGTTGGCCAAGGAAGATTACAAATTCCAATGAAGAGTTGTAACGTGTGTACATGAATAGGTCAGACCTATTTGAATAGATTTCCGCCGCGAATGAATGGAATGCTATGCGGATCTCAGGGAAGGTCAGCCACAAACCAAACAACATTGAATGATGTGTAATTTAGCTCCGCAAGTTGTGAAATGCTCCACAAGTTTTCTCCTTTAGCTAATTAACTGGAATTGTTAGGATGCTCTACTCTGAGAAAATGGTTGATCTTCTGATAGCGATATCTTACCGGTACTCAATCCAAATGCTTTGAATTTTGGATATGATGTGCATAAATGAATCTAGATGCTAAATCTAGCTCCGCAAGGTTTGAAATGCAACTGCAGTAGAATGCAGACTAAAATATAGAAACTGCTACTAACTGAACTGCCTAAACTGAACTGGAAATTGAAAAGAAACAAACTAAATTGCAAATGTTTTTGGTTGATACAAGATTGCTCTTGAATTAGGGATGCTCTTGCATCAGATCCTCAATGAATTGTTGAATGAAGTAAAAGAGATTTGCAATAATAAAATTGGTGGTAGCACATAGTATAAAATATATGTTGTGGCCTGATTTGCATTGAATTTCAAAGAAGTTTTTACCATGAGCCCATATAAAGAGAACTTTAAGAAATTAAAATTGTTAACACCCATCCTTATTATGATTTTAAATTATGGCCTATAATCTACAAATACATCTATGAGGATCAACCTGAATGTAGGCCATGACACAAATCTGAACATGATGGGAGTTGCTAGAGTTAGTTTTACATTGAAACCATGATATGTCGAACCTAGGTAGAATGAGAAACTTTTATATAGGGTACACCGTTGACTACAAGCCATGCATTTGACATAATTATGAGACTTTTTATATGATATGAATCCTACTTTTGCCTAGATTGTGAGCTCAACTCTAAATTGTGAGAGTATAAATAGAGGTAAACTAAAAACCTTGTGCATAGGAGAGCTTGTAGCACAAAGTATAATGTTATAACGAATTGAATCATTTTTGGAGAAAAGTGATTATTGCCACAGGAAAGTCGATTTTCTTATTATTAATCATATGGATTTTCTTTATACATATAGGATCAATTATAGGGGCTAGACCAACAATAAAAGCATACATTCTAAAATTAAAAAAACTAAACTCTAAGGGAAAAAATTGCCTCTATATCATTTTTTCCTATGTCCTCTCTCAAGCTTTTTAGGTTATGTTTTCCAAGAGAGCACTTCAATCCAACCAATGTCCTCATCAAATTTAGATGATGCTAGAGATGTAGAAAGAGGTTGATTAATCTAACCTAATGGTGATTCACTAAGACCCCATCATTAACAAAAGTCAAACGTGGTTGCCAACAAAGTCTTATCAACTTTGAAAGGCTAGGGAATGGGCATTTGAACCTCAATAGATGTAGATCAAACCATCTTATATTTTGATGGGGACTTATTCACCAGAGTTTTTTACTAGAAGAAGAAACACTAGGGGCATCAACCTTTATATTACCACCTTGAGAAGCTTCAAGCATATGCTTAAAATTTAACTTATCTTGATTTATATCTATTGCAATACATCCCTTTCCATTCAGTTTTGGTACTACTTCCTTACACCCAATAGTGTGATTCTTCGAGCTTGCCTTAGAAGGAGATTCCACAGAAGATTGATCCTTCCAAGCCTAATCATTACAAAAACATCCAACTTTGAGTTGTTTTGAAGGAGACTTAGAAGAAGAACAGTTTGGAACTCCAAAAGAATTTGCAATTGGTTAATTTATAAATAAATGTCCTATACAAGCTCCTTTCCACCATATCACTTTTTTAGAGGTAGACAATTTCATAACATTACAAGTTGTAGCAATGTTTCCCACCTAAAAACATTTATGACAACAAAATCAAACATTTTTGTTGTCCAACACTTGTTTCCATACCCTATCTTCAACCTTCAACCACACTTCATTAGATAAACCTTTCAATATATCAATATCCACTTGAAAATGAGCAACCATAGAATGAATAAGCCTTTCGTCATTGTGTCAATAGTATTAGATCTACCCAAAGCATTCCCAATATTCTGGAAACACAAATCAACCAAAAACTACAATAGCAGATATAGAAAACACACCCAAATTGGCATGACTGGAAAATCTCAATAGTAGAGTTAAAAGTCAAAAACCTTAATCATAGCACATGGCTATCCCAGAACCAAGGTTTGTTGCCTAGAATGAAATTTCTATCTCCCACACATGTACATAATAAAACAAAGAACCCTTGGGTGCTTGGATAAATTTCTATAAATCCTTGTATATGCAATTTCCATGTTTTTGTTATCCATGAATGCAAATTTACTAGACTTGGCCACTAGGAATTAAACTTACAAATTAGACCATGCTTGGAGTATCGCCTTCAAATAAAACTCTATGCCCTAAAGAGATGATTGAGTGTTTCGTGAGCAAGGAGTAATATCCATTTTATGTTGCAGGTTTGATAGGCATGCAAGTTGTGTTGCATACATTGGCTTGCATTTGCCTTGTATGCATGAGAAAAATCCTCATGGGAACTAAAACCTCTGGACAAAACTAACCCCTTACTCGTTTTATTGGTAGTCTTGAATGAAGTGTTCCCTTGGCGAGGCACCCTGAACAAACCCTAAGCCACATTGGATATATTTGCAACATCCAATACATTCTTACTAGGAGTAACTAGAGCTATAAGACCAATAGCTACAAGCACTAAGGGTCACCAATCCACAAAGTCCAAGATGTCACCATCTTTAGATGTTGCAAGAGCCTCATCCTTTATTGTAAGTTGCAACCTCGTCTTGGATATCTTTGAAAAAAGTAATTGTACAAGGGTTCAAAAAGGATCGAGCTAGAAGCAACATTTTGAATTTTCAATCATGGATTTTTATTATTATTAATCATATGGATTTTATGTATTTTTTTATAATGTGGAAAGCTTTAGTTTAAACCCCTACACATTATCAAGTTTGAAAGGGAGGCCATGTGTCAATGTCAAGGTGAAACAGGCTTACTAAACAATGCACAAGCTGTCTCAAGCATTTGATCCTTGTTCATTGATCTCGACACCCTTTTACCACATCATTTGATTCATGTCATGACTCAAAAACTTTAAATTTTGCACTTTTGTTATGTTTTCTTGTTGACTAGTGTTTGTTGGTCCCGAAGCTTTTGAGTTACTTCCTTTAAGGTTGCTAGCAACCTATTACCAGAACCGTAGGTAGTTGTTTAGTTTATTTCCTTTGTCTCCACCAGTGTTTGATGACCTTATCCTACAATGTTATATAAGCTAGTGATGTGCCACAATGTTAATTGCCTCAACCCAATGAATGAGTTAACTATCTTATGTCTTATGCCTCAACTAATATCATGTCACCATAGATTTAAGATAAAACAAATCTCTATTGTCAAAGGAGCCCAATGCTTATCAATATGGAGTGGTCATAACATAAGCCTTGGAACTACTTCATAGTCGAAATACTAAAAAGGTTTAGCAAAGTCATCAACCCAATATAACCATTGAACAAACTATTACTCAAAGCCCTAGTCATAATATTATTCGAATGTATATAGAGATGATTTCACATTTAATTATCCCATGAGGGAGTTTAATTAGATAATAGGCTTTTAATGCAAGCTTAACAAATGCTTAGAATAAGAACTTCAAAAATATTAAGCAAACAACTTTAGAAAAACAAGAAATGAAACTTAGATCTTAAGGAACTACTGAAGTAGTTGACAAAATATTTCAAGTAAAGCATAGAATTTGTCAATCACTATAATTCTTACCTTGGAGGTACTAATAAATAGAGATTTGTTTGTAAGGTATACCCTAAACCAAAGCAATTGGAAAAATGGGGAGATTGAAATTATGCAGTTACTACATAATAAAAAATAAAAAAATATGTCACGTGGCTCTACACATTTTCTTCTCTCCTTTTTTATATTTCCCTCCAAAATTTACCTCCAGAATTTCTCTTATTAATTATATAAATAAATAGACATATCTAAATATTTTGTTTTTATTTTTTTAATTTGTATGGTTAAAAAAATTACAATTTAAAACAATTGCTTTAAAATTCATTGAACCACTAACTCCACAAAAACTTCTTAAAAAAATTTGAACAATGACTGCTAAACAAAATAAATTAAGCAACCAAGTGAAACCTTGTCCTAAGAAAGCCCAAACACAACAATATTGTTGTGATTAGTAGCCATTTTATAATGATCAATCATATGCTACATCCAAGCTCTTGTGTTAGAGTATTGAGAGTCCTTTTGCAAAGTTATCCAAGCTCTTGTATTAAAACGAACCTTCTACTAGAAAGAAAAGCTTCTGCGACAAAGAATGGTCAATGTTATCATACAATTTTAGCAAAGAATGAAAATATTGTCTCAACAATTGACCGTCGTAATGTAAACAAATTCATCATTAATAATTCAATAAATGACCAACTGACAAACCATGTGCACTTGCTTAAGAACTAACACATCTATTTCAGTTGAGTTTCCTGTATCTTCCAAAGAAATCATAGAAGTCTGAAATATCACTTTTTAATTGTGATTAATCACGAGACTTAAAAATTGAATATCACTTTTTAACAATGTTCTACAAGGCTTCTGGGAGGGGGACATCTGGGTATAGGGGGGACACATTCCCAGAACAATTGGGATGTGAAGTTATTTTTTAGGGTACATCAATTAAAAAAAGGAAATTTTAAAAATATAGGAAATTTCAATTATTTGCATAGACATTCATCATATATATTATGGAACCATATTTCATAACATTAGAGTTGTAAGCCATTAAATTGTGCTCAAAATTTGGTGTTTCCCAACAAAAATGAAATAGAACAAATATAATATTCCATTAACTTGGATCAATAATTACAAAGACATTACACGTCTTATATAGAGCTCGAAGTGAACTTACATTATTGCATGTCCAATGCATGTAAACTTAACTAAAAATTTTTAAAAAAAACTAATATTAAAAATAGACTAATCTAATTTAAGTCGTTAGAACGACTTTATTACAAAAGTAAGTATTAAAGATCTCTAATACCCCCTCTTAAGACTTACTACACTAAAACAAAACAAACCAACATAAGCAAACTAAAAACATTTAGAATCATAAATTCTTCAGAAGCTTTTCTTTGAAAATAACTTTTCAACCAGGTAGACCTCCATAAAGCTACCTCATAACCCTACTAGAAACATAGCTCCTGAGTTGAATTCCCAAGTTTACGGATTACCACCTCCCCGAACTCCCGAATCACAAATCCCCCGAACCATTGGACAACAATCCATGTTGAGCTACACTAACAAAGCTCCATCATGTTGTCTCATGACCCTCATAAGGGTATGACTCCTCAGATCCACAAACTCCCAAAGCTAATTTGGCAACTATCAATACTTAGCTTCAACTACACTGGATTCCTTCCTGTCTTCAAAGAACCGAGCTTCTTTAGAATGCATAAAAAGAAACTTTTCCACCTTCTCCACCATCGTCAACATCCATAGGATCTTCAACAATGGCTACATTAGCTTCTCTGATCTTTCCCTTGAGAATATCAATTGCCTGATTTCTACAATTCGAAGTTGTATGACCCATTTTCTTGCAATAATAGCATTTAGTCCTCTTTTTGTCCTTATCAAATCTTCTACGATTTGCATATAATGTTACCTCAGTTTGAGGTTCATCTTCTGCATCTCCTGCAATAGTCCTCTTTTCTTCAGTTGTGAGAGTTGAAATCATATCTTCCAGAGTTTTAATAGAAAGTTGACTAAGAGTAAAGATGACATTGTTGAATTTTGAAGGCAAGTTGTTCAATAAAATGGCTTTAGCGTCTTCATCATCCATTGTAGCACTGACTTCTGCTACTTGTCAAAGAAGACATCTCAGATTGTTTGTGTGGCTTGACATAATGACTCCATCAATCATCTTGAACTTAAAAAGTTGAAGCTTCAAAGAAAACTTAGCATTAACTGCTTTTGCCCCAAACATGTTCAAATTTTCCCAAATTTCCTTAGATGATTTTGCGAGATCTATGTGATGTAACTTTGAATCGGAAAGAGCAAGGCCAATAATGGCTTTGGCTTTATCATCTCCACTTTGTCGTTCCGATAATTTAATAGCATCCATAGGAAGTTTCTCATTTCCATTTACAATTCTCCACAAGTTTCTGTGCATCAGTTGCATCTAGATTTTAACTTTCCAAGTGTGAGTTGAAACCGGAATATTTATCCAATGGAAATTCTATTTCTAAATATAAACAAACCCACCCAATGAACTTGAAAATTTTTCCAAATACCTACAAACTCTTTCCACAAACAAAATACAAATTCTGCCCTAATTGTTTGGAAAACCTTTCTTTCTTTTTTTGAAACCCTAGCAGAATTAAAACATCCACAAATTACTTTCTTTTAAAAATATTGTCCAAAAGAAAATAACTCCCCTATCCGGATTTTCCTTGCACTACGATTTTTAATAAATTTGTCAACAAAACAGTAAGAAAACTTCACATCTAGTCGTGGACTGATGAAAAACAACTCAAAAAAAAGCCCTTCCTTTCTTGTCACAGTACTCTTCCACACCTGCAAATGCAATTTTTTTAAATACAAGGCGTGATTTCCTGAGTGATGGTGTCCACAACTTACAAAGAACAAACACGCGACCTTCAAATGAAAACAAGGCACTTATTTTCTAGAAAAAAAAATGGTCCAAATAGGGGCACAAAAGATCCGCCAAAAATTCATCATGTGGCCAAGAACAAAAAGGGCAATTTTTCTCAGACCTTGATGTCGTTTTCAACAAAGAAAATTGACAATTTGTTGCCTTATGTCCGTGAATTCAACCGATGCAAAACCCTAATGAACCTGCTCTGATACCATGTTATGAAATGAAATAGAACAAAATGTAATATTCTATTAACTTAGATCAACGATTACGAAGACATTACACGATTTATAGAGTTCAAAGTGCACTTTACATTATTGCGTGTCCAATGCATATAAACTTAACTAAAAATTAAAAAACTAATTTTAAAAATAGATATTTGTCTGCATTGCCATAAAGCAAGGCACTTCTCCCATTCATGCAAAGAATTTCAAACAAAAGGTTGTACTCAACATGGGAATGAGAATGATGTTAATGAGTGCTATGCTACAAGGAATGAAAGAAATGATATGGGCATTGTTATTGTAGGTCTCATAGGGGACGTGTGTGGGTCTCCATCGAAGGATAATAGATGTCCTTTGGTTGAGCCTGTCTCATTTTCGAAAAAATGAACGCTAACTCAATTGAATCAAACTTCGACTCCACCTCAGAGTTCTTTGGTGAGGTTTAGTTTTAAACCTCCATTATTGTGGTCATGGCTGTCCCTTTGTTGTGGCCTTGCTATCTCTGGTTTTAAGCCATGTTTCTTTGTTGGTTCTAGTCTCATGTTGTTGTTGGTTCTTGTCTCTGTGTTCTTGTCACTTGTGGTTGTTAGTTGTTCTTGTTGTACAAGATTTCGAGGTCCTTTCAAAACCCTTTCCAATTCATAGCTCCAGTTAAGAGCACTTATTTAATCAAAAACATTAGAGATGAGCTAAAAATTTAGGAGAGTGGACACATATTAACAGAATTTCATTGCTTTCATTGTTAATGTGCATATATATTATATAAAAATTACAACATGCACAAAGCTACAAGTTACAAGTACAACTACCAAATGACAAAAAGAAGTTAGAAATAGAAAATTATGAGATTGAATAAATTTTTTCACAACATAACTATTCTTATTGTCAAAATGGTTGACTCCCTCTCTAATTATATAGACATACGTTTGGTACCTTGAATAAAATGCAACAATGTTTTTGATTAATGTAAGCACTTTTAACAGGAGCTATGAACCGGAAAGGGTTTTGAAAGGGTCCCGAAACCTTGTACAACAAGAAAAAGCAACAACCTCAAGAACCAACAGCAGCAAGCAAGAACCAAATAATGGAGCAGGCCTAAAAACAGCAAGGCCACAACCTCACCAAATAACTCTGAGGTGGAGTAAGATCTTGACTCAAATGGATTGTCTTACCCTTTTTTAAAGATCCAGACTCATTCAAAGGACACCTATTCTTATCCTTCAATAAAGCCCTTGGGTCATCCCCAATACACCTATTCTTATCTTTCAAAGGAAACACTTGCTCATTCCCAACACGATCCACAACAATGTCTTTTTCTTTACCTTCATTTCTAGTAGCATCAACAATCTGACCCTCTTTTCCATGCTCAGGACAGGAAAGGGAGAAGTGTCCAGCTTTATGACAAAGCATACAAACCTGCGAAGAAGTCTCATAATAAATTCGCTACTCCCAAATGCCAAATTTGGAGAAAAGTTTAATGACTTTTGGCAGCACCTTATCAAAATCTACACACAAAATCTAGCAAAAATCAAACGCTTCATAGACTTGGTTAACATTATCTATGGATAAAAGCTGATCAATAGCATTTGCAATACATCTAATTATCTTTTCATTCCATAACTCTAAAGGAAGCCCTGGAAGCCAAACCCAAATTGAAGGCCATTAAAATCTTCCTTCGCTGCGTCAAAACCAAGAGACCGTCTTTTCAACAAAAGATTAAACTTTCCAAGGAACCAAGGTCCCCCTTGCAAAACAATCTTGCTTTCCTCAAGAGAATGGAAGGAAAAGAAAAAAAATCCATTAATCATGTCAGCCACATGGATCTGCTCAAACATGCACCATCTTTTTTTAACCCAATTTCGAACAACATCAATTTTTGGACTAAAGCCGGAGAATCTCCCAATGAGAGCATTCTCCATGCTAGCAGTAGCACTGTCAACATCAATATCAGGGATCTCCAACGAAACCAAGGGAACCCTAGTCTGATTTGCATTAACTAAAATCAGATCCTGAACAGAACTGGTTTGCATGTTCAAATCCCATTAATTTCAAATTGCCTTGTATTTGGAAGGAATACCTTATAATCTCTTCAATACATAGCTAAATCAGCATGGGTAAGAGCAGTGTGAACTTTCATCTTTTTCTTGCCGTATTCATTTGGATTTCGTTCCCAATATCATATTCAAAATTTAGTGCATATTCTTCATTGATATTCCTCCAAAATTCAAGAGGAGAAAAAATCATACCATTATCGGTAAAACAAATGACAGTGAATTATAGCACTGTAAAGCCGCTGTTCTATTTATGTGGATCAGTCTGGATTTGAGCCGAATTACATAACAGTTATATAATATGGTTTCTCAATTCAACCTGAATTACACAACAGTTACAACCCTTTTGTAAAGCGCTTTTTGCAAACTGGGCTGCAGGGAATGACTAGCCGTCCCAGGGACAGTCAGGGAACATCTAGGCATCCCCTGCTGTGCCATTTCTGAGGCATACCAGAAATATTTCCTTACAAAAAGATTGTAGGGGACGGTCCAGGGACATTTCCTACCCATCCCCGTGTCCCCAGTGCGGGGATGGGTGGAAATGAACATAGAAGTTTTTAACTGATTAAAACATCGTGGGCAAATCAATCAACTGACTTAAAATAGCAATTGTGTCTGTTACAGTTTTGACTTCCAAATATGGTGAACAATAAAATGTGGGGCATACTTTCAATTGATATTAAGAATTTGTAAGCTTCTTCAGAAAGCCAGAAATATCCTATATCAGTATTTATACAATATCTTTGCAGGTCCAAAATTTTTATTTTCTATTGCCTTTACGGACAAAAGAATGTGTCAGTTTTACATGCATTTCTGCCAGAGTAATTTTCAAAAGGAATTAATTCAGAATGAGATCACAACTAAAATTAAAGAAATATCAGAAGCCATCTATTGAATGTATAATCAGTCCAGATACAAAAATTAGCCCATAGGAGAGAGACTATTACTTTTACCATGGGGAATATCATCAAAATTTCAAGACCACAAAAATATATGCAGCCCATATCTTTCCAATTTCTGAACATCATAGATGAAATTCTTCAGCTTTCAAAAACTTCATATTAGAGATACTGACAAACCCTATGCTCTTTCTGTAAAGCTTCTAAAAATCGAAAAAACCAGAGTAACAACTCAACCTCGCATGCAAACATTTTCTGGTCAGCATGCTTCAAGCACATGATCCAATACAGGAATCAAGGTGAGCATTAAACCTCTGATTGAAATCCCCTTCACCAATATCTCCTTCAAGAACTATGTTACATACGGGACATGCAGCAGAAATCCCTGTTAAGCAGTATAGATAAAAATCAATTTAATGATTATTTTCCAGTTCCTACAAAAGCTATTCTCATTCACTACTAATATACAAGTCAACATTACTTGATGCATTGTACTTAGGCTTTGGAAGAAATCAAAACACATAGTTGTTATTGTTAATATCATAGAAAATCCACCAAATAAGATTTGAATATTTCACAAATAACTCAAGGAAAGAAGTCACCCAAGGGATTCTTCAAAAATTGACATGTTTACGGCTCATTTTACTTTTTCTGTTGGCAATTTCTCTGTCTGTAATCTTTTAGGTTTTTTAAGCTAGTCAATCTATCAAATTAACTAAAACCATTGCCAAAGAAAATTTCTAACATGCTAATACACACATTGATAGTTTGACTATAGTACATTCTGCCATCTATATAAAACTGTTCAATAAGATATAAGGCAAGGCTGGCATGTTCACTGCCGCTAGGAAAATCTTGTATTAAGCAAAGTTGCAAACCACTAAATAAAATTTATAAATCTTGAAGGATTTTCTACTGAATTAAATGTAGATATAAGCTTAATTCAACAAGCTCAAAAGTCCAAACACATCCATCTCACAAAAAGAAATCATAAACTACCCCAAAAAAAACAGCAAGTTATGTAGCAATTAGTTTTTGGCCTAAAATAGACTTCATAACATAAAAATTTCAAACATAGCATACCATTGAAAACCCACGGTCACCTCGAGACATGGGATGTGGGAACGGGGACACCATTTTGAAAAAAGGTATGAGATCATATGAATAATGGTATGGTCATATATATTTAGATATAGTCATCAAGAAATATGGGTACAAGCACAGGGACAAAGTCCTTGTCCCTGAACCTGATTTCCTGATAACTGTGTGTCAAAAACATATTTGAAGAGAACTTTCAAACAACATACCATAGTACAAGGTAGACCTAGTACACCACCAAGGTAGACCTAGTACACCACCTTCTCAAGCAGTCATGGGGCAAGCATGGTATATGTGAATGAGCCTATGAGGACAGCATTTTGAAAGAGGGTATGAGATTATATGAATAATGGTGCAGCTATATTACATTTAAATATAGTCACCAAGAAATGTGGGTATGAGTACAGAGACAAAGTCCTTATCCCTGAATCTAAGTTCCAAATTTCCTGACGACTATATTGAAAACATATTTGAAGAGCACTTTCAAACAATATATCACTGGACTATCTTTAATTTGATCGAAGAGATGGACATAGTACACCACCTTCTCAAGCAAGCACAGGACCACGAAAGCACAAGGATGGGAGAGCAAAATATGCCAACAAATATTAATCGACAACCTCCAAGCACAAAGTATATGAATACTTGTATAACAGTATACCACCACCACGATAGCAATCATACTTTCTCCTTCTCATCCTAGGCAACAATCGCACTAAGAATTGGTGTAACTAACTCAAAAATGCATTTGGTACGTAGTTACCTGAAATAAACTGGTGCATTTAGTAAATGTGAAAATTGATGTTCTGGACGAGATATTGCAGTTGTAGATGAAATCAAACTTTTCTAAAGGATTTCTTCATTATTGGGCTTGGAAAAGGGTGGCTTGTGTTGATAACTGAGAGGGGGGGGGGTGAATCAGTTATCCTGATTATTTCCCTTTTTGAACTTTCATATTAATTAGTGTAGCATTGAATTAAACACAAAAACATTATCATGAAATAAGAAACACATGACACAGTATTTTTGACGTGGAAACCCTGTTAAGGGAGAAAACCACGGGGTGATTAACCCAAAAATTATTCTCTGTTAGAAGAATAGGAAATTACAAAAATGGCACTTGCCAATTAGGGCTCACTGCCCGAGCACACTGCTCACAAAGAGGCCCACTGCCTACAAGGAGACACACTGTCTACAAAGCGATAAGAATCACAGTCTTGAACTGATTGGAAGCATCTGCATATGCTGGAGTTCAGTTCCGGTTAGGCTCAGTACACTGATCTGCTGCACTTCATCTTTCCTCTGTTCTTTATTCTGCTATCCTTTCACATACCGGATCTTTCTTGCTACTTCTGCTCTGTTCTGCACTTATTCGCATATACCTTCACACAATCATACACTTCACAACTAAATCCATCCTCTATATATATCCGCACAAGTAATTTCATCACTTTTCTAGTCGGCATCCGGAACAGTCTAGTTTCTTACAAACTCTGTTCTGTCGGCTGAATCCTTGCTCACCAAGCAATGCGGATCAAGCATATACTTGTAGATATCATTAATCATGTCAGCCAAACATGATTCATGCCTTCACAACTTTTATCATCAACAGTAACACATCCGGAAAGTAGTCTGATACTCTGTCAGTCAGTTCTTCCTCTGTTTTCACTCTCTTAGGAATCCGGTACTCAACTATTCATATCTTTTTCCTTGTCCATCACCAGAGGCTAAATCCTTGGAATATACCACTCAAGGTAGTCCTCTTGACTTCCCCAAATCCGCACTGCACCAAGACACTTCCTCTGAGAAATCCGGACCAATCTGTCGGACCTTGCCACATGCTCTGTTCTTGTTCACCGGACCACAACAATCTTCATTCTGACTTCCGGTAGAGACACACCATGACTTGCGGATATGTGGGATGACCTTTGTTGCCATCAATGACAACAACCATGAATCCATATAGTGTCTCTTGCCAACAATCTCCCCCTTTGGCATTGATGGCAACACTTAGTGAAAAATGACTAAGTGTTTACACTATGCTCCCCCTTTGCTGATGCTCTGTCTTTATATACAATTTCTAGAACTCCCCCTTAGTTGGATTCCTCATTTTTCACTGCTCCTCACTCCCCCTTTGACATCAATGGCAAAGGGTAGGATCCGCACACCAAAATTTTCAAAAATTGTCTATACATAGCCGCATATTTACATACTCACATATACTGAAGAATGTCTGCAAAGGATGTCTTCAATTGGATCAGTTCTGTAGCCCAACTTAGCTTCATTCTATCCAAAATTGAGATGTGACCACTCAACAAAAATGCAAAAGCTTCTGCCCTCTTGAGATCTGTCGGATCATTTGTTTGGGCGGTGGTCTGAGCATCACTGATGGCCTCATGCATAGTTTCTAACTTAGGGATTATAATCCTTCTAAGTTCTCCCATCCGGTTGGTGATATTCTTCCTTTCCTTCTCAAGGTTCTTTATTTCATTCAAGACTGCAATAGTCTGACATTCTTGATTTATTATGGAGGAAGAGAGAGGATCAAAACTTTGAGATAAACTTTGTAGTTTGTCCTGTTCCTCTTTTATTTTCTTATCAATTTGTGCTGTTGCCTTTGACCAAGATATACAAAATTTGTAAATGTCACCGCCATCCTTAAGAGCATTTTCTAAGCTCTTTATTCCAATACTCATAATTTTCCTATCCGTAGAGATTAATCCTAATACTTCTGAAAATCTTTTATACAAAAATTCCTTCCGGACCTTTTCTTCAGCTGATTTTTCTAGAGAATCAAAATGTGTATCAACACTGCTGACTAAGGTTTTTAGATTACCGGAAGAGGAGGCTGTCGGATCTATCTGGATTGATGGCATAATCTTTACAAGTACTCCGGAAGCAGCCTCTATCAACTCACAGTCTTCCATATGAGACTTCAGGAGTTTTTCATTTGCCTTGGCATTTGCAAATGAAGCTATCTTCATTGTTTGTACCGGAGAGAGAGAGTCAAAGTCGAATGGGCCTTTTAGAAGCTCCGGTTCATCAATCTCTAAAGTTTCTTTGCTCAAAAATTGTTGAACAGTTTGTGCAGTGTCTCTTGCCGGAGACAGATGTTTCTTTTCTTCTACAGTCTTGGGACTATCAACCTCTTTATCTTTCACCACTGCTTCCTTCTCCTGTAATTTCTCTTCTTCTTTGGATCCGGAGACTGTAGGGGAAACCGGAGGAGAGATGCTAGCTTGTTCATAGGCCACTTCTTCTGGAGCAGAGGGTTCCAAGTCCACAGCTGTTTCTGCACCTAAGTCCTCTACAACAGGAAGATTGAACCTTTTGAAGGCCTTCCTGAGGATCTCTTCTGTTTCTTTGGCCACCTTGTTAGTCTCACCAAACATGAGTTGATTCATCCTGGCTTTACTTCTGAACTCATCTTTGCAGTCTTTGAAGATTATGTTCATTGTCTTGGGATCAATTTGAGGATATAGCTGAATAGCTATCTGCTCCCGGATCTCAAGATCTTTTGCATGAGCATTATTCTTTCTTATTTCTAATTCCTTTTCTAGGCTTTTAGGAATAAGAGATATGATCTCAATGAAAGCCTTATTGTATATGTTCAGATATTTGACTGTGGCTTCCTGCAGAATCTTTTGGTCAGCCTCATTGTAGTCATCATAAAATTCAGTCATTGGTTGAAGGTTTCCATCCACCGTAACCGACTTGATTACACTCTCTAGAGACAGAGTGGGCTTTTCAACAGATACCTCTGCTATTTCATCCTTGTCTTGGCCTGTGGCGGGTTTGCCGGATCCTTTCTTCTTCTGCTTCTTTATTTCTTTTACTCCCTCATCTGACTCTGTTTCCTCTTCATCCTTTTGGCTTTCATAAGCCCTTGTGGCTTTTGTCTTAGATCTTTTACCGGATGCCTGGACTTCCAGTTTTGAGCTTTTGGTTGTGGGAGGTGCAGATCTTTTTGATGATCTGGTCCGGGTGGAAGTTTCAACCGGAACACTTTCTTTACTTTTCTTTTCTTCCTCAGCCTTCCTCCTCTTTTCCCGGCTGGCATCAAGTGCCTCTTTTGAGATGCCTAGGCCTTGAGCAATATGCTCTACTTCTTTTCTCACCTTTCTCTTTATCTCAGGTTCCCTGAGTTCTACATGGATTTTTACACTCAGCTCCTCAAAGGTTCCAAACCTTTCTGCCTTTGGATCTTTGGGCTGACTTAGCATGTGTTGAACATGCAGCTCCACTATCTGTTCATCCACTTCATACCCCATGGGCATGATCCAGACAGTCCTTGGCTCCACTGCCTCCATTAGGCACTGATCAGTGTCCACCATAAAGCACACTGAGTCTTTGTATTTTTCAACAAGAGACTGGGGAATTCTTTCTCTTGTTTGCATCATGCTTTGGAAGTTTTTGAAGTATCCCCATAGGGCTGTATTTCTTGCTTTGGCATCCCCAAGCCCATGTAGATAGTCTCTTATTTGGACTGCAACAGGTTTGTCATTCTGCCATACCCATCCACTTGATCCGGGCAGCTCATTCATGAAGTAGAAGAATAGACATACAATAAGAGTACCATACTTAAAGGAATTCTTCTTGTCCTTCTTGATTTTCTATATATTTTCCATTAATTGGCTTAAGAGCAGTTCGCAGAGATCATATTCTGCATTCTTCCTTAGCATCTCATAGGCAGTATATACTGCAGTTCCGGATACAGAATTCTCCCTGCTGGAGTGATAGATCTTGTATCCTATTATCATGGACACATACTTGATATCCGGATCAGAAATATCTTCAATGGTCATTGCCCTCTTATCAAATTTTGATCCGGTGGCCTCAGTTACAATGTTATTTTTGACAGATTTGAGGATAGGTATCCCTCCGGAAGAGTATAGACCAGTTACTGCTCTAATTGCCTCTTTTGTGATCTTGCAGGGTCTATCCAGCCATAGGAAGTTGTCATGCATCCTGCTCAGTACATACTGGACCCATTCATCTTCTTCAAAGCAGGGGAAATGAATAAATTGCTCAAATTGTTTCTTCTGGATATCTTTATACTCTGGTTTAAGCTCAAAAGCATTGTCTATCAGTTGCTTGTGATAGAGATCTCTCAATTTGAATTCCCCAAATTCCTCAATGCTTGCATGTATGTAAACCCTAATGTCTTCTGTGTGTAAAACTCCGTGAGGAACACTGGAAAATGCTCCTAAGGGATCTACCTCCAATGACTTGTATGGATGTTTCTTAAATTCAGGTCGGGGCCTATCTGAGATTTTCACTATATTTGGAGTAGCCATTTCTTCAAAGATTTGCAGTGAGATAATGAAAACGGAGAATACCTTATGCGCCTTCGGTTTGCACGGAGTGGTTGGATTGATTTCTTTATGCAATGACTTCGGCAGGAGATCTTTGGTGTGCTTGATGAATCTTGTTGCAGAGCTCCACTTTTCGCTTCTTCTTGAGTGCAGAATGAGCAAATGCTTTTTGAGAAATCCCTTATATTGCTCCGCAAACCCTAATATCTGATGGCAATAAATGCTCGACCTATATTATTCCGGTTTGCCTTATCCGGATAGCTTGGAGTATCCCGGATCAGTCCTGATCTGTGAACATCATCCGGATCTTTCAATCATGAATAAATCGAGGTGACACATTACAAGAACATCCCAAACACTCTGTCCAATCCGCAGAATAAGACAATGCACTTCCGGATCTCTCCGGATCTTTTTGTAATCCTCTGTCATACCGGAGCATCTCCCGGAACAGGTCTTACTTGATCGATCACAGCTTCTTCATATCTCCATGCGGACCTCTGAAATCTTATCTGGATCATCTGAAGACTTATATCTTTAAATCCTTTACTCCGCATCTTGTGCCACATCCGGCACCACTTGATTGGCTGGGGGAACAGGATTTTCTTTGAGTCTCCCCCTGAGCCAGAGCTCACTTTTTAATTTCCGGAAGAAATATCAGCACCAGAGTCTGGTGCGGATCCAACCTCTACATTCTCTGAACTTTTCTTCACCCAAATCTTGCTCATCTGATTCCTAACTTCATCCGCATTCATCTTTTGTTTACCCTTGTCTTGATTTTGATTATACACTAGACCTCTTTTGTCCTGATTCTTGCTTCTGCAGACTTTAGCATTATGACCGAACCTATTGCAGATTTGGCAAATAACATTTCTTTGCATATTTGACTGATAACCTCTTGATTTGCATTGATTAGCCATATGACCTACTCTATTGCATGTAAAGCATCTACCTTTGAATGAATTGTTTACTTGCATATTTCTGCATTCATGGGATTTGTGTCCATACCTTTTGCAGTTAAAGCACTGTCCGGAGAAGGATGAATTAATCTGATTCATTCTCTTTTTGCACTGATTAGCTTTGTGACCAAAGTGGTTGCAGCTGTGGCAGTATCCATTGAAAGATGGATATCTTTGAGCATTGGGCTATCTTACCGGAGGTCTTCTAGGTCTGTTCCTTGGATTTTCTGATCCAAAATTCTTTTGACCGGATCCGGAGCTTTCTCCTTTCTCATATCCCAAACCATACTTGTCATCTATCCTCTTTTGACTTCCAAGAAGAACTTCAAGTTGAGCAGAACTTATCTTGAATTTCTCTTTATATTCATTTGCTGTTTGAAGGTCTCTTTTGAGAGAGGCAATTTGATCCTCAAGTTTTTCTTCATTATCTTTGGCATCTTCAAGATCAGATTCAAGATGTCTGATAATCCTGTCCATCTGGTGGCATTCTTCTGATTTTTCTTTAAGAGATTGTCTTAGATTGTCTTCAGCTTTTCTTTTTTCTTCAATCTCTTGAGTAAATTTTATAGTTCCTGATTCCATTTCATGTCTTAACATAATGACTTCTTTTGATAACTTTTCACATAACTTGGTTTGTTCAGTCAATTCTTCATTTGTATTGCTTTCTTCACTTTGTCTTGCCAATTGTTGGAGCAGCTCCTTTCTCTTTTTCATAGAGAGACTTAATTTGTCTTTTAATTCTCTCATGAATTCATCAGCCTATTTGAGTCTTTCCTTTAATTCATTGACTTTAGAATTTGACTGTTCAAGATCCTCAAGGGCAGTCTTGAGTTGCTCCCTTAAACCATATGCATCCATTTGAACTCCCAGATCTTCCTCAAGCTGTTAGGCTCTATTAGGAGGAACTTAGCTCTGATACCAATTGTTGATAACTAAGAGGGGGGGGGGGTGAATCAGTTATCCTAATTATTTCCCTTTTTGAACTTTCATATTAATTAGTGCAGCATTGAATTAAACACAAAAATATTATCATGAAATAAGAAACACATGACACAGTATTTTTGACGTGGAAACCCTGTTAAGGGAGAAAACCACGGGGTGATTAACCCAAAAATTATTCTCTGTTAGAAGAATAGGAAATTACAAAAATGGCACTTGCCAATTAGGGCTCACTGCCCGAGCACACTGCTCACAAAGAGGCCCACTGCCTACAAGGAGACACACTGTCTACAAAGTGATAAGAATCACAGTCTTGAACTGATTGGAAGCATCTGCATATGCTGGAGTTTAGTTCCGGTTAGGCTCAGTACACTGATCTGCTGCACTTCATCTTTCCTCTGTTCTTTATTCTGCTATCCTTTCACATACTGGATCTTTCTTGCTACTTCTGCTCTGTTCTGCACTTATTCGCATATACCTTCACACAATCATACACTTCACAACTAAATCCATCCTCTATATATATCCGCACAAGTAATTTCATCACTTTTCTAGTCGGCATCCGGAACAGTCTAGTTTCTTACAAACTCTGTTCTGTCGGCTGAATCCTTGCTCACCAAGCAATGCGGATCAAGCATATACTTGTAGATATCATTAATCATGTCGGCCAAACATGATTCATGCCTTCACAACTTTTATCATCAACAGTAACACATCCGGAAAGTAGTCTGATACTCTGTCAGTCAGTTCTTCCTCTGTTTTCACTCTCTCAGGAATCCGGTACTCAACTATTCATATCTTTTTCCTTGTCCATCACCGGAGGCTAAATCCTTGGAATATACCACTCAAGGTAGTCCTCTTGACTTCCCCAAATCCGCACTGCACCAAGACACTTCCTCTGAGAGATCCGGACCAATCTGTCGGACCTTGCCACATGCTCTGTTCTTGTTCACCGGACCACAACAATCTTCATTCTGACTTCCGGTAGAGACACACCATGACTTGCGGATATGTGGGATGACCTTTGTTGCCATCAATGACAACAACCATGAATCCATATAGTGTCTCTTGCCAACAGCTTGCTGCTAGAGCAATTCTACTGCAAAGTTGATATACTTTTGAGCAAACTTGATATACATTAGTATTTCACATTCCTTTAAGGGAGACCAGTATGGGTTAATGATAGGATCTCGTCATTATTATAATTTCTTCCAATTTGGTACATTGGAAAACTAAACAATTTATTTCATTTATTATATATGTTACCATTCAAGAGAGTGTTGGAAAACCCCACAGGGGCAGAACATCAAGCTCAAGAAATCAGAAACATAAAATCATAAATCCCATACACAAGATCTTAAAGCCATTCAAGACTTTTTGGAACAGTTTTCTATTTATATTAAATCAAATCAATCTGAACTTAGTAGCTTATAATCAATATCTTTTTTGCTGTCTTACTCTTTCACTGCTATCCTAACAATGATCTAACATTTCTACTTAGAAAAACAAAAGAAAACACTCTAAACATAGCCTTGCTTTTAAAGCAGTCCTATTCTTATATTCCTAATTTTATATTTAACTGTTGCTCCCATTTTTTTAACTGCTGCTTTTGGCATCCTGCTTCTTTGCATTCTGCTGTTCTGATTGGTATTTTGCTATAGCATTCTGCTGCGATTGTTTAGGCTGTTCTTTTTTTACATCAAAATTTTCAACATTCTCCCCCTTGATGTCAAACACCTGTATCTCAATTTTGTCTTCAATTTTGAGTGTATTATCTTCCCTAGTCCTTTAGTCACGATGTCTGCCAACTATTCTTCTGACTTGCAAAACTAAATGTCAAACTTTCTTGTCTTGTACTCTGTCTTACATAATGGTGCTTCAATTCTATTGGTTTTGTCCTAGCATGAAATACTAGATTCTTTCTTAATTGTATTGCTCCACCCTTGTCACAAAATATTATTGTAGGATTTATTTGTTTTTCTCTTAGATTTTCCAAAACTCTTGTTAACAAAATTGTTTGTGTATGTGCTGTTGTTAATGCAACATACTCTGCTTCTATACTGGATAATGCAACTGTATTCTACTCTTTTGAACTCCATGTAATCAATTGACTTCCTAATGTAAAAAAATGATGTAATGTGCTCTATCATCTGATGATCTTGCCCAATCCAAATCTAAATAACCAAACAACTTTCAATCTTCAACTAAATAATAATGGATTCCATGATCCTTTGTTACCTTCACATACCTTTGTATTCATTTTGCTTCTTGTAATTGTCTTTTTGTAGGTTCACTTATATACCTTGAAATCAATGCTACTGCAAACATAATATCCGGCCTTGTAGCTGTCAAATACATTAAACTTATTTCTCTTCATCTACTTTCGGTGATCCATCATCTTTCATCAACTTTTCTCCAAATGCAATTGGTAAATCAACTCCTTTACAATCTAGCATATTAAACTTCTTCAACAGATCTTGCACATAATTGACAAATAAAGATCCTACCTGAGATTAACGTACCTCCATAACAAGTAAATATTGCATAGGTCCTAAATCTATTGTTTCAAATTCTTTCATTAATGCCTCTTTGAACTCTTTCTTCATTCTATTTGAGCTTTCTACATAGATTAAGTCATCAACATATCGACTTCTTCATTCTATTTGAGCTTCCAGCATAGATTAAGTCATCAACATATAGACTTCTTCATTCTCTTTGAGCTTCAAGTCATTGACATATAGACATTCATAAATTGTTTTATTACCTTCCTTCTTAAAATATAGTGTAGACTCATTCTTCTTCTCACATATCTATTTCCTAAAACTCATGTATTAATTTTTGAATACCATGCTCATGGTACTTGTTTCAAACCATAGCATTCTTTCTTCAACCTGTAAACATATCTTGTTTGCCTTCTTCAAATCCTTGTGGCTTCTCCACATATACTTTCTCTTCAATGTATCCATTCAAAAATACACTCTTCACATCTAATTGGTGTACTTTCCATCCTTTTTGTGCTGCTAATGATAATATCAATTTTATAATGTCATGTCTTGCAACAGATGCATAGGTCTCTTCCTAATTTATACCATACATTTGAGCATATCCTTTTGAAACCAATCTAGCTTTGTATCTTTCAATGGGCATGAACGAGAAATCTCCTCTTGCTTTTTTCTCTCTTCCTCCTCTCCAACCTAATGTAAAAGAACACAAAAGAATAATAATGAGAAAATGAAGGAGTGGGCCTCCCTTAAATAATATGCTTTTAGGTTTGTGGAGATGCCTTAATTTCCTATTACAATATTTAATAATTAATCAGAATTTAATTTAGTCAATTTTCTCAATGTCATATTTATTGATTTATTAGATTTTATTTGAATCCAATTGAATGTATTTGTTTAAATAATATTATTGATTAATTTAGCTTAGTGCACAGATTATTTTATTTTATTAAATTTAGACTTTAATTTTGAGGATTGAAAAATTTAATTTAAATAATTGATACTTAGTCTATATTTAAGATTAAATATGAGGTCAATGTAATTAAGCATTTTTGGAGTATTGCTATAATTTAGTTTAATTAATTGTGAATTTGATTAGTTGAGTGTTTTATTTTAAATGAGCTTGAGGGGTTGTTATAAATTAATTTAACTTAAATAAGTGCTTAGATTGAAGTTTAAAGAATGATAGAGTTTAATAATTAATTTTGTTTAATTATTAAATTGATAAAAAAATAGATTGCACTTAAATTATGACTTGGTCAGAAATTTACTTAAACCTATAAAATTATTAATAAATGATTAGATGGTGGTTGGTATATAAGCTCAATTTAAATAAGTGCCTTCTCCACCTTGCAAGTCAAATTTTCTTTAGCAAAAAATAATAAATTTTTTTAAACTAACCAAAACTTTAAATATCGTATATTAACTCCTTTGAGTTTTATATAATAATTTTAGGGTGATTAGTTTTGTAATTAAAATTCTATCATATCTAGATAGTCTAATTTGCACTTTATTGATAATCTTACATCGATAAGTAAAAATGTGTTGTATTTTCATTCCGATTTAATTTTAGTAGTATTGGTCAAAGGTGTGTTTGCTTAATCATTAAATTCTCTTGTGAATTGATTAATGTGTTTAGCTTGATTGGCAAGTTTAATTTTAATGATCTATTTTAATTCGTGTCATGGAGGCATGATCATCTACCTTCACTTCGTTGCATGTGCAATGGTGTCAGGTGCACATGGAAAACTACCATGTGTCTAGTGTGATAATAGTATAGTTAGCGTTGTTTTAAAAAATATATTTGGTTGCATACATGTTTATGTGTGTTTTGTTCATGTATAAGTTTGAGCATGACACCATCACTCTTGTACTTGTCTTGTACACCCATTAGTTCCTATCACTTCTTTGTCATTAGGTAGCTTTACAAGCTCCCACGTTTTGTTTCTTTCAATAGCATTAATCTCTTCTTCCATTGATTTAATTCATTCTTTCTTTTCAACTGCTTCTTAAAACTTAGAAGATTCCATCTCAATATTGAATAAAATGCATAATTAACCAATTCATCATCTTCATCGCTTTCTCTAGCCTGACTTCTTGTCAATCTTCCTTCAAAATTTCGATCTAACATTAGATTTGGAGGATGAGTTTGAATTACCTTCTTACTTTGTGTAACATTGCTTGAACTTGATGTAGATCTTGAACTTTTAACCTTTTTTCTTGATCACAAACTATTCCTTGACTTACTATTTCTTTTTCTTTCTCCAAATGATCTGCATAGACTCCTCCTTCAACAATTATAGCATCTCTTGAAGTAATGTTCTTCCTAGCTTGAGCAAAATAAAACTTGTAGGCGTTGCTTTCTGCAATATAACATGTAAATATGCATGCTTCACTCTTTGCATCCAATTTCTTTCTTTTCTCATCATTTATGTAAACATAAGTTAAACAACCAAATACTTTCAAGCGTGCCATCATAGGCTTTCTCCTATAGCAAGCTTCATACAGTGTCATATTTCTTACCACAATAGTTGAGCTCCTATTCATGATATAATTAGCAATGTTGATTACTTCCACCCAAAACATTTTGTCCATACTCTTTTCTTGTAGCATGCTTCTTGTTGATTCTATTATTGTTCTGTTCTTTCTTTCTACCACCCCATTTTGTTGTGGTGTATAATATGTTGTTATTTGTCTCTTGATTCCATGTCTTGCCAAAAATTCACTAAATTCTTTTGAAAAAATTCACCTCCTCTATCTATTTTTAAACACTTTAGGTATCTTCCACTTTCTTTTTCTACCATTACTTAAAACATTGTAAATGCTTCAAAAGCTTCACTTTTATTCTTCAAAAAGTAAACCCATATGTATCTACTAAAATCATCAATAAATGTAATCATGTAGTGGTTCATACCTATGCTTGCCTTGGACTTAGGACCACACAAGTCTAAATAAATAAGCTCTGGTAGCTGATTTTCTCTCCATGCGCTCCCAGGGAACCTGTCCCATTGCAGTGTTTTCCAAGTGCACAATCCTTGCACACCTCCTTTCCTCTTGCTTGAATCTTTGGTAACTTATGTACCATATTTCTTTGATACAACATATGCAATCCCTAGAAATTAAGATGTCCACACCTTTGGTGCTATAACCAAATTGCATCCTCAATAGTCACATGATAAAAATTTTATTCACTTGCTTTGATTCTCAATGGGACCATCTAGTTTTTTGTCATCTCTGTAGTAGCAATCATCTTTCCTCCTTGTATCTTATCATAGATAGAAAAAATTGTACCATCAAATACAAGTTTAAGTCCTTTTTCAACTAGCTGACCAACACTCACCAAATTATGCCTCAGTAGTGGTGAGTGGTATACATCTACAATTTTTGTTTTTCCTTGTCTAGTGTCTATATCCAATTTTCCTTTTCCATAAACTTCAAGTACTTTATTATCACCCAATCTTACTTCTCTTTTAAAATTTTCATCAATCTTGAAAATGCTTCTCTACAACCTGGCATATGATTAGAACAATTTGAATCTAGAAACCATACCTCATTACTTGTATTTTCAACTTTGTTGCATGAAAGTGAATAATGCGATGGATCATCATCTTTTTCTTGTGCATAGTTCAAATTTCTTTGTTTGAATTCTTGAAGCTCCAATCTCTCCCTATATGAACAATTTTTTTGCAATTAGAACAGTACACTAACAACCTTTCTGAATTAAATCTACCTCTACCTCTTGAGAAACCACAACCTCTACTTTGTCCTCTTCCTCTGAAGTAAAAACCAAGCCCTTGATATGATTTCTCTCCCTTATTGTTTTGAGGAAAACTAGCACTTGGTCCTTGATTATTATTGATCTTTGTCTTTGACATAAGCACTTGACCTAGACCACTCATATAATTTACCTTCTCTTCATGGGTAAGTAATTATCCAATCAGCTCTTCAATCTTTAAATTTAAAGTATTCAAATCTTTGCAGTCTTCTAAAGTAATAACAATATACATCCACTTGGGTATAAAAGATCTCAGATCTTCTTCACAACCACATTATCTTTCATTGCCTCACAATATGTCATCTTCTTATTCACTATATTTGTTACTCTAACACAATCTTCAGCTTTTTCATTATCTTTCATTTTTTTATTCTCAAAATTCATTCTTAGGGGTTGAAGCTTTGCAACCTTAACTGATATGTACCTTGATATGAAATTTCTAAAGCTGTCCATGCTTCCTTTGATGCCTTGCAAACCACAATTCTTGGGTAGATACATGGATTTATTGCACTCTGAATATAGAAAAACACGAGCATCATTTTTCTCATTTTCTTTCTTCTCTATCTTATCTTTTGCATTCAATGTATTCCAATCTGGAGGTTCAGCATAGGAAGCAAAGCCTTCATTCCTTCCTTCTTAGCGTTCCCGGGAAAATAAGGCCAACTTGGGCAAGTAGGGGACTAACTAGATAGAAGAGCAACTATCAATAAAGGCAGGCAAGCCTTCATCTATCTACGATTCTTATATCCAATACTCCTTTCCATATTAATACTCTTTTCAACTGATCTCTCCAATAATCAAAATTATCACTTTTAAACTGTGGAACTCGCACTATACCATTGCTAGCTACCATTATAGTGAACCAAACAAAGCTGAGATTTTCTCTCAATGTATCAGGATCTCGAACTCTGATGAAGGAGCTTCACATCTAAACTTGTCCAATGTAATTCTCACCTGCACTGATAAACCTGGCTCTGACGCCATTGTTGGGAAATTTTATATGGAACAAGGTGCGGACAAAAACCTCAAGAAATCAGAAACATAAAATCATAAATTACATACACAAGATCTTAAAGCCATTCAAATCTTTTTGGAACAATTTTCTCTTTATATTAAATCAAATCAATCTCCTACTTTGCTTCAGCGTCATACTGAGCTTCCAATCAAAATATTTTTTGCTGTTGTACTCTGTCACTGCTATCTTAACAATGATCTAATTTTTCTACTTATAACAATATAAAAAACACTCTAAACATAGCCTTGCTTTCAAAAAACAAAAAACAGTCCTATTTTTCTTCCTAATTTTATATTTAACTGCTTCTCCTAAATTTTAACTGCTGCTTTGGCGTCATACTCTTTTGCATTCTGGTGTGTTGAATGGTATTCTGCTGTGGCATTCTGTTGTGGCTGTTTAGGCCGTGCCTTTTGACATCAGATTTTCCAATAAGGAGATGATTAGCCTAATGATGAAGGCATATGTGTTCCATAAAGGAGATCACAAGTTCAAATCTAGACAGAGGTAAGGTTGTACAATTTGTCGAACAATATAGAAGATATATGGAAAAACAATCCCCTTTTGGGCTTCCACAAGGGACTTCTCATACATCAAACTGGTGTCTCACTCGGCAATGACCTAAAAAACTAGCTTTACATTTATTCTTTTACTCAATTACACGTCTCTGCCCATGAATGGCATAGGACACGTGGAGCCACAAATGCATGTTTTTAACACTGAACGAAGAGGGGGTGATCATTAAGATGTCAACTCCAAGAACAGAAAGAACAATCCATAACATAAATATTAAGTTCCTTTGATTTAGTAGCCAGCCTGACTTGGCTTTTTTAATTTAAAAGGATTCATGTCATTTGTTGAAAAAAAGAACCATGTTGTTTCTGTGCTACTATGCATTCCACTGAATATGTCAAAGAAGCAATGTCTCAAATCAATTAACATACTAGAAAAATTGGAACAAAAATTTTCAGCATTGTTGAATCAAATGATGCACAGAAAGTATATGGCAATATGCAGCACAGCAAGTAGAGTGTCTGTAATCTTAAAGCAAGTAATTTAACCAAGCCCAATATTTCAGATTAAATCAAAATATGTTAGCTCAAGCAGAATGGACTGAAGGCACTCGAAATAAGTTTTTAAGGCACCTTAGGAGCTACCTTAAGAGATAACTTATTTCTAAAGGGTCTAAGCAAACTCTCTTTAGGATTCACAGAATATCGTACAGAATGGAGTTTCAAAAATGAACTTATTCATTGAAATAAGAATACATCATTTTTTGCCCAGTACTGTTATGGATACTTAAAAGTTAATACTTTGTCTAATGAAGAATGATATGATAAAAAAATGCATCATAGAATTGTTCCCTAAATAGCTTAACTCAAACTGTGATACTAAAACTGCTCCGGTAAGACTTATAAAAGAAACCAAATAACAAACATATAGAGTTGGATATATAAGAGTAAAACAACTGCTAATTACCTAAAGCATACACATACTGGATATAATACTGCGTTAGGGCTTTGCCTAGTTTGAAATAAATGTAAACATTATATATTTCTTGAGTAGTAGACCATTATTATATCGGCAAATGCTAATTAATATGATGTATTATCATATTTCATGGTGTATATACACTGAATAAAAGGCACACCCTGAGTCGACTAGTTGCATTTAGTCTTTCGGATGTACAATACAGATTCATTGAAGAGTTTTCCAATAGAACTCTTTTACATCCTGAAGTCTAGACACTATAATTCTCTTAAAGGGGTCTACTTGACTTTTACTGCATATCAGACACTCGAGGTCAGTTACCCTTGTAGATTGTACTCCCCCCAATTTCACTGACTACTTAACTTGAGACTAGACCAAAAACATCTTAGTTTTTTGTTACAGGAAACGTAGTGGTAAAATCATTGAGTTCTTATTAAGGAGAGCAAAGCTCATTATATACAAAGTTTACATGGAATGTTTCTAAAAGAAACATAATAGTTGTATCTAAAATACATAGATAACTAACATACAAAAATAGAAACATACTTGACCATTAATATAACAAAGATATTAACTTAATACCCTCCCTTAATGGTCAATCTGTCAACTACACCAAGGTGCCCCCTAAATTTGACAAACTTATCCGGGCTCAGAGACTTGGTGAGAATATCTGCAGTCTGGTCCTCCGTTGGGACATACTGCAACACCACGGATCCGTCTTCGACAAGCTGGCAGATAAAATGACAATGAAGATCAACATGCTTTGTCCTTTCATGGAAGACAGGATTGTTGGCCAATTTTAGCACCCCTTGATTGTCACAATACAAGGGTGAAGGCCCTGCTTGAGATAGTTGCATGTACAAAAGCATCCTACGAAGCCAAACTGCCTCACATGCGGCTTTAATAGCTCCCTAATATTCAGCTTTAGTCGAGGAGAGAGCCACTGCCTACTGCTTCTTGTTGGTCCATGTGACTACACCTGTGCCCAAACTAAAAACATACCCAAAAGTAGACTTCCTGTCATCCACAGAGCCTGCCCAGTCTGAATATGTAAAATCGATCAGCGTAGGATCTTTGCACCTACCATATAGAATGCCAAATTCGGAAGTGCCTTTCACATATTGGAGCACACGCTTTGCTGCAATCCAATGTTCAGATGTAGGGGCTTGCATGAAGCGAGAGATGTAGCTCACTGCAAAACTATGATCAGGTCTAGTGGCAGTGAAATAGATGAGGCTGCCCACTAGTTGCCTGAATGTGGATTCATTCTCCAGAGGGGAGTTTGAACTGGCTGAAAGTTTCAGCCCTTTCTCCATAGGTGTGGATGCAGGTTTGCAATCTGTCATCTGGAACTTGTCCAACAAACTTCTAGCATACTTGGACTGAGAGATGAAAATGTTGTCAATTGTCTGCCAAACCTCAACACCTAGGCAATAATGTAGAAGTCCTAAATCTGTCATGTCAAATGTTTGACTCAGATTATGTTTGATGTCCTCAATCACCTGTTCCGAACTGCCAGCAATGATTAGATCATCAACATAGACAACGATGTAAAGACTGTCATGAGCATATTGGTTGACATACAGATTGGAATCAAGACTCCGTTGAAAACCATGATCCACGAGGTATTTATCAATCTTGATGTACCACGCCCTTAGAGCCTGTTTTAGGCCATAGAGAGCTTTCACCAGTTTGCATATCTAGTGTTCTTTACCAGCAACCTTGAAGCCAGAGGGTTGCATCATGTAAACTTCTTCCTGCAAATCTCCATTGAGGAAGGCACTCTTGACATCCATTTGATGGAGTTGACATCCATTTGATGGACTTTCCATCCAAACTGGGCTGCCATAGCAAGGAGAAGATGAATGGTACTCATCTTGGTTGTGGGAGCAAAAGTCTTCTCATAGTCAATGCCCTCTTTCTGTGAGAACCCTTTGGCTACCAACCGAGCCTTATACTTATCGAGGGTTCCATCAGCTTTGTACTTAACTTTGTACACCCATTTGCAGCCAATGGGCTTCTTCCCAGGTGGAAGATTAGAGAGGACCCAAGTGTTGTTTTTCAGAAGGCTATGATGCTCAGCTTCCATAGCCTGTTCCCACTTAGGTATGCCTTTAGCCTCTGAATATGTCTGAGGATCCGAGATGCTGTGAAGGTTGGCCATAAGAGCAAATTGACAGTATTTTGTTGCTTGCTCTTCTTCCAAATAGATCTACCCCCAATGAGTTCACTATCATGAAGATCACCAATTGTTTTAGCCCACCATTTAGGCTGGAGAGTAGATGTACCAACATCTGAAATAGGTGCAACAACATCACCTGGTGTGGTTGGAACAAGATCAGGAGGATCCAGAATAGCCGGAGGAGGGGCGGGTGGTGGAACAACAGGTGGAGTTGCTTGGACAACTGTAGAATCCCTCCCATCAGGTGGAGCCAGGGGAAGGTGAACAGCCACATCTGAAGCCGTCAAAGGCTGATCCTCAAAGATAACAGGAGTAGACAGAAGAAATGGCCCAGTAGTTTCATCAACCACGACATCACAACTAAATATGAGACGATCTGTATCTACATCAATCAGCCTGTATGCTTTATGATTTTCACTGTAACCAGTGAATATGAGTTTCTAAGTTTTGGAGTCCAGTTTGGTGCACTTGGCATCTAGAATCCAAACATGAGCAGTAGAGCCAAAAACTTTTAGATGGTTGACTTGAGGCTTACGTCCAGACCAGCTTCAGGGGTCATTTTCTTGACAGCATAGGTTGGAGACCAGTTCAAAAGATAGACAGCAGTGTGTTGTTATATAATCACACATTGCCCCATTGCAAATGGGGACCCACCTTTTTTCTTGCAATTTTGAGCTTGTAGGATCCTTAGGAAGTGTTGTCAGACCTAGTCTCTTCCATGAAATGAAGAATGAGCCTCTTCGGATGCAGCGTGAAATGAATCAAGTGAGTTTAACAAGGTGCAATTGAGAATACTTAAGCATCTCCCTAAGATACTGAAAATTGACTAAGTCTGATGTCCTGAAATCTTGAAAACTGACTAAGTCTGAAATTTGGTGGATCCTCAAAAATCTAGAATCTGCATGTTAAATCTCATGGATCCGAGACCTATGAAATATACTTGATTTTAGGCACTAAAAATGGCTAAGTATGGGAAATTTCCTCTCCATGAGCGGAATGCACCTTACTTGAAGAAAACTTCTTCCACTCTCAAGGAACCAGCCCTCATTAAGGAAATTTCTTCTCCGTCAATGGAATCCACCCTCACTCAAGAAATTTTCTTCACCCTCCACCAAATGCACCTTGCCTCAGGAAACTTTCTGCAGCCTTTGCCAAATGCGCCCTGCCTCAGGAAACTTTCTCCAGCTTTTGCCAAATCCGCCCTTGCTCAAGAAATTTCCTCTCAATGCATGGAATGCACCCTCCTTAGAGAATTTCTCAAACTTCTGTCAGATGCGCCCATCATGATGAACTTTCTCCTCACCTTGTCATATGCGCTTCTTCCTCTAGGATTTGGTGCAAAGGTTTCAAAACGCCCTCACTCAAGAATTTCTTCCTCAAGTTCACTCAGCCATGAGAAAGTTTCTTTAACCTACCTCATATGCGCCCTCATTGAGACTTCTCCATCACTTGTCCTATGCACCCTAATATGAGAAGTTTCTTTAACACCTCTCTCATGCGCTCCAACACAAGAAATTGCTTCAAAGCCTAGTGAAATGCCGCCCAAGAACTAATCCAAGGAAATATGACAAAGGCGCCTTAGGAATTGTGAATGAAGAAGGGAGAAATGCGATCAAACATTGTGAAAAGGCATAATAGGAAATGCGCCTAAGATTTACATTGCAAGAACCCATGCAAAAGGCACTTCCTTGAAGAAATTTCTTTAGCATTGTCATATGCGCTCATCCTTGAAGATTTCTTCACCTTGCTTGAAAGGCGCTCATCATAGGAAAACTTCTTTGGCACTCAAGATATGCGCTCACCTTAAGAAATTTCTTTACCCTCCACTAGATGCGCCCTACCTCAAGAAATTTCTCCTTACCTTGTCCAGTGCGCTCAGACTTGGGAAATTTCTCCAACATCAGTGAAATCCGCCAGCCTTGAGGAAATTTCTCTACCCTACCCCAAATGTGCTCGTCCAGAAGGAAATTTCTTCATGCCTAGTGAAATCCGCCCAACCTTGAAGCAAGTTTCTTTGACATACCTCATATGCACTCAACCTTGAAAATTTTCTTCACCTTACTTGAAGAGTGCTCAGGCATGGGTCAAGTCGGCCTTGATTGGAGAAAATTAAAGTATTCAAAAGAAAATTAAAAAAAGGGCAGACAAATGCTCCCTAATGAGGTCGACCCTAGCTGCCAAAGGAGGCTGACCTTGGTAGAAGTGACACTTGGAGTTGGTATAAATGGCAAGTTTTAAAACATGAGAACAAAACCTTCTTCATTGCATAAAACAAGTAAGATCTAGTCTAAGACCATTGCAAAGTATCCAAAAGAGAGACATGATAGGAAATTAATAATGAAATGTGGATTGATGATCAAATGTCTTTGCATTGATGGATGTTTCTCTTGTGTAGGTAATGGAAGGAAAATGGCGAGAACTTGCACTTGAAGGTTCAAAGCATGGAAGAGTGTTATTCCAGTTCAAAGGAAAACACCAGCGCCACATAGAGGAAAGCTAGTCCAGATGATCAAATTTCAAGCACGCCACAACAAGACAAGGAGGAATTCAACACCAAGGTCATCATCAAAGGAGGTCCATTGCACAACACCACTTCATCATCCAGAAGCTCATGTCCAAGAATCCGAGAGTCTAGTTTCACATTCAAGCTCCGGAGCCATCCACTTCAATCATGAAGTCTACTCCAACAATTCACACCCAAGGTCTACTTCTTGCACCATTCAGAGATATAACCCTGCATAAGAACAAGCACAAGAACATGATGAGAAGAGAAATGAGTCAATCATCAAGCAATCCATCAATTACATGAAGAACTTCTAAAATTCCCAAATTTGCAAGTTCGAAAGATGCAAAGTTCCAGAGGTGAAAATCCAAGTTCAAAGACTAGTCCAAAAAATCCATAATTTGGGAAAGTGTTCCAAGCAGTGTGAACACAGAGAGAAAGTCAAACCAGTTTGCAAGATGTTGAGGTGGCATGTGCACATCATCAAGCCAATCATAGTCTGCCACATTGTCTGTCCAAGTTCAATGTACCTCCAACAAGCAAAAGGCCAAAGAGGGCGCCTATGTGGAAGATGCTCCAAAGATTCCATTTCAAGTTTGTCATATTAGAAAATGTGCCTTCATTGCCTCTCTTTTGGGCGGTTATGCCTTGTTGTCTTCACCTGGGCCATTGATTTGCAAATCAATCCTGGTCGTTCATGTAATTTTGGAGCCTATATAAGGCCCATTTCTCTTATTTGTAAGGTTAGAAGCTATTAGCACTCTCAAGAGTATGAGTTGAATAGGAGTAGATTAGAGGAGACTCTTCGAAATCATTGAAAAGACTTATGAAATTGTTGTAATCAAACACTTCCAAAATCAATACAAGCTCATTGTTGTCCTCATGGTGATTTGTGTGATTGTGGAATGTTAGCATGGTTTCAAATTCTTGAATATGATGGAGATGTGTTTCCAAGTAGCTTAGAAATAGATTAGAAGTTCATTGATGTAATGAGTATATGCAAAGATATTTGATGAATTCCTTAATGGTTCATACTTTTTGTGGATTGTCTAAGGCAACTCACTTTGCAAAGTTAGCCTGAAACTCCATTAGCTTTAGTTCGATTATGAATACTTGTTCAAGCTGCGCCAACTGTGGGTGTTTTGGATGAATGTTTCACAATATGAAAATCATTTACCTTAGAAGATTGCACCTGCTTCGTGTAGTTGTTGGTTCTCATGGCGAAGCGGAGTCAGGTTTCGTGAGGAGTTTGTCTATCTTGGCATATTTCTTTATCTCATTGTCCTTAGATTAGAATCCTCTCAACCCTTGTCATTTTTTTCCTTTCTTTCATAGTCGGTTAGAAGAAGTTCCATTTCATAAGGAAGAAGCAACATATTTGAGTGGAGTAAGGAGTAAATTCAGCATAAGTCCCTTTGTGATTACCAACAAAATCACATCAACTATTCAGTCTATCCATTGCAGAACATGAATCAAGAACCTTGGAGTTGTCTCATTGGATCACATTGTTTAGCCTTTGAGAGACTTTGTTCAAGAGAAGATAGAATACTTGGTATTTTATTCTGAGTTGCATGTGCATAAAAAACACATCAACACAGTGTAGACTGTTTCAGCTAGAATTTCTTCGGAACACTTCTATGCTCCAGCATAAAACATGCCATCTCAGTAATGGTGCGATTCCGACACTCAATGACACCATTCTATTGAGGGGTGTAAGGTGTGGTAAGCTGGCGTTTGATGCCATAATCAGCACAGAAACGAGAGGAAGGCAGAAGAACAAAATTCCCCCCCATTATCAGACCGAAGAGTGACTATTGGATACCCTAACTCTTTTTCAACCAAGGCCTTGAACTACTGAAATGTACCAAATACATCTAATTTGTTTTTTAAAAAATACACTGACATCTTTCTGCTGAAATCATCAACAAACAGAAGAAAATATCTGCACCCAATGACGGAAGGAGTGTTCATTGGTCCACATACATCAACGTGAACCAACTGCAAAACCTTGGATGCTCTCCATTTATCACCCTCTGGAAATGGAGTTCGATACTGCTTGTCAGCCTAACAAGCATCGCATATGCCAGGAAGCTGAGTCTGAATCTCTAGAAGACCACCAGCCAGACCCTCCCGAGCTAATTGAGAGAGATAGTGCATGTTCAGGTGTCCATAACGTTGATGCCAGAGTTTGCTGATGGAAGTACTCCTGGCTGTCATGGCATGCTCTTGAGAAACACCAAAATCCACAAGTCTATACAAACCATGATCCTCAAGACCCTGAGCAACGATGGTGCATGTCTCATGACCCACTATGCTGCATGTGTGCATGTTGAAGACAACATCCAGATGAGGTGAGTGTCGCATTATCTGACTGACGGAGAGAAGGTTCAACTCCATTCCAAGTACAAAGTAAACATTGAGAAATATTAAATTTCTCCCACCAAACTGAATCTGGACATTGCCTTTACCGACAAAAAGTGTACTCTTCGCCTCCTCCAAAGATGACAGAATCTTTGAATGGCGTGTATTCTATGAACCAATCTCATCGATGTGTAAAATGTCGAGAAGTGCCTGAATCAATATATCAAGCAGAAGATTTGACAGGATCTGCCGGTCACTTGGCCATAAGGGCAGAAACAGCAAACTCCTGCTGCACAGTGTGCTCGGCAAAAGACGCCATCCTCACGCTTTTCAAGGCACAAAAAAATGAGATACCAAAGGATGTACAAAAGACAGACGACGAAAATCTTGAGACAAGAAAACTGGCTCACAAATCCGAACACGGATTTTGAGACAAAAAAGAAAATTTCTGCATAGTTCTAATATGGTCTGCACAAAATCCAAGGTGAACAAAGACTATCCGCTAGTCATAGTGAGAACCCTACAAAAATGCAATCAGATTGAAGAGCAAGCACAGCTGGGTCCTACCGCCTTTCTAAGCGGTTAGTGCTTAGTGCTAAAAAGAAAGGCTACGAGCAGGACCCACAACAGAAAGTCGTGTCCAAAAACCCGCGATCAGAAAGGAGGTCCAAAAATGATGAGATTAGAAATAGAAACAAAACACGGTGCAAGGCCGAAACTCCTCTAGCATAAATCGCAACACAAAAACCCTCGATTTAAGCCGCCGACTGGTCACAAGAATTCTTCAAACGGCACTCCACAAACAAATAACCTTCAGCTTTGACCCAGAAAAACGCGGGCCCCAGACAGATCAAAGCGACCAACCAGCAGAGAAATTTCAACCGTCGTTTCAGAAAACGCGACCCTGAAGGTCGACAGAAGGAATTTTTTTAAAAACGCAATGAAACGATCATTATAGGCGCCAAAAACGTGATCCAGATTAATGAGAAAACATGTTTACAAATAGGATGACGCCCGCAAAGATAAGGTGCCCAGAAAACCCGTCGCTGTGAGGGGAGATAGAAAACGTGATTTAATGCCGACAGAAAGCAAGAAGACCCGCCAATCTTCAGAAATCTTGTGCAATAAGTCCGCAGAGGAAACAAACTCACGACCAGGTAAAGTTCAGAAATCGCGATCTTCAAAAACATGAAGAAGGAAGGAATGCAATTATGTGATCGGAGGAAATCAACAGATAGCGCCTAGATAACAACCATGACCAGAAAAAAAAAAAAAAAAACTAAGGGTTTTAAGAACAAACAACGAAAAAGCTGAAGAAAACCCTTCAAATGCAAATCACAAGCATGTGAAATCGTGACTACGGATGTACGGAAGCCCTTGCCCTGGGCTCTGATACCATGTTACAAGAAACGTAGTGGTAAAATCATTGAGTTCTTATTAAGGAGAGAAAAGCTCAATATATACAAAGTTTACATGGAATGTTTCTAAAAGAAACATAACAGCTGTTTCTAAAATACATAGATAACTAACGTACAAAAATAGAAACATACTTGACCATTAATATAACAAAGATATTAACTTATTAGTTTCCAATCTATAAATTCATTTTTAACTTTGCACCAAGGGCTTATTAAAATAACTATTTTCTAATGCATTTGAATACCAATCCCATTTCAAAGAGATATTGTCCCACAACCCTAATGCACTATTGTGCTTTAAATTGTTTAATAGCTCATCATTGATGCTGATGCATCATAGACTTGCTCCCTAATAGCTTACTTGTGATTCTAAACCTGCTCCAGTGTGATGTATACAAGAAACCAAATAAACAACTTTATAAGAGTCGTAGATACAAGACTCACCCAGAATCGCCTAGACTCAATGAGTCTCAAAGCAAACGGTGCTAACCAAGGCTAGAAGACCTGGGACCCAAGTACTTAACAAGTCTAGCCAAACTTGCCGAACCTGGTGAGTCCCATCATGAAAACTCAGTATTTTTAGGAAAAATACACATGTCCAAATAATGAATGATCCAAACTTCTACGACTCAGCAATGGACCCTTTGTGTCAGACTTCAAAAATGACAACAATATGTCCAAAGTCAAATGGCACAATATGTTTGGGTAATTCAATTATCTTTGCATTTAAGATTGTCTGCATTTTCTTCTACAAGCAGGATGTTCAATGGCTGAGCAGGAGCACTGCATAGCTTCTCCTCTCTCGTGGAATGCAACTAACCCTCTTCCACTTCTTCTCGCCAATGTTTCTCTATACTAAGTGTGGAGAGCAGATCTAAATTGATAATGTATTGTTCGATGAAACATTGTTTTATAGAATCAAAAAAAGGTTAAAAGCTCAATGTATTACTAGAATATGTTGTCTTGAATACAATGGCACCTGAATTCTTGGTTAAAAATGATAAAATTATGAAAAATAGCATCTACCATGAAGGTTTGTGTAGTCTGAAAGGCCTTAATTTGGATTTGGTAGGGAGCTGCCCCTGGACCCTCGCAAGGGGCACTGCCCCTCGGCCCTACTGGGGGCTGCCACCCCCAGACCCCCACTCTAATTTTTAAAAGCAAAAAACAAAAAATCATTTTGGGCCATGCCAGAAGGAAAAGCAACGTTTTTTTTTATTCTGTAAACTTTTTCCCAAGTAATTGAATTACATTTATACTTTTGGTTTGCCAAGTCAATCCCAATCCTGAGTAGTGCTCCTATGGCTGTAGCAGCATTGCAGACTTGTCTGAGATGTGGGAATAGGACCCCACATAGAGCTAGTGATGCTGGGCCAAGTGATACAAGGTCCTTTCTACCATAGTTCATGACTCCATGTTGTGCTTTTTATTTTCAATGCCACGAATATCATAATCCATGAGTTTTGTACAACTAAAACACTTGCAAATATTTATATATTTAAACTGTTGTTTCTTTCAGTTAAAATCCACTTTTATACTCATGTGACCAATATATACCTGTGTATGTCATCAAAGTAGCTTCTAGTTCTGTTTGATTAGTTTATTGTCTTTAAAATTTATTTATTGAAGGGTGCACAATAAAAGCTTTAAATCGTTAAAATCTCTATATTTCATGGTTTTTTCAATTTGCCAAGTCTTAGCTGAGCCTGAGTCTGAGCCAAAAATCAGCTTGCCAAGTCTGAGCCGAGTCCGAGTCTTGTGACACTGATAGGAGTACAACACCTACTAAATACCTAAAGCATACACATACTGGATATAATACTGCATTAGGGCTTTACCTAGTTTGATAGTTAAATAGGCCATTACCATAATGGGAGATAAATAAGTTAATGCTGTTAATTAGGCTAATCACTATTGAAAGATTAATAATTAGGAATAATCCCAACAAAATGAGATTGCCCTTTCACAAGAAGGTTAAAGAATAACATACAATCCTAGATTCGCCTCTATTATGATGAACATAATGATAACCAAGGAAATGCATAACAGCTCACAAGAAATGCAAATATTCAGCTAATAATCTCAAAAACAAAACAGATAAAGAACAAGAATATTACCATCATTTCCCATTTTGCCAACCTGCCTTTGCCTGCTCTCTTTTTGTTCTTTCTTTGACTGTCTGTTTAAATCAAAATAGAGAAGCCTTTTGGTCCTCTTTTTGTTAACATCATCACCCAGAGCTAAATTGTCAGGGCAATTTTCCTCTGATTCACTATCAGACAATTCAAGGCTGGAGCTCATCTTCTCTAATGCAACAGTATCCTCTTCAAGATTTTCACAGGGTTTACTGCAGTCCTGTGATTCACTATCGGAGATTTCAAAGATAGAGTTCATCTTCTCTAATGCAACAGTATCTCCTTTAAGATTTCCAGAAGATTTACTGCAGAAATGCCAATTGAAGGGGCCTGTCTCATGCTTGACTGATTGCACCTGAGGAGAGACAGCATCTACATCTTTATCATCCAGTTGAACTAGTTCATTGCTTAGCCTGCCCTTTAGGTCCAAATCCATTTCCTCATGGAGCATCTCCTTTTTATTCACGACTTTAGATCTTATAGATTTCTCTCCAACATTACCTGCAGATCCAAAATAGCTATACTTCGCATCTGTTATTGATTTGCAAGATGCATCAACCTCCATACCACTAGAATGAATGTTTCTCTGGACAAAGGGTTCAGAAACCATTTCTTCAACACCGGCATGTTGGAAACAAGACTCCTCTCTTTTAAGGCATGTTTCAGTCCTGTTATTATCAAGAGATGGAAGTGAAATTGGACTTGAACCTGCTGTGCATAAGTGGCTGCCCTCCAGATTTCCGGTCACACCTGTTAAGCATGTCCCCCTGCCTACCATGCCAGTTGTGCTGCTAGTATCTAATCCAGGATTACCTATTTTAATCAAGTTTCTCTGTGTATGGTTCTCAGTTGTGTCATTCCTACCTGTCTGAAATATACTAATATCAGCATTGTATGATTTCTTGCATCCTGTAGCCTCTACTGAAACCTGTGTGTCACACCCATTTTGTATTTCAACAGATGTTAACATCTTTTCATGTCTTCTCCTTTCTTGTCTTTTGTTGATTAACGGTTCCAAGACTTCATCGTCATCTTCTCTCTCAAATGCATACCAGCCCTTCCATTTAATTATAACATCAAAATCGATCCCACGAGTACCAGAAGTAACAGCATGCTCTGATTTCTGGCGTTTCCTTTTAACTTTCTTACAAAACTTGCTTTCAGCATCAGTTGTCAGTGTTGAGAATGGACCTGATTTTACCCTTTCTTCAGGGTTGCATTTTCTTCTATGTTCAACTTCAGGTGTCAGTGTTGAGCCCGGGCATGCTTTTACCCTTTCTTGAGGGTTGCATTTACTTCTTTCTTCAACTTTAGGCATCAGCATTGAGCTCGGACCTGCCTTTACATTTTCTTCAGGATTCCGTTTCCTTCTCTTGAAGATAAGTATCTCATCACTATTCTCTTCACTGACTTTTTGATCAAGCACAGGGTTTTCATCTGAGCTCAAGTTTACCTTCTTCTCCAATTTGGGGTAGAAAAATTCAAGCGAGCGAGTTCTTTGTGATGAAGGACCTGTGACACTTTCCTCCTTTATATGATCTGTGACTAAACTGCTCTTATTTAGTTTCTTCAAAAGATTCCCATCCTTCATTTGTCCATCATGGTCTTGTTTGCCTGTTAGTGCCAAATTCCAAAGCTTCTAAGTGGGAATAAACAAGAATAAATAACTGAAAAATAGAAGCTATCACATTAATTCTTTGAAAGTGTAGGCAATTTGACACCAAATGAAATAATCTAACACTAGATTGCTCCATAGAGTTGAGGATTTTTCAGGCCACTCACACTTTTGTATTATCTGCCATTTATTTGAATAGGTTAATACCAGAAATAATTGAGTTAGGAATCCACTGTCAACCTAGCATTAAACATAAGGTTAAACTTACCCCATCCATGGTTAAATTACCTCAGGAACATGTTTGGAACAGATTAATATAAAAAATTAGACATGGATGTAGTCCACGTAAAATGTCAATTATTATATTTGATAATTTGGGTTATCCGACTATGTATTAATTGTTTGTCGGCTCTCGGGTGGTTGTAAGAGATGGTTTGTCCAAGTCAATTAGTTGACAGTTGTTTTCCTCTTGGCAACCGTCGGGTCTTTTAAATAGTCATTGTATTGTCAAGGAAGGGGTGTGATCTAGTCAGATCAACTTTGATCCTTGGCCGACCATCTCTGGTCTACTTCTGTAATACTTTCATGTGCTAATAAAGATATACTTTTACTCCTCTGTCTGGTATGCATTGTAAGTTCTGTTCATTATTGCAAGTATTCATTTATTAGATAAGCAAGTAAACATTGGTGCCATTGCCTTAAAAGAAATCGGGTCCAATATAAGAGATTCATGCCCTTAGACCCCAATAGAAGCAAGAAGAGACCATGTGATTAGGATCAAGAGATCAGAAGATCTATTAGGCTAGTAGAACAAAGAGAATGTAGAAGAAGACTAAGAGAGATTGCCGAAGTCCATTCTGAAGTAAAAGTAAGTCGGAGCATGAGCAAGAGTCGTAGTCGAAAGACTCCTAGTCGGGAGACGGAACACATTTCCACTACAAATAATCACACAAGCGTAGAGAGGGAAGGAATCCCGAGGCATCTTCCACTGCCAAATGACATGTGGATTGATCTTTCCAATCAAGTTGAAAAGTCAAAACAACCTTCTTTGGACAAGGGAAGTTGGAAATCAGAATCAAATTCCTTCATAGAAGTGTACGAGAGCAACCTTCGAGGCATCAAAGGGTTGTCAATCCAAGGAGAAGAAGCCGAGCCAAGGGTGTATAAAAGAAAATCTTAGGCCAAACAAGTGCGTAGAACACTGACATTGCGGGAAGAGTGGAGGATTCTTACATGGTCGAGAGTGCGAGAGAAGCACTGAAACATTCAAATTGAAACTCCCTAGCAAGTAGGTTCCAGGCATGAGGTTTGCATCAGAACAAAAACATAGTAAGCCTCAATGGAGAAAACCAGAAGTTGCCCAAGTTTACAGGCAATGGATCGAAGAATCCCATCAGGCACTATAAGACTTGTGAGACAATCTGGATAGCACATGGGCAAGATGATAAGGCAATTTGGCTACGGTCTTTTCGAACCACCTTGCGAGGTGTAGCAATTGACTAGTATACCGAACTTGACCAAGCCTTCCGAAACACATGGGAGAGATTAAAGAACGCCTTTGAACAAGAGTTTAAGTTGCTGCGAGACAATAATGAAATAGTAGCCAAAATTTACAATACGAGGCAAGGTAAACATGAGAACATACGAGCTTATAACCGTTGACTAAAAGAACTACTTGTAAAATTAGAAAAAGAACTTACTGACAGTCTCAAGAAAAGGTGGTTCATCGAGGTTTAATTTTGTCATTAAGAAAAAAGATGAAGGTAGTACCACCCTCTTCATACGTAGATGCCTACACTCGAGCGATGGACATAGAAAGTGAAGACAAAATGTCCTTTCGTAGCAAAAGAAAAACAAAGGAAGATGGTAGTTTGCATGACGGCAACGACAGTGAATCAAGAAGGGTACAAGCACTCTAGAGGGACATGCTCCAAATGATGAAAGAATTGAAGAAGGAGAAAGAAACCAACAAAGAATCCATTGAACTCTAGTGTACTGAGTGCAAAAGTGAAGGTCACACCAAAGGTAATAGTCCCAGAAAATTATTTTGTGAGATTTGCTAGGTTATGGGTCATTCTATAAAGGAGTGCCATATAACTTGAAGACTGGGAGTACACAAGTACTCTTCACACAGGGAGAGCAGCCCACTCTGTCGAAGCCACAGAACGCATCTCCAGGTGGTTATCAAAATCAAAGAGGCAGAGGTCAAAGTCAAATACAATACGACTCCAAAGGACGTACGATCCTACAGTGCCAACAATGTAACGAATGGGGACACTTTGCGAGAGACTGCCAAAACAAGGACAAAATGCAATTATTGTGCAAATGTTGTGGCTCGGGCGATCATGAAGATAATGACTACCCGAAACAAAAAGGCAACACCAATCTGATCGACATAGAAGAAGTCTTCGTTGTCACCCATGCACAAGCAAAGAAAGCCATCTACCTTGACCCTCGTACAGAGAAAGAGAGGCTTCGGGAAGCGAGAGTGGAGGACGAACAAGCAATGGTAGAAGAATGAAGAAACTCCAATATAAAAGCCAGTGCATCCAATCGACTAATTTCGGACAAGAACATCGCCATCCAAGTGTTGTGTTGACTCCCAAAATAACTACAACCCAAAACCCTAAAACATTTCAAAAATCACCTAGGCCAGGGGTGTCGTCAAGGTGATACAAAGAGGTTTGTCAACAAGTTCTAGGCGATTTTGGACAACCTACAGGAGTGGGTATACTCCTCTGCACTTCAGGGTCAGCTAGACTTAGGAGGGATATTCCTAGAGGCATGAAATAAAACACAAACATATATAGCCATACCCAACATACACTTGACCCCTAAAGTTGTCACTAGGTCAAGACAAACTGGCTGCACAGGCCTCTATATTAAGCTAATTACTACACTATGCATTTACACCCAAACATAATTTCATTACATTCCTAAAGATGACTCCACATAACTTCGAATACACAAGATAAATAGTGCAAGTATACATGCTCATGATTCACAAATGATTCAGTTTGTTTTGCATTACTTCAGATTTATCCTTGGTTATATAACAGAACCATGAACAACATGTAGAACCCTAAACTAAACCTACTCCTACTCCTACTCCTACAACTAATAGGACGAGAGTTTGATTAAAATGATGACTGATCCATCCCCAATATGGACCGGTGCCTACTCCATTGGCCAACTGAGTCATAGAATGCAATGAGGAAAGAAAATATACAGTAGGGGATCAACAGAACTAAACATATATTCACATATATGTCATAGATGGATCTTTATGCAATAGACTTACTTAATAATCCAGGAAAGAACTGCAATGATTCATGAGCAAGAAAGAAATGGCAAATACAAAGCCTTGTATTGACTTGGGTGTTGTTACACACCTCCAAATCCCAGTTACAATCATGCCAGCAAATGTGGCAAGGGACAACATACAACTGCAATTATACGTTCGCCAAAATCATTACAAACTCCCATGGAGACATACCAATGCATACAAATTTGAGTTACACATCGTTCCTACACTCCGCTAGATACATCCCTTCACTTGCAGACCAGACTAGCGTGATTTGATGCCCTAAAATCTTCCTTAGGCGATTCCAGACCAGGCAATTGGTTCAGCAACCAACCCTTGAAAAGAGCTTTGATCTTCTATTTATAGCCTTCACACCCACGTCTGAGAAAGAATTGGGAGCCAAAAACCTCAACATCCCCACCAACTGCATTAAAAGCATTAAATTCGGCCACCCATTTCGCATTAATGGCATCCCTGAAAGTAGTTGGCGCGTTCTGAGGCGGTTGGAGGAGTTTGGAAGGCCAAGAAGTCAACCTCCGACAAATCAGACTTTCGGACTTCGGATTTCGAACCTTTGTCCTTCGTCCTTCTGCCTTTGTCTCTTTTCTACAATCTCTTTATCTCCCTTTGCCAAATCAAACTTCGAGCTTTGAGCATTCCACTTTTTTGCCTTACAGCACTTGGCAGGTTTCTGCGATTCCGCAAGCCTACTGTGGGTCCACCCCAAAGGCTCGGCAGAATGGCAGAATGCTTTAGAAAGAATTAACACCCATCGGGGGTCGGCCGTTGGGCCTTCTGCCTTCCGCCTTCCTCAAAGGAAAAAAGAAGAGCCAACCTCCGACCTCAGCGTGTTGATGATGTTTTCTTGACAACAACAACATTAGAATAAAACACCATGTGCTCTATCCTCTCTTGAACAAAGCATCTCGAATGCTAAACTATGTGATCAAACAAGAACGCTCCAAGGTTCCTTGTACGTGATTTGCAATGGATAGCCTCGGTGGTGTGATGTGATTTGCTGGTAATCACAAAGGGACTTATGCTGAATATGCTCCTTACTTCATTCAAATATGTACTCTTTCCTTGTGAAATGGAACTTCTTCTAATCAACTACGAAAAGAAAAGGCAAAAGGCAAGGGTTAAGAAGGCTAATCTAAAGACAATGACATGATGGATGATGCTATGATAGACAAATTCCCTTAGAAAACCAAATTTCACTTCGCCATGACGAGCAACAACTACATGAAATAGGTGCAATCTCCAAGGGATAAACCAAGGATTTTCATATCGTTGACACACTCCAAAGTACCCACAGCTGGTGCAACTCAAAGGAGCATCAACAATCAAACTATTTGCAAGATGTGGTTCAGGCTAACTTTACACGATGACTTGCCAGCAACAAACCATCAAAAGTATGAACCAACGGGAATTTATCAAACATCATTGCATATATCCATTACATCAATGACCTCTATCTACTTTATTATCTACGCTACTTAGAACCACATCTTCATCATATTCAAGAACTTGAAACCATGCTAACATTTCAAAGCCACAAGATCACCATGCCAAACAACAACAATGAGCTTGTATTACTTTGAAGTGTGTCATTACAACAATCTCATGTCTCTCTTCATGACTTTGAAGAGTTCCCCCTCTACTCTACTCCTACTTGATCTTTACTTCTAATGATCCTCTAATGATCTTCTAATTCTAATCTCCTCTCCAATGATCCCCCTTTATTGTTCTTTACAAATGAGAAGAATGAGCCCTTTATAGACTCTAGAAATTACATGAAGGGCCAGGATTGATTTGACAATCAACGGCCGAGATTGAGACAACAAGGCGGTTTGTTACAAAATTTTCTATTTTTAGAACATGAAAGAGGCAATGAAGGCACAATTTCCAATGTGATAAGCATCTTTGGAGCATCTTTATGGTGGGTCCTCTTGAATGAATGACATGGTAGAATGCGATTGGCTTGATGATGTGTACGTGCCACCTCAGCATCTTCAAACGAACTAGTCTAGTTCACCTCATGTTCACTTTACTTAGAATATTTTCTTCTTGTTGTCTTGATGTAACTCATGGATTGCTTTGATGATCATGCTCATCTCTCATCTTGTGATGTTGTTGTGCTTGTGCAGGATCATGCCTCTGGATAGTTGCATGGACTCATGGAGTAGACTAGTGCCTGATGAGAGTTCTTCTTGTCTGGCACATGATATGTGAGCTTCTAGATGATGACCTCCTTCAAGATGTGCGTGGTGAAGTGACAACCTTCCACTGATCCTCGCCTCGAATGGATAATGCTCTTGATGATGAACAACACTTGTAACCTTGATTATCTTAGACTAGCTCCCTTTCACATGGCATTGACGTCTTCCTCATCCAGACATACAAAGTCTTTGAAGTAAGATAAACTTGATGTTGGAGCTCTCCTCCATGTGGTGATGATGACAAGTTTGAGCAACATTCCTCCACCTTCAAAGCTTCTTATGTATGAGCTCTCGCCATTCACCTCCTTGGATCCTTCATCACCTACAAGAAGAAACATATCAAATTAAGACTTGATATAAAGGATTTTCAACAACAAATTACATTCACCTTATGTATGTGGGATTAAATAATGACATTCCAAAGCAACCATCACTTGTCAAAATCAAATTTGGAAAGCTACACTTTGAATTCACTTGACAATTCACCTCTCTTCTTGGCCGACCAACCTAAGTGGGTTTGAAAGGCATGTCTGGACTATGGAATGTGAAATTCCATGCTTGAGTGTCTAGGCCAACCTTCTTGGGCAGGTTTGGAGGCTATAGGTGGAGAGTGTGTTGTGAAGAGGTGACATTGTCCAGATGGAGTCAAGGCACTTTGGCAAGGCGGTCCTGAAAGGTGTGTATGGAATGTATGATGTGAACTTCATTTTATAATCACTTGACCCTCATTAGCATGCCTTAGACCTTTCTCTTCAAAGTTTTGTTGATCACCTTTATTTGAGTAATGTCCTGGAGTGACTTGCATAGCTTTTAACAACTTCTCCAAGTGCAGAGGTGAAGGCCGCTCATGTTGGGCGGGATTGTAGATGATGTGTGGAATTTTGCTTTCAAAACTTGTAATTTTTCATGTCATTTCTCCTGGGCGGGTTTGAGGTTAGTGCATGGAGGATGTCATGTGAAGACATGAGATTGTTCGAATGGAGGGTCTAAAGCCACCTAGGAAGGGCAGGTTTCAAGGGTAGGCTTGGATTTTTCATGACTTAGTGATTTTTGCTTAGTTTTGATAGTCTAAAACCTTTTACACTTGTTTCATTGATAACTTGACCTCTTTGAATGCAATGGAAAGCCATAAGAGGATGGGCGGATTTCAAGGGTCTAGGCAGAGTATTTCATGTGAAGGAGATGACTCTGTCCAAGTGAATGTCCTAAAGCTGCCTAGGAAGGGCAGGTTTCAAGGGTAGGCTTGGATTCTTCAACTCTAACCTTCGTTTGATGCTTGTTTCCTCCTCATGATTTATCCTTGTTCTTATCTCCTTATAAGGTTTCATTTCTATACATTCTTAGGCAAGGTTAGAAGGCAAATCTAAAATGTTTGATGGACTTATCCTTATGTCATGGTGGAGTTTGCCTAAGCTAAGCAGCCTTGAATATGTTGTATGGAGTGCATGATGTGAAAGAGGTGAATGAAAGTGAGAGTTTCTTAACAAAATAGTCTTGAGAGTGTGTATGGATTGCTTCCCTTAGCTCATTCATCTCCTCATGATGACCTTCTCTCCAACACCCTTAAGACTCAAATGATGCATCATGGATACTAAGTGATGATGTTATACACCTATCATGATGAAAACCGCCTAGGAAGGGTGGGTTTGGATAGCTAGTAAGGATTTTACTATGTGCACACATCTTTACCTTAACCTTGACAGTCCTCTTCCACCTCCATGACTTAGTGACTTTCAAACTTCCTTCCTCTTAGAATGACCTTAATTATCTCATCCCCTGAGTGTGATCTTGTTCATCCATCAAACAAACTTGCAACTTATGTCATTCTTCACCCTGGGCGGTTTTGAGAGTGCTGTGTGGAGAGTTTCATGTGGGAGGAGACAGAGTCCATGAGTACCTCTTGAGGCCGCCTAGGCTGGGCGGGTTTGAAAGCATGGTGTGGATTCTTTCTGTAAAACTAGTTTCCTCCTTGACAATCTCATCTTCTTCTAAGTAAACTTACATGTCTGCAAGTGGATGGCAGATTTAGAGGCAATGTATGGAATATTTCATGTGAAAGAAGGTATAATCCACAGACACCCCTTGAGGCCACCCAAGTAGGGCGGGTTTGAGGGTGCCCCTTGGATTAACCTTCAACAGACATTCGATCTTATGCACTTTCATGAACTCATTTGTACTTTAACTCAAAACATTTCAAAATTGATAAGTCTTCTCCGTGAGCAGGTTTGATGATGGTGCTTGGAGTATATTATGTGCAGGAGATGAAATCATCCAAGCATGGAGTCCAAAGCTGCCTTACATGAGCGGGTTTGGAGAAGATGTCTGGATTTTGTTATTTAAAGCCTTATCCTCATGGAGATGTCTCCCTCTCCTTGCTTCTTAAGACTTAGTCAACTTTTCAAACTTCCCTCCTTTTGGAATGACTCTCTCTCTAAGATGTGAGGTAAGTTGCAATCATGTCTCCAAGTTTATCTCTCTAGGATGATATTCTCAAACATGTGAAGCTTCATGATGATTTAGGAAGTCAAGAAGAGTATTTGCATTGCTTCAACACCAAAATTCCAAACTAACCTCCCTAGGCCGCCCAGGTAGGGCGGGTTTGAGAGTAGGTCTTGGATTTTGGCATTTAGACACCTCTCATGCCTTAAACTTGACTATCTCCTTTCCTTGTGATATCATCTTGGCTATACTTAGCACACAAACCTTGCTTATTGCATGATTCTTCTCCCTGGGCAGTTTTGAAGCAAGTGTCTCGAGAACTTCTTGTGTCAGGAGACATTGTCCACAAAGGCCTCTTGAGGCCACCCAGGAAGGGCGGGTTTAAGGGTGACCTTTGGATTTTCATTCCAAACTCACTTAATGCCTTCAAAAACCTTCAAATCTCCATCCAACTTTATCACCTTCTAATGTTTTGTGTTGAAACACTTTGAAATTTGCACAATCTTACCTAGGGCAGGATTGGAGGGATGTCTGGAGTGATTGATGTGGAGGAGGTGAAATTGTCCCCAGGAACCTCTTGAGGCCGCCCAGGTAGGGTGGGTTTAAGGGTGACCCTTGGATTTTCATCCAAAACTCACTTAATCCTTTCAAACTCTCATGTTTCTCTTGAATTTGACCACCTTCTAGTGTTTTATGCTTGAAAACACTTCAAAATTTGATCATTCTCACCTGGGGCAGGTTTGAAAGCTGCATCTGGAGAGTGTCATGAGGTGAAGACATTGTCCATGTGAACATGCTAAAGCCGCTCAGATAGGGTGGGTTGAAGAGTGACCTATGGATTTGAACTTCAATTTTACTTGAACTCACTCCTTGCCTACAAACCATTACATCTCAGTGCTCCATGCATGCAAAAACTTCAATACTTAACCATTTTCCTTGCAGGGTGGTTTTGGGAGCAGTGTGTGGAGGAATTGATGTGGCAGGAGACATTGTCCATCACTCCCTCATGAGGCCACCCAACATGGGCGGGTTGAGAGGTGATGCATGGAATTTACCTTCAAAATCTCTTAAAAACTTGCAACCTCTCTCCTAGGGCGGATTTGGAGACTGAGTCTGGAGAAAGTGCGTGATCACAACCTTGAATCCAAGACCCCATGCCAAGGCCGCCCAGGTAGGGCGGGTTTAGAAGGTGTGCTTGGAATGCAAGTCTTGTCGCCATATCGGAAATGTCCTGAATGGAAGTATATTGAAACTATGTTTAAGTATAAGTCAGATATTGAGTTTCTTATACTTTAAATATTTATCAATATACTTCCAAGATGTTTGAGATGGGTCTCGAATCCATAGGATTTAACATGCAAATTCTAGATTTTGGAGGATCCATCAGATTTCAGACTTAGCCAATTTTCAAGATTTTCAGGCTATCAGACTGTCATTTTTCAGGATTTCAGGACATCAGGCTTAGTGATTTTTTATCATTCTTTCCAATTGATTCATCCTTGTTGGGAGGAGTTTAAGTAATGTTTGGTTTGGAGATGATGCATGGAATGTTGCTTGTAATCTACTTAACTTCCCTCCAATTTGCAAACCTTGCTTGAAATTCATCATTTCTCAGTGCCTTGTGCTTGAAAACCTTCTAAACTTGACCATTTTTTCCTAGGGTGGATTTGAGGGTTCTGTCTGGACAAATGCATGTGCAGGAGGCTGAGTCCATGACCTCATGCCAAGGCTACCCAGTCTGAGCGGGTTTGGAGGTGAGGCATGGAATTTTCATCAAAATCTTAGCTTTAGACTCCGTCATCACTTCCCAACTCCCTTCAATCAGCCAAAACTCGTGAAAATATCCTACCTTTCCCTGGGCGGGTTTGAAGGTGTTGTCTGGACAAGCTCTCCTGATGGTGAAGACACTGTCCAAGAGGACCTTGTGAGGCTGCCTAGTCTGGGCGGGTTTGGACATGGAGTGAGGGATTTCTTGCCTTAGTCAAATTTTGGATTTCCTGAATGGAAGTATATTGAAAATATGTTTAAGTATAAGTCAGATACTTTAAATATTTATCAATATACTTCCAGGATGTTTGAGATAGGTCCTAGATCCATAGGATTTAGCATGCAGATTCTAGATTTCTGAGGATCCACTAGATTTCAAACTTAGTCATTTTTTCAAGATTTTCAGGATATCAGACTTAGTCATTTTCAGGGTCTCAGTGACATGCATCAGGATGAAGGCATACAAACCTCTTGGCAAGAAATTGTCGAGACATGGGCAAAACAACACTACCAAAACCCTACAAGCTCAGAGCAAAACTAAACTTTAAAGCGAAACGAAGCGAGAAAGCAAAAAAAAAGGGGGGGGTCCCCATTTGCAATGGGGCGATGTGTGGTTACATCACAACATGCCGTCTGCCTCATACTTAGACCTATCAAACTTTAGACCCCAAGGCTTCTCCTTGACACTTGCCATGAAGAAAACTGAAGGCCAAAGGCCCGAAGTCTAACCTCCGAAACACTTAGAAGAAAAAGAGCTCGTCAGACTTCGGCCTTCAAGTCCTCCACCTTCTAACTGCAACACTGAAGAAGATGAAAGGCCGAAACTCTGCAGTACTGCACCATACATAGAATATTTTTCCCACCTCAAGTGAACCTTGGTCCTCAGGCCTTCTCACTGACGTCCACCATGAAGAAGACGGAAGGTTAAAGGCCCAACCTCTAACTCAGACAAATTTCAACACTTCGGTAAATTTTGAGCCTCGGACCTCGAAGCCGATAGATAACACAAGGCGGAAGGCATGAACTCCGAACTCTAAAACACCAACAGAGGTGAAAATACAAGGAAACACTTAGAGTTTTTTGGACTTAGTCATTTTCTGGGTTTCCTATCTTGCATTTTCAAAAGGCAAACACATGAAAACCTATGGAAGATATCTCTGATTGGTTATAAATTATAGTTCAACAATGGGAGTATTAAGTGGGATTTAGATGGATTTTGGAGGCAAAATGAGGCATTTTGGGGACTGATTTTTTCGGGTGTCAACATGTTGCAGACTACCATACCTATAAAAATGGTCGATCTGTTACAAAGCATGCCACAATGGAGGGTGGCGATATCTAATGTGTTGGACCAAGCAATATCTAATGTGGTGGAACAGGAGCAAACAAACAAGAAAGATACAAATGATGATGTCATAGTGGAACCACACCTCACGGAGAGCAAGTCGTCGACCCAATGTTGCTGGCAATTAATGTGGGGAAGAAGTCAATCGTCATCCATATGGAAATTCTCAGGAAAACTCTGACCAATAAATCATCAATGGAGGCTGAGGAGTCAACGTACTACTTGAAGATACATGGAGAAATTTGGGGAAACCAACCCTGTGGTCGCCAAGCTTCCAATTAGTAGGAGCCGACCAACATGGAATTAAGGCTCTAGGAGTATTGATGGGACAGAAGGTGAAAATCGGCACTCAACACTTCCTATTAAATTTTGTTGTCATCACCGTACACAAAAAGGCGTATGATGCACTTCTTACGCGAGGATGGTTGATAACAATGAAGGCTGATCATAATTGGAAGAGAAACACCCTGTCGATTGAAAACAAAGGAAGAAAATTTATTATCGACCTGAAGATGCAAGTTGTGAGTGAAGAAATGGCTTCCTCCGATTCCGAGTCAGATGCAAGCGAGACATTGACAGGAGAGGAAAGAGGGCCTATGGAACCTAATGATGAGTGAATACTAGAATTACAACAATGTTCAGACAATGAAACAAGTTTGCTTAGCGAGCTTTTCCATTGGCAAATTGAAGAATATGAGGTATTCCAACCAGAGTGTAACATGATCGAGGTAGGGGAAATTGAAGAAAACTTTCAGCTGATGACAAGCCAACTGACAATAAGTCAACCGATGACAAGCCAACCGACGTCAAGTCAGACAAAGGAAGAAAAAGGAAAATTAAAAGGAGTGGTCCATTGCTAGCAAGTGGTTCCCTGACGAGTGGTCTCCTGATGCCTTCTTTCCTGACAACTTGACTACTTTTACTGACGCCTCCTATTTTCCTGATGCCTTGCACACTCCTCTTGACAACCCACTGGCTGACAACTTGCAAATACTTGACAACTTGAATTTACCTAACAGCTTTATAACATTGACAAGAGACTTAAATTGCTGCCCTCCTGTCAACTTAAATTCATTTGGCATGTCATCACTTCCTGTTGAGTCTTGTTGCTTGGCGGGTATACATCTTTATCCCATCTTATCGAGTCATCTTGGCGTATATCCCATCTTGTCGAGTATCCATCCTGGCATGTTCTCTCTCCTATTAGGTATAAATCCCTTCCGATCGAGTATATATTTTTGTGTCTTGCTTCGTATACACAACCTGTCAAGTCCAAGCTGCATGACAAGATTCAATTCTGTGTCGAGTCTCTTATCATTATATTTGTCGAGCCTTTTATTCTTGTCAATTCTTCTTGCTGAGATTGGCCACCTATCGAATTCCATTTCCTTGTTGAGTCTTCTTTGACGGATGCCTCCGTTGTTGAGTACCCTTTGGTGTGTGCATACATTGTCAAGTATCTTTTGGTGCGTATATCATTTGTCGAGTATCCTTGGACGTGTACATCATCTATGGAGCCATATCCCTTGTTGCATACCTCCCTTGTTGAGTATCCTCCCTGGGCACATATATCACTTGGCAAGTTCCTTTGGCATGTCAAGGGTGTGACTGGCGAATCCTACTGCTACTTGTCGGACAATTCTATGACTAATTCTGGCACAATCACTGGGCTTGGCGAGTTTCTTTGGCATGACAAACTCACTTTGGGTGTGACCGAGGAATTCACCTGCTTATCTGAAGCCATTTTTCTTGGCGAATTCATTATTTCTGGCAAGTCCATTGTTTCAGGTGCAATCACTTGGCATGTAGGAAGACTCTGATGAGAGCATCAAATATTGGTGATCACCGTATGACCTAGTCTAGCCATATGACCCCCATCCTCACTTGGGCAATTAAAAAGCTCTAGTCGACCATACTCAATCGACCCCCCTCTCCCGTACGACCCCCATCACCGTGCGATCCAAACACTTTCACCGTACGATTGACCCCCAATCTCCATTTCCAGCCATACGACTTCAACTCTCATTCTACAATCCTTACCGTACGATTCAAGTCGTACAACATCCTCTTGCAAAACTTCCAATTGCTAATCACGCATGCTAATTGCCAACCGTACGATTACCCTATCGACCTACAATTCCTATCAATAGTACGACTTCTTGCTGACGACTTGCCCCAATACATACTCCGCTACCATACACCAATTACAATCTTCTGTCATACAAGTATAGGCTTTCTGCCAATCGTACAGTCTACCTTTCCTATTTGAAATATTGCATCATAGGATGCATAAAATAATAATTTAGTAGGGTTGTTATAGTTTGTTGTATAGGTTATTGTATTAGAGGTACGAATATGTTGAGTTGTTAAAACAACTCAATATATTTAGGAAAGTTGTTTATGGAGTTTCCTACAAAATAGGATATGAGCATCCTATATATATGTAATATGTATTGAATGGAAAATAATCAGGCACGATATTTTTGTTATGTTTAATTTTTGCTGCATCTATTATTCTGCCTAAAATCTCTATTATGGTATCAAAGCACAGCAATAAAGGTGGCGGAAGTAATAGAGAGAAATGAGGTTGTGAGATTTGTGTTTGATGTTTAGGGAATTTCTTGGGCGACAGACATATCTCCATAGGCAGACAAAGGAGGTGCCAAGAAAGCATCTGCTCCTATAGCTAAAGGAAATCAGAGTCGCGCCATCATTTGCAAAGACAAGACCATTGCTCCTAGTGCATTCTTGCACTGTTTACAAAGGAGAAATTATTTTTTATTCCTAAAGTCTGTGGTTGGAGACACAGCAGCACATGCAACATTGTTTTGCTTTATAGAGGACGTGTTGGTTGATTGGCATCAGGAGAATGTGAGAATTGCAAAAGGAGGCATCCTATCCAATCAATCAGTTTGCACAAACAGATTAATCGCAGCAAGAAGGCCGCCATTTTTTATAACATAGCATTGATCACAAGTCATCACCCAAAGGGAAAGATCAGTGATTGAAGCCGCATGCATAAAGAAAGGTATTGCAATTTTGTTTTTGTAAAGGAAGATCTCACAGTATATTGAAAAATTTGCGATCCAAGTCTCCATAGTCTAAGCCGCTGTCCAAGCAAAAATATCGCAAAGTTCTGCAATTGTAGTTTATCTTCAGCTGAGGTTATCAATTTAATTTCTAATAATAGCTTGTAGCTATATTAGAATATTTTTTAGAAGTCTACTTTCGTAGATTGAACGTCTAATGATAACTTTTAGTGAAGTTTTATAGTGACTGATTGCTATTGTTCCTATAGTGTCTTAAAATATAGTGTGTTGTAAATGTCAAATTTGTATTAGTGTTAAGGTGCATTATAGGTGGAGCCCGACACCTTCAGTATTATTTAGATTACGGGGGGGAGTCAATTAGTGTTAAAAATTTGAAGGTACAGAATTGCACACTTGGCAAATCAAATTACAATTGATTCTTATTGAAAAGGATCTATGGATGTGGTAAGTGGAGCAACAACAAGGCCAACTGATGCTAATGAAAGCGCAAAGTGGACTGCGAAAGATCGAAGAGCAATAACTTTGATTGGTCTTGCACTCTCAAATGCATACCTCCACCACATTGACTTATCGAAGACCTCAAATGAAGTATGGGCTAATTTGAATGCTTTGTTTGGATCAAAAGCATCAAGTGCAAAAATGGGTCTAAAGCAGAAATTGTTCGGGCTGAAAATGGCAGAGGGTGACAACATCATTCAACATATCAGTAAGTTTCGCTCTCTATTGAATCAATTAAATGGGATAGATGCTAAAGTAGCTGATGATGATTCAAAGGCTATTTTGTTAAATATCATGCCTCCTAGTTATAGCAATATTGTTTTCACTTTAAACAAAGTAGATGCTACCCTGGAAGAAATAATATCCACTCTGATTGATGAAGGAACTAAGAAAATTGAATCAACTATAGAGGAAACTGCAATGTATGGAAAAAATAAGCCTAGCTATTTCTCCAAATCTAGTTCTTCTGCATCAAAGGAAAATCGTTTCTTCAAAAACAGAATTTTGTGCTACTATTGCAAGAAGAAGGGACATATTGTTATGAATTGCACTCAGCGAGCCAAGGATCTCCTTGATGGAAAGCTAAATACAGATAAGGCATTGGTTGCAGATGATGATGAAGAGTGCCTTAATGGGGTGGCTACTGAAGACCCTCCACACGAAGACAGTGAGGAGGAATATGTTCTCTAAATCAAATCAATTGGAGGCAGGAGGCAACAGAGGCTGGAGGACATTCAGCGACCTCTCGTCAGTCACTAGCGATGGGGTCGTAAATTACATTAGTGACAAATCAACTTGTGCCAAAATGACTACAGCCAAGATTGGTTTCGAGGTGGCAGCGGCAACCGTCTCATATCATTTGATATCAGAGTGGCAATGATCTATAGTGGTGGCTGCATACGCAACAATGAGGGCTTGGTGTTCAAGCTTTTATGTTGTGGTTGGATGTGTATGTCCCCAATCACATTTCTTGGTTGTATGTGAATGGATGTGTTTGTCCCCATTCACAAGATGGTGTAAATGATTGGATGTGTTTGTCCCCAATCACAAGAGTTGGTGATTATGATTGGATGTGTGTCCCCAATCATAATTGTTGTGAGCAGAAGTGTATGTCCCTATTCATGATCTTGATGTTGGATAGATGTGTTTGTCCCTATCCAAACTTGATGTAATACCTTGGGTAGATGTGTTAGTCCCTATCCTCGGTTCCATGGGTAGAAGTGTTTGTCCCTATCCTTGGATGAAGGTATACTGAGCATAGTGAGGCTAGTTCCACTATTGCTTGTCATGAGTAGATGTGTATGTCCCTACTCATACCTTATAATGAACTACTAAAATGTGGTCATCAAGTATTGTTGGTCCACTATGCCCATTTGGAGAATGATGCAATATGGGGGGGTGTTGGAAATATTGCATCATAGGATGCATAAAATAATAATTTAGTAGGGTTGTTATAGTTTGTTATATAGGTTATTGTATTAGAGGTACGAATATGTTAAGTTGTTAAAACAACTTAATATATTTAGGAAAGTTGTTTTAAGGAGTTTCCTACAAAATAGGATATGAGCATCCTATATATATGTAATATGTATTGAATGGAAAATAATCAAGCACGATATTTTTGTTATGTTTAATTTTTGTTGCATCTATTATTCTGCCTAAAATCTCTATTATTTCCCCCAGTTATACAAGTTTCAAGTCCACTTTTTCTACAATCAGCAGGATGGTCTGGGAGAGCAAAATTGGTGTGTGCCATGAAGACCCACACTGCCCCCAGACCCCTGCTAGGGGCACTACCCACAAACCCTCGTGAGGGGCGCTACCCCTCAACCCCGATGGAGGCGTTGCCCCCAGACCCCCATCAAACGAAGCAAAAACAAAAAATCATTCTTGTCAGTTGGTGAATTAAATGGATGTACATTCATGGCATATGGGGACACTAAACAATCTTGTCATGATCAGAATGCTTTTAAGATGCTTGCAGTACTATCTTGGTTCAGTGCTCAATTGCGTACAACATTCTCAGCCTTCAGTGTGGAATCAAATTGGGTCCTTTGGTTAGTTGTTCTTCACCATTTAGGATGTGTTGGTTCTACTTCTTCTTGTACTTTCAAGTTTTCCTCCAAGTTCTTCAACATTGTCGTCAATTTGGCACAACTTACCTAATGTCACTTGATACTTCATGGCTTTTCCATCATTTGGAAGGCGACTTTTTCTTTTGGAGGGATGATGCAGTCCATATAAAATGTCGATTATTATATTTGATGATTTGGGTTATCCAACTATGTATTAATTGTTTGTCGCCTCTCAGGTGGTTGTAAGAGTCAGTTTGTCCGAGTCAGTTAGTTGTCGGGTCTTCTCAATAGTCATTGTAATGTCAAGGAAGGGGTGTGATCTAGTTGGATCGACTCTAATCCTTGGCCGACCATCTCTGGTCTACTTCTATAATACTTTCATGTGCTAATAAAGATACACTTTTACTCCTCTGTCTGGTATGCATTGTAAGTTTTGTTCATTATTGCAAGTACTTAGTATTCATTTATCAGATAGGCGAGTAAACAATAGAAGTTATTTAAAAAATTTATCCTCAACGATGAACTTTTTACCGTAATGGTGTCTCTGCGGAGTACGTTCAAATTCAAAATAATAATGAAGTTCCTCAGAGTTGAGGGTGACAAGAATCTACATTTTTTTCTAGGATCGATTACTACACAATTTTATGATATTATATTCAGATACTCACCAGTCAATATTTTTTCTAATTTGAGTTTCTTTTTTCTGATCAATAATGCAAAAGATCTTTTTGAACCTAATTTACAGAGACATGTCCCCACCTTCCAACAGTGTCCCCATTCCCATCCCCAAAACAAGGGGATGGCAGGGATGGCAGGGGACGTTCCTTGGCCATTCCCTATCCTCAAGGATTTCAAGGGCTTGTCACCAAAATGCCTCTTGACGTGACTCAACGTCCTGAGGGCATCTAGTCGTCCCCAAGACGATTGGGGATGTGTGTGATGTCCCTGAACTGTTCAAGGGATGCCTAGGTGTCTCCCTTTTCTAATTTTAAAAAAGTCGCATTTTATTTAAAAAACAAAAAAAGGGGGGGCCCTCCCACACCCTTTATGAAACCCTAAAGCCTCCCTATATGTAATCCACTCACCCATTTGCAATTCACAATTACCACAATCAATTTTGCACTTGTCACTGTGAATAGGAAGGAATGATCAAGCATTGCCACCATTTGTCATTGGCTGCAGTTCTTAGTGCCTTAATACTTCAAGATCGGCAGACTCCAACCACACATTGAGATGTTTATCCTAAAGATGCTAGAGATATTGATGAGGAGGTGTAATAGGGTTTGATTGAGATCTCATTGGATGAGTCACAATTTGATATAGTGAGTGACTCAGAATCAGAGGCCAGTTTTGATATTGATAGCCCAAATGAGGCGTAGCTATAGGTCTGGTTGTCGACATCTATAAACTTTTTAATCTATAATCTTACTGCTATGTCCGTTGTTGGGCATTTTGTCATTTTGTAGCCTTGGGGACTTTTGTGGTAACGAAAACAATCAATTTTTATTTTTTTATTGCTGCTATACTTGAATCAATGAACATTGAACGTTGAATCTTGAAATTAAAGCATTATATGAATCTCTAAACTTGAATCTTGATCGCATGTATAAATAAATTTGCAAATATTTGAATTTCCCTATATGTACGTAAAAATATATACACGTCCATCCCCCAAATATGGCCTCTAGATTGCCATTCCCGAGACACATCCCACCATCCCTGTCCTAGGAACACCATGGAACATAGTTCTGATCCATTTTTGCCAGCCAAATGATTCCAGCAATGCCTTTTAATTCTTGAGCTATTGGTTGTTTAATATTGTACTTTTCCTTGTCTAGAATTCTTCTAAATGATGCATTATTCTACTGAAGATCAGATGTTTAATCAGATTCTCAATTTATTTAACCAGAATAGTTTTGCAGGTTTTGGATAGTAGGTTACAATGGAACCACTTTCATTTGCTTCAAGGTGTCTAACTTAGCATTTTGCAATTAGTTTCCATTATCCTGAAATTTATCCCTATCAAGATACCATGTGGTTCTGGAATGAGTATTCTGTGCAAAAATTATGATGTTTTGTCAGTCTCCTAATTAATCCTTTAAAAGTTAAAACATGTAATTGCAAAGCCCTGATAAGGATAATATGTCTAATGAAAGAATCTGCAAAAGAAAGGTTTTTTGTGTACAATTTCACAGCTGATATTACAGCCAAAGGTTTTTAGTGTACAATTTCACAGCTGATATTACAGCTATGACCTTTTCAACATCTTTTAGGTAGCCCTCATGAAGGGAACATGGCCTAAAATGCCAAAACTGAATCCACCACAGCCTCATTTGCCTTATCAAGTGTGATGTCCCCTTTTAAAAATGAAACCAAGATAAACCCAAGCGCCCAATTAAGAGAATCATAAGGTCACAAAAAGGAGCGCTCAAGTAATATTATAAAATTATAATAAAGTACAATTAAAATATTAAATAAGGTCTCTTAAATTAAAGTTTATTTTTAAATAATAATTTCTCTCAAGGGTCATGAAGGAACATGAAGAGTTATATCTATTGGAGGAAAAAGGTATTTAAGAGAGACCAAGCAAGAATAAGGAATAAATCAATCAATTGTGAATATATTTTATATCTGACTTTCACTCCTTGTGGAGCAGGGACTGTAGTTCAAGCAACCTGAGGACGAAATCCTTCTAGGTTTGAAATTAGAGGACAACAACCCCCTAATTTCCATTACTGAGTTAGTGGACGAAAACCCTTGATTCAGGCAGATTTGGAGACAATTCAAAGGCATTTTAGTGAAGAAAAATCATTGCAGATTTGGGATAATTAACAGCAGATAAAAAGGATAAGTTCCATCTTTCCTGAAATATATTCTAAATATTATATCTGAATTAAAATGAACTGTAAAACTGCAATTTCTGAAGTTGATATCATATTTATAATTAATTGTACTGCTATAATTGTGAGTCAAATTTTATTATACTTAAAGAAAAATATAAAAATTTAAACCTAAGATACCAGGTTCTTCAATAATGGTCCCCGTACCTGTATGGGTTCTTTTTGGGTCCTGGTACGGGTCTAGTAGTCCCTGGGATTCGTCCAGGGTCCTTCCCGGGAACCTGGGGTGCTCGGGGCGGATGTTGGGCGAACATTGGGTGAAAATGCATGAAAAAATTAAAATATATATTCTAAAGATAGTTTAGGAAGTTCTTGGATATATATTGACAATTCAAACATTGTACTTTCTTATTAATTGTGCATTTTATGGTTAAATTTTTGTCTCTCTGCAATTAGGGTGTTTCATTTAAAATATGGTATGAGGCCACAAGAAAATGACTAAAGGCAGAGGTCTATGGGAGTGAGAGTGCCCAATAATTAAGGATGTGAAATAAAGGTGAGCAGACAAAAGAGACATTGAATGAGAGAAATCCAGTTAATGTGTGGTAGGAACCAGTATAGAAGATTGTTGAAATACAAAGGGAAGAAAATCCTGTTGGCAAGGACAGATATTTTGCATGTATTTGTAGTTTGCGTGAGAAATTTTGTGCACATGTAGAAAACATAAATGATATATAAAAGATCTGAGGCATCCTCATTGGACATCCTCAGAAATGCAGCAAAGGCCAAATGTCTTTTTTTTAATTATTTTTGAAGAGAAATTTTATTGTTAAGATTAAATTTGGAGAGCCAATGCAAAAGACAAAAACTGGGGAGTCTCTCATCTATCTCCAGCACAGTAGAAATGTTCATTTACTCTTATGTAATACTTGGGAGAAGAAGAGGATTAGTTGAGCTACAGCAAATGCCTTAGTTGTTTATTATATATTATATAGTTATATATAAATTAATTATTTTATATATATAATATATATACATAAATATAAATATTTATTAATCTATATAGTTATATATATTAATTTAATTATATATATATGTTGTCGTACCGTACCCGAGCCAAAAAAATTGTCGTATCCGCGTACCCGAACCTCGTACCCGTATCTGAACCCGTACCAGGATGGGCAACTTAGATTTAAATAGGACATTACATCAAGGTAATCCAAGCATAATCTTACAAAGCCACAATACCAATGGACTCTATCCCCAAGGTGAATTATAAGATACAAAGAAGGCTTGTTTACATAGAGATCAAATTAGTGCATGCAATTAGCAAACCAAACACTCATGGGTTTTTTCCTTCGTTGAGTGTTATCACGGACTATTCTCAAATCATGGGTGCATGAAAGATTGAAGATTTGCACGTGGACAATTAAGCCACCTTGTAATCTTAAGTATTTCTTCCTGTTTCAATTTGCAGTTGGAAAAGGACACTATTGGCACCCAAGTTTTCAGCCTCTTATTTGCACCATCTTTTCAAATTTCTCAAAATTTTCCTAAGGGATCCTTGTGCCTTTACCTTGATGTTGTTGAACGCCTGATTTTGGCTAAGTCTGAAACCCCGAAACCCTAAAAATTTGACTAAGTCTAAAATCTGATGGATCCTCCAAATTCTAGATTCTACAGTTTAACTCCTATGGATCCAAAACCCCTCTCAAACATCCTGACAATATATTTTAAAATAACTTAAAGTAATGTAAATCACTACTTAAATGTTATTCTAAAATATATTGTCCTCTCGGGATTTTGGAACCCGCAGGGACTTTTGGACTTGGTTCCTGCTACAACCTCGTGACCCCACATCGTGCTAAAAAGTTCAAAATCTTTCTGGACCCCCTAATTTTTCAAGACGAACTTAGAGGTGAAAAAAAAAGAATTTCCAAATAATTTTTTGAGGAAAGGGCTAGGTATGTTATGCAATTTCGAGTCAAACTTTCAATTTTGACTTTCGCCACTTTTAGTTCCGATAGGATTTCTGCACCCACCAAGACTCTTGGACTTTAGTCCATCACCCAAGTTCTCCAGCCGACCCGACACCCGTCAAAGGTCCAGAAAAACCCAGAAACACACAAAAAAGTGCCAACAACTTCCAAGATTGCCATCAATGCGAAATGGGTAGTTGAAATTTATGTTTTTATTGTAGTTGGTGGAGTTGTTGGGGCTTTCCCTCCCATTCCAACATCAAATCCAAGATGCTAAGGATATAAAGGCAAGATTGAAACTCATTTGAAAGAGAGGTGGGTTTTTTGTGTGTGGTCTCCAAAAGACAGCTATAGGTGCAGAAAGTTGTAGGACAACCATTGAAACGCCAGTTCAACTCATTAAGGAGTGCAGACCCCTGAAGTCAAAAGAGTTGATATTACATATGGTTTTTGTTGCAGAATGTCTCCAGGTTATTAGGTATGTGTCCAAGAAGATTTCTCAGTCGCAGTTGGGTGTTTTCCTTTGCCATGTTTGATGGCATGAATGTAATATTAGGTCAGATGAATGTGACAGCATTCTTAAAATATTGCAAGCTTTGTAATAGTCTCTCATGTTATATATGGGCATATGCAGTTATTTTCTGGATTACTAAGTATGTTATGTTTCAAGATTTCATATTCTGTGGTGTATGCAAACACATAGCTCATTGTTCTTTTGGTTTCAGTTTGTTGTTTTCTTAATGAACTATGACTCTGTTGCGCATAGAGTAGGCACCGGTCTGGAGCCATTCCTATCAGCCTCACATCATTTTAAACAAACAAGAACATTAACCAATGGTTTAGAGGAAGAACCATTAATTCTATGCATCCTTGACTGTCAATATAAACAGAGAATTATTTCAAGTGAATACAAATGAATCTATTTCATGTGGGTCATGCATGCACAGTTACATCAGCTAGGGGTTTTGTGACAACCAATTGTTCTTGGTTCAGTGACAATTTTGGGATCAAGATAACGGGATGGGTTTGGTTGTTCATTGGTTTTTAGTTGTTCATCTTGTTTGAACTCAATACCTGTTAAGGTATACCCCTTGGAATATCCCTCCAAAGCCTAACTGAGCTGAAAGTGTAGAGGAGCCTACCCACTTCTATAATGTTGGCCAAAATCACCCCAACTTGTTGACAAACCTCTTTCCAATCACTTTGATAACACCCCTAGCCTAGGTGATTGTGAAATGTTTCATGGTTTCGGGTTGTAGTTATTTTGGGAACCAACAGACACCAACAAGGTCGACAGAATAAATCCTTAGGTGTCCAACCATAGTCTCATTACCTCTTCTCATTTGTTTTGTGGCTTCTTTATAAAACCCCAAGTAGCACACTGACCTATGTAGGTTGAATACTCTATATATTTTTATGCAACTATGGAACTACTTTGCAAAGCTTGCCTTTCCCACATACCTATGGGTCTTGTAGTGAATTCTTCACTACAAGCAGTGGATCTATCCCACCTCATTCTCTGATCAATAAGAATATCACGTGGCATCTGTGGGCCTCCCTGCTCCAATTCAAATTTGCAGTTTTGGTCCCTTGTTAAAGTTTGAAGAAGTTCATAGTCTCGTTGAATGCAAGTCATCCAAACGTCCAAAACAATTTTGATCTAAAGGTTTGTAGGACTTTTCAAAGGTTGCTAGCACCAGTTTTCCCAGGAAGCCTCAGCATAACGACACATGGGCAAGACAAAGAAGCAAACGAAAGGAAGGTGGGCCTTATAAAGTATTTGCAAGCCCCACCTCTATCTTTAAGTATAACGCAAAGTCATTGCCTTGTTCGAGATGCATGGTGTGCTCACAAGGTTTTACGAAAAGGCAAGGAGCGAAGTATCTCAAAAAATAGCATGTACTGTCTAATCTACCACCAGCAACCTCATTTGACAGCCCACACAACATGATACCATGGCAACACAAAGCAACTTCTTACATCTCAGCTCTACAATTTTGGTACTTGTAGCCTCCCCATGTCATCCTAAGAGAGTCTACAACACTAGGCTAGCACAAGCAGGATTCAACACATCTAAATTTCAAATTCTTGGAATAGTATGGGCCAAAATTCATGGCTATCACTCGAATGATACCTAGATAGAAAGTTTCACCTACCAGAGTCTCGAGAAACATAGAAGCTAGACAACAAACTCCATAGACTAGGTACAAATGGTTGCATCGTTGTGCCCAACCACCAAGAAAAAAATTAAGACATTGGATTATCCAAAATTGTCTTCCTTCTACAGATTTGAAATTCAAATGTAATTTGGGGGAAACTTTTGTGGGGAGGGTAGAATAGAACTATATATACTAGCCTATGTGCCCTTACAATGAGAGGAATTTTGAACTAAGTTGAAGAGCCTGATGTGTTGATTGTTTCTCCAAGGAGGATATTGGTCATAACTGAGTTGAAAAACCTGATATGGTAGTTGAATCTTGTCTCTCTTCATTTCTAACAAGGGAGCCTCTATGTATGTTTCCAAAAATATTGTCTCTGTAACTGTACATGATCAAAGAAGTTAATAATAAGCAAGCCATCAAAGTATCACCAGTCTAGTCTTTGCTCACCATGTAGTTGTTATACATGTATATTTCCTGTTGATTATTGCATCGTGAGCTACTTAGCTTTCCTCTGATTGTGAAGAAAGTTAATCTATCTGATGTGAGCCTTTTGTTTTAATTATTTGCTTTCTGCAATCTCTAACTCTTTTCATCCCCCCTGCCGGCATACACAACGTGGATAGCTTTAGGTTTACTCCATTTGATAGGAAGAGAACCAGCCCTCTAACCCCAAAGATTGCTTTGTTGGAATCACCCTCATTGCCACAGGCATTGATGCCAATAAGTCTTTCCATTGTTGGACTACTCACATGCGGCACATCAACCCCTGGAACTAGGTTGGTGCAAAAAAGTCGCTCCAATAGTTTCTTGTGACCACAATGGGACTTGAATCCCCACAAAATTAGTTTTACAGTCCTATAGTTGAATCCTTGATGAACTCTCAACTATCAATTTTGGTATTGATTCTAAAGTAGCTATGGTCATGAAACATAGAAGAGGAAATAGCCTCCCAGTGATATATGATATTGCTCTGGCAACAAAGAATGACCTAATCCAAATTGGTAGATTGGCTCCCTGTCTTCTAATGCCTCTATTCCCAGGCATCCAGCCACCATACCAACAAATGCAAATGAGCGATTTGTTCCTCAATCACTCCTGAACCCAATACTATCAAGGCCACAACCGAAGCATCACTTTGCTAAGCCATTAGCTCCCTCTAAGCTGGATGAGATGAGGAATCTACTTTGAACCATGTCCAATGAGGTCACTACCCTGAGAAGAAATCAACATCATGTACAAAGGCCCGTTATGTTAATGGACAACATCTTGCAAGTCAAACACACAACCAGCAGCCTAATCAAGGATATAGGTCATTCCAAAGCAATCATCTATACCCACAAAAACCTGCTTATCAATCGGCCAAACCACCAATGCAGCACAACCAACTAGTGCCAATAGAGCAACCCTTACAAAGGATTCCTCATTATCCCAATAGGGAGCTAACGATAACTCAGCAGCAGAATGGATAGCATAAGCAGCTGTAAATGAGGATTTGTAATTTTATTATATGATATATGACACTATGATGTGTATTGAACTTGTTTTCTAATCTATAGATGAAGGAAAACTACTTCTGAGTTCTCAAAAATCAATTTTATGCATGTTTTTGAATATTATTTTGCAACTTTACATGTTTTTTAATGTTCAAGAAATTTGTCGAGTCCTAATTTCAAGTTAAATTTTGGGTCTGCCAAGTTTTTGTCAAGTCCAAGTTTTTGAACTATGATATTTACATTATTATATAGTATTAAGCCATTTAAATTGATTGATGTCCGACTCTATGTATTACTCAAATGCCATGAAAATTTTATATCAACCCCTTTCACCTAATGAACTAGCAGTTTACACTGCTATCATGCACCAAAACCATTTGTTTCATGCAACTGAAGTTTGAAAACCGGTTATAGATTTTTTGATCGCATTCAATAAGCAATTAACGATCAAATTGAATATTAGCTTGGGTTACCATAAAATTTTGACCAGCTTAAAAGTTAAGGAACATAATTTTATCCCATTGCAGCATTGATGCAATGTATCATCTGGAAATGCACAGGTTCTCAATGTAGAAGGTCTAAAGGAAAAAGAAACTTCGCATTCTTCTGAAAAGACATTAAAGTATCTTCTTGATGAAAATTTAATGTTAACCTACCAGAAATCTTTATACATCTTGTCAAAATTTATTGTTAACCTACCAGAAATTTTCGTACGTCTTCTCTTCTCTTGATACTCTGCAGGCTCAGCTACCTTTATGTATTCCCCACAGCAATTCTTTTGATGTCTGCAAGATAATACATACATAACTCTTCTCATTCACATCAAGATAAAATATTAATGAGAGGATTCATCAATCACCCACAAGAATGCAGCTAAAGAAGACTCTCGAATGAAAGCAACTGTTCTTACTGGTGCCAATGGCCACGAGTATCATTACAGAGTTCATTATGAACAACCCTTGTCATACAGTCAGAAGCTGTTCATTGCCCTCTTTATTAGGTCTCCACAAATTTGACACTGCAATATGAGAAGAAAATTTCATTTGCTCAGTTGTTACTGCTACAATTTCTAGCAAAAGCTTCAACTCGGTCATGATTCCATCTACCTAACTAAAACAATTTAGGCTATACTCTGTGAATCAAAGTAAGAGTGAATACTTATACTATCAAATAAAAATGTCAAATCACATAAACATAAAGCTTGGCTCCAGGCCAAATCCAAAATAAACTTAGATGGAATATTGAATATTTCATGAAGTATTTTGCAATATCTTTTACATCTACAGCATATCTATAAACAAGATATTATGATATATAAATAAGCATACCTTCCAATGGTGAGTTCTATAATTGTCAACTTCATCAGTGAAGTTGTGATAAATACTTAAGGCATAACCACATGCAGGCCTCTGTAACAAATATGAAAACTTAGCATGAGACAATCTGATATATATGTGTAACAAATAACCAAAGACTGCATAAAGAATTTAGACCCTCACCTGGTGATCAGGTAGTGTGCTAGAATTTATTTCCATCATCAGCTTTTGAAAGCAAGGGCCGTGATCACTTTTTTAAAGATCACAAAGAAATATGTAAAATCAAGAGGATGAGGATAGCTCAAAAGAAGGCTACTGTAATATTGTGACAAAAAATGAAAACTTCTAGGAAAATATTGAGAACACATACTTGTGGTCCTTATTCCTAACAGTGAGCCACAAGTATGCATGAATCATTTCAAATCAGCGGTTGAACGAAACTTTAATAAAGGCTCTGAAAGCCGTATAGCACACCCTCCCATTTTCATGTACTGGCAAACACCTGCACAGCTGTACCAGAAATGAAATGGATATTAGCTAGAGAAAGCAGAATTCAAATAATTTAATAAAAAGAATACATGCAAATATAATGTCTAAAGATTAGCTATAAGCTTCTCTAGCATTGTATTAGAGCTCTCGTTAATGTTTAAGACATGTTGAATGTGCTGAGAATTCAGATGACAAATAGATAAGTGATTCAGTCTCAGAAATGCTCATATTAAACCTTAACAGGAGCAAATAATTTAATAAACAGAATACATGCAAATATAATGTCTAAAGATTAGCTATAAGTTGCTCTAGCATGTTATTAGAGCTCTAGTTTGTATCCCAATCTCAAACATAAGCAAGAAAAAGAATTGAAAAAAATCTTTCACTTTCGTAAAGAAATAATTCCTTTTTCCATTCATGTACTCCCAAGTTTGTCTACCTATAAATACAGCATGATTCTCAATTTAATTGGCTCAATAGGAAAATGATAAATCCTTACTAAGATTTTTTTCCGTCGGGTACAGACTTTCACTAAATCCTCTCATGACCCAACTTTGTTGGGTATTTGCAAGAGATATATAAAACCTTCTCCAGTGGGTCCTTAAAGTATCAGATCTCTTCAAATTTTGTCCTTCCATTTTGCACAGTAGGCATATTCTTGTTTCTTTAAATCTCTTTTACCTTCCATCTGCTGCTTTGACTAGTAAAATCATGTGACCGGCAATAGAAAATGTCCCTGATCTCTCCATAATATGCTAACAAACCTACTATTTCACACACAAGCCCAGATATACCAAGGATAAATTTATTTATCTACAGGTTACACCTATTCCCCAATAAAAGTAGATCGTGTGCTGCAGTTGGTTTCAACAGACTCCATCAATTAACCCCTCGGCAATGCTCCCTAGAGGACAGGCAACTTACCCCACCAACTTCGCTTGTTTCTCAAACACTTTCAGGATTAATAGCAAAGCAGCTCATCTTAAATTACTGCAAGTCCCTTTTAAAAATTGAAAATTTATTATCTACCATGAGACAAATATAGATAGCCAATATTCACAGTCCGATATCAATATTTAAATAAAAATTAGACAATTCAATTTCTCTTTTATACATCAACGAAGGTGGCTGAAATTTTCATATATTGTCACATAATTAGTGCAACTGCCTTTAAAAATACCTAAAACTTTCTCATTTAAAATGAGACAATCTACAAGGTCAGCATTTAGAGTTCACGATGAACACTCTATAAAAGATCAATGTCTGATTTGACATTGAGATTTTTGAATCTTTTCTAAATAATGACAACTCCCTGGGAAAACCTTGAAATTTTGTCATTTTCCATGAGATAAATCTAAAAAGCCATGTTTACGGTCCAAGTATGACACTTTAATAAAAGGCCAACATGTTTAAATTTTCTCTGTAAATTTAAATTAACAATGGCCATTGCAAAAAAAAATGTATCTTTTCAGAAATATTGCAGCTCCCTCAAAATTTATTATTTACCTTGAGACAAATTTAAAGAGTTGGTGTTTGTAGTCTGAGGTGACCATTTTAATAGAAGGTCAACATCTAATTTTATTTTGTAAATAACTCATGAAGGTGGCTGAATCTTTTGCACATTATCAAAAATTTATAGTCAATCCCTTGAAAAACCTTCAGATGTATCTTTAACCTGCAAGAAATCTGGAAACCCATTGTTTATAGCCTGAGATGATCATTTTACAAAATGAGTTACATCTCTGAATTCTCATTTTAGAACCACGGGCATGCCTTACATTTTTGCATAATATCAAAAAATTACCTGTATCTCCCTTCAAAAAATCTCAATTTATCATTCACGGTCACACAGATTTAGGAACAGTCTTTATGGCATAAGCTAGTTGAAATTTCTCCATCTTATAAATAAATTACTGCATTTCCCTTCAAAAACCTTCAATTTATCATTTAAGTCACACATATTTAGGAAGTCAGCATTTGTAGTATAAGATGAACATTCAAACAAAAAACCAAGAATGTCTCAAATTTGTCCTTTTAACACCTACTGAGGTGGGTAATTGTTTTCCATCGTATAAAAAATCACTTAATTCCCCATCAAAAGGTCTTAAAAATTATCACTTACCACAGGTCAATTTTAGGATGCTGATATTTGTAGTTGATTAAGAATCATGTCTGAATTTCAATTTTTAGACATTACTTGCAAGCGGCTAAAATTTTTGCATCTTATCAAAATTCACTGAAATCCCCTTCATACTACCTTGAAATTAATCGTTTACTATGGACAAAAATTCATTACCCTAGTGTTTATGGTTTGATAAAAAAGAAATTCACATCAATAGACATGGCAAAAAGAATTGCATCTTATCAAAAATTTGTGCAATTCCCTTCAAAAGACCTTGAAATTTATCATTTATTGTAGACAAATTCAGGATCCCACTATTTGTAATTTGAAAAAAAAAGTCAACATGTCAGAATTTTTCCTTTCTAAATATCACTAGAGAAGAGAAAATTTTTTGCATGTAATAAAAAAATACTGCAATTTCATTTCTCATGAGACAAATTAAGGACATCGGTTGTTATAGTTTGATGGGAACATCTTTAAAACAGATCAAGCTTACGTGATATTTCATTTTTAAATATGGTGTCACTGAATTTTTGAACTTATCAAGAATTGCTGCAAAAAACCTTCAAATTTAAAATAACTGACTACCATAAGACTGCCCATTGGAATGAGCTCAAGTGGTAAAAGCATCTGAGCTTCTAGAATCGAGGTCTAGGTTCAAATCCCCAGGAGACACAATAGAGTGTTCAAAATGACTAAAATACCACATTCATTTTGCCAGTTGTGGTAATAGCAAATTTTATCAAATCAGAAAAAAATATTCACTGCAAGACAAATTTGATGCAGCTATTTATGATATGCAATGAACACTTATTAAATAATGGACATGGCAAAAGTTTTTTGTGATGTATCCCTGCAAGCTTGTCGAGTGGGATGAGCTCAATCGTAAAAGCGCAAGGCTTTTGGCATAGAGCCCCTGGTTCAAATCCAGGAGACATGATAAAATGTTGAAATTGGATAAAGTATAAACTACCACATCCAATTTGCACATTATGGCATGCATCCAAATGATTTTAACCTAAGAGAGGTATCGCATCTAAATTGAATGTTACCCTGTAAGGGAAACTTACCAAATCAAAAGTTAGCAAATACTTACCACAAGATAAACTTAAGATTTGACTCTTTATGGTTTGAGATGAACCCATTTTAACTAAATATCAACACTGCTGAATTTCATTTTTCATTAGATAGTTGAATTCTTATGTGAAATCAAGCCTGCAAACTGTAAAGAAAAAAAGGTTAATTGGGATGAGCTCAACCAATAATAGGATTGGGGATTTTAAAATAGAACACCTTGTTCAAATCCCAAGAGATGGGACAAAGTGTTTAAATAAAAATTAGATAAAATACCCCATCCGACTTCATGAGTGCCTCATACCCCAACAGATGAGGTCGGATGCACATCCCAGTGAATTTGACATAAAAGAAACCCCTTAGTCATGGTAGCTAAGCAAAAGAAAATAATCAAATCAAAAAATTACCTACTAACAAGTTTAGAATGCAGCTATTTTTAGTTTGAAGGTATCATAACAGAGCCCCTTGTTAAAATGCCAGAGAAATCATGATAAAGCGTTGCAACTGGGAAAATTAAAAAAAGTAACATATAACTTACTGGGTGTGATGTAGCCCAACCGACTAGACCTACTAACCAATTTAGGATACAGGCATGAATGAATCTTTTTAAACATTAAAGTTGTATATTAAAAATGGAAAAATAAATGTCTAAAAAGTATGAGATCGAGTAGTAAAAGTGTCACAGTTTGATTCAAATAACAGAAAACATAATGAAGTGCTGAAGTTAAATAAAATGCCTAGGGCATTTTTACTTAACTTTTGGAGCTGTAGTTGGCACAGGTTCAAGTCAGGGCTTGACTCCTCAAGGCAACACCCCTTCTTAAGTACCCATAACAAAATTAAACAAAACTAAAAACACCACATCCAACTTGTGAGGTGCAGCTTAAGTTAGAGGCCAAGGCTTGGTTAAGTTGATGGCTAATTCAAATCTTGAGGTAGCAAAGGTAAATGCAACGGATGTAGAAGATACTCCTCTTCATTGCAGATTGATTGACAATGCATGGTATAAGGATGTCATATTCTATCTTGAAAATATGAATTTTCCACCATGTATGGATGAGAATCAAAAAATGACTCTCAAGCTGAGATCTCAAAGGTATGTGTTGTTCCAAAATGAGCTCATGTGGAGAAATCACGAGGGTATATTGCTCAAGTGTTTGGATCAAGAACAAGCTGAAGAGTAATCAATGAGTATCACCATGACATTTGTGGAGGACATTTCAAAGCTAAGACCATTGCTTATAAGATCATTAGAGTTGGGTAATGGTGGCCAACTTTATTCAAGGATGTAGCACAGAAGATAAGAAAGTGCACAGAAGATAAGAAAGTGTGATGCTTGCCAACGGTTTTCTAGTAAGTTGAAGTTTGCTGGAGCACTACCCCTTCTACCCCTCGTAGTTGATGCACCTTTCCAATAGTGAGGAATTGACTTCATTGGAGAGATACAAGAAAAATCCAGCAATGGGTTTGGATGGATCCTTGTGGCCACTGACTACTTTACCAAGTGGGTAGAGGCAGTCCCCACTCACAATGTAACTTCCAAGGTGGTCATTGATTTCATGATCAGCAATATAATAACCAGGTTTGGAGTGCCATCTAGGATTTTGGTAGACAATGCAATGTGTTTCAGGTGGCAAGAAATGTTGAACATGTGTTCTAAGTTTGGTATAATCCTTGTGCATTCATCCCCTTATCACCCCCAAAGTAATGGACAAGCTGAACCAAGCAATAGAAGTCTGATGAAGATCATAAGAAGAACATTGGATCAGAATAAGAGAAGATGGAATGGTAGTTTGAAATATGCTCTATGGACTGACAAGATAACTTTCAAAGGATCCATAAGTAGAAACCCATTTGAACTAGTGTATGGAATAGTGGTGAAGATGCCCATCAACATGGAACTGCTAGTCCATTAGTTGCTACAAGACACATAAGAATATCAATATGATGCAATGTCCCAGAGGATAATGCAGTTAATTGAGTTAGAGGAACAAAGAAAAGCTGCACATGATAAAAAAAATTGAATCATAAGCAGAAAATGAATTATTTGTTTGATAAGAATACTATGTCAAGAGATGTTTAGATTGGTGACATGGTCCTCCTTTGGAATGCAAAATCTGAGGATAAAAGGAAACATGGCAAATTTGATCCATTGTGGCTTGGGCCATATGAAGTGACTAAGAAATTTAAGCTCAACGTCTACCATTTGATGACTCTGGAAGGAGATCTCATGGAGCTGCCTGTTCATGGACAACATCTAAAACTCTACTTCTCGTAAGTATTATGGTCCTTCAAAATTTTGTGATGAAGTCTTGTTATATCTATTATTTTTGACCTCGAGCAGTCCTGACCATTGTTGATCATGATGGTGTTTTCTTTCAATTCTTGTGTGTCATATTTTGGTGTTTTTTGGTCTGCTTGAAGATCTGGATTCTCATTGTGCCACTTCTTAGCACACATCCCCAACTAGAGCCAATATTGGGACCCATGTTTTCAAGCCAAGTATTTACAAAATCTTGACAAGTTTCCCAAACACGTTAATATTTCCAAATTCATCATGACTCCTACCTTGTTCCTTTTCTAATGCAAGGAAGAAACCCCAAAAAATAGATAAGTCAAAAAATTCTAAGCCTTTTCCTTGTATTTTCTACCTTTTTGGAGTTTTGGGGTTTTAGGTTCCTGCCTTCCATCATGCCATCTCTATTGGCTCTAAAATACGCATTGGTTCTTTGCAAAATTGCCTAAGTATTTCAAGCATCAGAGGTCAGGCTTGCAGAATTTCATCTTCTTCAGGGCATGCATTTAGGAGAAGGCACATTCGTTGAAGGCCACCAAAGTTTCAAAAGTGTCTAAGTGTTTCAGGCGCTGGAGGTCGGGAGGTTCTTTTTCCTCCTTCAATTTGTAAGTGGTAGATGGAAGGTCTGATTGTCGAAGCTTGACGAGTTCCAATGTTTCGAAGTATTGTGGGACTCGACGATCACGGGTTTTCTCTTCCTCTTTACTTTTGGAAGAAGGTAGGTGGAAGGCCTAACGGCTGAAGTTTGGTGAGCTCATGTTCTTCTAAGTGTTTTGGAAGGCGATGAGCGGGAAGTTTCTTTTCTTCCTTCTGTCTTTTGGAAGGTGGAAGGAAGAAGGTTCAAGGCCCAACCCCTGGAGATTTTCAAAGTTTGTTCTAAGTATTTTGGGATCAGTCGGTTCTTTTCTTCCTCTTCAAAATGCATGGTGTATGGTGGAGGCCCAACCCCCGAAGCCTAATTTTTTGGGCATGACTTTCTTTCCTTGCTCTCTCTATCGTCCAAAAACATCCAAAAAATGTGGGAAAATATGCCAACAACTTCCAGGATCACCAGTAATGTGAAATGGGTATTCGAAATTGATGTTTTTATTGTAGTTGGTGGGGTTGTTGGAGGTTTTCCCACTTATTTCACCCTCAGGTCTAAATTGTGAAGGCTATAAAAGTAAAATCAAAATTCATTCTAAGGGTTTTTCTTTTGGCATTTCTTCAAGTGAAAAAGTGTAGAGCTCTCTAGGCTTTCAAAGAAAAAAAGGTTTCGACTCTCCAGCAGGGCAGATAAAGGTTATGAAAGGTTTCATATTGATTTCAAGAATCGGTCTATGAACTTCTCCTTCTTCTCATGTAATTTTTCAAGGAAATCCTAAGTTTTAACTAGGGTTTCCTCTTACCAAACTTCGTGGTATGACTGTAACCATTGATCAGATGAATATAACATATTCTTAAAACATTACATGCTATGTGATGATCTCTTCTATGGTTGTAGATGAATGGTTGCATTTTGATAAAATATTACTAAGTATATTCTTTATTGATTATTCTTTTTCTGCATCTGGTATCCAAAAAGTGCATGTTTCATTTCTATTTTATCTTATCCTCTACTGAACTATGGACTCTATAGCCCATCCTCCTAGGCACTGGTGTAAAATGTCTGATCACCCACACCTCTTTTAAAAACTAAAACAAATTTATTAAGTGTGAGATAAATAGTTACTACTGTATGCATAGTTGTGGTTTTGTGTTGAAAATAGGAAATATTATAAGTGAATCTTCAAAGTGCCAATTTTAGCAAACCAAATATTCATACCAGCATCTTCCATTATTGTAGGAAGTGCTTTTCATCAGCTTAAATAGAGATTTTAGTGTACTAATCTTCTCTTAATCTAGTGACTGTATTTAGGGATTAGGATAGCAATTGGGTATTGCTGCAATGATATGACTTTGAAAACTTCTTCCATTGTTATTAATCCTTGTTAACTAATACCTCTAGGAACACCCTCCTTGGCTTAGTTGAGCCAGAAATCAAGGGGAGATTACCCATTCCCAACTAGTTGACCCTTAATCATCCTCTTCCTGTTGATGAACCACTTCTCTCTCTCTCTCTCTCTCCTTGATGACATCTTAGGCCTTGAAGATTGAAGAATGTTCTAGGGATTAGGATAAGCTATTTTGGGACCCGACATGATCCACACTTATAACAATAGAAATAAGTGAGATAATAACACTAACATGAATAAGAATACAGATCACATGGCATGATAGATGTTTTTGGGTCAGTATCCCAAATAACCAATATATTTAGAAATGGAATAAATCCTTAGGCTACTTGACACTGTATAATACCCCTTATGAAAGAAGTCACTCCACGCTATATCTCCAACATGAGATCTCAAACACATACAACACTCTTTACATATCCCTTACAATGATATTCACCTTTTGTATAAGACCTAATAACATAATGGAGGGGTAAACCACTAATCCCAACATTTAGGCCGATACATTACCAAATATAATTAATTACACAAATTATTCATATGATCCAATATAACTAACTAAAGGAATGTGTGTCACATGTTGGCATTCCCATCACCGTCACAATATCATATGCCTAAGTACATAACATGCCATCCTTCCTTGACATCATGTGTTGTCCCCAAAACATGAGAAGTAATGAAATAGCGAGTCTTCTGCAAATCATTATGCATGTGATCCTATGATCTATCATCAAACCACCCAAACATGATCTTATTGCATAGTTTTGCTTGATCATACCTATCTCCAATCCTTGTTACATATTTTTCTGTGCCACCCTGATTCCATTCACCTCCATAGTAACTCATATTTTGCTTCAATGCATAATCATTTATTCTTTGATGCTAGTAATTTGATGTTGGTTACTCCATTGATTTGATGTATATCCATAATGATTGCTCCTTTGATTCCATGTAGGTCCATAGTTGTTCCTTTGATTCCATGTGTACCTGTGGTGATTGTTCTTCTGATTCCATGTGTACCCATTGTGATTGTTTCTTTGACTCTATGTGTGTCCATACTTAGTGCTTCCTTGATGCCTAGTACCTTGCCTCCATGATTTTTCCCTCTCATGATCATGTGCACATTCATACACCACACCCTTAGTCCATTTTTGTATTTAACTCTGGAATGATCTTTGATTTTTCAACCTTTTTGGCCACTTGTTTCTTTTTCTTCTAGAGTAGAAGTAGTCGTTTTCTCTTGTTCCTTTTTCTTCATTTTCCTCGTTCTTTTTTATTCTTCTTTATACTGTTCTTCAAATTCATCTACTTGTTCTACTTTGACCTTCTTTGGTCCACATTATGTGTAATATCCTATAAAGTTATCTTTTTCCTCCTATATCAAAGTTTCATGAACTTCTCTTATACATTAATATTGACTACCCCTAAAATCTCCAACCAACAATATCCAATAACAATATCCAACCTATTCATATTCAAAGCATAAAAATATGAATGCAAGACATATTTTTCCACATTGAGCTTCAAATCTTCACAAACTTGGACATAGTTACTATCTATAAGAGTCCCCTTGATATAGTTTTCTTGCACTTGTAATTGTTTAGCCAAGTTCATGTGGATGAAGTTATATTTGTTGTCATCTTTTACAGATATAATGATCACTTTCTTTTGAATGCATCCTTGAAATTTAAATATTGAAACTTTTTTCTTTGGAGCTGAACTACTTGAACTTTTATCCTCCACCTCTTCTTCATATTCCTCTTCCTTATCCTCATCCTCTTATTCATTATCATCACTACCATTATGATTATTATTTTCTCCTTTTCTTCTTTGTCATTCTCACCCCCCTCCTTTCCATAGATCCACATACCATTTGGTTACTTCACCATCAACTTATTGATAGAAGCTAACTTGCCAAAGAAAAGTTTGAGAATGGTTTTGTTTAAACTAGAACTATGAATCTATGGTATCAATATCATCCTTCATACCAAATTCAGATTTCTTCATGAAATTTAGGATTTTAATAAAACTTATTTCCAATTAATCAGCTTATCTACCATAAATCTGAATATCATGAAGTTAGATCTAAGCATTGCAGTTACCAAAAATAATTTTCAGTTTGCTTACTTGGATTGCATGATATGAATGTTTTCCTAGGGTTGTGCCTTGAAAAACCTTGAAATTTTGATTCCAAAGGTCAACTTTGGAGGGTTACCAACCCCCTTAGTGCTACTCAAAATCCTTATTATGACTATTTCTTGGAAAGATCTTGAAAATCTCTTTTCTAACAACATAATTGCCAAACTTGGACTACTGCATGAGGAGAACAAAGCCTTTGAAGTTAATTTCTTTTTTTGCCATAATTCATTGTTGAAAATATTTGTCAGAAATTAGATTTGCAGGGTTAACTTGGTCATATCTCTCTTGATGCTACTCCAAATATTTATGATGACCACTTTTGTGAAGCTCATGAAATTCTCTTTCTAATGAATCCAAGTTTTACTTAATCAGATGCTTATGTGAGAAGAACTACCTTTTGCATAATAGATATTTTCTTGGAAAAAATAATTGAAGTCTTTTCTCTTTTCTCAATTTGATGCTCTAATGCCACTTGTTATGATTTGTACATATTATAACTTAGATGTTTTAGATAATAACAACAATACATAGGATGAGGGGAGACCCTTTGGTGAAATGGTGGGGCTTCTTGCCTGTAGTGCCAACCTCGCGGGATTGCTCTCTACTACAAATCAATAATTGAGGGACCTTAAAAACGGGAGATTCTATGGTGAAATGGTAGGGCTTCTTGCTTGTAGTGCCAACAACCTAGGGTCAAACCTCGAGGGGTTGCCCTTTACTGCATCAACAATTGAGATTGTTACGGCCAAAATTTATAAATTAGTTAGGAATTGTCTTTAGGGGCTTTGTCAGATTTCAGGATGGAGGATGAAGGTAGCCGCCTACGCCCACTCATTATCACAATAATGCAAAGAAGAAATAGATATGCTTAGAAAGAGTGTTGTGATTTGCTACTTCATAGGAGCAAAATTAAGCAGAAGCCAAATTTAGGATTGGGTCAAAACTTCTTGGGGCTCCCCTTGCATTCTAAAATTCCTGCTGAAAGGGTTTTTCAACGTTATCTTTCTGTTTGAAGTAGATAGAGACTCAATCATTAAAGATAAATCCTAGAGTTTGGGTGACATTCCACTCTACATTCACCAATGATCTCCTCTTTTTAACCCAATTGCCTATGAGCCATATGGTGGCCTCAAATGGCTCTAACTCTACAATCTGCCTCTTGAATTTTGGCCTAAGAGTTGCTTAAGGAAGATTGGTCGCTCCTTAGGCACTCTGATCAACATGGACCTAGAAAGGTTGGACCAGGACTCATACTTATATGTGTGCATCCAAGTTGCATCCATCCAAAGATTTCCTTTAGAGATCACTCTATGCTCTGCTCAAAAGACATGGGTTTAATCCCTTAAGGTCGAGGAATACAAATCCTTCTACCTCTCTTGTGGCAATTGTAGACATGCTGACAATAACTGTCCCTAGAATAACACCAAGATGGACCTCCATATGGTTAAGTCAGATCGAGGCACTTCTCCACCTAGTCAAGACGGTCTGGCCCATCCCCCATCTAATTCAGATGTGCACCCTCCTCTTCCGCCACCTCCTCCTATTACAGGACCTCCTGCCAACTCTCCTTCCCTTAAGGGTCCTGAAGATCCCACTCCTTGCTCTCCTGAAGTTGGAACATATCCTAAAGTGACATGCTCCGAGGCTACTACAACCAGTAAGCCATAGGCTCAAACTCCACTTTCAAAATCAGAAGCAATAGCAATTCCGTCGGGATTGGCTACTCTAATATCCTTGACCTTGGCCCTTTCAAGAAATAAGGGACTACCCCTCCTAACTTAGAAACTCACCATCCAAGATATGTTAGCTAGGGCACGTGGAGGCAATGCCTTCACCAACCCCTAAAACTCAACCTGTTGGACCGTGGCCTTTCTGGCCCAGTTTAGCTGGTGCCCTCACTAGTGCCATCCTAGACTTACATTCTTTCTTTCCAAATAGCACTCATGTCTCCTATTGGTTTTTTCAGTAAGTGGCACATGTAAACTCTACATTTACTATCTCTGCTCCTTCGTGCCAACACCAAGGCAATTGAATAAGAGATTGCCCCTCCCGCACATGTGGTATTTTCCTATCTTCAAGCGAGTTCACTGAATAAGCACTTCTGACAAATTTAGAGCTTTCAATCAGAGGCATACAATTATCATTCAGTTCAGCAGACACACTTGGATGGGACTATGTATTTAATGTTGAATTTATTTCCTTCTCAACCTGAGTTTATAAAACTCCATGGTTCTTCCATTTCTACATTGATGGTTACAGTTAGCCTCAAACTCCCATGTCTCCCCATGGCCTTCACACCAATTCATGGCTACAATTGCCCATGTGACACCAATGATGTTTTTTGTTTAGATTCGATGCATGTTTATAGTTCAGAATGAGGACACCATGTGGGCCTTGGTATAAGTCATAGACCTAAGAGTTCCGGTGGGTTTCCATCTCCATGATCATTTCTTTCTTGGGAGTTTTTTGGCCCAATTTATGCTAGCCCATGGCCACAAAGGCCTGACACGAATCACAACAAAGTGAGTGGTGGCTCCTCACTTGTAGTCGCTTGCACTAGATACAGTCTCCTTCAACAAGCAATCATCCTTTAGAAGTTGAGGTGGCGTTTTCAAACTCAGACAATTACATAGGAATGCAGACATGAGACAAGTGATTACTTTTCTGAGAAGGTGTTATCTGGGAAAATATGGAAACCTATGAATTTGTGGTTTGTTTCCTCAATCTCCCACTAACAGAGGATCATCGAAGGAGGCTGGACCAATTTGTTGCATGTACCCGATACCTTCTCCACCAAATTACAAAATAACAAAACTTCTATACTTTTTGTGTTATCTCATCTTGTGATGTGTTATCCTATTGTATCACCTATTCACCCTTGTAACAAGGCATGCTTTTTGTATGAGAGTGGTTCCCTTAACCATATTTATATAAAAAAAAAATACATAGAATGAGAATATAAATAAACACACAACACAACAGATATTTATGGGCCAAGACGTTCCAATATTTGATAAATTTAGGCATAGAATAAACCCTTAAGGTATGGTAACTCCATATGATGCTCCCTATGGAAGAAGTCACTCCACACTATATCGTCAACATGAGATCCAAACTAAATACAATACTCTTCACATCTCCTTACAATGATATTCGCCTCTTATATATAGATCTCCTCCTAATAACATAATGGAGGGGAAAACCACTAATCACAACATAGGTTGACTCATTATCCAATATAATTAGTTACACAAGTTATTTACAAGATCCAATATAATTGACTAAAGGGATGTGTGCCACATGTTGGCACCCCATCGCCATATGATCAGTTTCATAAAACTCTAATTAAGTTTTTCTATTACTTGGTTAAACTAGATATCAACTTAAAATAGTTGGTGCCTTATTTGTACCATATTGAATTTTTAGAATTACTGCATGTTATGTCCAAGAAAATTATCCCAATCTATGAAAGTTATGTATATTTTTATATATACTTTGTAGGAGATATATTTATTTAAATATCACATACCAAGAAGTACCAAAGAAACTTTATGTGCATTTTGATATCATGGCCATAGATTAAGTATCTTCCATTTAACTCTAGGTTTTGTCAATAAGAGGTGGAATATGAATGAAACTGGACAATTTTCACTTATGGTTGGCACAATGGAGAGGTAATTATTGATGGAACAAGTGGACTAATAAGAGATGGAATATGAATAAACTTGGACAATTTTCACTCATGGTTGGCACAATGGGGAGGTAATTATTGATGGAACAAGTGGACTAATATAAGAGGTGGAATATGAATGAAACTAGACAATTTTCACTTATGGTGGGCACAATGGGGAGGTAATTATTGATGGAACAAGTGGACTAGAAACAAATTGGCATGATAATTGTTGTCCATTTATTGTTAATGATTTAATCCTCTCACATTTGTGTTTTCCTTGTATCTGTTAAGTGGCATTGTTTTACATTTTGATTGCAAACTTCAGGCTGTGATCACTAGTTTAGACAGCTGCCATGACAAGTTTGATGGATAGACCCCCAATGAATATGTTTATTCTATGATGATTACTATCTTAATTAGTCATTTATTTGTTTTAAGTTACCTTCTTTGCAGCACATGCGTTTGTTTTAAGCTACTGGTTTCAATTTTTTGGACAAGTGTATTTGAATGCTATTGTTTTCCAAAATCTTGTATTGGCTTATGCTATCTTGCAATTTTTTGAGAATTCTTTTTTGAATCTCTTTTACTTCCACTCTTAGGTGCTACAGTATATTTAATATTTTTTTCCAGCAGCTAAATTTTTTTACTAGTTAAAAACATACACTTACACTTACATGCATGTCCAGGCACCCACATGTACATGCATACATATATATATTGAGAAACACAAGAAAAAAAAGGAAAAAGGATATTAGAAATCTTTTGTAATATATGTATATCACAATCCTTTTTCTTATTTTAAAAAAAAAAAGTTTCCAATAGTAAACCTATTGGTACCATTACCAGCCTATTTGCATTGCTCATTGATATTTCACCAAAAATAGAAGAAAAGCAGGAAGTTGCCAATTCTAAACTTGATTGTAACACTGCCAACCTATTTACAATGCTCCATGAGCTACAAATGATATTCCTCCAAAAACCCATGCTCTTACAATGGCAAGATTTAGTGGTAGTAAACCATAAGATTGAAAAAACCACAGTAACCAAAACAAACAAACCTTCTAAGAATTGAACCTGGCACCACCTTAGTTGTGCATTCCACCACAAATATTGCACCATGGTGGGAAGAATCCAAGTTGGTGGGTGGACTGACACTTGTAATAGGAGCAAATAAATCCTTCTAGTTGGTTGATATGTTTCTCCAGGGCCTAGAAGTGAGTCTTCATCTTCTCATGAATGGCATCCATTATGACCCTTGTAGTAGGTGCACTGTCTGGAGCATTCATATTTGGTGATTTTCTATGTCATCATAGGTTGGAAGGAGGGTCCATCAAAGGGCTTATCCTTGTTGGATCTAGGGCATACAACTGAGAGGGGGGGGGGTGAATCAGTTGTATAAAACTTGCTCTTACTTTAAACACTTGATTGTTCTTTGTTAGTTAACAGCATATCAATTAACCATCTATGAAAGCATAATGCATAAACTCAGAGCAGATGAACATCAACACATTGAACACCAAGATTTTGATGTGGAAAACCCGGTTAAGGGAAAAACCACGGGGTGATTAACCCAAGAATTATTCTCTGTTAGAAGAATAAAGAAGAATGAATGGCACATGCCAATTAGGGCTCACTGCCCGAGCACACTGCTCACAAAGAGGCCCACTGCCTACAAGGAGACACACTGTCTACAAAGTGATAAAAATCACAATCTTGAACTAGAGAATGACATCTCTACTATGTCCGGATCAGTTCCATTTAAGCCCAAAAACCTCTGCTCTGCCTTTCGCACTTCTCTTCGCTATGCCACACTCATCCTCACAATCCACACTACGAAATGAACTCACAAACCGTTATTTATACAAGACATCGACTTAGGAACAAACATCTAAGTCGGCAAACAACCATAAGAGTATCCACAAGATGAATAACACATCTGGTCGGCCACCACAAGAACATTCGCAGGATGAACAACTCATCCGGTCGGCTAAACAGAGCAAGAACTTCATCCGGAAGAATAACTTCAATTCCGGGCTCTACTATCAATGCGGACCAACAACACAACCTCAACATGATCCAAGAACCTTCACAAGCCTGCCTGAATGACCAGGTACATCTGCACTTTCTTTACTTACTGGAATCTCTTCTCTTCCTTATTTGGAACTTCAAGAACACTGTCTGTCGCCACTGTCATAATGCAAGAGGTACTTCCGGACCTCCAAATCATACACAACTTGAGATGGCACATCACAAGGACATCTCAAAGACTCCTTCCAATCCGCAGATTAGGATTATACAGTTCCAGACCTCACCGGACCTTTTTGTGATCTTCTGTCACCTCTGAATACTTGCCGGAACCGGTTCTACACCGACAGCCACAACTCCTTCAGATCTTCATGCGGACCTCTGAAATCTTAACTGAAGCATCTCAAGACTCATATCTACAAACCCTTTAATCCGCATCCTCCGGTTCTCAACCTATACAATACATTTGCCTTCTTCTCATCACGGTTCTTCACTGTTCCTGACTGAGGCTAATTTTCTCAATATCCTCAGCACACAGCTCATCCAATCCTTCTTGTCAATGCAATATGAGTATGTTGACATCAATGACAACACTGGCTCACCTCATACTTGCAACAATCTCCCCCTTTGTCATTGATGGCAACATATGATGTGAAAAACCATCAAGACAAAAACTTCTCCTTTCTGTCACAGCTCCCCCTATCAACAACAACTTTTCACATGTCTTCTCTTCCTTTACTGCTCCCCCTTTGATCATCAACTACTTGTTTTTCACATGTCTTCTCTCCCCCTTTGACATCAATGGCAAAGGGCTCATACTTGCAATTCTCATACATCAGAATCATACTAGCTGCTCCCCCTTAGTTGCAGCTCCCCATCATCAATCCGGATCACAAGATATGACTGTGATATCCACCGGACTGATGCACATCAGTGCATCCTAGTTCATCACCAGAGGGGCCATGACCCCTAACTTCTCCCGGAGATATTCAAAAGAGTCCTTGGGAAGAGGTTTAGTAAAGATATCTGCAATCTGATCCTTGGAGGGAACATACTCCAATCTGACTTCTTCCTTGTTCACTTGTTCTCTCAAGAAGTGAAACTTGATAGATATGTGCTTAGTCTTAGAATGCAATACCGGATTCTTAGAAATATTAATTGCACTTGAATTATCACAGAAAATTGTGATAGGCTCCTCATATTCAACTTTAATGTCTCTTAGCATCTGCTTCATCCATAAGATTTGAGTGCAACTACCTGCTGCTGCAATGTATTCTACTTCAGTTGTAGACAGAGATATTGCATCTTGTTTCTTGCTTAACCAAGAAACCAATCTCTTCCCCAAAAAGAATGCTCCACCACTAGTGCTCTTCCAGTCATCCACATCTCCTGCCCAATCTGCATCTGTGTAAGCATGAAGAGAGAAATCCGGATCTCTAGGGTACCATAGACCATACTCAACTGTTCCTTTCAAGTACCTAAAAATTCTTTTGATTGCCATAACATGAGATTCTCTAGGATCAGCCTGGAATCTTGCCACAAGACCAACAGCCTGCATTATATCTGGTCTAGTTTGAGTGAGATACAACAATCCACCAATCATTGATCTATACTTTGTCTGATCTGCCTTTGGAGAATCATCATCTTTGCTTAACTTACATCTGGTTGCCATAGGAGTGTTCATTGGCTTTGAGTCTTCCATACCAAATTTCCTTAACAATTCTTTCACATATTTGGTCTGAGAAATGAAGATCCCTTCTTTTGTTTGAGTAATTTGCAGACCCAAGAAGAAATTCATTTCACTAAGCATAGACATTTCAAACTCACTTTTCATCTGATTTGCAAAAGTTTTGCACATACTATCTCTTCCTCCAAAAATGATATCATCCACAAACACTTCAACAATCAAAATATTTTCATGATCAATTTTGAAATATAAGTTACTGTCAGCAGTACCTTTGTTGAATCCAATCTGCACAAGATGTTTATCCAACCTTTCATACCATGCTCTTGGGGCTTGCTTCAATCCATACAAAGCTTTCTTCAACTTGCAGACCATATCATTATTATCAGACAATTGAAATCCATCCGGTTGTTCAATGTAGACTTCTTCTTCCAGATCACCATTTAGGAAGGCAGACTTGACATCCATCTGATATACCTTGAAGTCTTTGAAGGCAGCAAATGCAAGAAGTAATCTGACTGCTTCAATTCTTGCCACTAGAGCAAAAGTCTCTTCAAAGTCAATTCCTTCTATTTGAGAGTACCCTTTGCAGACCAATCTAGCTTTGTTTCTGATTACTTCACCAGCTTCATTTAGTTTGTTCCGGAAGACCCACTTGGTTCCAATTACATTCCTGTCTCTAGGTCTGGGAACAAGATCCCAAGTATGATTTTTCTCAATTTGCATCAATTCATCTTCCATTGCTTTGGTCCAGTTTTCATCATTGCAGGCTTCATTTATTGTTTTACGTTCAATCTTTGAAATCAGACAACATTCATCCTGATTTTGAGCAACATTCCTTCTAGTTTGTACACCTTTGCTTCTATCACCTATGATCTGATCTTCAGAGTGGTTCAGTCTTACATACCTTGGAATTTTGGGAGTATCCTGCACTGCTGCTTCTTGATCAGGCTCATTCAAACCTATCTCTTCTTCCTGATTTACCGGATCAGGCTGACTCTGTCTCACCGGAGAGGATTGAGTTCCTTGAACACTGTCTTGGTCATCTTCATCAAACTCATAAAATCTTGAAGGCTTCTCAATTCCTTCATCAACTTTCACATTGGTGCTTTCTATCATCTTCCTTAATCTCTTATTGTAACACCGGTATGCTTTGCTTTGAGTGGAGTAACCCAAGAAAATTCCTTCATCACTTCTAGCATCAAACTTTCCTAGATCTTCATCTCTTTTAATATAACACTTGCTACCAAATACTCTGAAATATTTCACAGTAGGAGTGATGCCAAACCAAAGTTCATAGGGGGTCTTATCGGTGTTGTTTCTGATTTGAACTCGATTGAGAGTGTAGACTGCAGTGCTGATAGCTTCTTTCCAAAACATTTGAGGAACATTTGCTTCCAACATCATTGTCCTGGCAGCTTCCTGGATGGTCCGGTTCTTTCTCTCAACTACTCCATTCTGCTGTGGAGTCCTAGGAGCAGACAACTGTCTCCTTATACCCTGCTTCTCACAAAAGTCAATGAACTCACCAAATGTAAATTCACCACCTCTATCAGACCTTAGACACTTTAGTTTCAATCCAGTTTGATTCTCTACCATAGCTTTGAAGATTTTGAACTTCTCAAGTGCTTCTGATTTTTCTTTTAGAAAGGTAACCCACATCATCCGGGAATGGTCATCAATTAACAACATGAAATATCTATCACCTTGCAGACTCTTGATTCTTGTCGGACCACAGAGATCAGTATGTACTAATTCCAACAATCAGGTAGAAGACTGATCTTGGCTTTTGAAAGAGACTCTGCTTTGTTTACCTAGCTGACATTCTTTGTACAAACTATTTGTAGGTTTCATCAATTTTGGAAGATCTCTTACAGCCTGAGTATTGCTTATCTTGATGATGTTATCAAAATTTACATGACACATTCTTCTATGCCATAACCAACTCTGATCAATTTGAACAAACAAACAACTTTTATTTGAACCAACCAGATGAAAGATATTACCTTTTGTCTAAGTACCGGATGCAATTTCAGTTCTGGAGCTTGTAAAGATTCTGCATTTTCCATTCTTGAACCGGAGATCATAGCCTTTGTCCACTAACTGACCAACACTGAGAAGATTGTGCTTCAATCCTTCAACATATAGTACGTTACCTGTTTTGCTCTTTCCATCAAAGGAAATAGTTCCCCTGCCTCTGATTCTGCCAGCAGAATTGTCACCAAACTTTACCATTCCTCCTTCATACCTTTCCAAATTCAAGAACTTATTCTTGTCACCAGTCATATGGTGAGAACATCCACTGTCAATAACCCAATCATCCTTTTCTTCCACTTGAGCAGCCAAAGCTTTTTCAACAACTTTGTGATTGACAGATTCAGAGAGTATTGAATCTTCTTCCTTGATGGCAATAAACACCCACTCATTTCCAGATTTGCTTCCTAGTTCTGATTCATCATCTGTTACTCCCTCATTGTCATCTTCTTCATGAACATAATAGCAATTCTTTTGAAACCTTTGTCTGTTAGTATTAGACCTTGCAGATCTTTCCGGACATCTTGAAGCAAAATGACCAATCTTATTGCAGTTGAAACACTTAAAGGGTAGTTTTCCTTCATACTTACCGGATCCTCTTGGCAGTCTCTTTGCAATGAGGGCTTCAAGTTGAGCTGTTTTTGCTTCTTCTTCTTCCATGTCTCTTCTTGCTTGATCATACCATGACATTTTCCTTGATGAGTTTTCTCCCGGATCAAATCTCTGTTTGCCTTTCACATAGGCACTGGCTTTGAAAGCAGATTCAGTCTTGGGAGGATCATCTCCAAACTCGGTCATTTCAAATGCAGCTAGTTTGCCAGCCAGTTGTTCTCTTGTGACAGTTGTGTGGGCTCTGAACTCATCAATGGCAGCAACCTTGATTTTGTAGGCAGCAGGAAGGGATCTTAGGATTTTTCAGACAATCTCATTTTCATCTAGAGTTCCACCAGCATTTCTAATTCCACATACCAGCTCATTCACTCTTGGCATAAAGGTGGTGATGTTTTCATCATCTCTCATCTTCAATCTTTCAAATTTCCCTTTCAGACTTTGCAACCTTGCACTTTTGACAAATTCATCTCCTTCATACAGAAGTTCCAGTTTAGTCAGGATCTCATATGCAGTTGGTAGGTCAATAACATTTGAGAGATCTGAATCATTCAATGCGCTTAGTAGGGCTTCCTTGGTCCGCAGATTATTTTCAGCATCTGTAATCTCATTCAGAGTTGTCGGACCACCTTGTGGAGGTACATATGGTTTTGAGACCATAGCCAAGTATGCTTTTCCCATACATTCCAAGTGACACTTCATGCGACCTTTCCAGAGAGTGAAGTTGGTTCCATCGAACTTCGGACTATCCTTCTTGTATGACGACATCCTGGATCTCCTCAAGCGGTTAAGCTCCTTTCAGAGGAACGTGGCTCTGATACCAATTGTTGGATCTAGGGCATACAACTGAGAGGGGGGGGTGAATCAGTTGTATAAAACTTGCTCTTACTTTAAACACTTGATTGTTCTTTGTTAGTTAACAACATATCAATTAACCATCTATGAAAGCATAATGCATAAACTCAGAGCAGATGAACATCAACACATTGAACACCAAGATTTTGACGTGGAAAACCCGGTTAAGGGAAAAACCACGGGGTGATTAACCCAAGAATTATTCTCTGTTAGAAGAATAAAGAAGAATGAATGGCACATGCCAATTAGGGCTCACTGCCCGAGCACAGTGCTCACAAAGAGGCCCATTGCCTACAAGGAGACACACTGTCTACAAAGTGATAAAAATCACAATCTTGAACTGGAGAATAACATCTCTACTATGTCCAGATCAGTTCCATTTAAGCCCAAAAACCTCTGCTCTACCTTTCGCACTTCTCTTCGCTATGCCACACTCATCCTCACAATCCACACTACGAAATGAACTCACAAACCGTTATTTATACAAGACATCGACTTAGGAACAAACATCTAAGTCGGCAAACAACCATAAGAGTATCTGCAAGATGAATAACACATCTGGTCGGCCACCACAAGAACATTCGCAGGATGAACAACTCATCCGGTCGGCTAAACAAAGCAAGAACTTCATCCGGAAGAATAACTTCAATTCCGGGCTCTACTATCAATGCGGACCAACAACACAACCTCAACATGATCCAAGAACCTTCACAAGCCTGCCTGAATGACCAGGTACATCCGCACTTTCTTTACTTACTGGAATCTCTTCTCTTCCTTATCCAAAACTTCAAGAACACTGTCTGTCGCCACTGTCATAATGCAAGAGGTACTTCCGGACCTCCAAATCATACACAACTTGAGATGGCACATCACAAGGACATCCCAAAGACTCCTTCCAATCCGCAGATTAGGATTATACAGTTCCGGACCTCACCGGACCTTTTTGTGATCCTCTGTCACCTCTGAATACTTGCCGGAACCGGTTCTACACCGACAGCCACAACTCCTTCAGATCTTCATGTGGACCTCTGAAATCTTAACTGAAGCATCTCAAGACTCATATCTACAAACCCTTTAATCCGCATCCTCCGGTTCTCAACCTATACAATACATTTGCCTTCTTCTCATCACGGTTCTTCACTGTTCCTGACTGAGGCTAATTTTCTCAATATCCTCAGCACACAGCTCATCCAATCCTTCTTGTCAATGCAATATGAGTATGTTGACATCAATGACAACACTGGCTCACCTCATACTTGCAACAATCCTCACTAAGACAAACTAAAGGAAGAGGGAATACATTTCTAACAACACCATCAGCATCACCTGAGAGTAGACCAGAGATTACTATCCTCACTTTTGATTGGATGTAGCTGATGAGGCCTGCTATTGCCACAACTGTGATAATTGGTATTTCTGCCCATTTTTTCTTTCCCCTATTGCTCCACTGCCACTCAACAATGTCCTTGTAATTTGGATTCCGGGCTTCACCACCCACCACAAAAAAGGAGTCAACATCAAAGTTATCTGTAATGCCCCTGCCAAGGAACCCCAGAGGACAACACTAAACTAGGTTAAATTAATGGAACAATTTTTTTTTAAAAATGAATAACAATAGAATGCATAACATAACATAACAATCTAAACCTAGGTCCTCTAAGGTTCCTTGACTACGTTACTCACAAATCGAGATTACAAGAAACAAAGGTTATCAATTGTTGTTATATGGAGCCTAATTAGACTCAGGTTAAATTTACCCCACTTTTATCGACACGATTTCCTCCCAAATTATTTAACAAGGGAGTGCAATGGGGTAGAGCCCCTCCTGTGAGGCCCGGAGGGATTATCCCCCCGGTGGGGGCCTAGGGACAGAGCCCATGGTGGGGGTCTGGGGGTAATGCCCCTAGCAAGGGCTGCTGGGGGCAGCGCCCCTAAATTAAAAATTTCCTATTATTTTATTAAGGCGTCAGGAGTTATTTTTCTATTGGCCAACATAAACAAAATCTATTTTTGTAACTGACAAAAGGATTAATAAAAGAGACTAAGGGTTAGGGTTTCTGTTGATATTGTATTGTAGAATTTGCAGTGGTATTGAGTTGCAGGGATTGCTGGTTGTAATCGGTTTGATTTACTAGATAATAATATTAGACTCTCTGTTTGGTGGATGTAGCTCGAGTTTGGGTGAACCACATTAAAACTTGTCTCTCCCTGTTATTATTTCTATGTATTTCCATTCCTCTATTTAATCTTTATTTGCATTTAATTGATATCTTCTGCCGGCTAACCCTAACAAGTGGTATCAGAGCGAGTTGTGTTTGATTATCATCTGCAAGAAGGTCTCACGGTTGAGTGGGAGCAATGGCAAACGAAGGTAAATTGAAGGTAGACAAATTCAATGGGCAAAACTATCAGTTATAGAAGATGCAGATGGAGGATTATCTCTATCAAAAGGATTTATGGAGGCCGTTGGAAGGAGTAGCCAAGAAACCGGCAACAATGACTAATGAGGATTAGAATCTTCTAGACAGAAAGGCACTAAGAACCATTCAATTGTGCCTGGCACCATCAGTGGCATTCAATATAATGGAAGTGAAGACAACAGATGGTCTGATGAAATCTTTGGCTAAATTGTATGAAAAACCCTCAGCCTCAAATAAGGTATTTCTCATGAAGCATTTATTTAATCTGAAAATGATTGAAGGTGGATCTATGATAGATCATTTAAATGAATTTAATACGATTACCAGTCAATTGACTTCTGTAAATGTAAAATTCGATGAAGAAGTTAGAGCTCTCCTGATATTGTGTTCTTTGCTTGAAAGCTGGAATAGTTTGGTAATAGCGGTTAGTAACTCTATTTCTAGTTCAAATACCCTAAAATTTGATGATGTTGTTGGTGTTATTCTGAGTGAGGAAATTCATATGAAAAGCCAGGTGGATCCACATCAGGTAGTGTTTTGAATGCAGAAAGTAGGGACAGATCAAAGGAGAGAGGAAAAGGTTCTGGAGGTCATGGGAAGTCACGAGGAAAATCAAAGGACAAGAGATCCCAATCCAGAGGATAGAAGGATTGCTGGTACTGTGGGAAACTAGGTCATCTAAAGAAAGATTGTTGGTCTCGAAAGAATAAAGAAGGAGACAAACAAGAGCGCAATAAGGAGGCAAATGTGGTAAGTAATAAATTTGAAGATGATGCTTTGATTCTTTCCCTAGATAATGTTGATGATTCATGGGTTTTAGATTCAGGGGCCTCATTTCATGCTACACCCCATAGAAGTTATTTTCTTGATTATGTCCAAGGGGATTTTGGGCTGGTTTATTTGGGAGATAACGAACCCTGCCAGATTGTTGGAAAGGGAAGAATTAAGATTAAGTTGCAGAATGAGAATCATTGGCTACTACAAGAGGTAAGGCACATTCTAAGGCTTAGTAGGAATTTAATTTCAGCAGGGCAGCTAGCTGAAGAAGGTTGCATTGTTACATTTACTGATAAAAATTGGAAGGTTTCAAAAGGTGCCTTTATAGTAGCAAAAGGTGTAAAAGTAGGCACCTTATATCTTTGTATAGGTCATACTGTTCCTTCTACTTTAGCTATTGCAGAGCAAAAACAAACAGGTTTAGGAGCAGTTGCTACAGATTCACAAGAAGAGACTAAAATAGTTGTTGCAGGTTCTGAGACAACACTGTGGCATAACAGACTTGGGTATATGAGTAAAAAAGGTATGAAGGTACTTCATTCTAAGAAAGTTTTACTAGGATTGAAATGTATTAATATGGATTTCTGTGAAAGTTGTGTGTATGGAAAACAAAAGAGAGTCAGTTTTCTCAAGGATGGGAAGCAAAAAAAAGATGAAAAGTTGGAGCTTGTGCATTTAGATGTATGGGGACCAGCTTAGGTATCTTCTCTTAGTGGTGTAGGAGTACACTCAACATTGAGAGGGGGGTGAATCAGTGTTGATAAAAAATTTTATCACCTTTCAAAATTTTAATGAACTTTGATTTCACAATCACCAAATTTTCAAACAGATATGAAAATATGCAGAACATCAACACAAAAGATTTTGACACAAAATATTACCAAGTCGAAAACCCTCTAGGGGTAGAAAAACCACTCAAACTGCCTCACTGGCTTAAATGAAAAACTTCAAGTTTACAATTGTCTCACTAACATATACAATTTTACCTATCTGGCATATTGATTTTCATCTCAAGTCTCACTGACTATCATCATCTAAGGAATAATGAACAAAATAAAATCAGGGGGTTTCCCTGTTTCAATCTGATTCAATACCTTATCTCTTTTGTTCAACTTCTTTCAACAAATATACATTTTTTTCTGCAAATTAATGGACTAAATTGACAATATTCATCATCTCCATAACATTTGATCAATCTGGTCTTCAAAATCTTATCATACCTCTGCAATTCAACAAAAAACTTCATTTCAAATTTACAAATAGATATTCCTTCTCCTCAACTTTAACATCCTTCTTCTCTGCACACTGATATGATATCTTCTCTGCAAAAAACTGACATGATCCTTTTCAGAACACAAAAATCAAATCCCAATATCAATCTATCCAAACAAAAGTATCACACATTACTTCAAAAAAAATCGCCCAAAAAAGCATTACATATATATTTCCATCCATATCAAATATTTCCATTTTAACAAGAACTAGTCGGTTCACATGCCAAATCCAATTAAATCATATTAAGAAACTTTCCATCTTCAAAAACTTTCTATCTTCACACCTTTTGATCTTTTCTGTCACAAAAAAATAGAAACAAGCATGATTTTTCTGACTTTTGAATGCACAGTGAACATTATTTGATGACATGCTGACTGTTGCTCTTTTGCCTTTTTTAAAACTTATCCATTTGATTGAATGAGCCCGCCATTAGTCTTTTAAACCACAGCCATCGATAGGCTTTTTCCCGCCTAACATTTGGAGCCTCCACCGATTAACCAGACACCTAATGAAAGGGGTTGGTCAAAACAATGTTATCACACCCTTAACATTGTCATTTAAGTGACTCTTACCATTCTGACCAGTCAACTGGTAGTTAAAACAAAAGTGAATTGACAGGTAGATGAGGGTTTAGGAAGGGTGACATAAGTTTAATTTAGGGTCTTTAACAAAGATTTTGATGTTTAGGAAAATGACCCTTCATAGCATCTAACATACTAATCTCAGAAACCATTAGATAATGATAAGCCACCATTTATAACTGCAGTGACATACTAATTAACTACATGTCTCAGAACTCCTTTAGACAATAATAAGATAAGAACACAACATAGGACATAGTGACAATTAGGATTTAACACTTGAATAACTTTAACAACCATGAATACAATACCATGTATAGGAGAACTACATGAGACACCATAAACTATGATAGAGATAAGACAACTATGGAAGACATGAAAAACTTTATCCTTCAACAATGACAAATAACATTTGACTGTTTAGGCATTTTGTGATTTTGACATATGAGAACACAAAACACACAACATATGAATGTGGCAGACCAATAAATGAGATGCAACAAATGACTATGACAAATGAAATTGATAGGCAAACCTAAAGATCAAATGTCACACCTTGATACAATGAAGACTATGCCATTAATATACCATTGAAGACTATGCCACTGTGATTCATTGAGATGACCAAGCCATTGCAACTTCACAAAACTATGTCATTGAATGATCTAAGAGATCACCACCATGTTAACCCCTGTCACTGAGAGATCTGAGAGATGATCACCATGATCATCAACATTTTGACATCAATGTAAAGACAACAACACCCAAGATAGAAGCACTACAAAACTCCCCCTTTGTCTTTGACATTGATGGCAAAACCATGACTCACTTCACTTCTCCCCCTTTTTGACATTAAATGTCAAAGGCAAAAATGTCCCATAACCAATAAAGTCATGTTCTCTTAAATGCAATCCTATGCCATCTAAAAGTAACCTCTGTCATAACCCACACTATACTTCACACTGAACAAATGCACAATACTATAAAACTATCAACCATAAAAAGATGTCTACTAAGAACCATATACTTATCCTTTTTACAAATATGTACAAAAACTATGTACAAATTATGTACAATTTTCATGATATGATTCAAATGAGATTCAGGACATCATAAGAATATAGAAGACTACTCCCCCTAAATCCAATATCCTTGTAGCTTATTGAAGAGAGACAAAAGATAGAACTCCTAATCTCTGTCTCAAAGATTCAAATATCTCCTTAGGCAAAGGTTTTGTGAAGATATTAGCCAATTGATCATTTGTATGCACATATTCCAAAACAACTTCATTTTCAATTACCTTCTCCCTTAGAAAATGGTATCTAATAGAAATGTGCTTAGTTCTTGAATGCATTATAGGATTCTTTGACATATTGATAGAACTAGTGTTATCACAAAGAATAGATACATGTCTTTTTACCTCAACCTTGATATCATGAAGTGATTGGACCATCCAAAGCACCTGTGTACAACATGAAGAAGTAGCAATATATTCATCTTCAGCTATAGATAGAGAAACACAATCTTGTTTCTTACTATGCCATGCAACCAATCTACCACCAAGAAAGAAAGCTGCCCCACTTGTACTTTTTTCTGTCATCAGGACAACCAGCCCAATCTACATCTGTATAGGCAAGAAGTGTAAAATCATTGTGTCTAGGATACCATAGACCAAAATCAAGTGTACCCTTAACATATCTAAAGATTCTCTTAACAACATTCAAATGTGATTGTTTAGGACAAGCTTGGAATCTTGCAACCAGACAAATAGCCTGCATAATATCAGGCCTAGAAGCAGTGAGATATAAAAGGCTGCCAATCATAGATCTATACAAAAATTGTTCTACTTCAGGTGATTCATCATTTTTACTTAGCTTATGCCCTATTTCCATAGAAGTACCCAAAGGTTTACAATCATCCATTTGAAATCTCTTCAACATCTCTTTGGCATACTTATTTTGTGAGATAAATATTCCCTTTTCAAGCTGAGATATCTGAAGACCAAGAAAGAAAGACAATTCTCCCAACATAGACATTTCAAATTCTGATTTCATGATGTTAGGAAATGAATGACTCATATCATTATTATTACTTCCAAAAATGATATCATCAACATAAATTTCAACAACTAGAATATCCTCACCTTTGATTAAGTAGTACAAATTACTGTCCACACCTCCTTTTGTGAATCCTTGTTCTTGCAAAAACTTATCCAGTCTATAATACCAAGCCCTTGGAGCTTGCTTTAACCCATATAAGGCCTTTTTCAACCTATGTACATGATCTAATTTTTCTTTATTCAAAAAACCTTCTGGTTGCTCGATGTAAACCTCTTCTTCAATATCACCATTTAGAAAGGCTGATTTGACATCCATTTGGTATACCTTGAAATTTTTATAAACTGAAAAAGCTAAAAACATCCTTATAGCTTCTAATCTAGAAACAAGTGCAAAAGTCTCATCAAAGTCAATTCCTTCAATTTGTGAATATCCTTTGCAAACCAATCTAGCTTTGTTTCTAACAACTTTACCTTTGTCATCAAGCTTATTTCTAAATACCCATTTTGATCCAATGACATTCTTACCTTCTGGTCTTGGCACAAGTTCCCATGTTTTGTTCTTTTCTATTTGACTTAGGTCCTCTTCCATGGCCTTAATCCAGGCTTCATCTTTGCTGGCCTCAACATAACTCTTTGGTTCCATTTCTGATATCAAACACACATGTGCTTGATTATGTGCAGCAGCAAATTTTCTTCTTGTTAACACACCACTATCCTTGTCTCCAATTATCAACTCATGAGGATGATCTCTTTGATATGCCTTTGAAGGAGTCTTTGTCTTAATTTCAACTGATTTTTCAGGAGCTTCTTCCTCTACCTGAATTTCTTCTTCCTTTTGTGAATGATGATCATCTTCATTGTCATGAATCAACTACATACAAGGCTGCAAATTCTCATCCACCTTAACATTAGTACTTTCAATTATTCTTTTGAGTCTTTTGTTAAAGCATTTATATGCTTTGCTATGTGTAGAATAACCCAGAAATATACCTTCATCACATCTAGACTCAAAACTACTCAAGGTATCATTATCTTTCTTGATGTAACACTTACTTCCAAAAATTTTAAAATAACCAACATTAGCTGACTTACCATACCAAAGTTCATAAGGCTTTTAATTTGATTTTACCCTTAATTGAACTCTATTTAAAGTATACACAGCTGTATGAACAACTTCTCTCCAATAGATGTTAGGCAGATTTGCATCATGTAGTAAGGTTCTTGCCATTTCTTTTATAGTCATGTTCTTTCTTTCAGCCACTCCATTTTGTTGTGGAGTTCTAAGAGTTGAAAATTGCCTTCTTATCCCATTTTTTTCACAATACTCCTCAAATTCCTTTGAAGTATATTCTCCTCCATTGTCTGACCTTAAACATTTTATCTTGAAATCAAATTCTTTTTCAACCATTTTTTTGAAGATTTTGAATCTATCAAAAGCCTCTGATTTATGCCTTAAGAATGTTACCCATGTCATTCTTGAAAAATCATCAATGAAAAGCACAAAATATTTTTCACCTCCTAATGCTTTAGTCCTTGTAGGACCACACAAATCTGAATGCACAAGCTGTAGAGGTTTTGAAGTAAAATATTCCTTAGGTTTGAAACTAACCTTGGTTTGCTTACCCATCTAACACTCTTTGCATGTAGTATTGCTTGGTTTTGAAATATGAGGCATGTTTCTTACATTGTGATTCCTGTTGATTCTCACAAGATTGTCGAAATTCACATGACCAAGTCTCCTATGCCACAACCAGCTTTCTTCAATTTGACCCATGAAACAAATATGGCTATCAACACTTTTAGTTTCAAATTTATGAAGATTGTAGATGTTACCACTAGTCCTTAGACCTGCTGCAATAACTTTACCTGATTTCTTTTTGATCTCACATCCATGTGCATCAAAAACAACATTAAAGCCATTATCACATATTTGACTAACACTTAACAAGTTATGCTTCAGCCCCTCGACAAAATACACATCATGTAGTGGTGTTTCATCATCAAGAAGAATTGTACCTTTGCCTTTGATCATGATGCAATCATTATTCCCAAACATAACAGATCCTTCATCAATGTCTTCAAATTTAACAAACTTATCTTTGTCTCCTGTCATTTGATCAGAACAACCACTATCAATCACCCATTGTTCTTTCTTTTTGACATGAAAAGAAGCTTGTGCAATCATGACATCAAAGCTCTTATTGATCACCTTAGGTTTCCAAACAAGTAACTTCTTATCAGGACTTAAAGAAGACAATCCTAGAATGGTATTCCTTGTAGTTTGCTGCATTTGCAAAGAAGGTCTACAAAATTTGGCAATATGCCCAAAATTTTTACAATTGTGACAATTCAAACTTCTTAAAAACATGAATGGAAATAAATGCATTCCTCTTCTAACTCCAAATCTGCATTCACTAGCTTTACGTCCAAACCTGTTGCAACAAAAACAATATCCAATAAAATAAATATTATACTTGAAAGTTTCATTCCTTTTGTAGTTTGTTGTCCTTATGATTGATTTATCATTTGCATTAGACTTTTGAGATCTTTGTCCCTCTTCAAATCCAAGACCTGATTTATCTTTGAATCCTTTTTGTCTGTCAAGGAGATCATCAAGTTTATCACTACTTCTGTACATATCAAGTCTTCTTCTCAGATCCACAATTTCAGCTTCAAGTGTATGACACTCCTTGTCCTTGTTATTCAACTCTTTACTCTTAACATCAATAATTCTCTTACTTTTTTCAAGAGACAATTTTAGATCAGTAATCTGCTTCTCATAATCAGTTAATTTATTTTTCATGATTTCATTATCCTTTTGAAACTAACTTCTTTGTGCAATGATCTCCTTTTTAAGCTTCTTGACTGGACTTAATGCACACTTCAATTCTCCTTCAAAATTAATAATAGCTTCACAATTATTTGATTGTTCTTCACATTTTTCATTTTGCACTTCATTTAGAACAGCCATAAACAAAGTCTCTGCATCTTCCTCAAGAAAATCATCTGAATCACTTTCAGTCACATCAGCATTTTTAGTAAACAAACTTCTTTTCTTTTTGAAATTGTTTTTCCTTCTAGAAACAAACTATTTCTTTTTGAATTGCTTCTTGTTTTCATCTTCATCACTGTCTAAGTCCTTATAAGGACACTTAGCTGTATGGTGTCTAATCTTTCCACTCTCAAAACATTTGAATGGAAGCTTACCTTTGTACTTGCCAATAGATGTCTTTTTTAACTTGCTTGCAAGGGATATTTCTTGATCTTCATCCAACTCCTCTGATTCAAATTTTATCTCTTTCTCCTTTTTGACTGATTTGAAAGCAGCTTCTTTGCTTGAAGGTATATCATTATTGATTCTCATCTCATAAGCTGTGAATGTGGCATGAAGTTCATCAAAGGTTACTTTGCTTAAATCTCTTTCCTCAACTGTAGACACTTTGGACTCATATTTTGAATTTAAAGTCCTTAAGACTTTTGTAACAACTGTCTTTTCTTCCAAAGAATCACCCAATCCTCTTATAACACTTACAAATTCTTGAACTCTTAGAAGATATTCTGCCACTTTCTCATCATCACTCATCTTGAGACTTTCAAATTTGGCCCTATAGGATTGTAATTTTGCTTCTTTGATTTTATCATCTCCTTGATAAATATTGGACAACTTGTCCCAAATTGCCTTAGCTATCTTACACTCCATGATTTTGACAAGTATATCATTGGTTAAGCCACAACATATTGCATTTTTAGCCTTAGCATTATTTTCATATGTCCTTTTCTCATCAGCTGTTACAGGAGGATTTGTAGCAGTATATGCAGTTTCAGTGGCAGCATACACATCATACCCCAAAGATGACAAATATGACTCCATCCTAAACTTCCAAAATGCACAGTTAGACCCATCAAACATAGGTGCTTTGTAGTTTGAATAACCTTCTTGACTTGCCATGACAAGTACTCCAAATATATGATCTACCCAAGCTTATTAAGCCTTTACAGGGAACCAGGCTCTGATACCAATTGTAGTACACTCAACACTAAGAGGGGGGGTGAATCAGTGTTGATAAAAAAATTTATCACCTTTCAAAATTTTAATGAACTTTGATTTCACAATCACCAAATTTTCAAACAGATATGAAAATATGCAGAACATCAACACAAAATATTTTGACACAAAATATTACCGAGTGGAAAACCCTTTAGGGGTAGAAAAACCACTCAAACTACCTCACTGGCTTAAATGAAAAACTTCAAGTTTACAATTGTCTCACTGACATATACAATTTTGCCTCACTGACATATACAATTTTGCCTCACTGGCATATTGATTTTCATCTCAAGTCTCACTGACTATCATCATCTGAGGAACAATGAACAAAATAAAATCAGGGGGTTTCCCTATTTCAATCTGATTCAATACCTTATCTCTTTTGTTCAACTTCTTTCAACAAATATACATTTTTTTCTGCAAATTAATGGACTAAATTGACATCTCAACACTTTGTTTGCAATATTCATCATCTCCATAACATTTGATCAATCTGGTCTTCAAAATCTTATCATACCTCTGCAATTCAACAAAAAAAATTCATTTCAAATTTACAAATAGATATTCCTTCTCCTCAACTTTAACATCCTTCTTCTCTGCACACTGATATGATATTTTCTCTACAAAACACTGACATGATCCTTCTCAAAACACAAAAATCAAATCCCAATATCAATCTATCCAAACAAAAGTCTCACACATTACTTAAAAAAAAATCACCCTCAAAAGCATTACATATATATTTCCATCCATATCAAATATTTCTATTTTAACAAGAACTAGTCGATTCACATGCCAAATCCAATTAAATCATATTAAGAAACTTTCCATCTTCAAAAACTTTCTATCTTCACACCTTTTGATCTTCATTGTAAAAAAAAAAAGAAACAAGCATAATTTTTTTGACTTTTGAATGCACAGTCAACGTCAAATTTGATGACATGCCGACTGTTGCTCTTTTGCCTTTTTAAAACTTATCCATTCGATTGAATGAGCCCACCATTAGTCTTTTAAACCACAGCCATCGATAGGCTTTTTCCCGCCTAACATTTGGAGCCTCCACTAATTAACCGGACACCTAATGAAAGGAGCTGGTCAAAACAACGTTATCACACCCTTAACATTGTCACTTAAGTGACTCTTTCCATTCCGACCGGTCAACTGGTAGTTAAAACAAAAGTGAATTAATGGGAAGGTGAGGGTTTAGGAAGGGTGACATAAGTTTAATTTAGGGTCTTTAACAAAGATTTTGATGTTTAGGAAAATGACCCTTCATAGCATCTAACATACTAATCTCAGAAACCATTAGATAATGATAAGCCACCATTTATAACTGCAGTGACATACTAATTGACTACATGTCTCAGAACTCCTTTAGATAATAATAAGATAAGAACACAACATAGGACACAATGACAATTACTTGATTTAACACTTGAATAACTTTAACAACCATGAATACAATACCATGTATAGGAGAACTACATGAGACACCATAAACTATGACAGAGATAAGACAACTATGGAAGACATGAAAAAATTTATCCTTCAACAATGATAAATAACATTTGATTGTTTAGGCATTTTGTGATTTTGACATATGAGAACACAAAACACACAACATATGAATGTGGCAGACCAATAAATGAGATGCAACAAATGACTATGACAAATGAAATTGATAGGCAAACCTGAAGATCAAATGTCACACCTTGATACAATGAAGACTATGCCATTGATATACCATTGAAGACTATGCCACTGTGATTCACTGAGATGACCAAGCCACTGCAACTTCACAAAACTATGTCATTAAAAGATCTGAGAGATCACCACCATGTTAACCCATGTCACTGAGAGATCTGAGAGATCATCACCATGATCATCAACATTTTGACATCAATGTAAAGACAACAACACCCAAGATAGAAGCACTACAAGTGGCTCTCGGAATTATGTTACATTCATAGATGATGCAACTAGGAAGGTATGGATTTATTTCCTTAGGCAGAAATCTGATGTATTTGAAACATTTAAGAAATGGAGAAGCTTGGTTGAGAATGAGATAGGTAAAAGATTAAAATGTCTCAGATCTGATAATGGCGGTGAGTATTGTAGCAAATAATTTGAGGATATTGTTCCTTTAATGGAATTCGTAGGCAGAAAACAGTTCCAGGGACTCCATAGAAAAATGGAGTGGCTAAATGCATGAATAGGACAATAATGGATTGTGCAAGGACCATGATATTGCATGTTGGGCTACCTTTAAACATGTGGGTAGAGGTTGTCAACACCGTTGTATATTTAATTAATAGAGGTCCTTCAGTTCCTTTGGGCTGTGGTATTCTAGAGGAAGCATGAACATGTAAGAATGTGAGTTATTCTTTTCTTAAAACCTTTGGATGTGAAGCATTTGCACATGTAGATTCTGAAAATAGAACCAAGCTGGATGCAAAATCAAAAAATGTACTTTCATTGGATATGGCATTGATGAATTTGGTTATAGGCTTTGGGATTTTGAAAATCAAAAAATTGTGAGAAGTAGGGATGTTACATTTAATGAGAAGGTGTTGTACAAAGATCAGTTGCAGTAACATGAGAAGAAAGAAAAGCATTATGTGGTGCTAGATGATACTCCAAATAGTGATGTTCCAGTGGTTCCTCATGCTCCGCAACAACAACAAGAAATACCACAAACTCCAGTGAGTGTTAGACGGTCAACAAGGCTAAGTAGACCTCCTGGAAGGTTTTCTCCTTCTTTGTATTCTATTTTGTTAACAAATGCTAGTGAACTAGAATGGTATGATGAAGCTATGGAGGTGGATACATAGGTTTAGTGGGATCTTGCAATGAAACAAGAAATGGACTCCTTGCTGAAAAATAAGACTTGGGAATTATGTAAGTTGCCTGCAGGTAAAAAGGCTTTACCAAACAAATAGGTTTATAGGCTGAAAGAGAAAAATGGAGGTAAGAAAAGATTTAAAGCCAGGTTAGTTGTAAAAGGATTTGCACAGAAAAAGGGCATTGATTTTGATGAGATTTTTTCTCTGATTGTTAAGATGACTTCTATTCGTACTGTTTTAAGTTGTGGCTACTGAAGACTTGCATTGGAACAACTAGATGTGAAAAATGCCTTTCTCCGTGGTGATTTGGAGGAGGAGATATATATGGAATAGACCCAAGGATTTGAGGTCAAAGGTAAGGAGAAATAGGTGTGTAGATTGAAGAAGAGTTTGTATGGCCTGAAACAAAAACCTCGGCAATGGTATTTGAAATTTGATAGTTTTATGGCTGAGCAAGGCTACAACTGGTGTAATTCTGACCATTGTGTTTATTTTAAGAGGTTGGATAATGACAACTACATTATTTTATGTTTATATGTTGATGACATGCTTGTAGCTGGTTCTAACATGGATCACATAAGAGTTAAAACAGCAATTAGCACAATCATTTTCTATGAAGGATTTGGGGGCAGCAAAACAAATCCTTGGTATGAAAATTTGCAAAGATAGGAATAACAGAAAATTGACTTTAGCTCAGGCTCATTATGTTGAAAAGGTGTTGCAGAGATTCCATATGGAGAATGCAAAAGCTGTCAGCACACCTTTGCCTAGTCATTTGAAATTGACTAAGGAGATGTGTCCTAAGACACTAGAGGAGGAAGACAAAATATCCAAGGTACCATATGCTTCAGTTGTAGGAAGTTTAATGTATGCCATGGTATGCACGAGACCAGATATTGCACTTGTTGTAGGAGTCGTAAGCAAGTATATGAGTCACCCCGAATTGGAGCATTGGAATGCAGTAAAATAGATTCTCAGATATTTGAGAGGTACATCCAATAAACATTTATGTTTTGGAGGCTCTAATACTGATTTAGTAGGTTATGTAGACTCAAATTTGGTAGGGGATATTGATACCAGGCAGAGTACTACGGGTTATGTCTTTACTATAGGTGGGACAACGGTGAGTTGGATTTCAGGTTGCAAAAGGTGGTTGTTTTATCCACCACAAAGGCAAAATATGTAGCTGCAACAGAGGCAAGCAAGGAGATGATATGGCTACCATCTTTCATGGAAGAATTGGACAAACAACAGGTTAACAGTTATTTGTTTACAGATAGCCAGAGTGCCATACATCTTGTAAAGAATTCTACCTTGCATTCAAAAACCAAACACATACAGTTGAGGTATCACTTTATTTGGTTGGTGATGGATGATGGAGAATTACGGCTGGAAAAGATGCATACAGATGAAAATCCAGCGGATATGTTTACAAAGGTAGTGACAAGGGAGAAGTTGAGCTCCTTTTCAACTTCGGTTGGTCTTCTAGACTGAAAATTAAAAAAATAGAACAACAGAGTCTAGGGTGCTTATTTCCAGTGGGAGCTATAGGGTCAGCAATGTTATGCTCGATCTCCAAGTGGGAGATGATATGGTGTGGAGTTTGATCAGTCTCCAAGTGGGAGATTGTTGTTATATGGAGCCTAATCAAACTTGGAGGTTAAACTTACCCCACTTTTATTGGCACGGTTTCCCCCCAAATTATTTAACGGGGGAGTGCAGGGGGCAGAGCCCCTCCTGCGGGG